>JAEBUN010000024.1:0-600000 GCA_023014365.1 Lepiota brunneoincarnata | reverse complement strand
CCCCTCGGCGACTCACTAAAGAAAGCCACATAGTTACAATAAGTATCAGATTACCATTTTACTGACACAATGTGCCTAGAAAAGCCGCACTGCACAGAAACACAGCTGCCCATTCCGCCAGTACCACGGACAGACCCAGGCAGACCATCCATTGTTGACGCACTAGGAAACCTACCATACAGCGAATAAGGCCTAAAACGCGCTGTCAATAGCGCTGCCGGAGTCGTCACCGGTACTACCTTGGAGCAGAGGGGCGGGTGGCGGTGAAGCGGAAGCTGATCCGGATGCGGAGGGATCGATCTCGAGATCCTCTGTGGCAGAGGAGAGGAGGGAGTATCGAGGACATCTGGCATCGCCGAATCAGAGAACATTGCCCCCGAGCATTGGAAGACCCCCAGAAGGGGGATGCGTACACCCCGAAACTCCACAACGATAGATGCTTCACCATGTCCACCTCCATCAAGTAAGACAGGTCCAGCTCGAACACGACTTCTGCAAGGCCCAGTGGAATAGTGCGTGGAGACCATTAGGCGGCTGAAATTCGGGTACGTTGATATATAGGCTGCGGTGTCTGGGATGTAGAATGGCTAGGGTGGCTGCGCTTTCGAAGGCCAGTGTCGAGTTGGAGCTGGAGGATTCCGCCACGGAAAGACACATAAGTCACTTTGGGGAAACCTTGTGAGGGGCATTGTTAAGCTTCGCAAGGATGGTGGGTGCCATAGCTAGGTCTTCGGGTCGCTCCCCGCTTGGGGCTGTACCAGATAGTGAGCTGAACCCGGTGCAAGGGGAGGTCCCTTGGTACGTTTTGCACCGGAAGTGCGGTGATGCTCTGACGCATAGACTATCGCAGTAGACCTGGCACAGGACGCCATCTTTGTGGTACTTTGGACCAAGCGAGATGGAGGAAGGAAGGGTAACGCATTCCATCGCGGAGAGGGTTCGGTTCTTTAGAGGAGAGCGGGAGTGGTCACACGAAAACCTTGGGATTCAGCTCAGGTACGCAAAGTCCAACCTTGCACTCTTCGTCGTCAACAACGAAATGCTCTCCTACGCAACAACGGAAAAGCCGGCGAGGTCTCCGGAGAATAACAAGAGCCTCGAAGTATGGCAGCAAGTCGTTAGTTTCCCCAATGAGAGTTGGAAGCTATGTCTCGACTCACCTCGTCAGCATGCAGCTTGTACACTAGAGGATTTCTCCATCGGTGACGTCGGGAATTTGATATACTTGATGACGACTGCTATTATCATATGCCGTGACTGTGGACGCTCCGAAGAAGTGGACAGAGCATGTGGAACATGCGGTGAGGAGAAAGAGGATATCTATATCAGGAACCTTAGAACCGGAACCCAATACCTGGCGCTTTTGAACAATGGCCAACTACCACGTCTCTCTGTACATACATATGTGATCCGTTGATCTTATCATGTTTCCCCCTGGTCTGGGTGCTCTGGCAGGTTACTGACGACTACACTGAGCTATGTAAACGTATTTCCGTTCATACACGACGCCTGATATCAGTGTCGCGGTTTCACGTCATCATTCAAGGGATTCAGGCACAAAGTGCTTCGGACGGAAGTCCGATGTCGTACTAGGAGGATAAATATCGGTAGTATGTGCGCTCTACCCTCATTTGATCACTGCGCAGCTGTGTAAATCACCATTCGCAGTACGAACAACTTGGGTTCCTGCTATAACAAGCTCCAGCGCATGGTCAGTACCCCCGCACATCAGTTTCCCTAAAGATAGATCCCTCACCCCTATTCTATGGGAAATACAACATAGTCGAATGGCGACACCAATGATTTCACTAAATGATCCAGCAGTCGCGTTTTCGGGTGCTACCGCATCCCAAGTCTCCCGTGCGACGCTCGTCGCAGGCCCCACTTGCAGATTACCCAAAGCAGCACGTATCTACAACAGACTGGACTCTAACCTTTCTTGATACTTTCCTCTCACCTTCCTCCCTCCGGCATCGCCGTTAACGTCAATTGTCCTAGCACTGAGAGCTGCGTCGATGCGGATAGCCTCAAGTAGGCATGTCTCCTAGAAACGATGTCGCGGACGTCTGGAATTGTGGAAAGAACATCTTGACAGATGAAGGGACCGTGATACAGATGGGACGCTATACCACAATAAGTCTTTTGCGCAACAACTGTCGAGGATGTAGATCCTGCAAACCAAGGCAAACTTCGATCCATCCTAAGCTGTCTCCCCGATTGTTTGTGCACACAAGGTAAATTAACCTGTTCGTGGTCAGATCGAAAGGAATGTATAGTTCACGTATAAAAAACTGGTAGGGAGGACATAGATTCCTCCCCGGAAGTCACTAATAAGAGGTAGCATTACGAGTCCACTAAACCCCGAAAAGATCAGTCAAAGTGTCACAAACCAGCAAGAATAGCCAAGGCAGCCACTAAGCCTGCAACGTTAACTCCCTTAGTTTGCGAAGCGGAGCTAGAGCTGCCCGGTGCAGAAGGGCTCGTTGAGGAAGGGGCTGCGGGAGACCCAGAACCACCAACAGCAGTCGAAGAAGGCACGTCAGTGGTGGAGGAGACCTCGGGTGACCTCGCTGCATTCGCCTTAAACATGGTCGCTGTTTCACTAAATGAAGGGTTGACGGCGAGGACGCCGCCATCTCGACAGCGGCCACCAGCCTGATCGAAAAACCTGGCGAACGATTGTTTCATGGATTAGATGCTAGACAACACTGCTGATGCTGGTGCTTACCATATGGGATCGGTGCCATTCACCGTGAGGCGGACGGATGGTAGTCCAGGCGCGTCGACCGGTAGAGAATCATCAACCTGAATTACAGAGTCAGCATGGTTGATGAGTGAGCGTGCTGGCGCGGCCTACGTTGAAAACATTACTGTTGTAGCCTCCTTCAAGCGGAATGCAAGGTGTGTCAAAGGTGCTTTCTAGAGAAGCGATGAACTTTGGTCAACATGACCACTGGGGAGTCGCAGGGAGTTGATACTGACGAACGGCACTGTGCGCACCACCTCTGAATTCAAAGGCAATTACATCCCCTGGGGCAGGACGGATAACAGAGGGGTCAAAACCGACCCCCTTCCTCCTACCAGTCCGGACAGGGTTATTAACATTAACATATTCCCGCCCCAGTTTGGCTCACTCACCCTGTGACTTCGTCCTTCCCAACACCGACAAGATACTCGGCAGCAAACGCACAGTGCAGCAAAAGAGCGACGAGAGGAATGGACTTCATTGCAAAGAAGCGCTTAGCGCGCAAGGCAAACACACGCCTTACCAAAGGCCAAACATTCACGGCTTTGACAGGCCGCCATCAATAAATGACAGCAGATTTCATGACCCAGTGAAAGAAAACAAATCAACCACAATCAGGTTGAATAGCTTGTCGCAACGTACCTAAAGTTTTCTTGTGGGCAGACTTTCTTTTTCCTTTTTTTTTTGCGGCCCTTGCGTCAGGACTTTTGTCACGCTTTCATGATGCTTTTGTCACGTGATCCCGGAGCACATGAGCTCTGCGCCTACACAACACCACTCTAAGTTGCAGCGAGTAGTAGTGTTACTGGAAATTCTGAAGGCAGGGCTGGGAGACCCGTAGACATGCTGCCCCATGGATCATAGCTGTCACACAGCCTTCACGGGTCGCAGCTGGTCCCATCGCATTGCCAAACTCAACGCTTCGCCATTTTCAGCCGGGGACAATCACGTCCTCGCAATAAGTATGTATACACGGATATCTTCTTTATAATTTAATATTCTAAGTACCTCGAGCTCCTTGACGGTATCATGGACCAAGAGCTTCAATATCAAAACTAGTCACCTGTGGTAGATAAGCGCTCGCTGCTAGTTCCAGAATATGCACATCGTCAAAAGACTGTAGTCCATTGAATCCTCCGATGAGGAAAAGCCGACTGTCCGCCAGAACCGCTGCATGATAACCTCGAGGTGCTGGAACCTTGCCATAAACCATCCGGATCTCGTATTGCAATGAGACTACAGGCAGATAGATGAGGAACCAACAGGGGAGAAAACCAAATTGAGTCGTTACCCACCAAGATTGAGGAGTAGCAGCTCGGACGTATATTCCGTGCTATCATGTCCGCCAAAAATGAACAAATATGACCCAACCTGTGTTGAGCTGTGCGCAAGTCGTTTGTATGGCATATTCGTCTTGATCTGCGTCCATATCCGCGTATCTAGCCCAGATTCAGCGAATCGAGTGACGAAAACAAGGAAGAAATAACTCGCCCAAATCGAGAGTCCAAAGTTCATCAAAGCTCTCCTTACCATCACTTCCTCCAATGACCACCATAACATGCCCTACCAGATTCGTGGTATGGTATCCTCTTGGACCCGGTTTCTTAACACCTTTCGTCTCCACCAATTCCCATTTCATCATCGTATTCCCCTTACTCCCGCCACTGCCGTAGCCATACGGCCCATATTGCAGTAACGCGCTTACATCCAGGGTCCATACATCCGATAACGCCATCATCCCATTGCCACCACCAAATACCCAGATCTTGTTGCCATATAGCACAGCGGTATGTGCACGTCGTTGTGGGGGTTTCGGTCCTGGTGCGAGGGTAGGCCTTGACCAACGCCGCGAAAGTGTATCAAGGATGTAGATAGAGTCGTAATAGACGGAACCATGCCCACCACCAATGAATACAATCTTCCTATCGACCAACGTAGCACTGTGTGCTCGACTCGGCTGTGGTGTGTCCCCTAGGCATTCTGGGTGCGTCCACTGCATCGTCTCTATCCGAAAGTTCCCATTCATTGTCTCAAACATGGCAAGATTGTGGATAAGCTCACCGACATCTAGACAATAAATGTCCTTCCAACTCTCCCTTTCATCGCACCCCCCGAATAACCACACCGTATTATCCACCAGGGTCACACTGTGCGCTCTCATTGTTCGATTCGGCACGGCGCCGTACACAGGCGCCCGACTCCAGTACATTCCAGTACTAGGTGCAGGTTCAGCCTCCTTTTCGTGCACTAACCTCGGAGTACTCCGCATCCTCGGGATATGCACGTCACCCCGGTGTCGCACTGACGACGATGATTGGCGTGTGGCCGTATTCCCACCACTGCCATTGATGCTCGAGTTACCAGATGTCGCCCGTTTCAAGGACCCCCGTTGTTGCTGTGCCTGCGTCACTTCAATGCTGGGGTTGGAGGACGTAGGATTACTATTCCCATTTGTTGGATTCGTCGAACCCTGGTAGCCATCTGAGGCACTCGCGGTCAGACTCCTGAGGCTGGAGGTTCTGCGTGCGGTGTGTGGGATTGTACTTGACTTGCCGTTAACGGTAGATGCGCCTGTATGGAAGGACGACGAGGAACCATTCGCAGACGGCATGGTGTACATAGTCGAGGTTCCTGGAGGGGCACCCTGGACGAGTGTGGGATTGCCAAAAGCGCCTGTCATGTTGTCATCGTCTGGGGTTTGAGGATCCTCCTCAGGAACATCCGTAAGGTTCCTTGTGCTGGCCATTCGTTGCGCCTGGGAGATGGCAGTCTACGCAAACAGGGCGGCTGGGACTCTGGGAGAGGAGCACAAGCAACAGGAGCAATTATTTATGATCGCACGTGACCCCGAGCATTGAATCGGCTGCTCCTAAGTAGTCATTGCAAGTGTAATACGAACGCAAGCCCCTATGGCCATGTCACCCCACCCTGCTTTCCAGCTGGGTACACATACTAATCCCATGCTGGCGAATGCGAGCCGTCTCCCGAACTCAAAACTGCTGTCGCTCGTGTTGTATGATCGAGGAAATCCTAGAAGCCCTTTTGCCCGAGTTGAATCGAATCAACGCGCCTCTGCCAACCGCCAACCCGGATTCACTCCGAGGAAGGTAGCGAATTGAATTTATTGGAAGTACTTTGGCTTCGTTCCCGTGCGTCGACCAATGCCGGACGCCAGGCTCTATCCGCGACATAAAAATCCGTCGCGCATTATCAAGTGTAGACAAAAGCAAGGCAGGTATTTCTATCGAGGTGTGCAGACAAGTAAACAGTGGGGTCAGCAAAGGAGAGGACATGAGCCGAAATGGGTCAGTAACCGCATTTGGCTATTAGCGTCGCCACCTGCAGGTCGTTAGGTACTAAGTCGGCAGCGTCGAATCGGCATGGCACGGGAATGCACCACAATACAATGGGGAATGTGCTGGGAAAGGACCCGACCTGGGATCCCCGGCCTGTGGGCATTCAAGGCTGTAATCCCCGCTCACAACCACCAGGTTCAATTCCTAGTTGATTCAATGCACGTTCCATACCCCTTATTTGCAGATGGAGTCCGAGAATCTCGCCCTGGGCACGTCGACAGCGATGTCTTGTTCAAGATGCATACCTATTGGAACGTAAGTGGATATGCTCAAATTCTTCAAGGGTCCGTGTGTTTTGGCCCTGCTGAAACACGTACCCTGGCTCAAGCATATCTCCTTAAGAAGTTTGAAAGGCCAGCGAGCTGCGTGAGATTCGCTGGCTCAATAGGAGAGAGCCGACGCGATAAAGGGTTGGCCGAGGACAAGGTAGAGTTAACCAATCCACACGTGCTTGATCCCCAATCTAGCGAAGCATTCTTAGATTCACGATTCATTAGTACAGCGCGCCTTGCGCTAACACTGGGTTATCCATCGACATTTCGGCCAAGAAACCTGTGTGAGAACATTGGGAAGCCATCGAAGGGGGAGGGGCCTGGCGCGAGCCTGAAGTGTTGAGATTTTATATGGAGGAAACCCGGGACGAGGAACCTGATCTAACGCCTTCGAGGACGGCGCGAGCCATTCGAAGAGCAACGTTGGGCTTGTGTCTCTTCTGTGTCATTTAAGCTCGATCTTCTAGACAACGACACCAGCTCTACGCATCTAACCACAATGACTGAAATAATCCCGATTCGTTTCTCAATCCTACTGGCCACGGCTGTCCCAGCACACATGGCTTCTCGGCATGCTCACCCGCGGAGTCTGGGACTAATCAACCAGCCGTGTAACTATTTCACAGACTATGTTCCGGGACCCACAAAATTCATGTCCCGGTCGCCGCGGCAGCACGGGTGGCGAGGATGAGTATCTCTTCCGCAGTCCATATCTCAGAGCACAGATCTCGACACACTCGAATGTCGCATCTGATGAACTGGGTGCGAGTTGACGTGGAAAAGAACGCGCCCGTCCAAAGTCCCCACCCAACTCCTGGCAGACCATTAGCACCAGTACCCCGGATCATACTTATCTTGTGCCTGTACCAAAACTGGCTGTGCAAGTACCACGCCACCCCTGATCCCTCCAGCAAGTTGCTCCCGCCTTCCGAGTCTAGCCCAAGTTGTGTACCAACCCCTAGTGGCGTGGGTTCGCAGAGCGCCACCGTGGTACAGTCAGTTCTTGGAACAACCAACGTCAGCTGTTTGAAGCCCAAAGTCTGAACTTGGGAACTCCAGTAGAATTAGAATTCAACTTGCGGGAGCTATAGAGTGGGCTCGTGACCCGCCAGTGACCTCCTGTGCTAGATTGAATCATTCTAATGGGGAACCGAGAAACCCAACAGGTTGGTATTGGACGAGGATAAGGAGAAGCTCTTCCCCCCCTCCTCCCCGAAGCACGGCAGAGCACAGGACCTGTTTTGTGCATGGGTAGTAGTCAAGAAGGAGGGGGTTGATTTCGTAAAGGGTATGGGGTGATGTTTGAATGCACAAATCTCCACCCTTTCGCCAATGATCTCCATCTAGACGGTTCTGAGGGTTCAGAGTGGATGCGATAAGCCGTGCTTGGGCTATCCTCTGGGTTGTCTGACAGATAATGTGCTATCAGTTCCTGTCCACCGCGGAGCACTCCTGAGACGAGTTCCACTTGATTTCTAAGCGGCAGCGTTCGCATGGTTGCAGAAGTGAATGTGAAGTGTCGACAGCATATTTCCAAAGCAGCAAGGAGATGGCTCTGCACCTCGTGGCAGTTGAAGGCGTTGAAATGAGCGCCCGGCGGACTTCAATCTGGGGTGAGCATACTCCACCTCCAGCGTATATACATCAACACAGCCCTAGCAATGGCTCGCCACATTGCCTTGCAGATTGGCTTTAAGCTTTCTATCCGGCAACAATATTTCAGTGCGCTTTATGGGTACCCCTCTCCTAGCCCCCTATCTCGCGCAGGACTTTGCATGCGGCGACATACTCGCAATGCCCGTCGTGTGCTCTATTTCTGAAGAGACGGTCTGGCACTCTCGCTTCCATGATTCCTCGGGGTCAGCTGGTTCTGCCTCAATCGTGCTTTTCGAATCCAACCATCTTCGTAGTGAAACCCTTTACCTCCGTTCTCATCCTCAGTGTTACGAGGGGCCTATGCGTTTGAGGAGCGTGACACCGGTCATAATTGCGGCCTCCCAGGGCAGGCTAGTCAACTCGAGTAAGGTAGCGCCAAACTTGGTCATCACCTTGACGAAGTCACTTCGAATTCCTGAGGTCCGCTTGGAGCGTTCGTTCAGCCGGTTGCCTTGCTCGGGATGTATTTTTGCCTTAGGCCTCGCCTTTGGTGAGGTTGTGGTCTTTTTTTCAGAAAGAATATCGCTTGTGTTTGTCATATTTACTTCAACAGAATGTCATAATGCCCGGGACTGAGAAACGTAGCCTGTCAACACCGCTAATAGAAAACTATATGGTTCGATAACTCACCGGTACAAAAGAACGACAGGTTTAGAGCCAGGATAGGGTGTATCTGGAATCTTCACAAAGTTAACTTGATCCTGGCTCTGACCCCCGAGATAAGCCACTTCCACATTCCAACGGAAGGCATCGCATAATGCCTGAATTTCGGCATGATCTAGTACTTATCAGACCTCCTTAGCTCGCTAGACATTGGGTTCGAACTCACCTGCTTCTTTTCCTAGACCCATGACCCTGTTACAAAAATCGGGCACCGGCATCAGCTCCTTCGTGTCCGGATGAAACAAGAAGTTCTCGTATGCATCTACATGCGCCTGGATTTGAGAGGCCTGTAGTGGATAAGCACAGCTTTGGCGGCCCACACAGGTCAAGACTTGCCGTGACGAGCCTCAGGTACATGACGACCGTATTAGAGCCTGTCCAGATATCGGGAATGCCCCCGCAAGAGATTATTGTTGCAATGTCATACCTTGTGGATCTCTGAAGAAATTCAGCAAGCTATCCAAGGTCAACACAGATCCAGAGTCGTCGGGTTTGATGATGTTCTCCACGATCGCAACCACCTGATCATAGAAGTCCTCATATACAAGCTCCTGAACACCAGTCTCGTTCAGCAATTGCCGAGTGGCAGCGAGCGTGGAGAGACACAGCGCGACAGCGAGCTCGGGATCGTGAGATTCTAAGAGTTGTTGGAAGAAAGCAAAACCAAAGGCTGTTTGGGAGTCGCTAGACGAGGTCAGAGACCGTTTTCATGGCTAAAGCAGGACATGGGACTGTTCACATCTGTAGAAGCAATCTCCGTCGCCTTCACGCGGGGGGTGTTAGTCGCAAAGATGTCGGGGACGATGCACTTGTGCTCACCCTTTACCTTCCTGAACCCTTTGTACCCGTGCTTGACCAACCAGTCGATCTCCTTCACGAACACCAGGTTGTCGTTGGCCTCGTACTCGGCACGAAGAGCAGAGAGGGGTGCGATATCTTGGATGAGCGGACCTTCGAAGTGGATACTTTCATCGAGTGCTTGCTGTATGGTTCGGTGTGAACTGGGGCTGTTACTCGCGCCGATAAGAGGTGCTGATACCTGATTCAGTTCATACAGCACTTGAGGTTGTAGCTCCTTGAAATCTAAGGTTCCTGGGGGATGAAGATGAGTTCAGGTGGCTGACCAGGTCCGGGAATGTTCCATGCCTTGATTACGGACGCTTTGCCTACCCCTTACACTGTCATGCTCTGCATCGTTGGTACCGCCAGTGCTCGCTTCTGCAAATACATCTCGTAAGCTTCAGATTCCGCCGAGGGCGCGATGAAAGGCCCTCACGAGACATGAGGGTAATCGGTATAGAAGCGGTTAGTTGGGTCACGCAGTAGAATCTCTCGTCTCACAGCCAGATCATATGCTGACAGAGATCAGATGGAGTGATAAATTAGCCCTAACTTAGCCTAGGTTATTATGTACTGTGCAACAAAAATATTTTATTCCGAGTCAGTCATCTGCATCTTCGCCCACTTGTCAAGGTCATTAATGATTTCTCTTTGGGCTTCAACCGGCTGTCTCGCGCTGTGAAACTTGTAAGCCGGGGTAGCAAGTTCAAGGCGATATTGACCTACAATTCACGAGCGAAAACAGGAACTTCGTCCGGGCTGTTGACCATACCAAGCTGTACAAGGGCGTTATGGCGAGACGCTAGCCTATTATGATTGCAGGGTCTAGGTTAGTATAGGAAGTTGGATGGTGGGAGGCATGATAAGTACTGTTCTTCCGGCGAAAGCTGTGGTCGGGGCTTATGGTGTTTCCGGATTGGCGGCCATTGCTCCTTCGGCTCCTTATCTTCTGGTCCGTTCCCTTTCCGGCTGCGCTTCTGTCGTGCCTTCTGTTTCACAAAATCACTATCAAGAGCTTGCAAAACACAATCGGATCATTACCAGAAGTGACTTTCGCGTTCTTTCTTCCTCAATGCGACTTGGGGCCAGTATCTCGTCATTGAGGTGACTATACTCAACCCCGATAGTATTAAGAACAGCCTGGATTGTGTCCTGTTCGTTTCTCTTCGACAGCTCAGGGGCTATGCAATGCCGTCAGAGGGAAAATACGATCGAGGGATCGCGCGAACCTTCGTCGTCAAATAGCAGAGCTCCTAGTCCCTTTAGCGCGCCCTAGTATCGGAATAAGTTGAGTCCCCCACAGGATCAAAACTAATCACATACGTCTTCCTTGCTCACCCCGGCATCGGCCTCCATCATCTCGAGTGTCACTCCGCTCGGCTTTCGCGACTTCGAACTCCCCATGTTCGCCAATGCCCAATCCAGTTCCGCGAGATTGGCTCTCTCGATCTGTCCAAATTTGAGTCGTGTCTGGATCACGGGGTGGGGTTCTTAAGCCATACCGCCATTTTTGTCGCTAGCTTGTCCTCGTGCAATTTGAAGATGTTTTCGATACCAAACAGCTCCCCTTTCTTGGTCGTGTCGCCCTGGATCCCTTCAAAGTACCTGGACGCCCCAGTTGAATTCTGATTATCGCCTCGAGAATGACCGAGCCCTTGCCTGGTTTGCACACTCGCATTATACCCAATCTCCATTTGTTGCTGCTTGTAGATTTGTCGTGCATAAATGAGCTCTTCTACGGACCCTGCCCCGAGAAGCCGGTAAACGGAAACGTCGCGGGTCTGGCCAAATCGGAATGCCCTGAAGAACCGTATCTATAAGCGCACCAAACGCCCGGTATTGAGGTACGACTAACCGGTCCATCGCCTGCAGGTCATGCGCAGGGTCTTCGGAAAAAGGACGCCAGTCTTACGAAGGTCGATCAAATTCTAAAGGAAGCTACTCACTCCAATTAGGGTCTGTCTCCATGTGAATCTCAGGTGAATCGCGCGATTAGCAGGGGGAGCTTACCAAAGATGACAACCTTGTTGGCACCTGGGGAGGCAACGTTATCCAATCCTCGTGCCGTTGGGGTTCATAAGAATGGAGGTTACCTGTGAGGTTGAGGCCTGTTCCTCCTGCAAGTGTGGAGACCAGGAAGATGAAAACCTTGGGATCCAGATGAAACTTGTCAATCATCGGCATTCCTAGACAGGAACTGGATATGAATGTAGCAATGTAAAATAAAGCTCGACTGACTCTCTGATTGCTTCGTGTTCCCCTCGAGTTTGACGAAGCCGTAGCCTCGAATGCGCGTCAATGGCTTATAGCTGTAGTGATAGAAAAAACCCTACCTCGGGCTTTCAAATGGAAATCCAACATATCCAACAGCTTGACAGATTTCGTGAATATGAGAACTTTATTAGAGGGATCCCTATGCCATTCGCGTAACAAAGCCTCCAAGGTCTAGGGACACGTCGGAATCCCGAGAGACAAGTGTCACAGAATGCAACGTACCGCCCATTTACCGCAGTACTGGGGTTGCATCATGGCTGTACCATACTTTGGGGCGTCTCCGTCAGGGAATGCTATTGTAGCAAGTGCCCGGTTCCTAACGGTCTACCGGCTCCGAGGTGAACAGGTGGCGAGGGGATAAGGAGATTTGTCCAAACCTGTTCCGGTGAGTCGTTGGGGCCTGATGGGTAAGGCCTATCAGTTTCCAAGGGAAGAGGACGATCGAAGACTCGAGATACCTGGTAAAATCAACGCAAGGTGGTTCGATAACTTAATCAGTATGGACATGTATCTAAAGACATCCCCTGCGACGAAAGGACGGCAACATGTTTTCCGACTGACCACGTTCCATCAGCCTTGACAGGGCTTAAGATAACAAACAATATCTCACATTCTGCCTGACCCACATGGACATGGTCGATCTCGATGGATCAAATTTTGCACGGCATCAATGTTTAGCAGACGTTTGTATGCTATAATCTGCTTTTGGCTCAGAGGACAGAACACGACCAGGTCTGTTTTTTTAGGAAGCTGTGTGTCGCAAGCGGGTCAGCTATGGATTTGTCATCAAGCGATAAATCGGCCTCACTTGATCCCTGATTATATCCTTCGTTCTGTTTATAAAAATACATGGTCCAAGCCCAGAACCCACAGGACTGATGGAGAAGCATACCGGCGTAAGAAAAATTCAGGAAGAAGTTTGTTTTTGAGAACCGACGCAACCACCTGATTCGCTTGTCTGAGAACCGATTAAAGATCAGGGGTGATCAACTCACTTGAGCCTTGGCACGTTCCTCCTCTGTCGCCGCAGCTGATTGACCGGTGGTAAGGGGCTTGACGACAAGTTTGTGCCACTGCCGAGCTGTTCCCGGACGCCCAGGGTTAGTCCAGTCTAGAATGGCCCACATCTCTTGGTATGAGTTTTGAATAGTTGTGCCTGTCAAACCAAAGCGACGAGGACAGGCGAACTGATGAAGTGCTATTGTGAGTTTCGAAGACACATTCTTTACGCGATGAACCTCGTCCACAATAACACAACTCCAGGCAAGATGATCAAGGAGATCGATGTCTTTACGGGCAATTTCAAAGCTAGTCACCACTGTTAGACAGTTAGTGGGATAGTTACGTGGCGCTCATGGCTATACGTGCCAACATCTAGTCGTCCCATCCTAAAATCGTTTAATACCGGCTCCCGTTCTCTACGGCTGCCAGTATACAACCCAACTTCGAAGTACCCCCACTAGGTAATTTTAATCGCATACTCGGCAATATAGAGGAGATCCGACGTGCCGTTCCAAATTCTCTCTCCCAGTTGTGAACGACCGTACTTGGGGCAATAATCAGGCATGTTGGCCAAGTAGCATTGGCGGGCGGCAGTTCTCGCCGTTCTTTCCAGGATTTCCGATCTTGTAGGATGGATACAGTGCTTATGGCGACGATTCTTGTCCGTTATTTCACCACTCTTGTGCATGATAGCTGACAAGAAAGAGATGACCTGAATGGTTTTACCTGCGCCGAAGTATGGGAAAGAGAACTATTATTAACGTTCAGCTCGGTAGACTCACCCTGCGCGTCCGGATGCGACAGTCAACGCCAAGGGAAAGTGGTCAGATGCAACCAAAATTCAACTATCAACTCACAAGTCCCATATCATCTCCGAGTAAACCGCCTCTTCCTTCCCGATACCGCTCCCAAAAGAATTTAACGCCGTCTCTTTGATAGTCACGCAAATATGTGTTGATTGTCGCTGGGACATTGATATTCTCTCTCTCGTCCAATATAAGCGGGCCTTGGGGTTGTTGTTCGGGCGACAATGGAAATCCAGGGCGCGGTTTCAAGTCCTGTACATAAAATAATCAATCATGAGCGAAAGGTAGTCCATGAAATCTCCTCAAAAATTCTAACGAGTAGGTCAGACTGTCCGGCAGAGTTCTCGTCTGTGTCAGACTCAGTAGCCGAGTCCGAATCCGCGAATTCAGGGATTTAAGGGACTAGGTTCTGCAGGCGATCGGATTAGATGCCAATCGAAGGAATTGCGCCCTTACCAAAGGCCTCTTCACCTGAATCCGATTCCGTAGCGGACTCTTGCCGGACTGGCTTTTTAGACGTGGCTTGAGCAGCAATCAGTTCATGAATTACATACCCCTAAGAGTGAAAAACCTACATAACTTGGAAGTAGACAGGGTTATGGGGATGGTTACTTCTTCCGAGTCGGATTCTATTCGCGGATAAGTGATTAATGGATGACGTTCGTATCATGCTAGCAGGAGCAAGCACCAGTTGCAGAGTCAATAACGACTGGACTAGACACAGGGACTGGGCTGGAAGGCGATGGGTGCCCCGATTTAGCTTTGGACAATGCGGTGATTGTTTTCAGAACAACAGGACTACTATCGGGCCCAGTATCCGCGCTGGAGCTCACGACTTGATGCTGCTCTGGCTCATCTGTCGGCCCTGCTTCCGATTCCGAGCGGGTACCCAGATCCTCTGCTACCACAATCATAATAGAATACAACGCTGTTGGGACGTGATCAACATCACGTACCAAAACATTTGAGAAGTCGATTCGGCCCATCCGGTATCCTGAAATGCGGCTCTACTAGAAGGGCTTTGCGTCATGAACACACTTGACCTGAAACGAAGCTTCGTACTTCTTTTTCGCTTGGCTTGCCGACCGACAAAGTCAGAAAGTACTTCCGATCGTCGTTTCCTTTTTGCAGGGGATACTTTCCTTGAACGTTCCGAGATATATACACCCGGAGTAAAATCCGAATCTGAATCGGGTTCTAGGAGTAGCAATTGGAGCTCTTGGTCATGGACGCCGTCGGAAACTGTTTATTCCTACCAACCTTTGGGAGCCGGAGCTGACACGAGTTTGTACGGGCTACGAGTCCGAGGAGAGTCGACACGGGACGATGAGTCCCGTGGTTTTGCATATGAAGACTTCATGGAAACCAAGCGGAAAGAATAAAGCCATTCCCGGATTTATTGTACGCGTGTGACTCACTAGAACACGCTACGTCACACATTGAGAAGTCTACACGTGATCGGGCGTAGGGTCGGAAGCGCCGACACTAGGGGCAAACAGCCCTCATTCAAACCACCAAATAGATAGAAAAATGTACTTGTCCGTGTGAAGGCCTCTAACCATTCGTCGAACGCAGACCATCAAGCAAAGGTCTGGGATTTGAGACATGCTATATTCTACAATATTCAATACTATTCACACCAACCACAGTCGTCTCACCACCAAGATAAAACGAGTGTCGAGACGCGGCGGTCTTAGCCAACTATCCACAGGTGGCACAGTTGCCTATATGTTCCGAGGTATATTGCATGTTGGACCCCGATGGAGGGTTATCATCCAGAGAGGAAAGATTGTGCTGGAAGGAAGCACTGGATCAGTACCCTGATCCGGAACGTGTGCTCACGAAAAGGTACATGGTAAATATACATTGACTAGAGGAAACAGATGCAGCGGAGCAGTATGTAAGGAGTTAAAGTCAAACCACCAGACACAAATATCGATTATAAGTCTTCGGCGCTCTTACGAACCAATCGTCGTACTTTCTTCTTGTAACCTGAGGGGGGGGGGAGCACTCAATCCGTGATAATAGCCCATTCAGGAGTAAACGAACCCTCTAGATCTGTTCTAACCTCCTTTGCGGCATCAACGTTAGCAGGGCTATCGAGGTTAGGTGTGTCAGAAGAAAGCAGCGATATCACGCTCAGAAGCTAACAATGGATTGAATAAATGGCTTGGTCCAAGGCAGCTCTATCAACTTACGATAGATTCGACCGTATGTACTGGCATCCATCGCTCCCCGGCATCCTCATAGCCATACTGATCATCTCCAGGCGGGTGCTGTAGGGGGATAAGCAGGGAGTCAAGAGGATGGAGCGATTAAACGTCACCAAGATAGAGATGCACACAATACCGTCAGAATAAACTAAGCAATCAGATGATCAGACTTCGTAACAGCGCCTTGATAGCACCTACTGTTAGGATGCCACATTGGTGTGATGAATCTCAACACCGGTGGAAGCAATGGGAACTCCTCCGGGAAAGATAGCCGTGCCTTGAAGAAGCCGCCCTCACTGGGATGAAGTTAAAGGAGGCTGACAATGAACCAAGGTCTATACCCACTAGAGAGTGTCGGGAGGTCTACTTTCGTAATGAGCTTGTCTTGTTCGGCTAAGATGGAAGAGACCCACCCAATCATCATAATTTCCCATTCGTACAGGTTGTTATCGTCGACAAGCCCTTAAACGCCAAGATCAATTGCGGGGATGCAAATCAAGGGAAGGGGCTCGAACCAGCTGAAAAGCCCTCGACAGGGCGCTTCGTAAGCTCCTGCAACTGGCGACGAAGGAGAAGGGTGTTCGATGACTGTGGTGTTGAGGGCTTGGACATCCCTGGTTGTGTCGATCTCCTGCGATGTGGATGGTACAAGATAGAGTAGGTTGTCCAGACGTGAGTGTCACAGCCCGAAGGAGCCTTATATATCTGTATTGCACGTGATGTGCCTGGGTTCCTCCCATTACTTTTGCCTCTAACCAGACGAAGTTCGGGCAGAATACCTTGTCATAGTTGTACAATGGGATGTATTGAATGCTCGTATACCTTGGCTATGCTTGATGTTTGGGGGGACACGGGACTGCTTTGTTTTTAGGGGAAATCATGACGTCACGTGACACTATTGGACCAAAAAAGAAAATGTTGTCTCGACCCCACCAGTATCTAGTCTTTATCCCCTTCTTGACTTTAAGCCACTGCGTCTGCTCGTGAAAACACTAAAGCGGCTGCGTTATCTTGAAAGAAGCCATGGCCGCCTACAGCGATCAGGAGAACGAATGGGACCAGCTCAACCGAACATCATGGCGAGGCTTGGGACTAGGGGACCCTATCAAGAGTGTGGAGGTGCGCGTTTGCCCACCATACTCTAATAAGTGACCCAACTCAAGAAGGGGAGGTAGGATAAATGGCTTCTTCTTCCGGCTTTCCTTAAAGTCAAGGGTCTTGTTAAGCAACATATCGACTCCTTCAACTACTTCGTGGATGTCGATATCAAAAACATCGTCAAGGCAAACAACAAGATAACCTCTGACGTTGACCCACGTTTCTGGCTAAAGTACATCGATATCAACGTTGGGTTTCCCGACCGAAATGAGATGGAAACTGTTGAACGGAAGGTCACACCCCATGAATGTCGACTGCGCGATACCACTTACAGCGCACCCATCATCGTTACAATACAATACACCAGAGGGAAGAACATTGTTCAACGGAACGTCAACATAGGACGATTGCCCGTCATGCTACGTAGTAACAAGTGTTTCTTGACTGGTCGGACAGAGAGTCAGCTTGCACGCATGTCAGAGTGTCCGTTGGATCCAGGAGGGTACTTTATCGTAAAGGGAACAGAGAAGGTGATCCTTGTGCAGGAACAGCTGAGCAAGAACCGGATCATCGTTGAGACGGACAACGTCAAGGGGGTCGTTCAAGCGTCATGTACCTCGTGCGTCCGGCTGGTTTTAAACATTCATTCGCTCACTTCGCTCCAATATAACCTTAGATCAACACATGGTGGCCTCAAATCAAAAACATATGTCGCTACCAAGAAAGGTCGGATCTATCTCCGACACAACTCCATACACGAGGACGTCCCTATCGTTATAGCGCTCAAGGCATTGGGCGTGCAGTCCGACAAGGAGATCCTGCTACTCACAGCCGGAAATACCGAAGTCTACAAAACAGCCTTTTCTGCCAACTTGGAGAGTGCCGCGAAGCTCGGCGTATTTACGAAGCAACAAGCCCTGGAATATATTGGTACCAGAGTCAAAGTCAATAGAAGGGTAATGGGACCTCGACGGCCTGCGTGGGAAGAAGCATTAGAAGCACTGGCAACCATCGTATTGGCCCATGTGCCAGTGAGCGGCCTTGATCTGCGACCGAAGGCCATTTTTGTCGCTACGATGACCCGTCGCGTGCTCATGGCCATGAGCGATGAAAGTATGGTGGATGATCGCGACTACGTCGGCAACAAACGTCTGGAGCTGTGAGTATCATTTCCTATCCTATCCAGCCTTGTGCGATAATGCAAGGTGTCTGCACATAAACGTTCACTGATGATCAAACCGTGATCTAGCGCTGGTCAGCTGTTGGCTCTCCTCTTTGAAGATCTTTTCAAGACCTACAACTCTAATCTTAAGAGTGCGATTGATAAAGTTTTGAAAAAGCCGTCCCGGACCACGGAGTTTGATGCCTATAACACCATGCAGTTTCAGGGCGACCATCTTACAGCCGGGTTTGTACGGGCGATATCCACCGGCAATTGGTCTCTAAAGAGATTCAAGATGGAACGGGCTGGAGTTACACATGTTTTGAGCCGCTTGAGCTTCATTTCGGCACTCGGAATGATGACCCGTATCTCGTCTCAGTTTGAGAAGACAAGAAAGGTGAGCGGTCCACGGGCATTACAGCCTAGTCAATGGGGCGTGCTGTGTCCTAGTGATACACCCGAAGGAGAAGCATGTGGTTTGGTCAAAAATTTAGCACTGATGACACATATTACCACCGATGTGGAAGAAGAGCCGATAATTCGACTGGCGTTCATGCTCGGCGTCGAAGGTGAGCAAAACTAGCTTAGTTGAATCACGCTCATGACACTCGCAGATATCAGATTGGCGACTGGTACAGAAATATACGGGCCCAACACCTTTGTTGTAAACGTCAACGGAACCATCATCGGGTTAACACGACGCCCGTCCCGCTTCGTTGCACAGTTTCGCAAACTCCGCAGGGCCAGGAGATTCAGCGAATTCGTGAGTATATACATCAACCACCATCACCGTGCGGTTCATGTCGCTAGCGATGGTGGGCGTATTTGCCGCCCAATGATCATTGTGGAGAATGGTCGGCCAAAAGTCACCTCGGAACACATCATGGTGAGTGCTGTGTGAATCTTAACACATTCTTTGCGAGCGGTTTCGTCCTCGGGGCCCAGGTTGTGATCCTCGTAGGATTCTCCCCTGCCGGATTCCATCCCAGCCTTGCGAACCCAATTTGAAATATGTATCAGATTCTCTAACGTCTTCCTTGGGGTTTGTTCTTTTAGCACCTCAAAAAAGGCAATGTAACATTCGACGACTTCTTACGAAAGGGGCTTGTCGAGTACCTTGACGTAAATGAGGAGAACGACACTTACATCGCCCTCTATGAACCCGACATCTCACCCCAAACAACACATCTTGAAATTGAACCCTTCACGCTCCTTGGCGCTGTCGCAGGTCTCATTCCCTATCCGCATCACAACCAGTCACCACGTAACACCTACCAATGCGCTATGGGCAAACAAGCTATTGGGGCAATTGGATACAATCAATTCAACCGGATTGACACCCTGTTGTACCTGAGCGTTTACCCCCAACAACCGATGGTCAAGACCAAAACAATTGAGCTCATAGGATATGACAGACTACCTGCCGGTCAGAATGCGACGGTCGCTGTCATGAGTTATTCGGGGTATGATATCGAGGATGCATTGATCCTTAACAAGGTATGATTATCTTCTTCGCCCATTGAGCACCCCCGGCTGACAGGTGAGTAGGCTAGCCTGGACCGTGGGTATGGGCGTTGCCAGGTTCTTCCGTAAAAATGCGACACTCATCCGGAAGTACCCCAATGGGACGTGCGTATCAATTCGCTTCCGCAGCAATGCAATTATAGTTCTGAAAGTCCCCCCACAGTTTCGACCGCCTTGCCGACGCCCCTGTGGACGAGAATGGTGCGGTGCAAAAGCGGTATGACATCATCCAGTCCGATGGCCTTGCTGGTGTAGGAGAACGAGTTGACCCGGGTGACATCTATGTGAATAAGCAATCACCCACGAATGCGTCGGATAACACGTTTACGGGCCAAGTGGCATCTGTGCCTTACAAGAATACGCCCTTGACTTACAAGAGTCCCGTCGCTGGTCATGTTGATAAAGTTATGATCACTGACACAGACAACGAGCAGACCCTGATTAAAGTGCTCATTCGACAAACAAGGCGGCCTGAGTTGGGAGACAAATTCAGTTCGAGGCACGGTCAGAAAGGTGTTTGCGGATTGATTGTCAACCAGGAAGACATGCCATTCAACGATCAAGGGATCAATCCCGGTAAGCGTCCACGCTTTCCGCTTATTGTCGCGAACGGAGAATGAGGGGCCCAATTGCCATGCAGATACAATCATGAACCCTCACGGTTTCCCATCGCGCATGACGGTGGGGAAGATGATAGAACTGCTTGCGGGCAAGGTGTGTTCAGCTTACCTTTTCTGGTTTCATTATCCGAGGGCACTTTCTTTTTATTTGACAGGCCGGTGTACTGACCGGACAACTCCAATATGGAACTGCATTTGGAGGATCCAAGGTAAAACAAACCCTGACACCCGATACACTAACTTCATATAAGGCCTTTAGGTGGAAGACATGGGACGAATACTTATTGAACATGGCTTCAACTATGCAGGGAAAGATATGTTGACGAGTGGTATCACGGGCGAGCCACTTGAAGCATACGTTTATTTCGGGCCTATATATTACCAGGTCAGCGTTCTCGATTGCCTTGGAGCCCCCAGCTTTCCGGCTGACTGAGAAATCCCCGTCTGCCTAGAAACTGAGTGAGTAGCTGGCACTGCCTTTCCCCTGTCGGGGTTTCAACTGACTGCCTTTGGCTTAGAACACATGGTTATGGATAAGATGCATGCTCGAGCCCGGTGAGCGCTTCTTCTGCTGATCTCATATTTTCCCAGAAGCGTCTCATGGGCTTTAATGTTTCATCACACCTCACCCCTACTTTCGTCATCTTATTCTCATCGTGTTTCGACTGGTACTAATCAATTCATTAGCGGACCACGTGCGACCCTGACGCGTCAACCCACAGAAGGCCGTTCCAGGGAAGGGGGACTGCGCTTAGGGGAAATGGAACGTGACTGCCTGATTGGCTACGGGGCGACCCAGCTGCTACTTGAGCGGTTGATGATCTCTTCGGATATCTTCGAGGTCAATGCCTGTCAGGAATGTGGCTTGATGGGATACAATGGGTGGTGCACCTACTGTAAGAGCTCTAAAAAGATGGCATCGTTGACGATTCCTTATGCGGCGAAATTACTATTCCAAGAAGTGAGTTGCCTATTGTCTTGTCTTGGCCATGGGGAGGCAGCGGTGTCTGACGTTGAAGCATCTCCTAGTTGATGGCGATGAATGTGGTTCCTCGACTCATATTGGACGACGCATGATTTCAATCTCATATGGGCTTCCTTGCACACTCTGGCCTGTTCTTGTGTGGTTCATCATGCTATATGTCCTTATTGCTCCAGGTCGATGTACAAATAACTTGGTTACTCGGATCATTGTATAGTACCCTGGACAGACACAGCACATCGAATATAGACCCGCAGTCCGGAGTCCAAGAACCTACTCATGACTGGCACAAAAATATCGAGTTGGGTTCCCACTCCGGAGGCGAGAGTGAGGCCTTAGCAACGGGGAAGGTAAAGTGCCGCAGATCCATTTAGTGAGGATGATGTCAAATGCGCCGAGCTAATGCAGGCAACGAAAAGATGAATGGCAGTGGGGAATGCAGGACGGGAAAGAGCGAAGGAACCTTGCGGTCGTGACAGATGGTGTTTTTTTTTTCTTCGAAGACTATTGGGCAGGGCTGAGGTTCCCCCCCATCTCTCGATCCATCTTCTTTTCACCATCAACGGGCGTAGGTTGTTAACCCTCGCAGAAGTTCGTATCTGTTGAGGTACGATTACAAAGTGACGCCGTATGATACAAGGGGGGGGGGGGAGGTGGGGCTGATAGATGGCCAGAGTGATATAGAATCAAAGCCCTAGCTGCTCTTTGATGGATTCTCGCACGATCCTCTCGTATTCTGCTCTGTTTTCTCGGTATAACTTGCAGCAGTCTATATTAGCGCCACTCTCAAGATTCGGTTCTGTTTCGCCGTGATGATGGTGATGATGATGATGATGATGATGATGGTGCGATAGCGACGTGCAAAAGTAATATGAGGAAGAATCACAGGAGGGAAAGAAGGAGGGGATGAGTGTTAGCGCGAAGTGATCGGTGTGAGAGAATGGCATGACCAAGAGAAGCATATGGCAGGCAAATAGAAGGGGTAGAGAAACGGAACGACTCACCCGCAAGCATTGAGATAACACTCAAAATGACCTTTTCGACGCTTTGCACGGGACTCCACCTTTCAGACGCTGATTCGTACATGGTGGGATCATCACCAGGCGTGTGGAGGATCGAGATGCAGACATTTCCGTCGGGGTAAACTGTAGCAATTGGCGCTAAAGGTTAGATACGCCCATGGGAGTTCGTGTTTCTGGAGCTTACTATTCGGGTGGAACAGGGGAGGGTCGAATCTCATCTTGAACGGGGATAGAGGGTAGTCGGGCGGCTGATGGTCCCCGACATGTGTGTCAGTGGGTTACTGGACAGGGAGAATATTACACGGGTTGGGTAGACGTACAAAAGTGAGCTTGGCTACAAATACCCCGCCTTCCTAGACGAGACAAATTGGCTGAACAAAGATCTTGCGGAACCCGAAAAGGCGAATTGACGTACAAAGGGCGTATCCTTTGGTCCACAGATGAGCGCTTCCCAGGTAAAAAAATCAGACTCGGAGATTGGACCTGGTGCGAGATTAGAACTCGGGTGGGACATATTTGACAACAACATACCAGCTGTGAACATGCCGTCTGGCGAGCCTGGAAACACGAGTACGGGTTATCTTGGTCGATTAAGGATAATTGACCGACATACCTCCGGAGGTAAGCTGTTTGTATTCTGTCATAAGGCGACGTAGAGCGGTTGTGCTGTTGGGTGTTCTTCCAGCCATCCTGTTGGTACAATTCCAACATTCCCCTAACGCTCATCCAAGGCAGTTATATATTACATAAGCGGCGCCCACAGGAACTCAGGAATACCCCCTATTGGTATGGGGGTGTGTGTTACATGCCTCGCCTGCGAGGCTCGGCTCCTCTTAAGCCCGTAATGGCCGGGGGAAGGGGGTTGGCGAAGGGCAGAGCAATAAATGTCCGCGGCTTGCCAGACTGCGCAATAAAACTGTAAAAATAAAACCTCACAAAGCGAGTACTATACAAAGTAGCTTAGCTTGCATACACCTCGCACTGGCATTACGCCACCGTGGCTTAGCAACCAACACACCTTTTTCAGAGAATCCCGGACGATAGCGGCTGGGAAGAAATGCTGTTCGCACAGTAGGGCCTATGATGCTCGCCACTTCTGTTCGGGTTTTACGGACGGAAGCTCTCGAAGTACTTTGATCAGCTTCGATCGCCGCCTCGAGGTAATCCCGGTTTCGTGAATCTAACAGCCTCAGACAGATGAAAAACAAAAAAAGAAAGTGTAATTGAGAAGATGGTAGAGATACCATAAAGTACTTCGCCACGCCATCTGGTGTACGGTATGTTAGTATGTGATGTGTATGATACTAAAAGCTGTGTAGAGTAATATACATTATCTCCTTCTACGCGTCGTCGTCTCTGGTCTGGTCTGATGTTGCATCCTTGGTTCATGCACGCAGCTTGAACACTCTCGAATCGATGGGCAGTCCGAAGACATGTCTCTGAACGTATTCATTCCTGAAGGTTCCGTTAGGATCGACCTTGCCTAATACCTGCAAGAAGTCATCGAAACGAGGGTACAGCTTCCTAAGGTCGTCTGGATGCATCGCGTGTGCCTTGGCCCAATGAGGTCGTCCCTGATAACGGGCGAGAATAGCTTCAAAATTACTAAAAAGGGTCCGGTAGGGAACATTGAAACCATAGGGTCTGAACAATAAGAATGTTCAGGGGATGTGGCGATCTTAGATCGAGCAGCCGATGTGAACTCACTTGTATTGAACAATACCAATCCAACAGGTCAGTTGCCCATTGCTCGGGCTAAGCCAGATATCATCTCCTGCTGAGAATCTAATTTCGATCGGGAAGTGTGGTCTCAGGCCCTTGGGATCCGAGAGTTCCTGTTGTAGCCAGGAGCGTAGCTCGCGCAAGCAGGCTTGGGTCTGGACATATGGAATAGCCCATTCTGTTGTATGTTGCGGAAACTGCAATTCTGGTCAGTACTATACGAAGAGAAAAACAGGAGGCGGTTGCAGCAGAAGCGTACCCGGCAATCGACGTTGAATATCCGGTGCCCATGGTCTACGCCCTCGGACTTCTTGTTCACTAGCCAGGAAGCGAGGTGGTGTGTCCAGATGACGAGGAAGGGAAAGTATCGCCCGAGGAAGAGCAAAAGCTGGATAACGTGATAGCCAAGTAAGGTGTTCCATAGCCAATTTGGTGCAGGCTTGGGAGGCTGAGGATTTCTCGATCAGTTGTCAATGTGAGACCAAGTGAAAAAGAAGTCTCACATCGTATGTCCTGTTGGCAGTGCTGCAGACGACGTTGTCTGTGCCAGGGAACCACCAGAACCTAACGTGTTCTGCTGACTTTGTCAACTGATCAATGTTATTGACCACATCCTCAAAATGCATCGGCTCTTGGATCTCTCTCAAGCGGAATGCGGGTTCAACATCGAGCCAAACTTGAAGGACGATACCAGTTGCGCCGAGACCGCAAAGAGTAGCGATGAACAAATCTGTCTCTTGTGACTTGGAGCAGACGACCGTTTGGCCATTGGCAAGGAGAACCTTGAGGGCGCGGACGTTGGAGGACATGACACCGTAGTGGATGCCTGAGCCATGTGTTGCAGTGGTGACAATACCAGCGAGTGTCTGATCAGATATTGAGCCAACGTTAATCATGGCCAAGTTAAATTTGGCAAGTTCCGCGTGTAGGTCATGTAACGTGATGCCAGCTTCCACCAAAGCGCATTGTTTCTCAAAATCGACCTATCACAAATGACGAGATAGGCGAACGAAAGTATCAGGAGACTCAGGGTCCAACAATCTGTGTGTGGAACCCACCTGAATTAACCGGTTCATCTTGATCAACCGCACCATATATCCGCTTGTGCACGCAAGGTCGCTGGGGCTGTGGCCGACACCGACGGCGCGTACAGTCTTGCCTTCCCTCCGCGCCAGCTCCAGGATGAGCCTGCATTGGTGGACAGACTCCGGTTCGAAGATGGCAAGGGGCGTGCAATAGAAAGTCTGGCCCCAGTTGTTGAAGTGTGTGTCACTGACAGGGACGGTGATGGGGCGCAAGAGGTCATAAAGTGCATGTAGGGGTATATCGTCAAGCACGGTCTCGAGCTGAGAGGAGGACATAGCTTGATAGGACCTGCAACAGACATTTTTTTTTTTGCAAACGGCTTTATAAGTCGCGGCTTGGGATACGGACGGGCTCGATCCCCCCCACTTCCGGGGTCTGGGGTCTCGGCGGCTGGCACCGGGTGAAATCCTCGGCATCCGCCGGATACATCACCACTTTGCACAGCCGCCGCGTGAAAGGAGACGAAAATGACCAATTTTGCGTGGGACAAAACAGCCTGAATTTCGCCTAGTTGTGGCCTCCAAACCTCTAGGGGAGGCTATCGGGGGTCCTGTCATCGTGGTTGGGATGAGATCGCGGGTTTACCATATACGTCTTGTCGATGCGATACTGACGGAGAAGATAAGCTGGCAAACCATATGACTGGCATTCACTTGAAACCTGTGCGTCATCGAATTACTGTAACCCGGGCGCAGGTCGTTAGAAAAATCATGGCTATCGATCGGGATATACGTATAAGCAGAAAAAGGACATGTTACGACTCAATTCAAGAAATCAAACGTCACCCTGCGAATGGAAAGTCGAGTCAGCGCCTATAATCCCATTTGTAAGATACTGACCTCCCCCACTCTTGCCCGTTGTACAAGAGAATTCCACGGACTTCAGCACTATCCAACTCCAAGCCCAATTCAAACTCTGAGTAAAACCCAATCAGTGGGGTTTCAAACTCCCTTTGATCAAGAGCCACCCGCCTACCTGTGTAAAAGCCTCCGGGCTGCGTCGCAGCGTTATTCCGGAACGAGGGAAGCGACGACAAATCAACAGTCCATTTGCAGAGCTCGATGGTTTCCCCTTCGTCCGTGTATCGCATGATCTTTTCGACGTCACTCGTGAATAGAGTGGCGACAAATGTGGAATCTGCAATGGTCCATTGAATGAAAAACAGATAACGCGATGAAACTCTGCTCACCTTGCGCCGACTGGGAAAATTTACTACACAAAACTTAGTATGACTGCAATTGACGTCTGAACGGGAAGGTGCCATACCAAAACTTCGTCGAAAGCCGTTGACTGGGCGACAGATGTCAGCCGAATAACAGGCCATGGGAAACCGGTAAGGTGGCCACTCACCCTTTCCGGAGAATTGCACCCTTCGAAACCAAATATTGTAATCTATTATTCCCCCCGTACCGGCGGCTCAGACAATGAAGGAAGTATGAATGACATACGTACCTGTTTTCACATATAGGCACGCCCGCATCATTGTTCCTTATGTATGCCGGACGTTTCAGCCAATCTTCTTGTTCGGCTGGCAATTTGACCTAGTGGGAACGACGTATTCATTTAGTAAAACGGCTTACACGGGCCAGCCACACAGTCACGTACCTTCATGATATATGCCCGTGGCGCGATCACGCTGGCGACAAGGGGTCGTCGCGCCAGCCCGTACTGAGCGGCTCCACGGAGGGTTGCCGTGTCCGCATCGGGAGGTCTAGTGATAACGCCAATTCGTATTCCAAATTGTTCCTTGATGAGGTGCAAATTTTCACTTCATTTAGGAAATTCAACTGGGAGCGAATCTATAAAAAGACGCACTTCGACTCGTTGCCGTAGATATTCGCTACCAGCAAAGCCTCCCACGAGAAGCAACGCATCAATCCGCTGATCTATTCGCCTAGTTTGATCCTCGATTAACTGTAGGACCTGTGGTGGCTCTTTTTTCAGCGATATCAAATCCGTTGGTATGTTTAACGAGCGTACCTCGCTGACGACAGGATCAAACACCTCCCTACGCAACAGATTCCCGGGGATACACAATTGTCCGTTGATCAATCCCTACTGTTGGATCGTGGGGATCCTCCGTATTGAAGCATTGGAAATGGAACATCAATTCTGCAAATAAAAAAGAATGAGAATGGGGTTCAACCGCATCGGGGACTCAGATACACACCATCATCTTGGATTCCAGCGTAGTTATGTTTATCCGTCTCGCTAAAAGAGTGCACTGTATCCAACGGCATTGAGATGGGACCAAAAACAAAGTATTGACGTCACATACTGAAGTAGGCCAATGAGGCGGGTTCAAGATGGGCGGGGTGATCGGCTAGGAGCATCTACCGGCGGAGAGGGAAGGAAAGAGTCATTACGCAAACGATAATGAAGAGCTGACTAATTGCATCGTACCCTGACGAGTTCCCGGAAACGAATATCAAGGAATAAACTGCCGCAGTTGGCACCCGACCTTGCGCACATTTCAGCAATTTCAAGGTTGGCCATTTGGCCGATGATCTATATCCGCGGGAGAGGTGGGTGAGACAAGTGTCTAGCCATACGATTTTAGTCTTACTTTGTACGCAGCAAGATCAACTGTGCCACCACCTGCATCGCACACGATGAAGTTCTGAGAAGGCTTCAGGTGATGGAGATCTGTCAGATGGGCGCAGTGGACGGCCGCAGCTTCAGGTTCCGTGATAATCCTCAAGCGCTCGCGCCAGTTTTTATCGCCGGCACGAGCGCTCTGCACGAGGCCAGCAGCTATGGCTGCGTCTCGCATGATGTTCGCAACCTCGGGCATCCCACGCGGCAGGTACCGTCAATAACACATCGGCAGAATCTGTTATAATACCGGGTTGATTTTATTGATCCCCAGTAGTCCAGGAAAAGTCCAACGCACTGAGATCCGCAACGGCACCAATGTCGCGGGTAATTTGCTCCTTAGCATGCTCCCACAGGCAAGTGAGGAAATCAACTATCAAATCATAGGCCCGTTTCCCCGGCTAATCCTTGCTTTTAGTGAGGTTGCAACTGTACAATAAATGGGTACCGACCGGTAATAGCGGCAGACGGGGATCAATAGCCGACTCATCGCGAAGCACTTTTGGCTCCAGGAACAACTTGAACCACTCGCACTTATAGGTACCGGCCATTGGACTTGCATTCTTTGCCTCGAGGCCCCATGCAATCACCCTTCCATGCTCGTCGTACAGGAGGCAAGTGGGAATCTATGGGCATATAGATGAGTCGGGTGCTGATAAGTCCCGATGACTTCGACGGACCTTCCTAAACGTTTCGAACGAACCAGGCCAATTCAAAATTTGCTGAACTCTTCCGCCGGTAATACGGGAAGAACCATATGCCTTGGCGCTTATATATTAGTAAGTTCGCAATTTGGGGCTATTCTCCACTTACAACACCCGAGAAGGTTGTACCTGCAGGAACATAAGCACAAGTGGGTGCAAATGTTGGACAGAGGCTCACCAAAGTCGACAGCTATCGACATCTTTCCTTCGTCTGGCTGGGGTGCCAAATCTTGGGGCGGTGGCGATGGTAGGGGTGGGGACATCATTAGCGGTCGTCCATTCAATGTAGAGTGGTGAGCAGATGGCGGTCGAAGTAAGGGATCGAGATTCCCGCTGGGAGCGTAGGACGATGTTGTGAACGTTCCTGCTAACGTTGCAGAAACTGGTGGGGATGGCGAAACACCAAATTCATAGGGACTCCGAATGGGGGGGGATGGGGATTGGCCCCACGGTGGTACTGCTGTACTGTCGAATCCATTTACTCGAGAAGTCCCAAGAACCGGAGGTGGAGAAGCAATTGGGGGCTGGTAGAAATGCTGAGGGCTGTGCGGTGGTTTTTCGAGTGCAGGTTGGCCGGTCGGTTGAGTGGCAATCACACCGTGAGGGTGTTGCTTCATATCACGGTTCGCAGCCGCATTGTTGTCAGCTGGCTCCCCACAGCAGCCCATTGCGAATGAGGAAGGGCTGAGTTTGGTATAGCGAGAGGAAAATGCGGTAGACACCCTTAGCGCCGGATATTGAACTTGGACATGTGCCTTTGATGGCATGCCATTTTTGGGTAAGAACGGCCAGGGTGGGCTACCGTCGTCGCACATAACTGTGACTGCGACGACAACGATTGAGGACTTCTGGGACAGTCTGGGATGCGGGGAGGAAGGAAAGTCATGACACAAACCCATAGTCCACCCTAAAGTCACCCGGTGTGCCAAATAATTCGCAGTTATGGAAAATAAAGATTTTACCTTTTCAAGGCTCTTCCTCGAATTATCATCCTTGTCATGTTTGTGGTATGGGGGGTCTTCCACCATCTACTTGGCGCTTGTCAAGAAGTTGCCCCGCTGCCCTCAGCAGGAGATTGTGGCTTGAAACACCAAATCATCGGGATATGCGACCCTGTTGAGCTCAAGGTCTGAAATTACGCGCCAATGCCCTGGTGCGTGGTCTTCCGTGCGTGATCGTTGCCGGGATCCACTGCGAACTATCGGGGTCTGTCGGGTTCGGCAACTTCTCCAACACTTTTTCATACTTACTACTACTTAGCGAAAAATTTTTCTGAGTGGATACCGAATTAGGTGGGATTCGCGGATATACCCTTTGGATTCCGTTCCGCGACCGGTTCCCCCGTGTTGCAACAGAGCGAATGGGGTCACGGCAAATGTTGCAGAACGTTCGGAGGATTAAATACTTACAACTTTATAAGCTTTCCTAGGATCTGAGGACGACCTGATTATGTACACTTGTTCTTTCCGTGCGGAAGTTACGGTGACAAGGTCATCTCCATGACACCAAGAGGTAGGATATGCGACCCCACTGTCTTTTTTCCTGATCAACGAGATGACCGCGATGAAAGGTGTTGGTGCTTGATTGGTCGTGGGGGCGCAGGCCGGGGCACGCTTACGCTTAGCGTTAAATCGCAACTGCAGAGAGATAGTATATTAACAATGTGTCTGTTATGTTTACCTGTCCCACAACCTTTGGCAAGGAGACACACGAGGCTGCGAGTTCAACAACATATCTCTCCTTAGTCAAAGGTTTTTCGGGGGTATGCAATATACTTGGAATGATCAAACAGCTATGATAAGGTTTGCCCGATAGGTATATGATGTGTTTGAGGTGATAACGATAGAATGAGGTCAGTGAGAACGCAGGTTCAACGACTTCAAATTTTCATATGTCATGGTGGGTGCAATATTTTTCTGCGGGTTCGCTCCATTCCTGCTCAAGTTGAAGACGAGGGAATCTGGGATTCCACAGTAAAAGCACTCTCCGAATCGCTCGTCAAGTCGTTCCGTTCGTCGGAGCGTCGGAGTTGCAAAACGGGCCAACCTTTACAAGGAGCGCCCATCACACGCGTCCACATTCTCCTTGCGTCGTGTTCTACACCCTGCACAATGGCGGCGGCAGCAGCAGTTGCGAACAGAAAACTTGGGCAGAAGCTCAGTGCAATTGCGCATTTGTGGGCTGTGGATCCGTTTCGGCCCAATCTCCAACTCAAAACATTCCTGGAATCGTTGGCAACCCATCCACGGCTTACACCACAAGCTGTTGCGGCTACGCGCGCATTAAGAGATAATGAAATGGCCAGAAAGGTGTGTGCACACCCACGGACCTCACTCTCCTCCAAGTCATTGACCAGTGGTGTGTGTTTCTCTTAGTATCCCCTTTCAAATAGGATGTGCCATCCCTCATCTGCGCCTCATCATTATGATCGCCTCGTTGAAGCTTTTGAGAAGAGCGCTCAGGGAATTGGAAGGCCCTGGTGGAAAATTTTCTTCAATGTTTGGTAAAGAATCGTCGCATGTTGAGCGGTTTCTCGGTCAAGGATGCAAGCCCTAAGGCCTAGTGTCTGACAGGGGCTTATCCTGTGCGATCGTCTCCAGGGTCTGTGACGAGTGGCGCATCGATAGGGAAGATGAAGAGAGTATGGAAAGAAGTTTAGTCAAGGACGATGATGTCATAGATGAGGCGTTCATGTTGGTTGCCTCTAGTGTCAGGCACCCAAAAACACTCTCATTCTCATAGTATTATTGTATGTTATAGCCTATCTAGCACCATCACTCGAGGATCTCATCTTCTCCAACACGGGCCTATTCCAATCCTGTTAGTCGTGGCAAGCCCGCCCAAAAGCCATATGGCACACCTTTTCGACAAGCTTCTGACGCTTCTCTCTCACTTTAAGCTGTACCTTGAGATACTTGCTCAGTGGCGCATCCTTGAGCCGGCTTTTTAGTGTTTTTTCCCAATCCGACACGGCGGCCATTTTTCCGGGCGCGAAAGTAACGTCCTTTCTCAGGTTTTCCACCCACTTTACGCTCTCTTCCACCCGTTCCAGGAACGTCTTGATCATGCCCTGCTCCTTACCTGTCCCAGAGGCCGCAGGGTTTGATTTCGTGGCTTTTAGACTCCGTCGTAGGAGTACGACAATCGGTACAGTGATCTCTGGAAATCCTATGCTTCCATGGACCACGGGGCTGGCAAGCCACTCGGCGAGAAGATACGTGCTCTCCTCCGTGACACCCTCGTGGTAGATCCGTGTCTTGACGTATTGTTGGGGAACCCGGATTTGTGTCTCGAAATCCAAAGGTCGAAGGGTTGAAGACTTGGGTTTGCTTGAAGGAGAAATGACAGAGGTAAGAATAGGCACAAGGTACGGCGAGATGGGAACATATGTCTCTGTCCTCTTGGTCAAGTTGAGGATGGACCGAATAATCTGAAGATGGAAGGGGTATGATCGACTATTGGAGATGAGCCTATCATGCCAAGAGGTTCAGTTTTTTTGGTTTCTGCAGTCAGCCATTCCCAATCACTCACTTGACTGCCCCCAAGGCCACTTGCACAAGGGGATATATCAATGGCTTCATTTCGCTCTCTCTTCCTGTCCGTGTCTCCGCTTCTTTGCTGCACGTTTTTGCGAGGACTATGCACCAAAAGTCCACGGAGTGTGCAAACTGCCAATTGTAAACTTGTTGGTAGGATTCCTAATAGGTACGGGTAATTCAGCCCTCTCTGACAAGTAGATTTCGAAGGACATTGACAGCACACACTTTTGTCTTTATCTTTGTGCTATTCCGTAGATGGATCGCCAGTTGGCGTATGTACCCAAACGCGTGTTGGTATGCTATCCCGTGGTTGATAGAGAATACCTCCGAGGCGGAGTTTTTCATCATTGTGATGGAGGGCAGCGTGTGTGCACTTGTGCTTTTGCAGGACCGGATCAACGTGAGGTATGTGTTCTGTCAGTGGTTTCGACAGCCAATGAGACCTCCTTTGGTAACAAGAATTCAAGTACTCACTTTGAGAATCACATCCAGGATAGCGTCGTCATTGGCCAAAGCCAACCGTCGAATGGAAAGGAAGGAGGCTATTCTAATGTCATCTTCACCACTTGACCACAGTTCTAGACATTTCTGCGCGGTGACTACTATTAGACTAGCAGGGTATGATGAGTTAAAGCCTCAACCTTTAGGTAAAGCTTGACGGATTTACGGCTGCTGACAACATAGGGGATTATTTTTGAACTCTCTGTTATGGCAAGACGTAGGAGTTCTGCGTCGGTCAGCTGGGACAGGAGATGGATCACGTTATGGAAATAGGCGACAATCATCTTTTGCAAGGCTCTGAACTTGGGCGTCTGTGTCGGAGGTTTACTGATCAAAGCTGTTAGTCCGCGGAGGTCAGAAGTCACAGATCCATCAGGCTTACAATATCCCATCGGCGTGTGTTTTGTAGGGTACATGATGCTCAAGGACGACAGGTGTGTACTTCAGCGCCGTTGTCACCAGTTTTCTGTAAACTGTACCTCAACTGAGCCCGGCCCAAATATAGTGGAATGGAAGATTCGTACCCGAAGAGCTCGAAATACTCCATGCGACGACGTGATCGTCTTCGTTCATATGCGCAGCAGCTCTGAAAGCGATCAACAGCTGGCGCAGTGCCTTCAGTGATCGATGCTGGTAATCTAGAGTTTAGTATAGCCATTCTGGAGCTCGGAGATAACGACTGCACCTGGAGCAACGCCTTCTGCCATCGGCGCAAATGTTCTTGCGTCAATGTTGGTGTCTTTTCCTCCTCTGTATCCATGTCCTCATCTGCCATATCTTCATCGTCGTCCATGGCGTCGGGATTAAACTCTAGCAGTTCACGATCGTTTTCCTGAAGGTACTTGTAGAATTCAGGGTCCTTTTCTGCGAGTTTAGAAAGTTCAAGGAGATGTGTTTGACCCTCGTCCTCTGTTTTCATATGAGAGCCGTATAGCGTCCTGAAGAAAGGATCCACACCTTTGAGATCGTCTACCGAGGCAAAGGATGCGTTGTCCTCCACGTCCTCTCCGCCCTCTGACATATCTTCATCCCCAGCAGACTAGGCTCTTGTCAGAACGGTGCATAACCTCCGGCATTTCAACCCTTACCGTTTCCCCCTTTTCTGGTTCGTCATCACTTCCTTCCATAAATCTTCCACTCAGGAAATCATCCACAGACTGGATTCTAACATCTCAAAATAAGGTTCGGTCGATGTAAACTAAGAATCTTGCAAACACACCCTCTCTTATTGGACGTAGCCTGGGACCTTTCTTCTGCCCCTTCGTCTGAGTCGTCCTCAACGTCGTGGGGCTCGGCTTGTGGTTTCCCACTCCTGGATCCTTTCCGTGTTTGAGTCTTCTTGTGTACCGCTTGGCGTTTGCGTCGCGCCTGGATAGTTTTTTTTAGTTGGCCGCTGGCAGCAAATTTTCTTGTTGCTTTTGTTGCTTTGCCCATAGTGCCTCAGTGGAAAGGTACGCAGACGGCAAAGGAGAGTTGGAGTCTTAATCGAACTGTCGAAAATTACCGAGTATTACATAATATCGGCCCGCTGTGGCCGGGACACAGTCCTTTTTCAAAAGCAGAGCTCGACAGCAAATAGATATGGCGAAAAAAATTGTTCAAAAGCCGCCGCCACCCCATTGTCCTCCCATTCCCATGTTATTGTGCATGTTGTGCATGTTGTTCATGTTCATGTTTATCCCGCCTATATTCATACCATTGACCATGGGGCCTAGAGGTCCACATCAACAAACCGTTATCCACGCTCGATTGGACAATGGACTTGCCTTGATCGACCCATCCCATCCCAGCGTTATTCATAGCAGGATTAAACACCGGTACACCTGTTCCGAACCCCACGGAATGTCCTTGAAATCCGTTGCCCATTCCCATCTGACTCATCATCTGCATGGGCATGGATCCAACATTAACACCTCCAATTGGGCCAACAGGCGGAATGCCCACATTGTTCAAAGCTCCACCACCAGGCATGCCTCCAATCCCTCCCACGTTCATACCGCCCATCGCGTTCATCATGGGATTCCACCCAGACACAGAAGATATCATATCGTCGATGGGCACAGAAACACCCATTCCCATTCCTAGTTGGTTGACACCCACACCCATGCCCATGATGGGCGGTTGAACCATCATTTGATTTTGGCCCATCATCTGATTCTGGGGAAGGACGACAGGGGGGCTGATGAATGTGTTTGGTCTAGTTGCTGGTGTGAATCTGGTGTTGGCGTTGTTGCCTGCTATTCCAACGGCCACACCGCCGCTCATAGCTGTTCCGCTGCCGCCCGTGGACATTCCTTGTCCGTGCCTTGCCGGAGACTTGGGCCGGAGTGCATCGATTTCTGGGGTCATAGGAACAACTGTCTTGCCGTTCATAAGAAGCTGTTTGATTTTCTCATCCCAGATCTCTTGCCGCCATTTGGTCGCTTGACCACCTTCTTCGCCTTCGACATGAACTGTGCCATCATCGGAGGGTGTTAAATGTTTGTCAAGTCCTTTAGTCATCACAGTGACCCAACCCCTGCGAAGCGACGATGGGCGTCCGAATATTTCGAGCCGGCGAATCCCAAGGCAAAAGTTTTCAATCAAGGTATACATTTCTGGGGGTTTTCGTGTTGGATCTGCTGGATCGCCTTCCCAGATAATAACATCAGTATCTGGGATAGAGTGTATCAGATAGGATTTCACAGTGGAACGTGCACGGCGGCCGACGCACCAACGTTACAGTGAACGAACCAACTATCAGTTGAACGTCGAACAGTCCCACGTATGCCAATAAGACAATGTTGTTTCGTCCTGGTCAATAATGAAGTCGTTGGAGGATCAGTCTAAGATAGTCAGGGATCTGTCAGCAATAGATGTTGGAGAGGAATGGAGCAAGATGCCTAACACCTGGTCCTTGATTCGTGGATTTGTTCGTCTTCACCCAGACAACGTCTTCGCAGCGACGGTACCCCCATCTCGCAAGGACTTCCCTTCCCCTCTCTAAACCTTCCCCAGCCCCACTGCCTACCCAGAGAAACACGAAGCTCGGATCTGCGGCGAGGATTGGAATGGGAAGGTCTTGTAGTTGATCCCAGCCAAACGATGACGAGAAGGGTGGATCAAGCAAGATGACATCGAACTTGTTTGGATGTAGGGAAGACAGTTCAGTATATGGCAGGTAGTATGGTGGTGTAGAATGATTATTGACGGAATTCTTTTTCAATGCGAGAAGTCGCTGCTGCTTAGGGTATCTACCAGCCAAATTAGTCGGCAACGAAGGCGCCAAGAAATAGGAGAGATGATTACTCCTCGAATCTGTGTTCTGGTTCAGCCCCTATGACCCAATTCTGGGGCCATTCCCCCCCGTCTACATATCGCTGAGAATAGTCGTTCCGGATGGTCTCTTCTTCCGGGACATAATTGTGGTATCGGGCTAATCTTGCCCTTTTCGCTGGGGGGAGATCTGTTCGGTCCAGTTCATTTGGTTTATTGAGGGGAGACTGGGATGGTGAGCTGTCTGTTGTGAGTGGAGGTGGAGAAGGTACTGTAGGGAGCTTAAGCAACTCTTCCGGCGGAGAATGGAGAGTCTGTAGTTGGCGCCGGTGTCTCTGTTGTGATGCACGGACTCTCTCCAGTAGTGCAAAATGGGAAGCAAGGAGCTCGTTGGCTTGGCTCAACAGTTCGGTTGTGGATTCCACAGTCATTTGAGTAGTGACGTCTAGTTGGGCTGTTGTTGGGTGCTGTGGACTATGGGTCACTGGACGTTTGGCAGGTTTCCAAGTACAGTATCCTTGATACCCAGAGCATAGAAAAAGACAGTAAGATGGAGGATTGGAGAATGAATACTCTGTATATGTTTGTCTGTATTTGATTTGGAAGTCATAGCCTTTGCGGAACAAGGCGTGAACTCCTTCCGATGGGCGTTATAAATAGGCCACGCGCTAACTCCATAAGTCTGTCGACCTATGTGTCTCATTTGAAATTTCAGCTACATTGACAACGCGTTCTTTACTCATCAGGTTATATTCTGCAAGAGGGGATAAGTAGACATTTTTTTCTGCACCGCAGGCATAGAAACGCGCTAGGCCGTGTACATAAATCTCCGTGGGAATTTTCAAAACTTACGCCTCTTACTCTTGCTCTCTGTCCCTCTCTGAACAGGACTTGTGGTCGGCGGACGACGTTTCGGGTGGTTTTTAGGCAGGTACGCGCCCGCTCTTTGTTTTTTTTCCTTGGATGAAGACTTGAAGCCGTTTTGGTCACGTAGGCCGTGATTCGACTCTAATTATATGCCAGTTCTCAGGACTCGTGATACCGCATCTAATGACACTAGCCTGCGTCCCAGTCCCCTCACTTCCCCTTCCGAAGACCCTTCTGCTCGGGCGCCGTCAGCCCTGTTGACTAAACCCTACGTTCTCGTCCCTCCCGTATGCCGCAAGAAGTTCCCAAAGTCCGACCTTCTGGAGTGTGCCACTACCGAAAAAATTACCGTTTGTGGCATCAGGTTGATTCCTACCGTCGCATTCGATACATTCTGGCGTTTTGCGGCGGAGAGAAAGCTGATTGATGACAGACGCAGGGCTGGTGAATCATGGCCGTAAGCAGAAGCTTCTCCAAGACGCGTGATAAACCTGACCCTGCTCATCTAGTTGGACTGATGAACCTATCCTCCAGAAATACCACTTCTGTAACACATTCCGGGTCCTGGACAGGTTGAGCCAGTATATTATCCGGGAAGTCATCGAGAAGGGGTCTCAGAAGCCCGAAGAACTCACTTTTCGGATTATTCTTTTCAATCTGTTCACCAAGATCGAAACCTGGGAGATGCTCCGGAAGGCGGTTGGTCCGCTCAAATGGGCGACCTATGACAGGACTAAATATGTGGCCGTGTTGCATAAAGCCAAGCGCCAGGGGAAAGCGCTTTACACAGGCGCTTTTCAGAAACCTGCGCCAAAATTCGACCAAGACGAAGGATATGTTAATCACCTTATCCTCCTGGAGGTCTTGATGGACAACGAGCTTCACAACAAGCTCGTGCACGCGTGGCATATGGCCGACGTTTTCGAATATCTAATCTCGTTTCCAAGCATGGGAGAGTTCGCCACATATCAATTAATGCTGAACCTTTCCTACAGCAAGCTTTTGAACTTCCACCGTGACGATTTTGTCGTTCCTGGACCAGGCGCGTCTTCTGGATTGGGCAAGATGTTTGGAAAGAGCATTGCGGCAGGGAGAACCGCAGTTCCCAATTTCGAAATCGAGGTTATTCGATGGTTGACCAATAACCAAAAGTACCACTTCGAGCGCCTCGGTCTGACAGTGCCTGTACTTGGTCCCAAAAGCCTCCCTATGGACGTTGCCGATGTGGAGCACACGCTTTGTGAACTCGACAAATATGCCCGGCTTGCCCATAGCCACCTCAAGGGCAAGCGAACAGAAATTCGCAGGAGCTTCGAGCCCCAGTCAACGCTTCCCGCAGAGGCTACACTCCCGAAGGCTTGGAAACACCCTGGGAGGGACACTCCCCGTATCAGACCCGACCGGAGACTCATCGTTCAGAAGCGGTACTTGGTCAGCCGTATCGAGGCACATCGCGATGAAGAGAATGTGCGGAAGTATCTGGTGTACTGGTGGGGTTACCCGAACTCTGAAGCAACCTGGGAGTCAGAGGGTATCCTCATGGATGATGCGCCTGCAGCTGTCCAGGATTATTGGACCAAATTAAATAACAAGACGAAGTAACATTTGAACATTGTTTTCTTGCATATTCATTTGTTTTTGTATCTTCAATACCCTCGCCCTCAGCTTCTTGCTTAATCCCTTAGTTTTGTTTTCTTTGTATGTACTTACCACTGTGTCTGTTTGTATGTGTTGGGGTACGCGTTTGACGCGCCCTGGTCAAACTCGAACGGCTATTGATTCCATCCAACTTTCCACTTGCTAGGTTTGGACGAAATCTGCGACGAAATGGAGTCAATATCAAAGTTGCGGAATGCTCTGTACAAGGCCCTTTCCCCTACTGGTATCCAATTCAATGAACAAGAACTCTTTGACGAGTTGATGGTGCAGAAGCCGCGTATTCTCAAACTCTTGGATGTGGGACAAAGGAGCCAGCAGGAGCAGAGGGAAATTGAATCAGGTTCGCACTGCCTTACTTGACTTGACATCCGATGCCGAATGTGTTGCTCCAGGAAAGACTATGATCGAGGGGAAACAGGTCGCTATCAACGCCGAATTCGCAAAACAGGTTGTGTTCCTCTCTCAGCAGCTTGAATGCTCGGAGAGATATACTGCAGCGCTCCTGGATGAGGTGATGAAGGAGAACCCGAATATCGATCCTGTCACGAGTTTAGAGTTAACAGTCGAACAATTTCATCTACGGAGACGGCATCTAGTTGACTCATTGCGCTACCTTGTGGATGCGACAGAGGCCGCAGAGCTATCGACGGAGAACCCGACATATGTGCGGCTCGCACAATTCTTCATCAACGAACTCGTTCCAGCTTCGCCTAGCCAGGGCGGAAGCTCTCCGCTTGCAACAAGGGTGTGGAAACAGATCGAACAGCTGGATGGCCTAGTTTCGAGAGCGGATAACGCTCGACGAGGGGCAGGAAGCAATACTGTGGCACCATCGGGTCAAGGTGAGTGGGGTATCTTTTGTGACGAATGTTTATGTTCATATGTCATAAGGGGCACCGTCGTTGGGTTTTGACATTTTGAATTCTCGTTACGACTCTCTCAAATACGAAAGAAGATACCTCGCTGTCACACTGTGCTCCATTTCGCACCTTGGCTACCTTTTGGCTAGCGAAATCAAGCTCATCGTCGAATGGCTCTCGACAAACCCTTCCCATCCTATGACATATTACTTCCTCACCGCTATCCTCCTTGCTTTTGACCCCATCAACCCTTCAAGTGCGTCTGGCCAACTTCGACAAGACCTCGCGTCAGATAATGTGACCGTTAACTTTATGACCAAAATATTGGCCCCTTCAACGTCATGGAAGGAGCCGGAACTAAAGGCCACGATCCTGCTAAAATGGACGATGTTCCTCACGGAGGTGAGGCATAATAACCCCAGCCTCGAACATAAGAACGGGTTTAAGACGGAGGAGTTAGAAACTCAAGTCTGGAATGGGGTCCAAGGGGATGCTTTTATCTATCTCAAGACTTCTGTGCAACACCTCCAGGCCAAACGTTCGACTACCCCCGTTCCACTCTCACTAACTTTTACTACGGATGGTCAAGAGCAACGCGAAGCGCCACCTGACGATTTTCGAGAAGTGGTCCTCTTTGCTTTTGAAGCTCTCCTCCGGTCACTCATAACCCACGCTTCGTCTGAACTCAGGAAGATCAAACAGCGACAGGAGGATATTGCTCATGCACGGGACCGAACCCGGGGGACTACAGCTCGGTTTGCCGGAAGCATCCCCCCCGAGCCCGAAAAAACTGACCCCCCACCGCGAAACGATGTCGCTGCGTTGTATTCCCTGATCGGTGCCCTCTTTTCCACCCTCCCTCCCGAACGTGGACTGCAGTTTTGGGGCGCTACTCCAGGGGGTTCTTCGAAATTATCTTATATGGAATACGTCGAGACAACCACCGGTCGACTACCCGCTTTTTTGCAGTGGGCGGTTTGGTCTACCTCCCCGCAGGATTTGACGCTCCTGACAGCTCTCTACGAGATGTTGAGTGGCTTGGCAAAGGGGCAGCAGTGTAGTGAGCTCGCGTACAACTTCATGGCTCGTGGAGGGGGCGAGGTCCTTGCAGGAGGCTCTTTACCGCCCTCTTCAAGCGGCGGGCCGAGTATATCATGGACTTGCAGTCTTTAGTCTACTTGATGGATGGGGGACGAGCGCTGCTAGTGCGAGAGGTGCTCCACAACCACAGTCGCTGGGCCTAAACAGCACCTTTGGAGGGCTTTTCAATCCCCCTGGGCCTAAGCCTGTGTCACATCAGGTAATGATTGGACCGAAGGAGGTGCTATATGCACAATCTTTCCTTCGACTTTTGTCAACGGTGGTTAGGTACTCGGTGTCGGTTCGTACGACAATATCAAGCCATTCGCAGTTCCGTGCGATCCCTACCTTGGTCTCGTTAATTCCCCTTGGAATTCCTTTGGAGCTTAAAGGTGCCATTTTTGATACCCTCGCCGCATTCTGCGAGCCAGGGGCGGGTGTGCCGGGAGCGGAGATCTGTAAAGCTGTGTGGACATTGATGGAGCGTTCGGAAGTCATCAATGTTCGTGTGAGTGGGATGAGTGGATTAGGGGTTCTGGCGACGGGAAAGGGTGTCGAGTTGGAGCTGGAGCAGATTGAAGCAGCACACCGGTTGTACCCCGCAACAATTCCTTTTCTTCGCCTTCTGGGAACTTTGATCCACACGCCCAAACGTACGCCTCTGAAGGATAGGTTACTTGATCTCGAACCTATCAACACCATCCCCGACACCCTCGGTCAGCCCTATCGTTTGCCCGGCATCGGACCATTCTCTGCCTTTGTGATCGATAACGTTTTCGCCAATATCCCGAATCGCGAATACTCTCGGCCTTCGGATAGATGGGAGATCAACGACCTCTGTCTCACTTTCATCGAGAGGGTGCTTGCAAGTTATGGTTTAGAGCCCCTCGTCAGAACTTCGGAGGAAGTGTCCGTCAAAGCCGAGAAACTTATGCTCCTTGTCGTTCACCCTGGCTACGAGATCATGAAGCGTCTCCTTACAGACTCACCTCTGCAAAACAGCATCTTTTCGTATATCGTTGAGGGTGTGGAGGGCTTCGACAGGCATCTGGCTGATGAAGAACCATTTTTCCGGAACACCATCGTTCGTGTGCTTCGGATCATACATCGTGTTCTTGAGATGCAGGATATCTTTTTGGACGTCCTGGTACCTCTTCTCTCCGATCTGAACAACCCTTCGTTTGCGAGTGTCATTCACCCAAGGTCCTACTACACACGGTTCGACCAGGCACTCGTATTTGGTACCCAATTCATCCCCGCCATCGCCACGTACATGTCGTATCCTTCGCATTCGGAACTGGCCCTTTTATCCATCAAGATTCTTTCCCTTCTTTGCAGTTCGACCAATTCTTCTACTATGATCAATTTGATTGAGCGAAGTAGGGACTCGGAGAGGATCTTGGGTGGATTCATGCAGATTGTTGGGAGTGAGTCTTTGGATGACGTGTGGGAAGCGGAGACATATGCTGAACAAGTTACGGGAGCTGGAGCTCCAGATGTTGACGATTATTCAAACTCGCTCGCTCAAACGATTCGACTCAGTGCGCTGGAGTTACTCATTCAGAACACAGAACAAGACCGACCCTATCCCAATATCGCTCATTACTTTTTGTTCGGTGCCACGATGAAGGAGCAGAGAATACAAGATCCTCATGCGCTGGGGGCACGTCACACAACCATCCATGCACTACTCCGACTTCTCAACGCTGGGATTCCACGGTTGAAAGGGAAAGATAAGGAGGGTAATTCTGAGGCCACCCCCTTGTTGGTCACCCTTCCTGGGTTGGCAGAGCACTGTTACCGCGTGGTACACAACCTGTGTGTCCACCCACGAACTTCGGAATTCACTACTAGGTACCTACGAACACGAGAAGACTTTTTTGCACGTCAGCTTGCTAGTATACCGTCGGCGGTACCTGAAGCATCCCAAGAACCATTCATTCAGGTTCTGTACGAAGATGGCACTACCGTTACGACGACGGTTTCAACGCTGTGCTCGTTCCTCCGCCTCCGATCTTATGTCTTCAACCTCGTTGCCCTGGAGCTGCACGCCCTAACGAACAAGGGACAGTTTAAGGGTGTTGCGGAGCTTCTCGACATCTTGTTTGGGACGGACATTGACCACGAAGAAGAGTTCGGATTCCCGACGTTCCGGGAAGTTGGTCAATCGCAGATGCGGATTATCGACTTCTTCCAGTCGCTCATGTTTGACTGGGCTGATAGCTTGACCGTCCGACCTCAGAATCTCCAATTCTTCTCTGGCCTCGATCTACAATCATCTATTCGGCGGGATGCCAGTGGCTGTGAAATTGTTGACCGTACGGCAGTGTTATCTCTCCTATCTGGGGCAAAACGCATGTTGCATACCCAAGGTGCTATCACTACTGCCACGCATCTCGAACAAGTGAACCAGGAATCGATGTATATTCTCGAGAGCTGTATCATTGAAAACCATCGGCGAAGAGTGGCACATGTGCTCGTGGAGGCCATCGAGTCGTGGAAGCGGCTTTTGGACCTGTCGCTGATGAAGTGCTTTGACCGATTACCCCATGACCGCAGGGAAAACATGTTGTTTGATCTTCTCCATGTCCTCCCCTGCTGCGATCCGGTCGGGCAGCGTCGAGGAGAGCGTGTCAATCCTATTGGCGGAAACTATCCTTTCATTGATTACAAAATTGAGAGAGGACAGGCAGCATCAGATTATCCTTCAGTCCGTCGGTGGGAATGTGGAATCAGGATCGCTACCTGCGGAGAGGCTTTACGCCATCCTTCGTAACATCTTGGAAGGTATCTTGGACAGCAATCGAGTCGAGCTGGTGCGAGGAAATCTATATGCGGCCCTGATTAACTTCATTCATTTGATTGCATCCCCGAGTGAGGTGTCCGGACTACCTAATCAACCATTATCGGTACCACTCTCAGGCTCCCTGAGCCATAGTGTCCCCTTCAACGGTAGTACATCACTCCTCCTATCAAGTTCAATCAAGAGTGCGTCGAACAACACGTCTGCACTTTCTTCTGGCATACTTGCGGTCATGAAAGATGTGATCGAAAGATTGGTTGCTATCATTGCTCGGGACGCCACGGATGGCACCGAAGTGTGGAAGACGATTGCGTTCATGCTGTTGGATGCCCTTGTACAGCTCTCTGGGCAGGAAAAGCAACCCATCGTTGTGTCTGCGCTCACGCGTCATGGGATCTTGTCGAATTTTGTCAGGGGTGTGAAGGAGAGTGATTCAAGGTTGCAGTCCGTGGTTAAACCTGACCCAGGTACGCACATGTTAGTTTTTGAAGTGTTTTCTGACGTATGTGCTTCAGATGATTTAAATCCGCTCTATATCTACGAGGCCAAGATGTCGTTGTTTACTCGGATGTCACACACGAGAATGGGTGCAGAGAAATTACTTGACTCGCAACTTATGCCGCTTTTGGCGCAATGCGATTACCTAGACACAAGACCGGAAGCAGACCAGTCGTTCATGGGTATATTTTTTACTACAACCCCACCACTTCTTAGCTGACACTGATACGCAGAACAAGATTCGTTCCTACCCTCGGCGGTTCAGCGGTACCACCAGCTCCTGATGCCAGCGCTGCAAGTTGTAGGCGGGATCCTTGCAACTTTGGGCAACAAACACTCCACCGTCGTCAATCAGGTATTCGCCACTCCAGCCTACAAGAAGGTTTTACTCAACTTAGCTGCAGGTTCTGGAGTTCTTGTCGAGTCATGGATCAACAATAGTGATATTGCTCAAAAACGATATCGACTACGTTTCCCTTGGTATCCTAGATGAAATAAACCTGATCATCCACCTTTGCACCAACGTTCTTCCCTCGGTGCCCAAATTCGAAGTGGTGAGCTCGGGAACAACATTTCCTGTACAAGCCCTCTAACATATTCTTCTAGTTGGCTCCTAACTCTGGATTCGGCGCCATGCACGCAGCGATCCTGAGCTTGGCTACGAGATCCCTGAGTCGTGAACATTCTTTCGAGGACGTTATTCCGCAGACTGATGCGGAGCTCCGGGACGCAAACACACCTGCCTTCAGTACGTTCCATACCTCCATTACATGTAAATATAAGCTCACGGGATGCAGGCAACTCTTCAGAATCCCAGTTTGACGTTGCTCTGAAAACGAAGGAGCGCCTTTTGCGCAAGGCCATTGTTGCATATGTTGGCGCTGCTAGTGACTTCACAGGTACATGACAAGAGCTTACTTACAGCACCTCGTTCTCACTTTTGTTAATGCAGAGCCCGAAATTATACTTGTGCTGTCGCCCATTACCAACACCAGTCGTATCGACGAGAGAGGCTCTCACTTCCTTGGTAAGCGACCACTCTCCTGGTTTAGGGCTATACTGATTTGAGAGATGTAGCTACCGTCCCTACCGTCGGAGACGCCCTCCAAGCACTCGAGTTCATCTCGGAAGACATCGCTACGATCCTCAGACAAATTTCCGATCTCAGTGCTGAACTGGCCAATAGGGATCACATCGTCATCGACAATGTCCGGGACGTCCTGCGAAAATTGCACGGCAGCCTCTTACAGGAGCTTGATGTCGAACAGAAACGGTCGTTGATATGCCAGGAAATCGAACGTGTTAGGCAGGATGCGAAAGAGACTGTGAGGGTCCTGTTTGGTATGTCCTGAAACTCTTACTTCTATATTGTTAACTGACTGATTTGCATGACCCAAGATACCATGGAGATGCTATTACTACTTCTCTGGCGACATTTGGAGTATTATGCAGAACCTGGGCATATGAGTCACCCTCCTGCGCGGACATCAGTCACTAATGCCATGCGTCTTTTGGCAACTACCAGCCCCGAACAGTTCTGCGAGGAGGTGGGAGCCAAGCTGGGCCCTTTGTTGCAGCGTATCTCGTCCTTGGATATCGTGAGTAATACCCGATATTCACCCTTACAGGAATTTGACAGCACCGAACACAGGACTACGACTCTTTGGGTAAGGATTGGCAAGCCAACCAAACTTATATTGAGATCATGTCGCGGCGACTGAGGGACAGTGCTGGTTTACTTGTGGAAAGTTCTGCAAAAGAGTGAGCAGCATTTAGTGAACCCCAAAATCACGTTCCTTGGCATGTTTGTCTGGATCCATTTGTTTTCTCATTTCTATTCAACTGCTGTGTTGTATATAGTGCATAACCGCCACAATTTGCTTGCCTCTGCTCATTGGACCCATTGAAACGAGCCTTAAGATGCAATATATAATATACCCAGAGAATAAATAGACCGAAGTGAAAAAACAACATTGATGGTCGCTACCGCGGCAAAAGACTTCCAGCACCGCGCAGAGCCAACGATCCGCCCATCCTCAGCGTCTGAGTACCTCCTGGGAAATAGGCAAGTACATAAGCCACCAATGCCACCACCTAGAGGTTTGATGGTGAGTGAACAAACCCAGTCATCTCTACGATCAACAGAACGCTTACCTGAACAGCTCCGCATATCAGCGAACCAAGGTACGAATGAGCCTGATCAAATTGCATGAGTCGTAGGACGCGATGAGTGGGAACCAACTACGTACTCCAAGGGAGAAATAGAGGGTTAGCCCTAGACTTGAGAGGTACGCGATGGAGAAGGGGAGTCGTTCCTTCGAGAGAAGATGCTTGACGTGGTTGATAGGCCCTATTAAGACAGAGAATCTGGATTCTCATCAGCGGCGCCTGTGGTGGAAAGAGTATAGAGGACAACCGACCCAAACATCACGAGTAGACTGCCCAAGCTGATGACGCAATACACGGTCAATCAGAGTTAGCGTCCATTGGGAAGAATGCGGACTCTACCTGAAAGAAAGTGCGAATTTCGCCGGCCTACAGATGGATTTTCGGTGAGCAGAAAGTCTCCCAAATCACTACGCAATGATACGGACCGTAATGCAAGGAATGGTAGCGTCAAGAATGCAACAAAGAAGCATATGCCTGCGCCAATCAAGCACCCCACGAACCCCAGTAGCCTGAAATCCCAGCACGATGTGTTAAGCAGCCCATCCGCCCGAGCAAAATCGAACTCGCTGACCTCTCCCATCTCGACAACGCAAACCAAGCCTCGTCTTCATTTGACTGTTCATTTGAACGCAGGGGTACATAATCCCCAGCGATGGAGCTGTAGAAACGGGAAAACGGGTTTCCGGACGGCTGGGTAGGCTGTGCTTGTTGAGAGTCGTCTGTTACGCCCCGCGCCCAACGGAACTGGGATAAATTACTGCGAAAGTTCTGCTCGGCTGAGGGCATGATGTGGATGGATAGAGGTACGGAGGTCGCAAACAAAGACAAACCAATCACAGGTAACTACTAATATATGACAATCATTGAACCAAATCACGAAAAACGATGAAGGCCCTTGTTGTAAGCAAGCCAGTGGGGATTGATACCTGGTATCCAACCCTTGCACAGGTATCCCGGATCTCTATCCTCTTCTAAAGCACCATACATCCATACCGACGATCCTCACGTAGCGCTAGACCATTCATAAAACAAACCAGTAATTAATTGCCAATTTGCCGCCTTCAACTCAGAGAAACAACTCACAAGAGTGTGGTGAAATATAGGCGATATTAATGCCACCGAACGTTGCCCAGCTTCTGGAGGCACTACTCTAGAAACATCGGGATTCAGGGCCCGAGCACACCCTCTGCACGTTCGGAGATGCGATGGGATTTCCAGTGTACTGGGGGGTTCGCATACCCCGGGTTGGAAATTGTACGAAGCACTTTGTAAATTCCCGTCACCTTTTTGTTGAACGCCGAGCCATTGCTGACAGGAAATTGAAGGACTCACATGAAGAACTAGAACGTCCGTCACTTGATACTGCTCGATGGAAATGAACGTGTTCTCGAGTCCTTCAATTGGAAATGCTGAAGGGTTCTCGAGAGCACCCCGTAACATGAAAGTATATCCTTCTCCCTTCTTGATCTCGGCTTCCAAATTCACTTGTTCTTCCCAGCCTTTTCGAGGGTCGCCAACCCATCCCTCAAGTTTCATCACAATGTCCCAAGGCGCGATAAAGAACGGACTCTCCACTGGAAACCCTCTTGGATTTGGTATTTGGAGGCAAACCTCTTCTATCTTCCTGTTCCCCGTGGCATGATGGATTCTTCCCTCCCCGCGCACGAGGGCATCAAGTAGTTTGCAAAAGCTCCTGATCTCCATTTCTACCACGCCTAAATCAACTTGAAAATCCAGCTTCAGTAAAGAGGGGAGGAGATTCCGGTCCTCAATGAGCAAGTTCAAGAAGCACTCGAGGGAGGAACACGTAGGCTCCGTCAGCCGCAGCACCTAGAGGCGCCGTAAACTCTTCGTCACTATATGCGAAAGGTTGAGGTCATTTTTGACGGAGAAAACTGGATCGGATGGGGGAGGCATGCCAAACTCCCAGTGAAGGCTTTGAATATGGTTGGCGTGCCTTCCAATGAATGTGCAGGTACCAGCAACGACTGCCTCGTTGACAGCGGCAGGAAAATAGGTGATATACAGGCGCTCAAGGACAGGGAAATTCAGGACGTCTGTCCGAGGAAAGGGTACTTCATTCAGCTCGAGATGCAGATATTTGCATGCATTGAATATGGCTTTGGGACCGCCCGAGACAGGACGAGCATACCGTACGCAACCTTCGATCCTCACGTATACCAGGCTGATAAACTGGCCAAGTGAGTTGTGATCGCAATTATCCATGCATGAGTACAAACCAGAAAGACAAGTTACTTGATTCCATGGCCAATCGAATCGGAAGGGACCGTTCGACGGCAAGGAGTCGTTCGCCTCAACCTGAAGATACCTCAAACGAGGCGCAGATGTGAAAGAATCAAAAGGGACATCTATCCACCTGTCGCAGAAGGTGATTTTGAGAGAGTATAGAGAGTACAATCGCCCATGGAGACCCGTGATATTTCGTATGAGGTAGGACTCGTTGGCGTGATTACAAATGACCAGGCGTACATCCCCCCACCGCCTGGCATGCTGAAGAAGCACAGTGTAGAGCTGTCGAGCCTGTTCGTATGCAGCAGGCCAAAAAATATGATGGACTCGTCTCTTGAGCGCCTCAGGTAGTCTTCGCTCAGGAATTGCACAAATCTTTGTTCTGATGTGATACCGCCGAACCGAGGCTTCATTGGAATTCTCCGCCATAACTGCGGGGTCATTAGTGCCATCAACTTCCACCTGCGACAGACGTGGAAGATATTCCAGGGAATGACAGTGCTTTTCTCTGTGCAGCCGCAGAAGATGTGTATCAAAAGTTCAAGAGGGAGGCGACGTGTCCAGTGGAGGGGTTTCTTGTGCTTTGAAATAAACTTCTCGCAGGCAAGGCGCTGGCGATATATTGCATTATTGTCCTCTTCGATACGCTCAGCCTCCTGTAGATGAACAATTTCTGTACGAACGCGAGCCACCGCATTGAGAATGACCTCATACTCCTCGCTGGAGATGGTCTTGTTAGAATGGAACAGATGAGGTAGCGGTGGCCGAAGTAGATGGCGTTTAAGTCGGTATTTTGGAGACGATATCTAATGAGGATGGTGGTCAGTATCGTTTCCAAATCTGAGCCTGAACAAGGACCTACAATGACTCTCACAGTGGATGACCCTTCCCATTTTAGAAATTAAATTTTGGATTGGATGGCTGCGCCCTGTACAGATCCCCTTCAGAATGGAGAATAGAGGGGACTGGCGACTATCAGAGCCAGTTTCGTCTCCTGTAAACACTAAGCACCGAATACTGAATTTTGAAAAGACATTCCAAGTACGGTAGATACCAAAGCAACGGCACAACAAGCCAGTTGTGAATTCTCTAGAAAATGGTACCGGGCTGAATGAGGAAATCAGCTTCTCAAATAGTTTAAGCTAATTATCCTAGAACCCAGGAAGCACCGAGTGAGGTAGTCCAATAAACCAACAAAATTGTTATCCTTTTGCCTAAGGCACTGTCTCCGCTCAGCCTCCCTCTCGACCTTTCTCAACTTCCTCCAATGTGTCTCCTCCGCGCATTTATGAATCTCCTACGCCTCCCGGGTGCTAAAGAATTCAAGGTTCCAATACCCAGGCGGCGTCTGCACACGCGCCCAGCTGTGCCAATGACATGACGCCAGCGCTGCTGGGGTATGTGTACCTTCGTTCTGATCATGGTGTCGATATGGCCCTTTGTCGTTTGCAAGACTTGACTGGGTGTTGTTGAGGGAGAACACCATGGTGGCCGCTGGTCACGAGGTGGTAATGGACCAATTACCGCATAGGACTGTACCCTAAACCACCAATAGTGCTCTGTTACAAAGGAAGGAGCACTGTACATACACATTATGACAGTATTCGCAATCATCCGCATTCATGCCTTCTCCACTTCGCGCCACACCTCTATTCCATTTGGGGTTGATATGTCAAGAGCGTTGATGATTTTTCGTGACCCTAGTCAATCACCAACGTCAGACTGCAATCATCCCGAGGACGCAATAAGGAACGCACGCCGCATTGTCCTTTACATAACAGCTTTGACCTCGAGACGGAGTGATCAATCCTCTTGTTTCACTTGTCTGGAGGTAGAAGTCACAGTTGGCATGGGGCGCCTTGCCGGTTCGTGTATTTCGATCTTCATAATGCTTCTTGCCTCTTGTTATATGTCCGGTAAAGAAATCAGCCCGCCGCGGAGAAACCCAAAGACTCGCGAACCGAGGCGTCTTGAAAGAGGGGTCCAAATTGTTTCGGGATTTTTCCAAGTGACTCGTCCCCCAGAGCTCAACTGTCATAATTGCGGGTCTGCGGTTTGGTATCGTTTGACGTCTTATGTAGGCTATAGAAGAGCGTGAGGGGAGGTCATGACGAATAACTATAGGCTTCATAGCAGGAGGTGATGGGGTTCAAGAGGATATTTTCCGCTGATAAGCTGCGAAGCAGTAGATCAGGAGAGGGGCAGAACGACGCGTGGCATACCTGTGTCCCTTGCATTCGGTGGGTTCCTCCGAATTCCTGCAATTGTGACTATGACTTTTCCCTCTGCTTTTTCCCTGTTCCAATTCCGCTCCGGAGTACCCGAATGTGCTCGAAGTCCGACAACGTAAGAGCCTGTGCTAATCAGTTACTTCGTAAGTCGAGTATTTCCCTGTCGACATTATTCAGCAAAGACTTGACTTTCTCGAAATTTCGTTCAAGGGTCTCCTTCTGGACCGGTTTGTCGCACTCCCGTGTATCTGAGTCATGGAAATGTTGCGGTCATCGTCGGGGACTACAGCCACTTTGACTTGGGGAAGGTGTAGTAATGGAGTTTGAGGAGGCGGGCCGCTGTGCGAATGTGATTAGGCATTACTTTTGGCTACTACGAGGCATATGGCAAAGAGAGAAAGGTTAGGACTTGTAACGACTCGCGAGCAGCTGAATCATAACCTACTCACTGTTTGCCTCGATTTCAGGTTTCCAGGTCACACACAAGTGGTCAAGACATGCATTTTGCTGGAATGAAGATGGACGATCGAAACTTTGGTGAGTGAGGACACAATATGTGAGGATATTCATGTTTATTATTATACTTTTACAAAGAGTATCTAGACGGTGATAAGTCGAGGAACGTAAGTCCGGAAAACGAAGCCCCCACCCACCTAAAGTTTCAGTCCTTTGCAGTTGCAGAGGAAGAGGATGCTTCCGACTCCGTGACCATACGTGCCCTTGCCAACTGCAGCAGGTGGGGACCTTGCAGACCACCCGGTGGGAGCTTACCCAATGCCGCACGCTTCTCGGTCTTGTTTAGGTAGACGTTTCGGGACACGTATGGTCTGAGCTGTGCGGGGAGGTGAACGGCTTGTTGGTAAAAAGTTAGAAAATATACTCACAGGCGTAGACTCGATCTCGCTAATGGGTGGTGCCACAAACACACGGACTTTTTCATCCAAGAGACGGTATTTGGCTTTGCCACCAATCACATGTTTACCGGGTGCGCCTGTTCGGTGGCCACCAGGGAGGAAAGCCTGTCGCGTACCTACATTTCTCAAAGTCAGCCCGGCCTTGTGCGGTGGAAAGACATGTAACATACCTTTGTAGTAGTCTTTGTTTCCGCGCTTTGGAGTAAGAGGTCTCCGAGAGGCCTTTGAACAGCGCACGAGAGTGGCAAACATTACAACGGAAGCGATTTCTTGTCGAGGCTGAGGATCAAGTCCAGATGTTCCCACGCTCACGCTCATCCGTCATTCCATCATGGGCCGAAAAGGAGGTGGAAAACAAGCCAGACGGAGATTCAGAGATGAGCCAGAGAGTGCGGTAATTGAGAGGAACTTATCTGAAAATGAGCAGGAAAATGTCGAAATTAGCGTCCCCATCGCGATGTGGGTAGGTCCATATCCTCGCTCTGCCCTCAACGCACACACACATATACATTACCGTCTCTTTGCTAGGATTTTGATCACTGCGACCCTCGTCGTTGTTCAGGAAAAAAACTCTCTAGATTGGGTCTCATCAAAGAACTCAAAGTAGGCGCTCGTCACAGAGGCATTGTAGTCTCGTAAGCCCTTGTCTTCGATCTGGCCCACCAGGTGTTAAACGACCTCCACAGGCCCAAAGGAATTCCAAGTCCTGAGTCCCTCGGATCGCGATATTATTCTCAAAGGCGGTTTGGCCGTTGTCGAGTGTTCCTGGGCTCGCTTGGACGACGTCCCATTTGGCAAGATCGCCAGTCCTCACGAGCGACTCTGTGAGTGCCTATCCAAATAGTTGTTGTACTTGCGCTGATACTTGACTAGTACCATATCTTCTGGCTACTAATCCCACAAACTACGGCAAGCCATGGAGACTCAACTGCGTCGAGGCCCTTGCTGCCGCATTTTATATCACGGGTTTTGACTCCTATGCTGAGAAGTTACTCAGTGCTTTCGGATGGGGCGAGTCGTTTTGGGAGGTGAATCAGTACGTGGGTTAAACCCTCTCTCTGTAGATGCTTTGTTCTGAGCGGAGAGCCAATTGGACAGAATGTACCTGGAGCGGTATCAAAAGTGCACTACACCGGAAGATATCGCAGCTGCTCAAGATGGCATCCTCAATGAACTCGAGCAGAGATACCAGGATGCCCGTAAACCAGGTGAGTATTCTAGTCTTACCATAGCCCTCTCATCAGCTTCACGATGTATTAGAACTGCTGGATGGACTGGGGGAGGATCTTCTGGTCGCTAATCCCAATCACCAGCCTATTCCAGTGGACAGTGACGAAGAATCGGTTTGAACCCACTCTTTCCGATACGTTGGTTCAATCCGGTCCCTCATCACAAACTATTATTCGCCCCCGCCCTTGGTCGTACTTGAGCTAGAGGACCACGACTACATGCGGCATAGCCGTATTCGTATTCAATATGTTTTATTCATTTTGATTAGGATGGAGACTTTATGTGAGGGTTCCCTGGGCACAAGGGATCTGAATACCGTCTACACAGAATTGAGCCACAGATTAGATAGCTAGGTAGCCTCGCCGCGCGCCATGAGCTACTTCAGTGATGTTGGATTAGGTGGACGATGTGGGCAACTTGCTGCTTTGCCATTACTTACCGTGGTCAGCTTGAAATCGATTCTGCCAATTGATCAAATTTAAAAGTGCGGTTGTTCTGTTTGAAACATGATCCTGGAACTTGACATGTACCATAGCAAAACTATGCTGGCTGCGGCAAGAACGGGAGTGAAGGCAACATATATTCTTTTTCTATGACGTCTGAAATCTTTGTTTTATTTATTGCCCTACTGTACTCTGCTACCAGGTATCAAGTAGGTTATGCAAAACAACCCATTAAATTCATAAAATTAGGTGATGTACATGAAAGTCGCTATATATGATCAGTTAAAAGTGAGTTGGGTGAATATAGGCTCATGCGGATACACAGGCCCAATAAGTAATGCAAAGTCTGTCAATGATGAATACTGCCACCCCGACTCCTAAGCCACCCAAGTATCTAGAAAAGCCGCCATCTACAATGGGAATTCATTAGCAATAAGATACTTTTGGGTGGTATCCTTCTGCCCAGCTGTTTTGTCGGAGCGAGGTCGGACCCTTAGAAACCACCCATTCCACCCATGCCGCCCATGCCAGGCATACCAGCAGGAGCCTTTTCTTCCTCTGGAGCATCGACAATGCATGCCTCGCTTGTTGTCAACAAGCTGGCAACACCACTCGCGTCGACGAGAGCGGTTCGAACGACCTTGAGGGGATCGACAATCCCGGCTTTGATCATGTCGACGTATTCGCCCTTGGCAGCATCATAACCCCAGGCAAACTTGTCAGGAGTACCGTACTGGCCAAGGAGAGTGCCGACAATAACGCTAGACTCCTCTCCCGCGTTATTCAGGATTGCGCGGGCGGGGTTAGTTATGGCACGACGGACGATGGTAACACCGAGTTCTTGGTCGAAGTTGTTAGTGGGGATGGGCTTGGCATCTGGAGAGATAGGAGAGCTAGCAGATCCTGCGCCGCTGCCAGGGGATGAAGTGGCAAGTTGAAGCGAGGCCTTGAGGAGGGCAACACCTCCACCAGGAAGAATACCCTCTTCGACGGCAGCACGTGTGGCGTTCAAAGCGTCGTCGTATCTATCCTTCTTCTCACCAACCTCAACTTCCGAAGAACCCCCAACCTTGATAACGGCTACGCCGCCAGAGAGCTTAGCAAGACGCTCCTGGAGCTTGGTCCTGTCGTACTCGGAAGTAGTAGAATCAGCAATGAGGGAGCGAATCTGCTCGCAACGAGCCTGGATGGCATCCTTGGAGCCCTCGCCGTTGAGAACGATGGTATCCTCTTTGGTAATAGTGATGGAGCCAGTAGAACCGAGAAGGTCAGGAGTAGCACGCTCGAGCTTGATGTCGAGCTCATCAGTGAAGACGGTACCACCGGTCAGGATGGAGATATCACCGAGGATAGACTTGCGGTTATCACCAAATCCAGGCGCCTTGACAGCGGCCACCTGAAGTTGACCACGAAGCTTGTTGAGAATGCAAGCCGCAAGGGCCTCGCCATCTATATCCTCCGCAATGATCACCAGAGGACGACGAGCCTGGGCAGCAGCCTCGAGCGAGGGAAGGATGTCTTGTAGAAGAGATATTTTCTTCTCGCTGAGGAGGATAAGAGGCTTCTCGAACTCGACCTTCTGGGCCTTGACATCGGTGATGAAATACGGCGAAATAAAGCCGCGGTCGAAACGCATGCCCTCTGTGATTTCGATTTCGTCCTCGATGGTGCGACCCTCCTTGACTGTGATGACGCCCTCCTTGCCGACCTTTTCCATGGCTTGGGCGATGAGGTTGCCGACATGGGTATCACCATTAGCTGAGATAGTAGCTACTTGAGCAATCTCGGCGGTGGTGGTAATGGTCTTGGTGTTTTGGGACAAGAAGTCGACAACGCGATCGACAGCTGCTTGGGAGCCACGACGGAGGTCCATAGGGTTGCAGCCGGCAGCAACGTTCTTAACGCCCTCTGAATAGATGGCGCGAGCTAGAACAGTAGCGGTTGTGGTGCCATCACCAGCAGTTTCGTTGGTCTTTGAAGCAACGTCTTGAACAAGACTTTATTACTATTAGCAATTGGCTTCAAACGACAGAGGAGAAGTAAAAGCTTACCGAGCACCAAGATTCTCAAACTTATCCTTGAGAGTAATTGCCTTGGCCACTGTGACGCCGTCTAGAGAAGATAGTGTGAGTATTTACACACAGGGAGCCAGTAGTCCTGTCCTGGGCTGGCAGGAATCTCACCCTTGGTGATCTTGGGTCCACCGAAGGACTGCTCAATAATGACATTACGACCTAGCAAGAATGAATGATGATGAGCGGGACCGAGAAAATGCGACCACATAAACCTACCCTTCGGACCCAGCGTCACACTGACAGCGTTGGCGAGGACATCAACACCTTTGAGAATACCTGCCCTGCCCTCATTCGAGAACTTGATTTCCTTGTGGGCACCGCGTGCCAAGGTGGGCTTGATAGCCTTCGCGGCTGCGCGGCGGAGGGACCTGGAAGAAGTTGTGGAGAGGTGGTGCATGGTGGTAGAAGAGACACAAGGAGTGACGAGTCGTAGAGAAGACGAGTTGGTTGCTTGAAATTTTTTTCGGATGATCACGTGACCGTGACCAGCCACGTCTCCTCATCATGCCTGACGGTGACTCATACAAATTACTAGCCAATCACGTGTGATACCCTATACCCTGTCAAGATTCGACCAAGGACAGGTCCGATATGGTGTAACGGCTAACATTACCGCCTTTCACGCGGTAGCTCGGGGTTCGATTCCCCGTATCGGAATTTTTTCCTCCCCGATGAGGAAACGCATCAGCAAGAGCAAGTCGCGCTTGATGTTTTCCCCGAATACCAGTGCACCGCGACGCGGTCGTGATAACAGGAAGTAAAGCGCATCGGGGATTGCCCAATAACTCCGCATATGTCGTGCAGACGAGCCCTTTTCGCCATCATAGTTGTAATTGTTATATTTAGCACGGCATCATTTTAAGTACGGTAACCCTATCTGGGTTGCCACTTTGCACCAAATCGCGAGAGGATATAGTCGGAAATAGGATGTAAAGGACACCATAATGGCAACCATCCCATCTATTCTTCTGACATTCCCCCTACTGAAATCCGCACTCCCACACGTGTTCTCCACCTTTATAAGGGGGCATTAGCATCCATACTTTCACTCAACACCTCTTTTCCCCGCTTTCGTTCCTCCACTAACACACTTCTACGATGCGCTTCACAACCCTTGTCGCCTCGTTCTCTTTCCTGGGGCTTGCCCTCGCTCAGAATAACAACATGGTACGTCGGGTCCTAGCTGCGGGTCCCGGCTACAGCGATGCTCAAATGCCGAGCCACTCTAGGTTATTCAAGTCGGTGCAACTTTGGACACCCCCAACGGAGGGATCTTCCAATTCATCCCCAACAATGTTACCGCCCGCAACGGCGACGTGATCACTTTCCGCTTCTCGGGAATGTGGGGTCCCTTCCCTCTCCGTAAAACACCCGTTACTCACTAGCCATCCACTTGCGCAGGCCTGGAAACCACTCTGTCACCCAATCGACCTTCACCGATCCCTGTACCCCAAGGGACGGAGGTTTTGATTCTGGCTGGGTCTTCCTTCCCAGTCCTGGCCTGACACCCGTCCCTGAATGGAATCTCACCATTACTAACGAGACACAGCGTGAGTGATCGGCTCCAACAGCCCTGGTCAGGGGGTGGCACCTGACTACTATCTCCCTTCTAGCCATCTGGTTCTTCTGCAAGCAGCTTCAGCCCCAACCCCACTGCCGTTCTGGTATGTCGAAGTGGTCTGACCTTATAATAACTTCTGACCAGAACGATCTTAATAGGAATGGTTGGAGCCATTAATGCCCCCACGACCGGGAACACCTTTGATGCTTACAGGCAGAACGCCAACCGCGCCAGTACCTCCGGCGTAAGTCCCCACTTTCCTAGCTGATTCCATCTCCATCTAATCAACAACAAACACTTCCCAACAGCAAAACGTGAATGGCCTCGTTGGTGTCGGTGCGTCCGCGTCCGCCAGACCCGACCCCATTCCCAGCGGTGCTACGGCCTACCCTGCCGTTCACGAACACCTCTCCCGCCGGCACTGGTTCTGGTTCATCTGCCTCTCCCACTCCCACTTCAGGCGCTATCGCACTCGTAGGGCAGCTCCGCTGTCCTTGCCTGCGCTGGCTGGCGTGGCTGGCGTGCTTCTCGCCTAGATACCTCCGTACAGTTGTAGACACCTGACTGCCGAGTATCCACTTTCATGACATAGTTTCAAAGTCTAAAAAAGAAGACTACCGTTTGATCTGTGCTTGTCTTGCTTTTTTTTTCCCATGCGTTCTCTTGTGGCGTGGTTACCGTCCCTTTTTTGTCCTGGCATTCACACTTTTTTTTTCGGAATACCCTTAGCCTCACGGTGTGTAATAATCTGTGTAGATCAAAACTTACCGCTGTTTGTTGATTGAACGCCCGAGGAATGATTTGGCTTAGATGGAAAGTTATCTTTACATAACATGCCAAGAAATCTTCCAGTCAGTAATCCACTTCTGTCGCCTTTAGCGTGTTCCTACTACACGTCTAGTAGGCAGGAGAGGTATTTTCAAGTGCCGCTGATACGGCGCGTATCTATGAAACAAATCATCAATGATAGCGAATTACCCAGGGTTGTTGGGGGCGGGGCGGGGGGGAGAATGTGGGGCAATCCCCGGGCCATCACGATCATTTTTCTCGATCAGCAACTGCGCGAATGTGCTGTTGGAAACACAGGGCTAGGCTGAGTACTTTAGCAACTTTATGGCACCTTCCAATTCGCCTAGTGAGGCTATCCGGAACTTGCTAGTTTGGGGGCATGTTGTCAAGAGCCCTCTGTTCCACGCATCTTATTGCTACGACAATATGGGCAATGAGAAGTTTTATATATTTAATTGGGGTTCTTTAGCTGATGGATGGCGCGGGAGGGACCGGACTTAGGCCAAAAGGAGGTCCTGAGAGAATCCATTGTGTAGCCAAGGGATCAAGGTAAGGAATATTCCTGCGGTTTTAAGGCTGCTGTAGATTCCTCGACGAATCAAGTCTGGGCGTTGGAAACACCGAGGTGCCCCTAGATTCAGATGATCACTCCGCGCCCATTGACACTGAACGCTAGATGTAATCATTCCCGCTGCCGTGCAAATGCTATTGGGGGAGGGGCGGCTGATTGATGTTGAACGAAGAGAAATGGTCAGCGGGGTTGTTGCACGCCTGCGAGACGAACGTTCAACGCGCCAAATTCAGAGTGTCTGATTGGTCCAAGGATTATCAATGAGCAGACACAAGTATCAACATACATCAAGCCTAGGCGTGCTAAGCTTACGCCAAATCAACAAACGAGCGTGATGCGACGTGTGTGTGCTCGTTTCACAGCCAATCTGACCATGCACTAATCCAGGTGTCATGGAAGTTGCGATACCCCAATCAAAGAGCTGATAGGAAGGGAGACGAGTGGTCGACGTTGACCAGCAATAATTGTCTTCTACTGTTCAAAGTGTCAAAAACACATCTTTCGGATTTAGCCGAGGCTGAGAGGATGATCGTTGTTGAGAGAAAACACTGCACTTCATCAGTGTTACAGCGCCTAGCTGCGCAGTGGTCGAGGGGCCGACCTCAGTTTCGGGGGACATTCCAGGACATCCCGCAGGGAGGATGCCTCGTGTGGATATCCAACGGTGGAGGAACTTGGGGACCCTTAACAGACGAGGGGCTGCCGAAATGCTTGCTTCGATTCTTTTCCTTGGCCTGTTCAATTCGCGGTTTCCTTCTCCACACATAATTCCATGGAATAGTACACACTTCGAAATGCTCTTCTCGGGATAGGGCCGTTTGAACTGGGTGGATGACGTTTGCCAGCCTGGTAGGCCCTTTCACCTGAGGTCCATCAAGGTCCTCAGGACTCAGGACGGAGGTGCAATTGAAGCAAAACTCGCATGACTCAGTAAGTAGTGACGCTATGATGCTGAATCAATGATCAATTGTGTATCCCCGTTGAGTCCTCCGATCGGTCACAATAGCGGATGCAGGGTCGGTAAAGGAACAAATAAGGGACAGGTGGGCCGAATCAGGACGCAGATAAATATTTTATTCTCATTCCGAATACTACGAGTCTTTCGCGAGTGTCATCAGAACCGGCCTCCATTTTGTTCACTTTCTGCCCTCTGGCTCAATTTTCTGAACTTAACTTTAGCACTGTCTTTCTCTGTCTCTGGTCTCAACCCCCCAAGCCGTTTTCACCACTTTCACGGGTATCTTCTAGTCGCGCTACTTCATCTCTTTTTCGCTGCCTCTATCTCTGCTTTCAACAAGAGCTCCACAACCTGTTACCACGCGCGATGATCACATGTAGCAGCACTCTCCTCAGTCGTATGCTTAACGTTCTTTGATGCTCCAAAGACAATGTGGAGGGGCTTGGCACTCAGACAAACGCTCTGCCGGGGTGGGGGCAGTATGTACAGGTTTGGGTAGAAATCAATATCCCTTCATGGAATCTTGTCGATGTCCGAGCTTGTATTGCTTCGTCAAACGTGTATTGAGTCCTTATCCACTCGAATCCCTTGATTGGATGAAAGTTAAAAGCTGCCGTCGTACCTGGCGAGCCGCCTGAATCCAAGTATGTCTTCCTATCGGATGTCTTCTTTGCAATGGGGCCAACGCTCTTGTGCCTGTGTTTGCAGTTGCCCTACGAGGATCTGCGAAAGTACGATCGACGAAAGCAAACAATCCTTTCATTTTTCTACTCGTTCTTCATTATTCTGTATAATACAATCCCCTTTAAAATAAACATCCAAGTTGATGTGCTAGCTTTCATCAATTCCCTCCTTCGATACATTGTCACTTGAGTTGAACCCATTCTGATTGTTTTACTCACTGCAATGATACAGGTATGGCATCTGTCCATCGATTAAAAGGACAGCGGTATGTACCATTCCTTCTGCTTAAGTATGGCGCATATTGAACTATCTGGACCTCATCCCCGTACGCAAATCGTAGTCACTGCCTTACCTCCTTTGGCTGTTTTGGCGTCCACAGGCGAGTTCAATACAGCCTAATTTTGGATGATAGCCACACTCAAGCACTCGAATCGATCGCCCAGTATCATTCATTAGCAGCGCCCGTCCTATATTTCATCTGCAGCCGGATGTAGGATCAATCAGATAGGGACTACGACCGTCTCACTCTATTTCAGTATCTTCGTTTCTTTGATGGTGGCAGGCCGTGTATGAATTGTGTGCAGACTGACCCGGGAATCCCAAAATCGTATGCATATCTTGAGAAAATTCACCATATCTTGGCCCGCTGGTTTGTTCGACGAGCGCAAGAATACATGAATATTGTGGTGATTTTCATCGAGCTGTACGCCTTGCTAGCAGTGTGCTATACAGTGAAACACAATCGGATGGGCTACTGGAGGCCCCTTATGCCGTCCTCCTCGCCATGGTTACAAAAACGAGTCGAGGTACATATGTGATTCAAAGTGCAATGCCCGCAACTCAGCCAGCGACTGACTGAAAATTTCCCATGGCTAACATGGGCATCTAGGTGAACGCTCGCCTGCTCGTTCTCTATAATCGTGCCCTGTTGGGGCGAGCGTGGAGTGAGGAGACCGAACGTCAGTCCAGCACTCTGCGGTGGAACACATGATACGGTCTTCTGATCGTTTTAAAAAATAATTGGTTCCGCGGGATGGGCTTCTCCTACTGTAGACCTTGAAAGCATCATCACCGATACAGATGATTGTTTAATAAGACCATCGTCGGGCTGGTATAGGGGTTTCCCGTTGTCAGACTGGGCAACATGTAGTGGGACATCGCGGAGAGCGGGGTAAGCGAAGGATGGTGCTCGGACAGCTTGGGGAAAGTCCCTGAGACGGCAGCTGATCGTAATCTTTCTTCAAACATAGGATAGGATAGCGCGTTGGGGAATTAGAGGAGTGTACTTTGTATCTCCTCGGCTCTGCAGATAGCATATCCTCTGGAGGTACCGAAAGTACTCCCGTACCGGAATGAAAGATGTGGAAGCCTCGGCCTCGAGGCTTCCGTGTTCCAATGGAAGCTTTTCAAGGGCCCGTGACGTTGCCCAGTTCACGGAAGGGCTGAACTGGAGGCAATAAAGAGGACAGGGGTTTCTCATACTGGCCATACATTTCTGGGTCAGCCAATCCTTATGGGTATTGATATGGTTCGCTGATTCACTGGCCTGCCCTATCATAGAACCTTAGACAGATCAGTCAGCTAACGGTGGTTCTACAATACACATCCTCGCATCGAACACCAAAATAAGTTACGATGGTTGGTGCACCAGCAAATCCTCAGAGAACCATCCATCGGGGATTGGTCAAGATTCAATGGTACCCAGTTGCTGCACACGCCACTGGGATCCTCAAGATCGTACTCACTTACTCCAAGCACCCATGTTTTCTCCTTACGCAAGTCTAAAGAATGGAGCTTAGTTTCGAGATGTTGGCGAGAAGACGGGTGCTCACGAGATTGAAGGGGAAACATAGATCACACTGTCATGGCTTCCTATCGTCCACTTTAGGCTGGGACCCTCGTCCAGTAGCATACACGTCCAGCGTGCAAGTATTTCCTCTACTGGCTCGGGAAATCGGTGAGAATACCAGCGATTTGCGCCAATCAATTTGTGCTGTAGGAACTTGATGAAGAATCTATAGAGTTTGGTCGCCTGGTTCGTAAGAATCAGCTCTCCAGAGATCTTACCAGCTCCTCTTCGCCTTATCCGCCCAGCAGCAGTATTGTCAGTCCCATGCTTTTCGGTAGAGACGGAGGGGCCAACTTCCGAATCTGAGCATAATGGTAAAAGGTCTTTCATTCCGGCTGGGGCAGAGTCCAACCCAGTACAGTCAGTTCGGAGGTTGTCCTCCCACCCATTGAGTTTCATGGCAAGATCCCAAGGTGAAACTAAGTTTGGGTGTGGCGATGCCGGTGACTTGACTATTCGAATGCGTATACCATCGATTTGACGATATGCCGAGGAGTTGTGTGAGAACGTCTTATTCGTACGAACAAATTCCTTCAATAACTCGGAAAGTGATGTGAGGGAAGCAATCTCCTTTACGAAAACAGGATCAATCTGCAAGTCCAGGATCTGGAGGTTGGGCAGGAAACCACGATCGGAAGGCAAAGTCCTAAGAAGGTCCTCGAGGGCGACGCGATTGGGAAGGGTCCAACTTCGGCGTTTTGTGCTCCGGCAGATTATCAAAGAGTAGACGTTCAAGACTGAGCTGGTTCATGATTGGAGGATACGAACCAGAATTATCGTAGGAGTGGGATTGAATATAGCCATGTCAGTGGAAGCTCCGAAGGTGGTCGGAGTGCCTCTGCATAAAGTGCTTCAGCGCCATCAAAACATGTTCGGAGCCATAGGGATCTTTCGTAGAATAGCTGATAGCGAGAGTATGGAGAGAAGGGAAGTGAAAGAAATTGAGGAAGGTTGTGAGTTCCCCTCTGGGCTAGATGTAGGAAGGTGCACGTCTAGGTGGAGAAATCTACAGGCTCCAAAACTGGCCATTTTGACCAAAGGGTTGCTGCTCAGGATGGTTTCCCAGTATGTCCATCTGGGTTTGATATATACAAGGTTGGTGAACGAGGTTAACGAGATAGAGGCCAGAAAAATAGGTCACTTGGTTCCAGGGCCAATTTGTCAGGGAGGGATACCACAGCCCCGCCGACTAGATACCTCAGGCTAGGTGCAGACTTGAAAGTCGCAAGGGAGGTAGACCCTATCGGTACCCTCGACTAAGTATGAGTTTGAGTGCATACAGCGATCCCAAACGATCCTGGAGGTTTTGTAGACGCTTGTTGAGACCTGGATCCTTCCGCTGATCAATGACCATTTGTACATCTCCCCAACGCTCTACGTGTCGTGCAAGAGCGTTGTAGATCTGGTCAGCCGGCTTGTACCATGGGTGCCAGTGAAACATAATCAACTCCCTCCCGGACCGCAGGAGGCAATCGGCGGAGATGAAAGCGGCAAACCTCTGCTCAGATATCACATCGGCATACTGCCTCCGCATTAGGATTTTGGGCCATAGCTTGGGAGTGGCCAGTGCGAATCCCCTCCACCTGTGACAGACTTGCGATATGTTAAACGGTACACGGGTGTTATCCTCCGTGCACCAGAGAAAGATGCTGGTGAGGAGTTCATTAGGGAGGCGGCGTGTCCAGCGTCAGAGTGTTTGGTGTTTCTGGATGAATTCCTCCAAGACAAGGCATTGACGATACGTGGCTTCGGTTTCGCCCTCAGTTCGTTAGGCGAGTTGATTCGTCTTGTACGCGTGCAATTGTCGCGAGTACTACGACATATTCCCCATCCGTTACGGCGCTACTGAGCTGAAGGAGGTGAGGGAATGGTGGTTTGAGTAGATCGCGATGCGGTCTTCGGCGATTCTTCAATTTCTGTCAATAGTACAAATGATGTCCGGAATCAGTAACCGACCTCAAACAATGAGAATCACGAACCATGGCACCAGCATGAAGCGCCTTTGACAAAGGAAAAAACTATCCGTTCGATAAAGAAACAGGACGAGCTCGCGGACCTGACCCATCATAATCATAATGACTCGGCGGCTCGTCCGTCACGGTCACCACATCTTAACCAAAATACCTACGTTGTCTTATTCACAAGGTCATCGCACTGCAGGATGTCGATATGAATATGAATCACATATAGAACTGCCACCTGAATACGGGGCCTTGGGGGGACTCGCATAGAACGACGACACGCAATGAGGATATGTTCGCCGTTTCAACTTAGAAGTGTTGCTGCTCTCCAAGAGCCACGTTGTATTGTCCGAGCTTTTCTGCTTCCCTGCCTGTCTCTTAACTCCACCGGGCTCGTAGTAATTAGTTCGACGACTTGATATCAACCACGGCCGTGTGCAGTGGTATCAATCCTCTCTGTCGCTTTGAACCCGTAGCAGGACCGGAATCCAAGGATCCTCCACCGGATTCTTCAGCACCATTATAAAAGTAACGGTCGACGCCCGGTGCTCTGTTTTCCCGTTACGCCCGCGGACTTGGCTGCCATAACCAAGAATTCCTTCTGACAAGTGCAGTGGGCGATACGAGGTGGACGGCCTTCTGAGGACGGAGGAGTTGCCAAGATCAAGACGTGTATCACACACTCAGCTCGAGGCTAAGAATTTTACAGTCTGGCCTTTGAGATCTGGTACTCGTATTCTTTAGTCTTCCCCCACGTGCGAATGACAAACCGACGCTAGTGAACGATGGGAATTTGGAAAAAAGAGACTACGCTGCACGATGCACTGTCATCGCAGCTGATTAAAGGTAATGGGCCTCCAGCCATCGGGGGGCTTCGGGCACGGGCTTGGATGCAGCTTTGAACATGCAAATCACAAGCGAATATAAGAATTAGAACAGTGTTCTTGGTGAGTATCCCCAAGGTCCCTGCGTTTCGGCTACAGAGAGCAGCGAACGTGATTCAGTCATTATCTGGGGCATACCTGCGGATCTGTTTTGCCTCGCCGCAAGAGCGTCTGATGAACTCTACGGTCGCGTGCTGGACCTGCAGGACAAGGGGCCTTGGTTGTGCGCACATACAAGTCAGAGGCTCAGGTCTTGATTGTCTCCAATGACATGTGCTTCCAACACACCACAATGGGTACCAATTATATAAACGAGAATACGAATCGCGAACGTGGTAACAGGGACAGGTAACGACACTGACGTCGATGCACGAGGGGGGAGGACATGATTCTTGAAGAGGCACCGGGTACAAAGACAAAGAGCGACGCATAGGTAGCAAGCGAAGAGAGGAAGAGAATCAGAGTCAAGGGGAAGAGAGCCGAAGGGAGAAAAGAAATTAAACAAAGTATATGCGCATTGTTGGGGGTCGTAGTCAGGAAGTGGAAAGCTTATTACTCCTCGTCGTCCTCTTCGTCACCGCTTGCGCTCTTCTTGGCTTCCTGCTTCTAATATAGTATCAGACAAAACACAGAACAGATGGCTGGAGATACATACATCATAGGCGGCCCTATCAACTTCGGCCCTCGTCTTGTCGGCAGCAGCCTGTTCAACATAGGGCTGAACGACGAGAGGTTAGCGAGGGCCGACACACAGACTAGTGAGTATTACCTTCTTCTCTTCCTCGTCCATGTCCTTCCACTTGGCACCGAGAAGTTTTCCGACTTCACCTATTCCGGGTATGTTGAGTATCGCATGTGTCAGCAACCACACGGCTGACGTACCGAAGCCGGCATCTGGGTTCTCAGTCTTGATCCTCTCGCGCCAGTCCTGGCTAAAGAACATATATGCTGAAAGAGCACGCTTGGGGGCCTTGGGATCTTTTTTGGCCCTAGAGCGGCTCGATTTTTCGGATTTTTCAGCAACCTTACGCTGTCAAAATGAATTAGTGATGACTGTTTAACCGATCACAATCAACGGTGTGCACGATGATAAGATTGTGAGCTAAATGCACACTGGCGTAGTGCCAAGAGTTTATGAAATGAAAGATATATGTGAGGCAAAAAGAGGGAGGGAGTCGCAGCAGGTGATAGCGATAGTAGGTGGGTGCACACCGAGAACGATGAGACAGCTCACCTTGCTCCTGGGTTCCTTGGGCATCTAGTTAGATATCAGCGCTTGTAAACGCGGGGGGTGAAGTGAAGGAGGGATGGAATGCAGAGACGGGATGATAGGTGATAGACGCGGTGGGCGACGACTGCCACGTCAGATGAATGTTGGATTGGGTGACAAGGAGGATGGCAGAGATGTGTGGAGGAACGAGTGGGGGCGGCGATCAACGCGACGCGTCTCAGGGGAGGCCAAACAAACAACACGTCCACTGCCGCACAGGAGCAGTGACGCTCTGCGGGAGTGCGCGTACCACGCCCGGCAGCGACGCCGGGTCGTATCTCGCGCGAAAAAATGGCGAGAATGTTGGGATTAAACAAGGACACTTACTGCAGTAAAGACTAGAGGAGAAGGGGGGAGGAAGGGGCAGGAAGAATATGAGGATGAAAAAGACTTAGCAAGGCTGGGCTGAGCTGCTCGCACTCACTCGCAGTTATTCCCTGTTAGCCACACCACCGCTGTTTAATCCCCTTTCGCACCTGGGAAAGTTCGACGTTTATGGAAAGTGCACGGACCGTCTCAGGGTTTCACGCCGGCCGGTCTTGCACCGGTTCCGGCATCGCCGTGACGGAAGACGACATAGAAGCTCAAAAAATAATTATTAAAAAAATCCCCCACGTGAGTGTTACATCATACGAGAAATACTTAGCACTGTACGCAGGTTGCTCTCCTCCGTCTCTCCCTTTCCTCCCTGATACCACCATCCTCATATCCCTTGACACCTCAGAGAAATGTCTGAAGGCGAGGTCTGGCCATTTCTTTTTCGCTTGTTTCTGTAGCAACTCTCATTAAGCACCTATTATCACCCTTCTTGCAGGCAGTACCTGCTGCACAACGCAGTAGTTGGAGCTCCTTCCTGAAATCGTATGCTTTAAATCGCACCCCCAGTTGTAACTTAGTCTCAGTACGAGCATACCGGTCCATTTTACAGCATCGCCTCGTTTTCTGGAGATCTCTCTTCCCTCACAGCGCCTCCCTTCATCTTATCGCCAACCTCCTTGACAGAGTTTCCTGGTGGGTTTTCCCCTCCCTGCTGTCGATATCGTAACACCAGCAAACTAAATGTCCCTTGCCTCACCCATATGTAACCCACATTCTCTCGTCCGATATACATAAAGCCTACTGGTGTGAACGCCCTGATCTCTTCGCCGCAATCGCAGACGCGAAGGATAATGAAACCAGAGCACTCGCCATTCTTCGTTGGTTCATCGTAGGTCAATCTTACCCGCGCTTGATGGTTGATCTCACGCCACGTGTTCTCGTGTTCTTTCAGAGTACCCTCAAAGATCAGTACACGTCAAGAAACGAGAGTATGGGCTCTGAAAAGAAGTAGGTGCATATTGCTCGTACGATTGCTGTACCATATATTGAGCGTGACAGACCCCTGAATCCCGTGCTTGGCGAGTGAGTCTAACATCCGCGAAACTCTATCCGAATATATTAATCGACCACCCAGGCTGTTCTATGGATATTGGCCTGATGTAAAAGGCAGAGGAAGAACTAATTTACTGGTTGAACAAGTTTCTCATCACCCTCCCATCACCGCATACTTCATTGAGAATAAGTCCAAGGGCCTCAAGCTTGTTGGGCACAATGCCCAGAAAACAAGCTTCAGTTGTAAGCAGAATACAACACTTTTCTTGCTTTTCATGCCACTCACGGTACAGAAACGATACCAGCGGGCTCCATTATCGTGAGGCAGATTGGCCACGCTGTCCTTACAGTCGGAAAGGAGCAGTACCTAATCACGCTCCCCAAGCTCAGAATTGATGGGCTGTGGTGAGTCCAACTCGATTGCTCTCCTTCATTTTATCCTAATCCCCCTGCCGCAGGTATGGTTCGCCATACATCGAGCTCACGGACACTTCCTACATCATTGGCGGCGGTTTTATCTCCACGATTGAGTACAAGGGCAAAGGGTACTTTACCGGAAAATCCCACACCTTCAAGGCGAGCGTCACTGGTATCCCCGGTCAAGGAAACGGCAAGGAGATCGTTGTTGAGGGACTGTGGCATGAAAAGAGCAAGTTTATGAAGGGTGGGGCAGGGGAATTCCATGATGTCTCCGGTGGCAAGGAGGAAGCCACCATTGTCGGTGGAGAGCCAGATGGCTCTCAAGGCAATTTTGAGACCCGGAAGTTATGGAACTTGGTTGCGAAAGGCATTCGAGAAGGTGACTACGAGTTGGCAAGCCGGGAGAAAACGAAGATAGAGAACGAGCAAAGGCAAAGGAGGCGAGATGAAGCTGCTGCGGACACGACCTGGCAACTGAAGCACTTCGAACACGGGAATAGCGATTCTGTCTGTGAGTACAAGCCTCCCGTTTACCTGTGACTTCAATAACACGTGCCTTCTAGATGAACAGCTAGGAAAGTTTGTCAACATTGCACCGCCGGAAGAGGACTTCTACCGATTCCTAGACAACCAGCCACCTTCGCTCTCGAATTGATTCGCCAACGTCTATATAGAACGAACTCTCGCTTGTACTCATAATGCTTGACCGCAGTTGACGCCTAACCACACTGAGTACCCGCTTGTTTTCCCGTCATCAATTCAACATCTGTGGCACCTCTGACGTTGAAATCGAAACTGATATTTCAGTTATCCAGGCTACCCAAGGGTGCCAAGCTAAGCCCCAGTAACCTGGCATCTATTGAATGAGGCACCGCGCCGCCTGTCTTCGGACTTCGTGGTGACATTAGGGTCAAATTGCCATCAACGATTTGAGTTTGCACCTGAATCAAAAATTTCTGCAGCGGATCCACGAGCAATCGCAAAGCCTTTCCCAACACTCTGCACCAGAAACTCCGAATCAACTGGAGAGCAGATGGAGCCGGGTAATAGCGGACTTGCAGGTTCAACCCCAACAAGCATATTGGTATTCCCACAGTTATCCGTGCCTTACTCTGAAGAACACCAACAGAGCTATATCGCTTGTCCGATATCCTGAGATCGGTCTGCGGCAGATGAGCGATTCGGGGGTATACTCATTCCAGTCGCCGGAAACTCTGATTCGTGAGAATATTCACATTCCATTGCAGGACCCGTACTGTCGGTGAGGATGTTCGGGTTGTGAGCGTGATATCCGACGAATTTCTAAAGATCCACTTGTCTTTTTTTAGTTTCTGAATTGGTATTCTCCGCATGAGGGAGAATGTCGGCATCCCCTCATCATCATTCATTCCTCCAAGCGAGGCTTCCTTTCCATCAAACCATCAGATACCCGCCCATCCACCCACACAGAGTCAAACGCATTGGGAGAGCAACTCTTATATATAACCCTCCGATGCCAGAGCTTAGGACCTCCCATTCGAAAGGTTCCACCAGAAGTCCTGATACCAACACCTCACATACTATATCACTCTAGACTAATGACAACGCTCACCGGCTTACCCGTCCTCCCATCAGACGCTCTTAAACTTGACCATGTGCCCCTCTGCGATGTCTACCGCCAACTCGGAATCAATTATGGTGACAGAGTATTCGCCCGTGCAATGAATGCTGATTGCGAGGATACACCCCTGGAGAACATCACCTGGAGAAAACTCTTGATCGACGCGACCAAAGTTGGCATCGTGCTCAAAGAGAAACTGGGAAATCCCAAAGAACACGTCACATATGGTTTGTTGGCTAACAGTAGCTATGCATACTATGTCAATATCGTTGCCGGATGGTTAAACAACTGGACTGTAAGTCTCTCGGTCTTGTTGACAGCCGCCATAGGCCAGGATGATGAACTCACAGCCAATGATAATAGGTTATCCTGCTATCGACGCGCAATAGTGTTGCTGGAAACGACAGTCTTCTCAAAGCAGTCAAAGCTAAAGCTCTCGTTACCGACGCCAAGAATGCAAAGATCGCAGAAGCAGTCGTGCAGGAGCTTCCTGTTGCGCTTATTGATCTTCAATACCCTGACCAAATTGACACCGTCGTCGAGCTTCCACCTGGCCCGATTGAAGTCACTCCTGTGTCTTCGGAGGAGTTCAAGAAGACACCTCTGTACCTTCATAGCAGCGGTACTTCAGGTAGGCTGGCGTCTTGTCTACCTATTAAATTGCCTCTCATTATTCCTACCAAAGGTCACCCCAAGCCGATCGCACAAACTCATGAACACATCGTGACTGATATGATGGCCGTTAGGTCCAATCAAAATTACGTTGGCGCTCCGGCATACGCTCCTCTGCCCTTGTTCCACGTAGGTTTCGTAGTTGGTACCAGTTCTTGCCAAGTCTCAGGGTAACATCCTCCAGGGTATCGGATTGTACTGCTTTACTCGCTGGCCCATCGCCGCTGGCCACATCCCAACCTTTATTAATACTAAGCTTCCATTGACGAGTACTTCATTGCTTCGTCACCTGAAGCGCCTCCCTGGTGCAGTGTGTTTCCTCGCCCCCATACTCCTCGAGGACTGTCTTCGTGAACCACCTTCTGAGTATGAGGTGCTCAAGACCACGCGTCGCATCTTCTACGGCGGCGCTCCTCTGGATAAGCAAGCAGGCAAGCAACTAATTGAATTGGGCGCTCCCCTGGTTTGTCTCTTCGGAACGTGAGTATCTTTAGTTTGATCCGGGATACCACACTGAACCAACGGGAATCTTGTTTTCAAAAGGACCGAAGTCAGTATGATTACTGTCACCGACTTCCCAGGGCCTCCCGAGAGCAGAGTTTCTGATGCGTCCTATGTACGCTTCTCTGACCATCAATATGTTTTCCACTGGGTTCCATTCGATAACAAGCTCAGTGAACTCATTGTTTGCGTAAGGCTACTCCGCTTCTACTTCTCCTTGACGTATATGGTTAATCCAGGTATGTTTTAGCCCGGAAAGGTCGCAATGCCTGCCGTGTTCAATCACCAGGATCCTCCTGGTTATGCTACCAGTGATCTGTGGGAACCCCATCCAACTATCAAAGGTGCGTGATTTGAAATGCTCTCTCCGCTCATTGGTTGATGGTTTCGCAGGTCTGTACAGGCACTGTGGTCGCAAGGATAGCGTCGTAAGTATCTAATCCGGTCTTTTCCAACGCTTTTTACACCCTATTATCCCAGACTGTCTTGAGCAATGGCGAAAAGACCGATAACAGGCAAATTGGTAAGTCCACACCCGTTATGCGAAGTAGCCTGCTAAACCGACATACAGAGCTCCTGTTGATGGATGATCCTCTTATCAACGGTGTCGTTGTCTTCGGAGCCGGAAGGCCGCTCAATGGTGTTCTCATCCGCCCCGAACCCTCGGTTCAGTCCCTGCCTGCTGAGGAATTCGTCGATGCTATCTGGTCAACAGTTGAACATGTGAATACTATTGTCCCGAACCACTCTCGTATCATCCGACAAATGGTCATTGTTGCCGATGTTCAGAAGAAGCCGTTCGTTCAATCCGACAAGGGATCAATCAAGACAAAAGATACTTTGGGCTTGTATGTTGATGAAGTCAATGCCGCGTACGATGCGCTGGAGGCAGAGGCCGGTGGTGAGGTCGTCAAGGACGTCAATACTCCGGAAGACATCACCAAGTACATCAAGGAAGTCGTCTTGAGGGTTGCGAAGAGGCCCCTGGGAGACAACGATGACTTCTTTGAAAATGGTAATGCGTTCCTTGGTGCCACCCGATGATGTTTGTATTGAGTGCTTGCTTCTTAGGTTTGGACTCTCTTCACGCCGTCCAAATCCGTACGGAGGTTAAGCCCCTCTTTTCCAAATTCGTTGAAGGAGAGGAGCTGGCACACAACACCGCCTATGCTCACCCCACTATATCCCGCCTTTCTGCCTATCTTATCGCCCGATCCAAGGGCGAGACAGTCAACCTTGATGATCCCTTCTGCATTAGCCGCTCGTATTCAAGCCTGCGTCGAACGTTGGAGTGCCAACCTTCCAGTCCGCGAGGCTTCTACTGGCCCCAGAGCCTGAGAAGAAGACTTTTGCTCTTACCGGTAGCACAGGAAGTCTGGGTGTTCACACCTTGCGATACTTGCTGGAGAGGGATGATGTTGAGAGGGTCTATTGCTTCCACCGTGGGGCTTCAGATGTTGCGATCCAGAGGCATCGGAAGTTGTTCCAAGACAGAGCTTTGCCTGTGAATCTTCTAGATTCTTACAGGGTGGCATTCGTCCAGGTTGACTTGTCTAAACCCGATTTGGGCTTGTCCACCGAGAAGTACGATGAGGTGTGTAGCACCTCCGCTGTTCTAGGCCATTAATTGACGTGACCAACAGCTGCGCGACAATTTGACTCATATCGTCCACACCGCCTGGGAATTAAACTTCAACTGGGGCGTCGAGCGTTTCGAAAGGGTGCACATCGCTGGCGTTCGTCACCTCGTCGACCTCTCACTTGCTTCAACTCTGCCGACTCCTCCGCGTGTTGTGTTCATTTCTTCTATCGGTGCCGTTTCGAGGCATAGTCCTGACACCCCCGTTCCCGAAGAGCCTCTCGATGACCCTGGTCTTATCGGTGCCCGAGGGTACGGTGAGGCCAAGTTCGTGTCTGAGCGCGTTCTCGACAAAGCTGCCAAAGTTTCCGGAGTGCCTGTCACCGTTATTCGCTCTGGTCAGATCGCTGGATCTTCGATCGATGGATACTGGGCGCCGACTGAGTACATGCCGACGATCTTCAGGTCGAGCAAGATCCTGGGCAAGGTGCCTAGCAAGTTGCCGGTATGTCAGACCGTGTTTCCTGTCTCCCGCGTGTCTTGTTAACGATACTCGCGTTAGGATACCCGCTGGCTCCCCGCAGACTATTCTGGCAAGGCCGTTCTCGAGTTTTCGCTCCAGAACAAGGAGATCCTGCAATATTACCACCTCGAGAATCCTACGAGTACGCCCTGGAGCACCATCGCCTCCTTGTTCATTGAGGCTTCAAGCAACAAGATTGAGGCGGTCGACACAAAGGAATGGCTTGCAGCTGTGGAGAAGGCCAACAGGGAAGGAGGAGAGATTCCCGCTGCTGCCCTGCTACAGTTCTACTCTGAGTATTCTTCGTCAGACTCGCGCGTGCAGCTTGGAACGGACAAGGCACGGGAAGCGTCGGAGGCTATTGGTTATGGTACCATTACCCATGAGTTGATGAGCAAGTACATTTCTTGGGTCTAAGCGTTTTCCTGTAGTCAATGATTGTGAACATAGATAGACTGTAGTAAATATGTATAGCCCGTATGTAAAATATGTTTCTGATAAATCTATAATCACTATCCCCTTATCCTTCCATCGTGCACCACTGGAAAATAGTAACCATCATGGAGTCGACGACCCATGCGGGCTGTAATATTGTAAAACGCCACAAGCTGGGTCCAGGTATGTTGCTCCGTGCTTGGCTGCCTCGCCCCTGTGGCACATCACCTTTGCCAGTGACGTACGATGCGCTGAAAGGCAGAAAGCCTAAAGGCTCTGGAAGGAGTAAGAGCACTGATCGTGCCTGTCTGCCATAAATAAATTAATGATCTCCGGCGCTTCAGTTGACTACCCCGTATTGTGATACCCACAGGAAACACCTTTTATTTTTTCTTCGATACATTCTGCGTGCTCCTTTGGTAGCATGGATGCCAACCCTACCGCTTAATATCAGGATCGAGTTTTCCCTTCCAGAGCTCATGCCAAGCGTTTGCATGTTTGAAAGAGTCACCGCAGAATGGTGGTGGCCCTCTGCTCTCGCTTTTGTTCTGCGATATAATCTTGTGTCGGGTAGCCAAAGCATCGGATGGCTAGGGCGCGATAACATAACTCAGCATACATATCTTTTTTCAAATTTCTGCGTTCGCCAGTGGAAACGGATCTTTTTGTCAATCTGCTCAGGCTCGCTTCTGTCGGGGGGTTGATTCGTAGAGCTCTTGACCATCAGAGTACCCTGAGCCCGTTCTGGCAATCTGCAATTCCCCCGCAAACACCAGTGATTGAATCTCTTAAACTATGCAGGCGAACCCCCCATTGTTTCAGTAATGGTTAATGAGGTCCGACTGACAAGCCAATGGTGCTCCGTGACCATCAGGGATGAGCAGTCTTCGCTGCTTTTTAACCTACTTGACATGCGAGCGAGCTGCCATGTACATACAGAAAACATATCGCTCGGGTCTCGATGGGGCCTGAGTAGATGATTATCACTCGAATTTATTCCTCATCGAGATAGGTGAGACAAAACTGGGGTACAGAGTGGGGTAAGTGGTGGCGCGGTGGTACTTGGCGGGCACTGGGGCGCCGGTTGACGGTAATGCGGAAAAAGAAGAAAAAAAAAGAGAATCTATGACATTGAGTCTTTAGCGTTTACACAATGTATTATTCTATAAATACATAAGTGACGAGTAATTTAGTCATTATGAGATTAAGATGGGAATTTGAACAAAAGAAAAGTTAAAGGCCCAGCCCAGCGTCGTTTTTAGGTGGCGTACTTGAAGTCGGGGTGCTTGTCACCAAGATCAATCCAAGCCCTCCTGTTGGCCTCCTGGTCACGCTCATAGCCAGACTCATAGTCTGCTTTAATTCCCTCCGTATAAGGGGCAAGCATCCTCTCGCGTTTCACGGGATCCTGCTTCTCCTTGTTCCTCCAATGGAGCAAAAGACCGTTGGTGGCGGAAAGGACAGCGATTAACAAGACACTGAGTTGGTTCCACATATGAGAATTCATTAATGAACGACTCGAGGTAAACACGTACAAGATAAGGTTCATGATGATGGTGCGGGTAAACCTGGGTGCTTCGCTACTTGGGAAAGTCCAAGTGCTAAGGATGCCTCCCTGGACACGGGTCAGAGCGTTGGCCTCCGCTATGGTTTGGGCTGACTGGACTTACACAGTTGGTAGCGACAGCTGCCAAACCAATACTGGTGGCGCGACGATAGTGAGGCTCCGAGTTGTTTGATACCCACGCGGAAGAGACGGGAGGAATAGAGAAGACACCAGACAACGTAAGGAAGAGAGAACCATAGAGCGTGTAAGTTTGATTTGTGCCTGTATCACAGAGAAAGAGTCAATCAAATAATCGTCCACATGGTTTTCCAAACGCTATCACTGACTCAGATAAATGATATAGCCGATAGCCGACAAAATGCCACTGCATGCAATGGGGATTGAGCGTGTCTTGAACTTGTCAGACATCCAGGAAGCGAAGAGGGTGACTGATAAAAATTTGCCATTGAGAAACATTGCCAGGCCGAGAATACCACATGATGCATACCGAAGAAACCGGCCGCAAAAGGACCGACCGCGAGAAGTTGCGACCTGATAGGCGAGAAACCCAACGAACTAACAATGGTTGGCATGAAGATCGCCAAACCGTAGACAGTGGTACCATTGAAGAAAGAAACGATGATCAAAATGAGCACATGTGGGGAGAGGACCGCGCGGAGGACTTCTTTGCCGTGGAAGTGGCCACCAGTCAAAGCAACAGGGCGGTCCTTCTCAAGACGGGCGATGACAGCTCTGTTGATGGTGGTTAGCTGTGTTGGGGCGTCGGATACATGAGAACCGCGTACTCTTTTTCCTCGGGGGTCAGGAACTTGGCTTCTGCAGGCGTTGAGGGGATGAGGAAGAAGCCAGAAAACCCAACGATAAAAGTCAGAAGACCCTCCTATCGACCATTTAGATAGCTCGAGGAGGGCGAAAGCAGGAACCCACCAAGATAAAAATCCACGACCAGCCGGGTTTACCCCCGATACCATCCATCTTTGAGATGGCGGCAGCCAAGAGGCCAGAGAAAGCACCAGCGAGCTACGATTATATATTGAACAAATGAATGTGACCACATCCGAACCCTGCTTACCGATGTTGCTGTGAAAAAGGTAGCGATTCTGTGGCACTATTAGCGCGCTCAGTTTCTTGCATCGTAAGGTAACAAACCTCAACCCCAGTTCTTGACGAGTGTAAAAGCCAGAGAGGTAGAGAACAATGCCGGGTAACATAGGACCCTCGAGCATACCCAGGAAGAAGCGTGCAGCGAGCAATCCACTGAAAGAGGTGACCAAACCTGTGGGGGGCGGTGAGCACTCTCGTCTCATTACCAACGTCAACAGGTCTCGTACCTTGGAGGCAAGTGATTATCCCCCAGAACGAGAGAATAGTGGGTAAGACCCAGCGCGGGCCGATAGCACGGAGGACCAGGTTGGACGGAATCTCTGACAGAATGTACGGGACGTAAAGAATCGTGACGCAAATTTTATATTGGTGGTCTGTAAGACCGAGATCCTTTTCGAGGCCAGCAACTCGTGCGTTTCCTGGTGTCCATTGGCAAGAGTTGTTAAGCCGATATTGAAGCCAATCCCGTTTTTAAACTTACCGATATTGGCACGATCCTAAAGTGTTTGGTCAGCTTCGAGTGAATATCTTGCGCTAACGTTACTTACCAAGAAGGACAAGAAGAAGAAGACTGTCATCACGGGCAAGATGTTGTAATCCAGTTTCTTCAATGCCCGCCTGTTGAGCTCTTGACTGATCTTGACATCCTTCAGGGAGCTTGCAGAGGAGGCAGAGGAGGACACTTCGTCTTTTGCCATCGTGATCGGGAGAAAGGAGGGAGAGGGGGGGGGGGGGGCCAACGAGTGTGCTGGGTGGGTTTCTTTTGAGGTAGTATTTATATACCAAAATTCTTATTTTTCTTGAAAGAAGCCAAGTCAGATTGGCAAGTCCATAAAGAGCAGACCCACAAGGTTCCGTGTGGTAGGAATGTATTATCAAGGCAAGTCCACTGTCGTTGCATCAGTAGACTGAATGACGGCGAGGGTGTGGATGTAACAAAACGAGTCTTGGAAGTTGACACTCCATAACCAAATGATGGCAGACATATACAAAACGGGGGGTAATCTGGAGAAACGGATTTTCAAGATCGCATTGGCCGATTCGGAGCAATCAAACTTACCAGTGATCGGGTACCCGGTGCTGGTCAGTGGTAGACCCACAAGGATCCAGAGGCAAATGAGTTTGTAAGCCAGCCGGCAAGGGACCAAACCCAAGTGTAGCAAGAATAATGAGACAACATAAAGACGATGGGCTAGTGAGGCTAAAGAATGGTTAATTTGCTTTGTGGTGGCCAGCGCCAAAGTCCGAAGCTGTCCACTGCTGCCCGACAAGTCTCGTGAGTGCGCCACCAACTACACAGGGCCAGGGACAATATTTATATATATCTGATCTCCTTGAATGTACGACCCGACTATTAATCACTCATTTATTGCCAAGGGGGCAACACAAGCGAGCTGTTAGTCAAATGGAAGCGACTCAGTAAATCAGAGCATATGTCACCTGTGCAAAGTATCACACGTACATACCTTGCTTGCTGTGATGGAGAGACGCTCGCTGAGACTCTTAAGGCACTCGGTATAAGGCTCACGATGCGAACAGTAAGCGGAGGGGACATAAGGGGTTGGAATCGGGCTCGGATCGTGGATAACTTTCCCAGGCTTCAGGAGGTGGCTCTCCTTTATTTTGGGCACCCCCACTAGTTCCATATTCACCACTTAGCGCCCAGCAAGGTTTATACGACATCATATGGTCGGATGACAGCGCACGTATGACCTTCAGGCGCTGATTGGAGCTCTGCGACCACACTACATATTTCTCCTTCTGCCTCGTGCCCACGGTTCTCTCATGCAAGTAGAAGAAATCGGCTTCCATCTTGTGCCTCTGCTGACGTGCGAGGATCAAGGTTCTCAGTTTCAGAATCCTATGTGCTGTCAGTAATCGCTTCGGTACGAAAAAGGCGGAGCAACTCCTGAACGGCAACGCTTCAGCAGTGTGTGTGGGAGGACTGCTAAGCTTGGAAGTAATAATTCTCACAATATTACAGGTCGTGTGTTGCAGAAATCCGCTCTCCGCCGTCTACAAAAGATGCTTCATCCCTCCAAGTACCACCAGATCAGCGCGCAAGGGATAGGGATCTTGCTCTTGCCACATGTGCACCACGAGCTGGACTAAGCTTTGCTGCTTACAAGGCCACGGGCCTGCTGCTATTTTTACGCTCGCCACAAAGAGTCACGTAAAATTGTTGTTCCATGGGTCGCCGAGTCTGCTTGATGAGTTTGGCCGGCAGAGACCGCTTCTCTTCTTGTCATCAGCCGTCTCAAGATCGCCAGCATGACTGAGCTCTCAAGGGATGCTGTTTCGCAGTCCTCTCATACGAACGAGGAGTCTCTGTCTGACAGACATGGTCCGAAGCAGAGGCTCGTTAGTGATGCCGAGAGAAGAGCCGTACGCAAACTGGACTACTCAATCGTCCCCGTCATGACAATGTTCTACCTCCTGTCTTTCCTGGTAATTCTCGCCTCGAGTGACAACTGTATATGCGTAGAAAATATTGACTTCCCGGACACAGGATCGTGCAAACATCGGTGAAGACGCTATCCTGCCCTTGATCACAATACACAACCCTGACTGGCTTAGGCAATGCGCGTGTTGCCGGTTTGCAGCGAGGACTGGGCTTGACAGACCACCAATATCAAGTCTGTATCACTGTGCTTTACGTGTATGCGATATGTTTGCTCCACGACGGGCGTTTAACTGACCTTCCTCAGACCCTATATCGCTGCAGAGCTACCATCCAATTTACTCCTCCGATGGATTGGACCCCGCCTCCTCATGCCCACGATACTGACAGCATGGGGCATCGTCGTCACTCTGCAAGGTATGTAGCTCTTTAGCTTGCCACGCAGAAGCATCATGTTCCCCTACAATCAGGCATGGTATCGTCATATGCAGGCCTAGTTACGGTAAGGGCTATTCTGGGACTTATCGAGGGACCTATGTTTCCCGGGATCGTACTATATTTATCTGGGTTTTATACCCGGAGAGATTTATCAATGCGGTGAGTGTAGATCGAATGACCGGGAAGTGCTTTATCGAATGTCGTATATCCAAATGTGCAGTATTGCACTCTTTTTCTCCGCTGCCTCGGTATGTTGTATCCTCGCATCACACGACAACCCACTCACACTTTGATGAAAGTTATCTGGTGCATTTTCCGGCTTATTGGCAGCCGCAATCCAGAACATGGATGGTATAGGTGGAAAACCAGGTTGGGCATGGATATTCATCCTCGTAAGGCCCTTTCAAGCTGTCGATTCCCTTTCCAACTAATACATCCACCAGGAGGGCCTCTTCTCGGTCCTTATGGGCATCGCCGGTTTCTTCCTCGTCCCCTCCACTCCACGCGACTCCAAATTTCTAACCGAAGAGGAAAAAGACCTTATCATGGCCCGCCTCGAATATGATCGACCATCTATCCCACCCGCCGACCGCTTCTCCGTCCGCGAGATTCTCCGGTCCATCACATCGATACATGTTATCATCGTCTTTGTCATTTTCTTCATGGTCGGGACTACGCTTTATGGTCTAGCGCTCTTCTTGCCTTCTATTGTTAATCAGCTAGGGTTCAGCCCTGTCAAGTCGCAGTTATTGAGTGTGGGGCCTTTCGTTGCTGGGTTTTTCGGTGGGTCCCCGAATACTACTTGCCATACAGGCACGGACAGCAATGTTGACATGGGTTATTTCGGTTCACCGGGACATCAGTGACCCTCATTTCAGCATACCTCTCCGATAAGTACGAGACCCGTGCGATCCCAGCCGCGGTTATTTCCTGTCTCGCAGTGGCAGGGTTCGCATTGTTCCTTAGTAAGTTTCATTTTGGCGTGTCTTCCACTCGCACATTACATACCGGATCGGGCGATCACTGACTCGGGTCTTTTCGTTTGGCCTCAGGGACTACCAACAAATTCGCGGCCTACGGCTCGCTTTACCTGACCGTACCGGGTGCTTATGCTGTCGCTCCTATCCTCTCTGCGTGGATGGCCAACAATTCGGAGCCTTACTTTCGCCGTGCGACAAGTATCGCCTTGGGTTTCATTGCTACCAATTCTGTGGGTATATTCGTGATGGGACGTGAAGTGGATCGGCCTAATCTTGTTCTCAAAGGGCGGTATTCTGAGCACATGGCGTTTCCCCACCAAAGAAGGCCCGAGGTTCACAAAGACGACCATCATGGATCTTACTTTGTAAGTACCTATTGAATGTCATCGCAAGCCGTACTGATTTATTTTTAGCTCCGTGCTCGCTGTTGTTCTGGCTCTCATGAATGCAGCCGTTCTTCACCGCAAGAATCGTCAGAAGCGGCAGCGCCGCGCCGAACTACTCGCACCATACTTGAACAATACTAAACAATCAGATGGTGGTTTACAGGCGTGGATGGAGTTGGGAGATCAACATCCAGATTTTGTGTATACCCTCTAAGTAATCTCAGGTGCATTCAGAGCGAATTGAAAACTGTAAATAATGTTCGGGTATTTAATAAAACGACGTCAAGTTAATAATTACTGCTACTCCGCTACTGTACTCAGCTCCGTAGTCTTCTGGACATCCTTCCTCAGATGCCTGCAGGCCTCGTATCCGCGAAGCACCGCGCGTTTAATCAAACAATAAGGTTACAGTTCATCATGGTCATGGCCAGAGGTGTCATCGTCATCGGAAGAGCTGGCACCACCAGAGTAGAGCTTGGTAGTGATGGGGTTGACAATCCCTTGCACCTCTGCAAAGGATAGTCAGAACCTTGTAGCATGCAATCAAGTACTGAGAACTCACCAGCCAGCTTCTCCTCAAGATCTTCGACACTGGCGCTAGAACCGTTCTCATCAATCCAGTCAGTGGCATCCTTGACAGCGTCTAGGATTGTCTTCTTGTCCTCATCAGAAATCTTGCCGCCGAGGCCCTTCCTGGTCACCAAGCTGGTTCTTGAGGCCGTAGACAAAGGATGAGAGCGAGTTGAGAGCTTCGATTCGCTTGCGCTGAGCCTCATCCTCAGCAGCAAATTTCTCAGCCTCAGCTACCATAGCGATCAATTTCCTCTTGTGAGAGGCGGCCCTTCTCATTCTTGATGGTAATCGCCTCAGACTTGCCACTATAACAAGAGTGTAAGACATAGATTAGAGAACATAATTTGAGGTCACTCACGTTCCCTTGTCGGCCGCCGAGACCTTCATAATACCATTGGCATCAATCTCAAAAGTGACCTCAATCTGAGGAACACCACGAGGGGCAGGAGGGATACCGGTAAGCTCGAACTTGCCAAGAAGGTTGTTGTCCTTGGTAAGGGAGCGTTCGCCCTCAAAGACCTGGATAAGAACGGTGGGTTGGTTGTCGGCGGCGGTGGAGAATATTTGGCTCTTCTTAGTGGGGATAACGGTGTTGCGGGGGATGAGTTTCGTGAAGACACCGCCAGTAGTCTCGATACCAAGCGTAAGGGGGTTGACGTCGACGAGGACAACGTCAGCAGTCCCTTCGGCGCCAGAGAGAATACCACCCTGGACAGCGGCGCCATAAGGCGACAGCCTCATCGGGGTTGATTCCTTTCGAAGGCTCCCTGCCGTTGAAAAACTCCTTGAGAAGCTGTTGGACCTTGGGGATACGAGTCGAGCCACCAACAAGGACGACCTGAATCAAAGATGAATGGCGGCCTGCACGTGGTAGCTACATAGCTACATACCTCATCGATGTCTTCTTTCTTGACGTTGGCATCCTTCAACACCTGCTCGACGGGCTTCATGGTCTTGCGGAAGAGGTCCATATTGAGTTCCTCGAATTTGGCACGGGTGAGCGTCTCGGAGAAATCATTCCCATCCTCGAAGCTCTCGATTTCGATGCGCGTAGACTGTTGACTAGAGAGTGTTCGTTTGGCCTTCTCGACTTCGCGCTTGAGCTTGCCAAGGGCCCGCAAATTCTTGTTGACCTCAGTACCGGTCTTCTTCTTGTACTGCTTGACTAGATAGTCAATGACTCGGTTGTCGAAATCTTCACCACCAAGATGGGTATCGCCGGCGGTAGCCAGAACCTCAAAGACACCATCGTCGATGGAGAGTAAGGATACATCGAAAGTACCACCACCGAGATCATAGACGATGATTTGCGATTCGCCGCCCTTCTTGTTGAGACCATAGGCAATAGCTGCAGCGGTGGGTTCGTTGATAATGCGGAGGACAGTAAGACCGGCAATGGTGCCGGCGTCCTTAGTAGCTTGGCGCTGAGCATCGTTAAAGTCTACGAGGGTGTCAATGAGACCAACGTGAAGTTCAATGGAAAGATTAACTCACAGGCAGGAACAGTGACAACAGCATGAGTGACTTTATGGCCGAGGTAAGCCTCAGCAGTCTCTTTCATTTTACCGAGGATCATGGCGCTAATTTCTTCGGGAGTGAAGGAGCGGTCCTCGCCCTTGTGCTTAACGATAACAGCAGGTTTGCCGTTCTTTTCGGTAACCTTGAAGGGCCAGTGCTTGATGTCACGCTTAAGCTCGGGATCGTCCATTTTACGCCCAATGAGACGTTTGGCGTCGAAGACGGTATTCGTGGGATTAGAATGGAAGGCGTTTTTGGCAGAGTCACCGACACTGTGTGATGCTAAGTATATGCAGAGGAAGATAGGATCAAACTCACAGTCGCTCCTCGTCCGTGAAACTGACCCATGACGGTGTAATACGATGACCTTGGTCGTTGGCAATGATTTCTACACGACCACCACGTTGGACACTATTCAAAAGGATGGTTGGTAGGTGGGAAAATAAATGAAACGAGGAACACGTACCCAACACAAGAGTAACTGTGGGCCAGCGTGGCAAACATAATCAGTCAAATTCTTTGCAACGTAAGTCGGAAAATACGCATACGTTGTACCAAGATCTGCAGAAACGCGAATCAGCTCATTGCAAGGGGAATCGGAGAAGGATGAATAACACACCAATACCAATGACAGTTCCAGTATTCGGGGTGGGTTTCCTCGGCGCGGACAGCGGGAAGGACAGAGACAGAGGAGGGCGATGACGGCGAGGAAGAGAATGGAGAGAGAGGAGAGTAGTCTCCGGGACTGTGTGCGCGTCGGGCGACGGGCGGAGGGGGACATTGTAGTCGTGGTTCAAGGGACGAGGGCAAGGTAAGTAGCGGCAACAACTATTTAAGTCAAGGAAATTTATTTCATGACGTGTCACTTGTACGTGGCCAGTCACGTGATTGCAATCTTCATCTTTCTCCGAGTCTTTATCGCACGTGGCAGTTCCGTCGTCCACGTCGAAAGCGATGCATGTCTAGTCATCCCTGGAATGTCCTTGAAACGTTGATACTTTACTCGAGTTCTTGTGATTGTGGTTAGGAGAGGCCACGTTCCGTAAGCGGTTGCGGCGTTAATTAGCACGCGAGATATATGACAGGGCGAATGGGCGCGTCAACTGTGACGTACATGTCACGCAGCTTCACCGCGGTGTCACAACCTAGCCTGTAGTGCTTCTTGACTTATCACCCTCACCATGGCCTCTCCACAAATTGTATACCGCCAATACACTGGCGAGTCTGATCTTCCTCACATCATGGCTCTAGTCCAGAACGAACTCAGCGAGCCGTATGTCATTTACACCTTCCGGTATTTTCTCCATCAGTGGTCAGTCCTATCTCTTTCCTGTCGGGCGCCAATACCAATTTGATCGCGTGCCAACTCTACCATTGGCTCACACTCTCTCCTGGATAAATTAGGCCCCATCTATCCTTTCTAGTATGCCTTCTTTCTCTCGTGTACATCCCCACCCCGCCAACCGTTCTCGCTCTAGGCGTATCCAAGCGAAACAACCAACGCTCAGCCGATAGGGGTCATTGTCTGCAAGCAGAGTATGCACAAGAACAGATCGAACCGTGGGTACATAGCAATGCTCAGTGTGGACAAAAATTGGCGTAAACGCGGCATAGGTTCGTCCAACTTTCCGCCCTTCTTTCCTTCCTCACTAGATATCTTACAGATTAATGGGGACATCCATCAACTTTGGTGCGGTCTCTTTTTTTTTCCCTTGTTTTTAGCTAGTGCCCTTGTTCGCAATTCCATCGATGCCATGAAGGAAGATGGGGTTGAAGAGGTCTGTCATCTGCTCCTTCCCTCCTGTTATAACCTTTGTTCACATTCCTTTCTCAGATTGTTCTAGAGACAGAGTTTGACAACTTTGCTGCCCTGTCATTGTACGAGTCTCTGGGTTTCATCCGAGAGAAACGTCTCTACCGTTTCTACCTTAATGGGAAGGATGCTTTCAGATTGGTTCTCGCAGTACCGCTCCCTGAGTCAGAAGAGGGTTCGGATGCATCCAATGATCCCATTCCCAGTGTCTACATCGGCCAGTCGCATCTGCGCCGATCCCCCTATCGTTCAATCAAAGTGATACCTTATTCTGACGACGAAGATGAACATGTATCGTCTCGTTGATCACCCATCTCTTCATCCTGCGCGCGTGTACCAGTGTTGTCATAATCACTTCCTTGGCCTTCCTTGCAATTGTCACTCTTATGTATACATCCTTTGCCCTCCCGGTGTTGCAAAGCGCAGAAGCTGTACTACTCCTTGATGCATGTATATAATCCTGTCTAAATGTTGATAGCTACCGAATCCCACCGCTCTGTTTCATTCGTTGCAATATAAGATTATTATCCGGATAATAGACTACTAACGAACAAGAAATCAACCAATTTCCGCCTGTCCACCTTGAGCGGGCATGCTGAAGAAGGATGAACGCTTTCTGTGTACCTTGTGAGTTGCCACCCGAGGTGGCCCCATTACTAGTTAATGACCTGATGACAGGGATGGTCTATCGAGGGGCCCACCGGACGCGCTTCAACCTGTCTGCTTCGCATAAAGCGAACTTCGATCGTGACAATACTTCTGCAAGGGTTTGCCAGGAGGCGGGAGTCTCGGTGGTAAACCCCTTTGCTTGCCTGAATTAGCTATTAGGATTTGAAAGCGCCTCCGGAACTTGTAGTGTCCAGTCCACCTCCTGATGTCTCGATCATGTCTAGATATAAAAGGCAAGGGGCCGACTTGGGCTGACGGAAAACTAGGGCAGGCCGGCGGCATGGCCGTATTATCCCTGATCTAACATGACCAGACTCCTGCATCATATATCGGACAAGGTTGGTAGAGCCAGCTTAAGTGGCGTTGGTGGAGCGACATGACAGCATCCGGACGACATAACCTAATCCCTCCCTTTCTTTGGATTTGTCCTTTCCCTTATCGGTCTTCGTAAGTATGTAGGACGGACCAGACAATATCTTGGGAGGAGAGAGGCCATAAGTAGAACGAAGTATGTAGGATCGTCTGGACTAACAGTAATTCTTCTGATATTCCGACGCGAGGGGAGCCGGGATTTTACCCATTGATATCCAGCCCTAGGGCTCTAAGCCCGACTCGCGGGTTCGCCGGAATATAGCGTGTCGATTGTCTTTCGTAATGAATGACCGTGGAGCCACAAACCAATGGGCTGAATATCGGATAAAGTACTATGTAGTTGCAGTCAAGAAAATCACGCAGCCAACTAACCAGTCAACAAGCCCCAGTTCCTGACTGAGTTATTCACCACGAGAGTCGGATGGGTAGGGGCTCCTCCCGGTACTCTGTCAATCATATTTTTAGGCATATCTAGAATCGACGGTATAGCGCAGGTTCCATCCTCCAGACGTGGCCGTTATCGCTATGCGGAGATGTATGACAGCTGAAAAACCGAGGGCCCTTTACGGCTTGCACTATATTCCCCCCTGAGCTTCAGCAAAGCCTGAATCACCAATCCAGACGGTTTCGGCAGACAACCTTTCGCCGTCATGTATGCCGTTTCTGAGAAGTCTCGCTTGCAGCTCAGTGATGTCTGCGCCGCTTTGGTTTATGCTTCGGAGAAGCCTGAAGGGATGGTGCTTTTTGCTGTGTGAACTCCGAAGACACGGATTCGGACTTGGCCTGAAATCTGGCGAGGGCACAAGCGGAGACCCAGGCCAACAAGATGTTTCCGTGTGCATCCCATATACCCGAGGGAGAGTGTATTATGATGGGTTGTATGTACGAGGTTTGTAAGTGAGCTGAAAGCAAATTTATAGAAGGTTCTTTAGAATAGTCATAATACTGGAGGGAAGTGCGCACCTATAATGAGTCTCCCCCACAAATGAGCCCAAATCTCCCAACATACCGATATTAATATTTAATTCTTCTTGGCTTTTTTGGACTCCACAAACAGCACACGTTGGCCCACTGCTCCCACAAACCCAGTGAAACCCAACAAGAGGACATATCAACATGCGGGAGCTTCAAGCGGATGGCTCGGCAAGACGTACCGACGGGATCGTATTTAACTGCAGACAGTTTTGGGCCTTGGCGTACGCGCTTAGTGGTGTAGAAGAACCCGGTTTGAGCGGTTGAAACGAGGCGGACGATCATGGTCCTGTGGTTTTGAGTGCGGGTGTGATGTATGTGAGAGCATGAGCTGTGAGATGGGAGAAGCGAGCGTACCGAACTTTGCCTTTAACCGCCATGGTGCCGTCGTCGTCGTCGTCGCAAAGTTGAGTGTTTGGGGGTGTTTGGAGACCGGGATGGCATGTATGGCTGGTGCCCGCTGGTACTCACGGCATCACCCTATGTAACATTACACGCAGGGAACTCTCCTCAAGATCTCCAAACTGCAGCGGAGCGTAATTGATCTTCGGGCTCATCAATAAAGACATCTATGAGCACGGCACATCTGTGCTCCGTCGGACAATACCGTTGGCAAATTCGGACGATCATTGTACATATCTTCGCTCTCCTACGATTGGTCCACTCAGTGGACAATGCTGTGATACCTGCCGAACATTAACGGTATTCAAAGCAGGGACAAGGACACCCAGTTCAGACGTCGGATGCTTTAAATCATAATCAATGCCTCCCCTCCACCACATGGCCTTCCTTCATAGAAGAAAAGAACCCGCAGCCAACCACAGCAGGGAGACCAGCGCTACAGCACTGACTTCGTCTCGAATCCCATCTGGGCGCTACGTCTGCGTCTAGTCGACGATCTACAGCATGAATCGTTCTGCGCCCAGGCCACACAACTTGGTCAAGAGCAGCACCCAGTGGGAATGGTCAGGTGCTCAGTGGTAAGTATTCCAAGTCGCTAGCCATTCAGCTCCGCTGACTGATTGGACCAGAAATGGAGTAATCATGCCAACCTTCGAAAAAGCGCTGCTTGAAGCTTCTTTTCGAAACGTTGCTGCTACGTTGTCGGCTATGCCTCTATGTTTCAAGGAATCACCTCCAAACTCTAGATCTCTAGAGCTCACGACTAGAATATATTTGAGCGGTCAGCAAATATTGGACGCGTGTGGTAAGTAAGCTTCATGTACAGACATTCTCCTTCTCACTTTGTACCTCGAAAAAGCTGTCTCACAGCCCCTTGATGAGTCCCTCCCGCGGCCTATGCCATTCAGAATGTCAGAGATAGGCCGAGGTGTCCTCTACCCCTGCGCTTTTGTTGAGCAACCTCAAGCTGCGATTGTATTTCCTACCTCTTCATTGCGCCGATCGTGCTTCATTCCTTTGGTCAAAAAATGCGGTTCTTGGACGCCCGATTCGAAATGGTCCGACCGTTGTCACGATCCTCTAGGTTGGCCTGATGTTACACTCTTACCCCTTCCGATATCACAGCCGTGTGACTGGAGCACCGAGGTAAAGGACCTCCACTTCCCCGTGGTTTTGATTTCTCACCCCCTATCCCCAGATCATTTAGGACGTCCGACCCAATCCTTTGGGCTTGAATATTAGGAGTTTTGGTCTTGCGAATTGAACAACAAGCTACAGACCGCTCGTATATTCTGATGCGCCTTCTCGATATCCTTCATCAACCTCACGGTCGGCGAAACATACTACCCTAAGGATCCCGGATATCGAGATAGCATCTAGCAGAGCGGTTCAACTGCGTCCACAAGCAGCTTCTGGAGGGCTACCAATGCCCGGAACGCATTACAAACGTGTAGTGCTGTGTTGGCAGCAACAGTCATGCGTTCCCGGACTCCGTATGACGCCCGTCACAGTCCCACCTTGCGGGATACACATGTTTAACGTCTAAATCTCAGCCTTTCTCCTCGACCTCTCGAGCGTGGCGCCGAATCATATTGCGACGATCTTGGCCCAAGGTATCTGCCGAAGTCGAGGAACTCGAAGCTGTATTAAAGTCAATTGAACATCCAAAGGCATGACCATGCTGTAGATGTATGAACTTATACTGCTTGTGGAAGCAGATGCCCTAAGCCCTACGTTGCGGATGGCGAGCGACAACTGATGAGAATTTAATTGATAAATGCAGCTGTTCCGTTCTATCAATCCCACATGTTCTACATTCTCCTTCAGCAGTTTCGTTCGCTCTTAACAATTTGTGCCACGTCGCAATACTTTCTCAACAATTGCATGAAACCCGCGTTCCCAGAATGACCTACAAAACCCTCTCAAGTTTCATTCACGGGGAAAAATGGCGGGAATGGATCAGGACAGCTCGGTTGAGTCCAAAGACCGTGGAATTTCTGTCGTTGGTCTTCCCTCATTACGGATTCACATCAGAATCCATAAACGACATGGGACTACGATCGGTGCAACAGAAGCGCTTTCTAGCGCCTCATGTTCCAGGTAGGAATGGTTTGACCCACGACATGGAGCTACACCCGGGACATGGCTGAGCTGATGGAAAAGCCAACTATGCAGTGGTAAGGCGCCCGAAGCCGGACATCCTCAAGAGTCAAGAGTGCCTCGGAGGCTTCCTTGACCCTAGGATGCACCATTCCGTATGACCACACAGCACTAAGGTGGTCACCAGCCCACTCCTCCGCGACGCTCTGACTTATCCCAAACTTGGCTCGTTTTCTGAGAAGGACACCCACCAATTAGATGCATATAGCAACGGCTTCGACAAATTGACGGTCTGAGGAAAGGGAGGTCTCGAATCCTCATACCTCTCGGGAGCGGATCTGACTTAGTCTGAGATGCTGTGGCACGAATCGCCCGATTTGATCCTGATTTCTTGATATCCAAAGCCCCAGATTGTCCTTCTTCTGGTTAGCTTGCCGGCCAATATAATAATAATGGGCCAACTTACCAAACAGTCGGCCAACTTACCAATCTTCTTCTGGTTAGCTTGCCGGCCAATATAATAATAATGGGCCAACTTACCAAACAGTCGGCCGGATTACTTCGCATCCATCCATTGGATCACCCATCTGCCACGCATTCTCGGTATGCCGTCCACGCAGTCCATTGGCCAAGTGTCTATCACTTCTGACCCCGTGTTCGCTGCTCTATAAAAGCCTTGAGGGATAACATAGGTCTCCTACTGAGTTGCTCTAGTAACCAGCTAGGGACGATGCCTGAGAAAACTACTGGCACCAACCCCAACTTACTCGCCCCCAATTTGAAGAAGATACTTTCCCGGCTCGTCATTTTCTACGCAGTTGCAAACTTGGCTATCCTCCCACTGGCATTTCCTTGTTTGCAATCAATTGCGGCCGTACACCTGACAACCCCCCAACTCGTCATTGTTCATATTCTACCCCCTACGTCGGTTTTGGTGCACAGCCTCTTTCGGTAAAGTGTTTTTTACATTGCCCGTGAATGTTGCTCAGCCTCAGAATAACGCCTGCCACAGTTTATGGAAGTTTGACTATTGGCTTCACATATTCGAAATACTCTATTCGCTGCTCGAGATTGCGGGACGTACGTTGGTCTTCTGACTTCACCATTTCCACCACCCACACTGATCCTTCAGTCACTATGTCACTGGTCCTCCCCTTTGTGTTTAAATACTTTCGCTCTACCTGGAATACCTTTGCTCCTGATATAATCCAGGCGATCTTATCCATCGTCCTCATTGTTCTTTGTGCTGCCTCCCTTGGGGTCGTGTTATGGGACATACGCACTGAAGACCAACCCTTCGAGGCGCTCTTGAAACCCTATGACTTCTTCAAGGGAAACGGGGATCAGAACCACATACACCGACATCACATGTTTGGCTCAACTCCCTGGAAGACGCTGTTCAGGTATGAGCTCACCTCACTGAAGAACTGGAAATTGATTCCTTGAGGAACTAGCAAGAAGGAACATGTCCTTATTCGATCAATCCGCGGAGGAGTCGCTGTTTTCTGCTTATTTTTTCTTGGGCTGTTGGCACTCTATGCGCTTCTTGCACGACCATCCAACTTGCTGTCCGTACCTCATCGGATCCTTTTCCGGTCATTCTGGTATCCATCGTCCACCGAACGGCCAACTATACCGATGGGCGCCATTATAGTAAGTGGCCATTGCGGACTTTTGAGTACTAAGTTAACTTTAAGATAGGTGCTTCCAGAAAAATATACCAACATTCCATCCCTCAATGGCATTGTCAACATCACAGTGGCCGGCCAGCCAACAAATAGCGGTGGGTAGTTTTCAGAAAATTCCCTGCGCGACCTTCAGGCCTCAACTATCGAACTTCAGTTTGTGAGGTCCAGCAGTCGCGTCTGGCTCTAAATGCGACAATCATTTCTTGCGTATTAGAGAACGAGAACCAAGTTCTGGAGTCCAAGGAAAATATTTACACCGTTGACTTCTCCCATATTCCCGAGTCACCCCAATCGAGAATCGCTTCCTTCTATCTTTGGAGAAAGGATGAAGGGATATCAGTCGAAGATGTTCTTGAAGGCACAGAACCCACAGTACTTATTCCGGGGGCTCAAATATTTGGGACCCTCCTCCTCGCACGTCGGGAGCTGATGACGAGCATCTGGACAACCGCGCTCGCGATACCACATGTATGTATACATCTCCCTTTCCCACAATGGCTGTTGGTAATTCTAACGTAAACAATAGCGCCGGCAGGTGATTGTTGCAAACGTGCGTTCGGTCATACCCGACCCCTCAATCCCAGGCCCGCGAAATGATCGAGTCGCCTCCTTGCGTATACATCTATTGCCCATCCAGCCCAATCTTCTCATTGAGCAAGCAACTCCCGATGACACGTTGTTAGAGGGTTTCGCGCTTCTGGGAGGCGTCTGGACAACTGTCAATGGGTTGTTCGCCCTCACTTTTGGCAGTACATTATTGCTAGTGCTCTTTGGTACGCCCCCTTCAATCCATCTGATCGTTTTATTGTCCAGCAATTATTCTTATATGTCCCCTGTAATAGGCATAAAACCGCTTTCCGTATACGGCCTGATACACATGTTGCCGGGGCAGCGGCACGACATTCTGGACATAGAGCGCGGCGACCTAGCAAAGGACGATGAGGAGCAGGCAAGAATTGTGGCTGCACTGAAATATCATTTGTTGGATGTTGAGAACACAACAAATGTTCAAGAATCTAACACAGAACAAGCGAAAAACGTCACGCAAAAAGACCTAAATGGATCAAGGGAACCTCTATTGCAGAATGAGAAGGTCCTCGGACGAGAGGAGTCGTATGACTCAACTGCATCGACTGCGGTATCCGACGAGTCTGCCTGCAGTTCAAATGCGGGTTATGCCCTTACGACCGCCGACCCATCTTCTTCCCGAGGTTGACTACCTAAAGTCGAGGGCGATTGTCTTCGCCATGTACCGTTCTAGATAGGATAAGCTTACTGAACGTTGTAATGAAGAATCTCACAGCCCATACAAGGGCGCTGTTTACAGTGACTTGTATTCTATGATACTGCTACCCATAAATCGAAGGCCTGCTCGGTCGAAGCTTAGCTTGCTCTCCATATTGCTGCAGAGGACTAGTTCGAACGAAGCCAATCTACATAAAATGGGATCTGTGTGTGAGGGATTCAAACTCGGGAGAATACATCACGGTTCCGTGTACCTGAATTGCTAGGCTACCGATGTCACAGAGGAAGCACCGTACGTACCTGCCAGACAGCCTCCGGATATCGGCCAACGCGTACACCCGTTCCTCTTTGTCGTGGTCAGTAAAGGCCAAACCACAGATGGAGTGCTATTCCGTTACCCAGGTGATTAGATGTTTGAGCCGACGTCAGATACCTATAACTTACCTCTTTTTGCCGGGCCTTGCCACATCGCGGTCTCCGAAAACCTGTAGTCGCACCTTCGGAAAGTCTCTCTAATTCGGTGACCACCGTTGTAGACATCCATGGGCGTCTGTGCTGGAACCCGCACGTGAAATACATACTAAAATCGACATGAGAATCCGTCGCCCCTTGGTCCCGCAATCCCGTCGGGAGGACCTGTGATAAATTTGTTAACAGGTCCGGAAGTAAATGGAGCGTGGAATGGCCGGTAGGGGCATAGATTAGTACCTGACAAAAAAGAGCGGCGACTTGATCTGGGGTGTGAAGTAAATGGCAGAGGTTTGTCCGCTTCTCTTGAAAGACCGCGATAATTGTGAGTTTTGGGCTGATGGAGCACTGCTTGTGATCGACGACTTTTTCAACAATCGCCATCTCGTATAAAACCAGTGGCCCAGCTCCAGTGCTCCAAGGCAATCCATGAGCAATTGCGAGGATTGGCCATTGTTGACAGTTGTAACTTACATTTCAGATCTCATTCGAGTAGTAGCATAGTTCGAGTAATGTCCAGATCCCTTCTCCAGCGACTCACTGACTAAGCCAGCAGAGTAAGATTGATGATGCGGTTGGCCTACCGCGTTCGTAGGAACAGTGTCGCCTTGTGTGTACGAGTCCAATCAGAACGGGGCTGATGATAACTACATGTACCTGCCATATCGTTTAAGCCACTGGTTGAACATCAGTCGTCACCCATCTCTTAGTGTGTTGTAGAGGTGGACAAGTGGCTGCAGGCGTAATGGCCACCACTCGTCACCTCTAGTGGCTATGTGACGAACCCGGAGCGGACCTGATGAACCCGGATCAAACATCGGATCAAATTCCTCGGAGTGCGCACATTAAGGCAGGCAGGACCATTTCGGCAGTATCCCCGTTCCACTTCTGTCCCCTCTCATTCAACTATTTTCTCTCCATTCCCATTCCTTTCCCCAAGGATCATTGTAGAGTAAAATTTCTCCCTTCTTATAGGCCACTATATGCCTCGCAGACCATTACTTCTATAATTCTCTTTCACCTTTCCTGGTCCCCTCGCGTAGCTACGAAAACTTCATATTGCATCCCCTGTTTCACATTATCCATCTTGCGAGTAGCTTAAAACTTGTTTTTCTTTTATTTTCTTATCGCTTGAGGGCATAGGAAAAGCTTAAAATATAGTACCAATGTTTGTATATAAGGAGTAGGCCCCGGAGACTCGTTCTCCAGTCAAATACACGACCAGAAGTTCTTATTCATCTTCATTTCTCATACACACTCTCTCGGACAACACATCCTGTCGGTTTTCGAAGCCCTGTGATTGTTTCGTCAATCACACTCGCACCCTGAACCCCTGTTTTGCCGTGTTTCGCCTCGTTTCGGTCGGTTTCGTTTCGTTTCGTTCCGGCGCTACTCACTTAGAAGAGTCTGCCTCTCTTCAGTGCCCAAAATATTCCCAATGAGAGGAGCACTCGGCATGGATATAGGGGACAGGCGAACTGCGAGTTTGACGATTTTGCTCGAGTCGTAGAAAGGTGGATTAACACGGTCGGAAGAGTGAAGGGGACCGAAGCTACAAAGATCTTCCGAAGCCAGGGTTCGCCCTGCTCAGATGAAAAATATATATTTGTTCACGAAACCCAGGAATTGGACCGAATGCACTCTGTTGTGAGCGAGAGCGGCGGTAAAATCGGCCGGCAGAGCCGGGTATCCAGATGAATTATTGTAAAGGACATTAGCTCATAAAACGCACTCAGAAAGTGAACAACCAAGTGACCAGCTCTTTATGCTCAGATACAAAGAAATGTTATCGCCAGATGGGCCACGGTTGCGGGCGCTCGGTCAGTCGTCCCGCAGCGATCTACTAGGTTCTGCGCTTCAGCTCAGGCTCTTAATCTAGTGTATACAAACGATTCTGCCTCGCTCCGAAAATTCATTGCACCCCTTGTACAGAGTAGAGGTCCCAGGAGTCGCTACAAGAGGCCAAAATTTCAAGGACACACCCGCCAGTTTGAGATCTGTCTACGACTGCTTCGCATTCGCCTGACGCGCAGGCGGTGGTGGAGGCTCGGTCAATGGATGTTCCTCTCTCGCCTGCTGGAGTAGGGCATCCAACCCTTTCCCTGTTACCGCTTTCTACAACGCGCGCATTTGGTCGGTAAGTGATAAATGGCGCCACGAACAGGCAGACACACCTGTAGGCAAGCCTTATACTTTTCCCAGACATGCCCACACTTTTGGTTAAATTCCTCCGCCTTGCGTTTCGAGTACGCGGCGCGCGAGTCGGGAGAAGAGGCGGCGGCGACGGCAGGCTCGAGATAACCTTCAAACCAGGTATTGAAGCATGAGTCGTATTCGTGTTTGAGGGGCGTGCATTCTGGTGAGAGACTATCGGCCATCTGTGGTTCGGGTCCTTGGTATGACGCAAGAAGGGCAAATTAGCTCGGCAAATTTGTGTTGTGTGCATGTGATTGGATCTTTTGCCACTCGGATATGATGTAATGGCTAACGTTATCGCCTCTCACGCGATAGCTCGGGGTTCGATTCCCCGTATCCGAAATTTTTCCTTTCAGGTGCTGCCAAGACACTGGCATTAGTGAGATCAACTACTATTGTAGAATTACTTATTTCTAAGCTCTGGGTTGTTTTACGGGACCAAACCGAAGCTTCTCCCAATTGCCAGTCATTATGTCCTGGTCGCTAATTTTGTCAAGCCTGGCAAGCTCGCGTCTAACATATCCAGTGATATCGAACATGAGCTCGGGATAGTTGAGGTACTTGTCAACCTCTGAAGGAGGGAAATCATGTACACCTGAGCCATCATCCCGTGCTTCCTCTTGCTCAACGTTGACTTTTGAAACATTCACGACTTCGCCACCAACAAGGTTGACAGCTCTTCGGAAGTGTATTTGGTTTTCAGGAGAGGAAGGGTCGGGGAACGCAATGCCGCGGGCCCCACGTGCACCAAGGAGGTTGCGCCAGATGGCGCCAGCCATTTCCATGTCGCCCTTGATGAGGGCCAGGTCAAAGCTAAGGCCCATACCAGCCCATTGCTCTTTGAAGATTTTCATCTGGCGGGTCACTATTCTGTCCGGGGCGCGGGCTCGAAGTTTTGATTTTGTATCAGGAGAGCTCGTGCCGGAATCGGAAGCATTGGGATTGATATAGAAGGGGGTGTGGAAGGTGTAGGGCGGGGTGGGTTTTGTGGGCGGCTGGAGGACAGCGCGAATACGGTCTTCGACGTCGATGAAGAAATGGTCTATGAGGGCCTGGACGTAATGGCGGCCGTGTTCTTTCGGGAAGTGCGCGGAGACGGACGGTGAGTAACCATATGTGGAGGTTGGTCACTGTAAACCAGGATTGAAAAGTCGGAGGGAGGTAACAGTCTGGCAAAGCTGGTGAGAAATAAGATGGGATGGGGTCGAGAAAACATACCATTTTGCCAGAATGCGCGGTCCATATCTGGAGTTGTTGCGACGATATGTTCATACAGAATCAGTGCACGGCGGCCTGCGAGCTGCTTTGGGCTGCCGTAGCCGAGGAGACCTGTGAGGCGGAGAAACCACTTCTTTGCGGTGGGCGAGGACTCGACTGTGCGGGTGAGCCAGCTCTTTTGTTCTATATGCCCGGGTTGAGTTGCCAGACATCGAACTGGGAGACGGAGATGAGCCGGGACTGCGAGGGATGCTCTGAGCTGACGGACGAGGACTTGTCTGGGCAGCATTAAGTAGATCCAGCGCGGTATGTCCGACAAATGGACATCCTGGTCCACGTGACCCTCTGCTCAAAACATCTTGTTGTGCGCTTTCCCTGCAAGGACCCCATATGTTTCCTAACTGTGCTCTAAGTGAGCCCATAATGGAGCACGTGTGTGGGTTCTTCAGCACCTGTGCACGTTCCTATCGCTGGATGGGGTAGACCTTAATGGCAACGTGCGTTGCTTAAAGTCCCGGAACACCTACTTATATCCAGTCCTTCATACAGAGCCGACACCCCGCACACCCCAGGTATCCGAATTCCTATCGGCTTTCCGACTCCATCTCGCCTTATCATGGCCGCCGCGGGACGGTCCACTCAAATGACCCAGGACAACAAAGGTGCCTTGGGCTCCAAGTCCTGCACATATCCATACACCACTGCTTGCAACAGTGACTCTGGTATCATTCCGATACGCCCACACGCTCTAGAGAAATGGCAGCTTCCTCCGCGGCAGCGAAGGTTCAGACAACTCCTCTCTCCACTGACTTTGTTCTTCCTCGTTCTATCCACTCTCCTGATCACCCTTTTTCACGTTTCCTCGCGCTTCCACGCCAGCCATCCAGGAGCCACCCTCGTGAGTCCTGCGGACCCGGATGATTATGACTCAGGGGCCTCCTTCGCTCCGTTACCAATCCAGAAACTATGGGCAGCCTACTCGCCATATCATTCGGTGGAGAAGTACCAGCACCCCCCGAAAGATTGTCAGCTTACCCAGGTTAACATTGTATGTCGTCCTACAGTTTACGGCAATACTATCTTATAAACATATCATCAGCTGCAGCGCCATGGTGCCCGCTACCCCACATTTGGTCAGGCAATACATATTGCACAAGCCCTTCTCAGGTTGCAAGCAGCGGAGTCGCACGTGGATGAAAGACTCCAGTTCCTCGCGAACTATACCTACGACTTGGGCACGGACGATCTGCTTCCATTCGGGATGTCGCAGTACGTGCCCTCGGTTTTTTCAGTCTTTTTTCTTTTTCAGTTCCCTTCACCTGGTTGCTGCATGGCGCTTAATACGTGGTAATGACTTCATCGCTCCCCCCGTGACATCTCGTCACTCTTATTGTCCTGACATATTCGGTTCAATAAGCGCCGCCATGAAAACCTTGCTGACTTTGTTCAATTTCACAGAACGTTCGACTCAGGCCGGAAGGCATTTTCTCGGTATACAACGCTTGCTAGCAAACAGAATCTTCCCTTTGTTCGTGCATCGGGGAGCGAACGTGTCGTTAAGAGTGCACTCAAATGGGCAGAAGGTTTTCTCACTCTCATCAATATCGGATTTCGTCTCAAACCTATGCATTTTAGGTTTTGAAGCGGGTAGTGATGGTGTGCTACGACCACCGCTGGCCGTCATAATTCCAGAGCGTGTAGGTTCTACCGTTTACCCTTGAAGATCCTAGTTCTTATATTCACCGAGCTAGTATGGTTATAATAATACGCTTGATGATGGCAGTTGTCCAAACATTAAGCACCCCAATATTGAGGTTCAAGAATGGCAAAGCAGATACGCGAAGCTGATAGCAGATCGATTCAATTCGGGTGCTCGAGGTTAGCTTGAGTCAACCGAGAGAGTCTGTTGGCGGTTCTAACTTTATATGTCTTAGGACTCCCAGAACACCTGACGCCGGAAGACGCACAATCACTGATAGCACTATGTGCGTTGGAAACTGTTGCAAAGGAGAAGTACAGTCCTTTCTGTGAACTCTTTAGCGAAGACGAATTCGAAGGGTTTGAATATGCCCTCGACTTGGACAAGTTCTACTTTACCGGGTGGGTTATTACATCCTACCCAGGTGATCAGTATCTTACATGACTATCTTTTTTTTGATTAGGCACGGCTCGCGATTAGGCCTCGTTCAAGGCGTTGGATATATTAACGAGCTTCTCGCCCGCCTCACCGATCGACCTGTCCAAGATCACACTCAGACTAATCACACGTTGGACTCAAACCCAAATACCTTCCCACTCAGACGCGGGATATATGCTGACTTTTCGCATGATAATCTGATAGTAGCTGTCGTGAGCGCGATGGGGCTCTTTAAAAGCGACAAGGTTGATGGAGGAATCATGGACCCAAAGAAACCCGACAAGGACAGGCCATGGGTCACCAGCAGAATTGTACCCTTCTCAGGAAGGATGATAGTTGAGCGTATGGAGTGTAGTCGTACAGTGGAAAATGCATACGATGAAGCCGGGAGGGGGACGCGAAGGCTGGATAAACGACAAGTGCGAAGGAGGGTGGACAAGGAGACCTCGGTGTATGTGAGGGTGTTGGTGAATGACGCGGTGCAACGACTGGACTTCTGCAATGGTGCAGATAAAGATGGGTTGTGTTTATTGCGAGAATTTATGAAGAGCCAGGAGTATGCTAGGAAGGATGGCAAGGGAGATTGGGAGAGTTGTTTTAATTAATCAATATAAAATTCTCACGGTAATACTCTGAGAGGATGACATAACAGGCTCGGTCTGAGACGGAGTCCTCGACGTTGGGAGTCAAGAGCTCCCTCTCTTCTCCTCAACACCAACAACCATGTCGGAGCCATTCGATGTCATTCCATTTAATGTATGTCCCTCTCTGCACTCTCCTTATCCCGTCATCTCACCGTTACATAGGACATCAGGGGTGATTGGGAGAAGCTAGGAGCTGGCTCCTTCGGCAACGTCTACAAAGGTCATTCAGGACCCTCTCCTTGATTGCTAGAGTCTCAACCCTTCCAGGCACCTACCTCGGCATAGATGTGGCAATAAAAGAGGTCCTACCATCCACGGAATATGACGTCGCCAAGTATTTCGAGCGGGAATGGCGCCTTATGAAGGAGTGCCGTCATCCCAATATCTGTCTTTTCATCGGTCTCAGTCGTGCTCCCGAACCAGATGGTCGTATTTTCATTATCTCAGAATTCGTCGACAACGGCAACGTTCGACTTTTTGTTCACGACAAGACAAAACCCTTCCCCTGGAGATTGCGACTATCTTTTGCTATCGATGTTACTCGTGCGCTCGCATACCTCCATGCACGCAAGTGCATCCACCGCGATCTCAAGGGAGAGAATCTCCTAGTTACTTCTAATGGTCGCATCAAAGTCACCGATTTTGGTTTTGCTCGCATCGCAGCAAGGAACGAGGAAGAGTTGAAGCGCCTCACGTTTTGTGGTACAGACTCTTACATGTCCCCTGAGATCCTCCTAGGCGACGAATTTGACTTACCTACCGACATCTTCTCTCTTGGCATCATCTTTTGCGAAATTGCAGCTCGTAGGCTCGCCGACGACTCCCACTTTAAACGCTATCCACCTGACTTTGGGGTTGACCCTGATGAGGTTCGGCGTCTCGCTAGTCCAGGGTGCCCCCCAGAATTCATTAACCTTTGTGTGGAATGTTTGAACACCGATCCTGCAAGGCGGCCCACGACACGCACGATTCTTGAACGTTTGGCAGAGATTGAGGCGGAGGCGTTACTCCACCCAGAGGAGGGCGAGGATGTCCATGTTGGCAGCATCAAGTTTATGACCGGTGGAAAGCGTCCAGCTAATGTCCCTCGAATACCCAGCTTTGGCATGGGTGTAGGCAAAAATATTCGAGGTAATGGCAATTCCAACACGAGCACGAGCGACGAAAGCGACGACGAGCTCATGGAGGCTGTAATGGGTCTCTCCAAAGTAGGACTTAAAAGCGACTGGAACGAGTCGTCAAGTAGCAACACCCCCCTTCTCGATAACAATAATAGTCCCCAGACGAACTCGCAATACAGCACCGCAGTCGTCCGGTCGCTCTCAAGCCATCACAATTCCCCTCCCCCTGCTCTCAGCTCCATCTTAACAATAAAACCTTCTCCGGACCCGAATGCTACTCCCGCTCCTGTCTTTCCTGCAACGCCCCCCTCACATTCACCCTCTCCCAGTAATGTAGGGCCTCTGGAAATGAATGAAGCGAGTATATTCTCTATCGCGACAATGGACTCGTATCACACTGCGCCAGGATCGACGATATCCTCCACCATGGCCACAGGGGGGGGATCCACCATTCGGTCTCTCGGCGGGAATGGTACCGCCGTCCCGCTCGTCCACCGGTTCACTCTCATCAAGCCTGGTGTGAAACCCAGAAAAGTCAGTCCGAATCATAATGGTTTGGGTATACCCACCAACGACGGGCTGGGAGAGCATATTGTGGTCGGGAGTGGGATCGGAGGCGCAGTATGGAATCCATTGGATCTGTTCTTTTCAAGTGGGCTTCTCGTAGCCAAGTGTGACGTGTGCTTCAAGAGGTTGGGTTGGAAGCCGGTATTGGAATGTGATGACTGTGGGTTGAAGTAAGTGGTTTTCCTATATGTGTCCAAGTCCATGGTGCTAATAAAGAACTGCACTCTCAGGGCACATATCAAGTGCGGAGAGGTCGCGCCAAAGGATTGTGGCGTTCGGCCCCGGAAGCCTGGAGTGCATCAACCTGCGGTCCCGCTGCAGGCAATTTCGCCGCTTTCCAAGGTTAAGCGGGACATTGCACAGGCGAGCGAAGTGGTTTCAAAGGCCAGAGCGAAGAGCCAGGGCGCCGGGAAGCGATGATGCATGTGTAATGACCCCCATGACCTTTCACGATATTCTCCCTCATTGGACTGGATCATGTACATTCAGTACTCCGCGACGATAACGGACGATGTAGCTTTGTACGTACACAATTAACCTAAGGGATGGCAATTAATGTTTCTACGTGTTTTTTTGGGAATGGGTTGTTCTTTCCTTGTCTAAGTGAAGACAATGTTCAACAACACTTCTCACGCATCAAATGCCAGCCCAGTGCTGTTTACTACAAATTATGATTCTTTCCCATCTTTCCATCAAGCAAGTACATATTTGTGAGCAATTGGTATAAATATTGCCTTCCAGGATCTTCTGGTTGTGCCGGATCAGTGTATGCTGTGGGCAAGAAAAGTATGTACGCACATAAATAGAATTGTTTTCTGGAAGATGTTTCTCTGTCGGTCTATTCACCTAACTCCGACCCCCATTGTCACCGTGAAGTTCTTAGATCTCTGATTTCAGCCCCAATTTCGAGGGCGCGTTTGCCTTCGAGCCAGAGCATTGCTTCTATGTGGGAGTAGTGCGTTCCGGTGAGACAGGAACAAGTGGAGTGTTGTGAAGGAAAGGCCCCGAAGACGAAAAAAGAGGGAGGTAAAACTTGCCTTTGTACGTCTTGGGCACAACTTTTCTTAGTACCCGAGCGCCCTGGTCCTTCTCTTGTGCCCATGTGAATCGGAAATCGTTTGTTGTTTGTTCGGTGCCCGTGGCTACGTCTACGACGTTCGCTTTAACACCGACATGCTGCGGAAGAACAAAGTAAGGGCAACGCTAAGTTTAAGCTTTTGTTGGGAGGCGGTGCTGGTAGCGAGGGACGTACAACAATGGTGGGGTAAGCCGGAGATGACGTTGTGTATAGGATTTGGGATGTGAGCCGTAAGATACAGCCGATTGGGACTGGCCTGGCGAAAGAAATACTGTCGAGCGAAAGGAAGCGGACGGGCCCACGGGTGAACAAAGCAGAATTGGTGATCCCGAGCTGGGTACAGGCAGGTGCGGATGGACGTTGTCACCAGAGGATAAAGCTTGGCGTACCTCATAGGCCAATCTCATCAGATAGCCTCCAAAAATTTTCTGATGTATGCTGGAGGACGGGCGGTAGTTTGAGACTGGATGGGAAACCTGTGGCAGTGTACATACTTGCGTTCTTGCGGGAACATGAGCGTGGTTTTTTCGATGACAGTATCGCCCATCCAGACACGCTCGGCGCCGTCGTCAGGGTGAACTTGTCCGTATTTCAGAAAGAAGGTATGCAGTTCTTCAGCTTCCGTGGAGCTCGGTGGAACACGAGAGAGGGAGCGGAGAGCGAGGGTTTGTCTCCGGTTTTTCATATCTAATCGGCGGGTAGACCATGAGCTAAGAAAAGCTGGAGGGATAGTGCGCCTACGTTCACCCAAGGAGCATAGTGCCTGTTCCTCAGGAGTTGAAATTATCAACGGATTGACGGATTTGGCGCGGTGAGAATTGGCATCTCGGCATACCATGGTGAACCGACCTATTTGTGAAATTGTAAGATTAAATCAAGCGAAATTGAAGCTCCAAAAAGCACCGATAAGAACAGTTTCTTCGGGTTGGTTTTGCCCTATGGTTTCCATCTTGACGGCGACTTCCATCGAACTACGACCGGCGTAAATGACCTGGCCACTGATTCTGAGATCTCGCGAGGGATTCAGTGGAGCCATCATATCTAGTCTGATTACAATATAGATAGTCAGGACACTGGATTTCAGTGCAATTTCGGTTTACCTGTCAACGGAGGCGGTAACAATATAGAATCCCTTTTCTTGGATGCTGCCAAATGTTTCGACGGTGGGACCCAACAAATGCTTGTATGAGATTGAGCCAGCTAGGGAGTCGAGATGCTCCATGAGCCTGGAAAGGAAAATAATGGGTGATAAGGACTCGAATGTCGCTGATACTTACTTGCCCATGCGTATTCCACCGGTTGCACTCGTATATTGCTCCATCAATTCGGGGGATGATCCAAACGGAAGAACGAGCTCGGAATAAGAGTCTGCCATGTGACGTGCTGTGAGGGGTTCATCTTGAGCAGTTTTTGGGTGCGATCCTTGGGCCTGGCGCGGCGCTGCGCTGAGCAGTGCTTCGGACCACAAAATGGGCGTCCTCAGGGGCACAATTCTGTCCTATGGTCAGTCCTGGATTGGGACAGAGCTCCGGATGGCAAAGACCTATGATTTGCAGGATCCGAACTTTCCCCTGAGGTATTTATTTTGGGTTCGTGTAGTTACGGTGGAGGGACCTGATTGAACGTACTGACCACCTTGAGGAGACGGTCCATCGAGCTGACATCTTTGTTCTCTTTCTCAACCGATGTATTGACTACTCCCCTACGGAAGGAAGTTGTGGCAAACGTTGTTCTTGATATTCCTGTCTTGATTCTGCAGGCATGGTAGATGGACATTGTGGGTCCCAAGAAGAAACTAGAATTCTGACAGGGGATTGTCGACGAATTTGGGTCACGTGGTCTGAGCAGGGTGTATTCCCATGCACCATACTCGTATATGTGCACCCATCAAGTTGACAAATTTACCCGTTGCCACCATTCGACCAGTGCTCGTAGTCTGATCAACAATTCATTCCACGGGTCACCAAGGGACACCTTCTGATGGAAACACTGGCAGCTGTTCTATGTATAAAGCATTTTCGTCAAATGAATCTGGGTACATTCCCGTGACATTGATAGGTTGTTGAGGCGTGCAGCTTGCCTCCCACCTTGTCCATTCCTTCCGGCGGGGCCGCCTTTCACTTCCCATCGCTCTCTGAAGCCCAGGAAACTTGGGCTTACTTTTTTCAACTAGAGCTGGACTTGACTTCTTATTCCAAATCCCTTGTCCAACCATGGTCTCTCGTGTCATCAAGGAGGGGATCAAACAAGCGGTACGTCGTTCGTCATCTGGTTCTATGCTAGCTAAGCATTGTCCAGTATTCTCGCATTCTCCTGAACCGGACCACGGCTGCTTTCTTCATCTTCAGTTTCGTCCTCTGTCTAACCCAAGGCATCATTCAGTCTTTCCTTTTCTCAATCGACTCCGCGTACAAGGGCTTGCTTTATGATATCATACACACTGTGGATAGCAATGCCTTGGACCGAGTCGCTTATATCCCGGGGCCGATCCAGACAAAACACCTCGTTCTAAATTTCTGCAATGATATTCCAATAAGCTTCGAACAACGAAGGGACAACTGCACTATTATCTTTGATACCGCTCACCCCATTGATAACTCGGTGCGTTGTTGCCTCCAGCATCGAGAGCCAAACTAACCACCTCCCTAGTCTCCCTTAATTGTAAGCATCTTTGACCCACCTTTCCGCATACAGGGATGTCAATGATTGTCCAGGTCATGGGGGGGATTCAGCATTCTCAAAAGGGTATCAGGGTCGCGGGGAAAGGTTCCTCAGTTCCCCCCCAGGATATCAGTGTAACATGTGCCCAGACGCTTCTTTACGCGAACCAGAAGTATACCCTTACTCCTTCACATATTCTCGAACCCTATCTCACCGCTTCTATAGCATCAGGAATTTTACCAGCGAGGATTTAGCTCTTGTGCTGTTGGAATTTTGGCTCCTTGGGATCTCTGTGTTCACCGTGACAAGTCACTCTGTCTCTCACCTGTAAGTCACGAAAAGTTTACATGACACTGGCATGTTAACACAGCCCGTACGATAGATTGACAGTGCTAGCGACACGTACACTGATAACAGGATGGTCGATTTATTCACTTTGGCGCAACGACTACTACAAAAAAACCGTTTTCCACAAACTATACGCTGAGGCTGGGACCCATTGTCAAATCGATTTCTTCTCAGCTTACTTTCCTGGTCGTACGGCTTACGAGGTTACTACCGGAACTATTTTGTGTTTACACATTATTTGACGTGAGATCATAGATCCCGAATCTGGTCCTCAATATCACTGGTCTGTTGATCGCCTGTTGGCTATCCAGGAGGCTTTTGCGAGTGAGTGCCCCAATCCTCGACGTCATCGTTGTATTCTGACCTGCTTTAGACGTACAATGCTGAGGCATTGAGATACATTGGTGCGCCGGAGCATATCAATCGTATCAACAAGGTCCGCAGAATGTTCTTACTCCGACATGATATATTGAACTCAGTTGCCTATTCATTGACCCATCAGGTATTCCTGGCCGTTCTCTCGTGCCTACAGCTTGAAGTTTTTTTCCTGGTCACGGCTATGGGCCTGTGGATTGATGTATTGCGCAATACCGCGATTTGGAAGATATCCGCTCATACACCAGCTTACTTGGGACTGTTCATTGCTACATCCATAGTGAGGAGTTCTCCCATTTATCGGCTTCCCTTGATTGCTAAGTGATATATCAACTAGGTCTTGATCCCCTGGATCTGCCTCGTACGTCTGGGCTGACTGGATCCGTGCCTACATTGTTGACTTGTTTTGGATATTGACGTGATTCAGGGCTGGTATGGCATCCGTCGCGAGATGAAGAAAACAATTGCACTGTTCTTTTTCTTCGCTTTTATCATCATCGTAGGCTGGTCTGTCATGTTTTATTCGCAGGTGTACAGATGGTCAGTCACGTGCAGTACCTCCGTTATCTCATGCTCATTTTGTTATCAAGGACCTTCTTGCAATGGCCATTCATGGCAAGTTGTTCGGTGGCTTCGTTCGTCCTCATAGTATCAAGTACTATCCTCGCGATCATTTGTCGGCTCAACTTCAACAGAGGCCTCAAACAGTACCGTAAGCTGCCGGGTGCTCCAGCAGTTCGGGAAACTAATTTATGTTACAACAGTGGAAGCTGAGGCTACGCTCGCCAAATCCGGATTTTCACCGGAAGTCTTCAGGCATGACGAGGAAAAGAACACTCCTCTGGATCTTGGCACTGCGGACTTCAAGCGATCGTCCTTTAGCCTCGTCTCACAGAAATACGAACAGCCCATGCCCACCTATCTTGCTCCAGTTTTACCAAGGTCCAACAATACTGAGGAACGACAAGTGACAGCGCAGGGAGCTCCACTTCGAGTTCCTCGGTTAACTGAACGACCATTATCGTCCCAAGGGCCACCCAGGTACAATATGCAGTTTGGCGAGTCATTCTGAGCCGAAGGTCACCCCGTGGCTTGCATCCCTTCTTTTGTTGCCATGTTGTACATACAAGAAGAATGTGTATACAGGCTTGTCTTGGACTATTCAAATACAATATCACCTTCCGTGTATTCGGTCGGCATAGTGATAGCAGGTATAGGAATCCACCCTGCCTGCATAAGGTATATTAAAGCCTGTTGCCCGAGTAGCCATTACGGTCCTGCCGGTGCCCCGAAAAGTTGGAAGACACATGATGGGCTGCCGGTAACGGTACTGTAGGGAGGCAAAGGAAACTGGTTGATAGCCTGACGCAAGGTCTCCAGCGACGACAACCGCTCTGGAAGGTCAGAGATGCGTATAAGAGAGCCACGGCTTCGAGCGGTTGGCGTGGACTTCCTCGCGGGTATGGGTGGGAGGGGATCTGCTTTGACACTGACGGCTCGAGTGATGATGATCCTAGAGGTGTTGCTGTTTGCTTCGTCAGGAACTGAGATGAGATTCTTGACATCTGCAGGGTGTCGAAGAGAGCATGATAGGATCACCCTCGAAGCGTGAGTAGACGGAAGAGCTGCGTGTCTTGGTTAGGTCTAGATGGTGCATCTTTACGTCCCCTGTCGTCGTACGGGAGTGGAGCCGCGAGCTCTGGGTCGTACTTGTGATGATGATGGAAGTTGTTGGAAAAAGTCCCAGCTGTGAAATTTACACCTGCAAGCGTCTCATTCACCCTGCACTAAATTCCTCCATAAATCAATGGGGAAGGCACAGGAAGCAGAGGTAAGGCCTCACGATAGTGAGCTAAGCCTTTACCGAAGTTGAGGCGGCAAAGGATGCCCAAAATAGGCTGCAATCATCAAGCAGACATAGCTGGTGACGGTTACCGTGGCGAAGAATGACCAAGACGAAAAGGTAAAGCGGTAGACTTGTGTATGATGATTAGTTAGGAGAGTTCTGGCGGAGACATGGCGTAAACGTACGTGGGCTGAAGAATAAGCTCGTGAAGAGTGTGATCAGGAATAGGGAAATGACACAAAATACTCCAAAACGACGAAGACACTCGCGCCGTATGCAAACCCATCCCTAATTGTTCCCGTTAAACCAGCGAGAGATGAAGAAATATACACAGCGTACCAGGTAAGACCAGGGGATTAGCAGCTGGGCACCAACACATAAGTAGATAGGCTTAGGTCTGGCAGATTAGGTCTAGGCTCACCACTAGCGTGACGATAAACGCCGAGAGGTACAGTCTCCTATGGATAATAAATTCGCGTATGGTGCTCTGGCTAATTTTGGCCAACCACATCCCGGTTGACGCAAGAGAAAAGAAGGCGGTGAGTTGCAGACTGACGGAAAACAGCATGACAATCTATGGGGAGCTGTTAGACACCTAAACTCTCTGCTGGTTCATCTCCCATGCCTTGTAGATACGCCGGATCCCTTCAGAAGCACCAACGCGAGCGAATGACTGGCTCGCATACACCTGTACGCATCGTTAGTGTCGGTGCCCGGATTTCGCAACGAACGAGCAGACCTTGAGCAATTTATAGGAAAGATAGGTCAGGGCAACAAGCACCCAGCTGTTCACAGTAACAATTCCAAGCTGAAAACAATCAAATGAGGGGCATAAATCGATAATAATAAAAAACAATTATATACCACATGCGAGCGCCTCCTTTCCCACCAACCCCCTAGCAGATCTTGTCCAGCGCAAGCGCCTGGGACGATGAGCTTACGGTATATATCTGCCAAGTTCACAGTGGATCGAATTCTGTATGCGGCCCAACAAGTACCGAGCAGATGACCTAGGATACCTGCCCCCAGATGCGGAATGCTTTCGTTGAGGAGCTATGCCCGCTGCATTAGCAAGAGTGTGTATGGATGAGCCTGTTGTCCCAGACGTACAGTAATGAGCGCAAGGGACAATAGCCAGATTTGAAAGCATAGTGTAACAACGTCTTCTCGTATACTGTCCTTCAGGCTGACGGAATCTTCAAAAAGAGGTGCGCATTCTCGACGGAAGATATCCACTCACGTGTCTACGAGCCACCTCAAGGAATAAATACAATTGTCCGAAAGATCGAAAATCCTGGCGAAATGGGCTGGGGTTTGTGGCTCATTATTCGCAATTTGTACATCGAACAAGGCAGTAATGTTTCCCTGGAGTGATGTGGGTTATGAGCTTATACTTTCCTGGAGCCATGACCGCAAACGCACTGAGAGTTTATCCAACCCAAATAAAGCCTGGCAGGGGTTGTTGGATCGACCGGGGATGTCAGCACATAAAGCTAATTTTCCATTTAGGAAAACAGGAAGCCCGTCCATTGCTGCATCACTCCCAGAGACTACGCTCAACAATTCCTTGACGCCTGCGTAGTTATCCGCCAAAGTGATGGCTTGGAGGACAGCAAGTGTCACACAGGAGAGCAGCGCAAATGAAAAATAAAGGATTGTGAAACGAGTGAGGGTCAGTCTAGCAGTACTTATGTAGGGTGTGGATTGAGTGATTTTCAACCGCTTTGGTATCCGAAGAAAGCTTACCAAAGACTGTTTTGTGGTTGACCAGAAAAAGCGCTCCAATAATTCCATGACCGAAGAAATGCACCGGATTGAATTGATAACCGCCAGAAGCCTAAGAAGCAAGCATTACCAGAATGCAAAAAAAGAGAGGAGATGGCTGTTCCGCCACAGGATGCTCTCAAATGGAGGGAAGGTGAGGGGGAGAGAGAGAAAAGAGGAGTGAAGAAACGATAGACCTGCGGCTTGCCAACTCAGCGTCGCTCTTTACCTCATATCATATCACGGGGGAGATCGCGTAGCAATTGCATTCTTGAAGAATGAGGCCTGAGCCCGGAGAGCCCTGCATTTGGCAGGCGCGGGTAGCCCGTTTCCATGGATTCCTAATGAAGCAAGATGTCTTCCCAAGTGCGGTGAATCCTGAGGGGCGCGGGTGGGGATGCGAGACGCGTGGCGGCCAAGTTCCAACTCAAGATGAACCCCTCACATGGCAGACTCTTATTCGTGGAATACGTATGGGAAGGCAAGTGTCATCTGCCCGTTACATCCAATATTTTCCTTTCCAGGCTCGTGGAACCCCAGCTGGCTCGATAGCATACGTTTGTCGTCACCGCCTCTGTGACTGAGGCCGCACCGCGGTTTAGTGTTCTGACGATTTGTACTGTATTGTAACCAGACTAGATATGATGCAGCCATTGAATCCCGCGCGAGATCTCAGAATCAGCAGCCAGAGTATTTACCGGTCGTAGTTCGATGGAAGTCGTCGTCAAGATGGGAACCACAGGGCAGAAAAGCAATCCGAAGGAACCCCGTGGTATGCCGAGGTGCCAATGCCCACCGCGCCAAGTCTGTCAGCCCGTTCACAGTCTCAAGCCCCGAGGAACAGACACCGTAATTCCTTGGGTGAACATCGGCGCGCTTCCTCTACCCAAGGCCCGCCCCTCGACTAGATCTGAACAAAAGGCAGGCTCTCGCTCGCGTTCCAGCAAGCTCCGCGCGCACATGTTCCTGCAGGAACGCAAGTATGCACACACTCTCAGGTTTCCCGCCCACCGCCCGCCAGTATGTATACTGTTTTGGAGGCTATCTGATAAGATAAGCTCGCAGGCTCTATCCTCTCTAGCTGCAACTGCCTAGCCCTAGTTCGGGACCACTAATTCTGTAATGTTCATCCATTCGCTTCCTTTAGCTCGATATCCAGCCAGCCCCATCCCCCAACCCACATCCCAAAACCTTACACACGACGTCTTTGACTTACCCCATCATTGTTGTATGCCCTTCGTTCCTCACTAGCATCACTGTCTCCCAAGACAAAAAAACTTAATCCTGACATCACTCTCGACTCGCTCCTTCGCAGTATGTTGGTGTTAAAGCAAATTTCATATCTGCCGAGGCGGAAAGTATTTACATAATGCAGAGTTACGAAAGGGCTGAGCTGCCGGGGGCAACCTAAGGACAGGTTGATCACGTGTATTTGTCGAATTGTATATAACAGCCTGGACGGCCCTAGGCCTGTAGGCAACGGCCTCAGCATTGATGAGCTTGGGAAGCGAAACGCTGAACAAAAATTTCGTTAGCGGAGTGTTGTGCACTTGGGTTGAACAAATTTGAATGTTTGTACGTTGAACGTGTTCGGCTGTCGATCAATTATGTAACTCCACAATACTTTCTTCAAGCCTCAGTTGGTGATGACATCCCAACTCCCTTATCCCCCATATGATCCCAAAGATAAAACAGGGTCAGTATGACTACGATAGATTTAGGACACCACTAACAGAAAACACCCCAGATTTTCGTATGTGCAATAGAATCAGCTGGATTATTATCAAGCCAGGCCAACACCCATTCTCAGCTACGAAACGGTTCTCAGACGATGGCCAGTCATTATCACGAGCGTGATTGACGAGCTCCATCAACAATGCCACGTCCTTTCACTCGAACTTCAGGGAAAAGATTGGCCCAAAGACTCCAAAATCGAAAACAAGATCAACGAGGCAAGAGAGATCATCAGTGAAATCAGTAAACTCAAGTACCAGATGGGTCGCGATCGACCACTCGAGTCAGTGCAACTGCCCCTCTTCTCCCAACTATTGACGTGAGCTTGATACATAAAAGGCCCATCTCAGATGACGGTGAACTCCTTGCAGATTACAACAAAGAACTGGATGCTCTGGCCAAGGAGGGAAAGAACACATGGTTCACCGCACCATGGCTCTATGCTGAGTGTGTGCTTTTTCTCTCAGCTTCAGGCCCTTATTCACTTAGTTGAGCCTACCAGGTGCTATCTGTAAGCGGCGCTATACTCCATTTCCACGCCGCCTGACAAACATCCACAGGTACCGACTTTTATGGTCCTACTTTACCCAAACTCAACACTGGAAACACTTTGACCCATTCCTCAACCAAAAACTCCGGACGTTTCGGGAATCGCGCAACTCCATTCTTCGTAAGTGCAATCACTTCTTACTCAAGCCATCCTCTTGACGAATCACAGAACTCGCAACAAGCATGCACGAGCTGGAGAGCGAGAAGGAGACACTTAAGACCGACGACAACAAGCTGGAAGTGTTCTTTACGGAGATGATCCAGATGTGCCTTTGGTAAGCACGCAATGACCCGTGTAAACCTACCTTCCTGACGGAGAACTTAGGGGAAATGCGACTGTGAACTAGTTCCGCTTGACTATGAACACCGGAGTGCTGATGAAGCATTGCATATCCAGGACCTTTCTCTCCTTACCCATATATCAACGTCCGATATCCAGCAGCTTCAAGCAGTCGGAAAGGAGGCGCAGGCAGCCAGGCATAAGTTCATCCTCAAGGACGATAGTGATGCAGCTTGGGCTCTTATCAAATCCCTGCGGGACGGCCGTATAGATTTCATCCTTGACAATTGTACGCCGAAGCTTCTTCAAATGTTATCGTGAATCGGTAAATACCTGACCAATTTCCCACGTAGCCGGGTTCGAAGTGAGGGCTGTGATCCGATAGCTGCTGATGTATGGCACTCACCGCTTTCTGCAAGCTATTCACAGACCTAGTCTTCGCGGATTTCTTGGTCACTTACACCCCGCATGTGTCCAAGGTCGTTTTCCAGTGGGTTCGCGATAGCTCATCAAACAACACCTTACTCAAATTAGATCAGTCCAAAAACAATTCCATGGTTTGTCTCGGACAGTGACGCCCCCAGATTTTAAACAAACAGTCGAATCCCTACTCGACCCAACCTTCTTTGGCCCCCCTGCAGAAGACACGCTGCAAAGCAGCGGGCATTTGATCGCCATGGTCAGGCGATGGAAGCAATATCTCGATAACGGCATTTTCTGTCTTTCTATTCCTCTGGAAACGAGGTTGGGTGAGGGCACTCACTGGTATTGCTGATTTTTGGACATCGCCTTATCCGTACTGGAATATGGAAACACTTGCGCCGGAACTCTATCGGTATTTAAGCAAGGCCAACCTCGTTATATTCAAGGTGCGGCCCGACTATAGGTTCCAGTGTGTGACCGAATAGCAACTCACCTGCCTCGTGCACCTGTTTAGGGTGACTTGAAGTGAGCCTTCTTCTTTGAAACTTGGCCTCATCCTAACATGTGAATGGGACCAGCTATCGGAAGTAAGTCCCACTATACTATAATCTAGGACTGTTGTCGATCACGGTCATCTGCAGACTTACTGGTGATATTCGCTGGCCATCGTGGACACCGTTCTCTGAAGCTCTCAGAGACCTTGCGGGGTCATTCCCTATACTCAGTCTGCGGACGAACAAAGCTGACGTTGTGGTCGGGGTCGATCGGGCTGTTGTCGAGGAATTTGATGCTAAGAGTGGAAATAAATGGAGAGTTGACGGAAGGTGAGAAATTGAGTTGTGATATTTTAAATATCGTGTTCGGTCCCTGAACTTAGAATCTGCAGATACGCCTTGATATCTTTCTCGGGGCCCACGAGCGATTCCTGAGCAGCCGTACTGATTGGCATCTAAATGTTCGGCAACTCACGCGGATCTGTCCGGGTAGTTCTCTTGTACTAGAATACTCGTTGTATCATAATCTAGTGATCGGGACCAAGGCTTTAAGAAATGAGCTGGAAAGGAGTGGATCAACGGATTATGTGCGGCCACGCGCTTCATCAGTTTGTGTCTTGAGCCCAGAGAGTCGCTGCCCCCCAAGACGCGTTCTGCTCTGTTGGCCTGGGTCCGTAAAGTTTGGCCCCGCCTTGGTCTGGCAGTTCCTCATCGGACTTGCAATGGGCTGTTCGGCTGGTTCACCTTTGCCCCTTAGAGCTTGTATTTAGTTTTCTAAACGGTCATTGATCATCCACTGATTAATGTGCAGCATCGAAGGAATATGTCACATGAGCGTTCTTTTTTGTTTTTGGTACTTTGTTATTTATATATACAGGCCAAGGTGAGTATACTGGGTAGTTTACAGAGTTCTAATAGGTCCTTTCGCGACGAGGAGTATGTCATAAACTCATAAGTTCTCGTTCGACGCGTCGTTCAGCCTACTTGGCTCTTTTTCTGGATGTCGAGGTAGTCATCGTATTCCCGTGGCGTGAACGTTTTCTGTGGCAGGTGGATAAAAAGGTGGGTGGGACTGCTCACCAGTGATGCTCACCTGCGAGAATGCATGCATTTGCTCGATCTGCGTCTTCAGCAGTTCGTGGACTGAGGGAAGCGTGGTAAGAAGATCTTCTGAGCACGATGACACACTTACCCATTCGGTGTCTAGGAAAGGATGTGTTTCTCTTCGAACGCCTGGCTGTTGTGAATGCGATGCAGCTACGGTACTCGAGCCTACTCACCCCGCTAACAATGATAATTGAGTACTTATCCCCGCATCCATCCGACTCATCGTTGATCTGGAGGTGGGACACAGGGATGGCCCGGTGAATGGCCTTTTCCAAGTCTACAATGTCGATGGGCATGGCAACTGGGGGCAGAGTCTGTCGATCTGATAAGATAAATACAAGGTATCGCAAACACAGACAAATAGAAATGACCTATGTTTACACCTTTTTCTTCTTATGGCGAGTACTCACGGGGAGGTGATGAATATATATGGATCCAAATCCATCTTGTAATCATCCATGTTCTCAGACGAGATGGCCGGCGATAATTTCCCTACTCTCCGAAGGGCTGCCTTGACCTTTCCTGCCATCGACAACCATGCGCATCCCCTCCTCCGCAAAGAACACAGACATGATCTCCCTTTCGAAGGTGTGATATCCGAGGCGAACGATGAAGCCCTTACCCGGGATGCACCTCATACCCTTGCCTGCATGCGTGCCGTTCCGCAGCTCGCTAAGCTTTTAGGACTACCGCACACTGCGACTTGGGAAGACGTCAAGTCCAGAAGAGCCGAGCATGATTACGAAGAACTCTGCCGACTTTCATTCAGGGATATAACCATGGAATCCATTTTGATCGACGATGGCCTTGGAAATAGAGACATCGTACATGAGGTTGCCTGGCATAACCAGTTTACTAGAAGCCAGTGTTGGAGAATAGTACGCGTAGAGGTGGTCGCGGAGGTACGGTTTACGGCCTGTTTCCGTCCGGCCCCTGCATTTGACGAATCATGTATCAGGACATTCTCAGACAGTTGTTACAACCACACCTCACTACCGATAGCCTGAACGTCGCACCGATACTCGGCGACTTTACCAGTCTCATCAGAACAACACTGATTAAACACGCCCAGGATCCACATGTTGCGGGCTTCAAGTCCATTGTTTGCTATCGTACGGGCCTCGATGTGAGCATGTACTCCTCGCAGGCAGGTCTCAAGTTTTCGCTGCTGGATGTCTTCAAGATGCTACAGACCGAGCGCAAAATACGGCTGGCCCACAAGGATCTAAATGACCTTGTTGTCAGAACCACGCTCGAGGTTGCTGGTGCATTTAACAAGCCAGGTATGTAGTCACTTCGAATGTATTTTATTAATTGAGTTGACACCGCGTTTTAGTTCAGTTTCATACTGGCCTCGGTGATAACGATATCAATCTTGTCGTCTCTAATCCTTCTCGACTCCAGCCCTGTCATCCGAAACTACCCTCAAACTACCATCGTTCTCTTACATTCGTCTTACCCCTACACCAGAGAGGCTGGATACCTTACGGCTGTTTATTCGAACGTATATCTTGATTTCGGCGAGGTATGGGCATGCCACTAAACTTTGGACTTGATTTCCCCTGAGTTTGGCATATTTAGGTGTTTCCGTTCGTTTCGACCCAGGGTCAAAAGTCCGTTCTCCGCCAGGTCCTAGAACTTGCTCCTACCAATAAGATCCTGTGGTCGAGTAAGCATGCCTCGCAGATATTTGAACCAGGCGCTCATTCTTCTGCGATTTGTAGCTGACGGGCACTTCTGGCCCGAGTCTTATTATCTGGGAGTTATACAGTCACGTCAGGCACTGTACACTGTAAGTTGGCCAATTTTTTTTTCTGGAGACGCCACCTTTACAGGACCAACATCTTCCAGGTGCTAAGGGAGATTGTTGAAATGGGTGACTTGTCAGAAGCACAAGCAGTGGCTATAGTCGCAAACGCGCTCTTCCACACGGCCAACAGGATCTATGCTCTGGGTCTGACACCATAGTCTGCAAAGACATACCATGTCACTAAATGGGGGCTTTCAGCCACCCGCTAGAAATTTCTATAGTGAACAAAATTATCGGAGAGGCTGTCGGTGTATCTCAGCTCTTTTTATGCAACTTTCCCCGTTGGTACCTCTGGCAATCAACCAATCACTAGAAATTAATCGAGATCAATGACAAGCATTCAGGCTACCCACGCCGATGCTACTCGGTTGTGGTTGATGTATATGGGTTGTAGTCTGAGTCTAACAATATTGGCCACTATTTCGTTTATTGTAGGTACGCCCTCAGGCCTCGACCAGAAACAAAACGAAAATAAGACGCGATGATATGAGACAAATATCACGGCAGCTCACTGTTGTCACTCCAGTAACAACACCGTCCCATGCCGCGTTGGTGTGCCGGCACAGCGAGCCCGGGACAACAATAGGGGGGGGAGTCAGAGTGGCCGGTCAAGGGCCATGCACCACGGTATGGGACCCAAAATTGACGCCGACATCGAACCCTTGACCGACACCAAAACCGGCCCTTCACCGGTCACTCTGACTCCCCCTATTAGGAGACTGTAGGATATCAGATTGAAAGTGCCATAAGAGACGGAGTGAGCCACAAGTGGCGAATAAGTCTACGAAGTAAATGATTGGAGCCCCCGCGGGTTTTGTGCCTGGAACTGAGTCTATCCAACACCAATGATATCGGATTGCTCTTGCCCATGAAACAAACCCGAGTCCTCTTGAATTTGCTCACTTTCCGGTAATTGGATGTAGCTGCATCAGCATGGTTCAGCCCTGAGACTAGTTCTCAATTTTATATCGTTCACATATCTTTACTTTACTGGTACCGGTTGCTGGAACGGGAACGCTCGAGGCACTGGACCAAGTTCCCGTTAAAATCCATAATCGATTCTATCAGAATAGATGTTCGCTTTCTTGCCCACGAAGATAAGAACGTCCTTCTTCATATATTTTCCGGTCACATGCGAGAATGCATTTGTGGGCCTGGGAAAGGATCGAAACAAGTCTTCAACGGGAGCAGGTGGTAATGTTTCTCTATAAATTGTTTCTTCTTCATTGCCCACCATGTAAGATATTGCTCCGTAACGCCCCCTCTGGGGTTATCAGAACGGGGAGGCCTTTGGTCTTAACCGCAGGTATTAGAATTACATACGGCTGTAACTCGAGCAGGAAATGCATGACGTCGCTAAAGATGGAAACCCGCCTACTGTTTGCCCTTTGTGGCCATCTCACCGTTATCTCGTCGTTATCTGGCACGCCGAAGTTTCGTTTCGTTTCTGGTCGACACCTGTCTCTCAGTGAGAGAAATAAGTCAGGAGAGTCCAGTCAACCTGGGATTTTATGTACCGTTATTTTTGCCTCAATTTACGCCTCAGGGTGAATGGGGCCATGAGTTGATCGCGCCGAAGCACCATCATGCATCCATGTGGTACATGTCGGTGACCTTGGGCTCTTTCGGGTTCCTAAAGCGGCGCTTATCCTCGTTCGCCTCCGCTTCAACCTGCCTCATAGATGCAACGGCTAGCAAGTTACTGCAGGTTGTCAACATGGTCTTTGGAACAACCTGGGGCATCCAAATTTGGTCCTAATTCACGATGGAGCAACAAAGATATGGACCCCGTACCCCAACACGGCAGGACGTGGTCAACTTGGAACTACATCGCATACTGGGTATCGGATGCTGCTAATGCTGCCGCCTGGCAGTTGGCCAGTTCGATGTTGGCCGTGGGACTGTCTTGGAGGCAAGCGCTACCCGCCATTGCGGTTGGACATGTCATCATTGCTGTAAGTAGTTCCCCACAGATAGGCGATGGGGCTCTTGACAGGTGGCAATTAGATTGTCATCGTTTTAAACGGAACAATTGGCGCGCGTCTGCATGTTGCTTTTCCAGTTATAAGTCGTATCTCGTTTGGGTTCTGGCTGAGCTACTTCAGTGTTATCAGCCGTGCCGTCCTTGCGATGTTCTGGTTTGGGATTCAGGTGCGGTTTCCGTTTCTTGTCTGCTGTATGTGTGCTGATATCCTCCTTGTACTTTACCCTCGGTATCAGACGTATATTGGCTCAGAATCCACGTATCAGATGCTCAAGGCCATCTGGCCCTCGACGGCTCACATCCCCAATCACTTACCTAAAGACTCAAACATTACCACCGTCGGCAAGCCTTACTTATTTTTAGCGTCCTCAAGCCGTCACGCTGACCGTCCACTCAAGGGATCATGTGTTACTTTTTGTACTGGCTGATCCAACTACCTTTCTTGCTCGTATCTCCTCAGAAGATTCGACATCTGTTCACTGCCAAAGCCATCATCGTTCCGGCAGCTTGGCTGGCTATGTTGATCTGGGCCTTCGTCAAAGTTCCTCCGGGTGTGAGCTTAGAGCAGAGACGTACAGGACTCAGTGGTGCTAGTTTGAGCTGGGCGTGGCTTGGTGCCCTCAATAGTGCATTTGGGATCTATGCAACGCTGGCTGTCAACATTCCCGACTTCACTGTGAGCATCGTTATATATAAATAAGCGATCTGCTTACCGTGCCCGTGAAGCGCTATGCAAAGAATGAACGAGCGTTCGTTGGTTTCCTTCCCCGCGTACAAACGACAACTCACATGTCTGTAGTCAATATATCCAATTGATCATCATTCCGACTATCTTCACCCTTGCTGGCTTCATAGGTAAGATATTTAGGTTGGAGTCTTTAGCCTCTTGTCTGTTTAACAAATTTCTAGGGATTGCGGTAACCTCTGCCGGTGAAACCTTGTATGGCGAAGTTCTTTGGGATCCTCTCCATTTTATTGACAGATGGGACAACCGCGCTGCTGCATTCTTTGCTTCCTTTGCTTTCATGCTCGCTACGCTCGGGACGAATATATCTGCCAATAGTTTGAGTGCTGCGAACGATATAGCGGCTCTTCTCCCCCGATATATCAATATCAAGAGGGGCCAAGTTATCTGCGCCATCCTCGGCGGTTGGGTTTTGTGTCCTTGGGAGATCTTGGCTTCTGCTCCGGGGTTTCTCAGTTTCATGAGTGGATACACTGTCTTCTTGGGTCCCTTTGCCGCTATGTATGTCCTGTCCTGGTTCTTTTTGGTGACTCGTTCTCATTGTCTGCGCTAAAGTATGGTGGTTGATGTAGGCTGCAAGTCCGTCTCCGTGTCATGAAATACTAATGCTAGCTGCAGTACTGGTTGGTTCGTAAATGCAAGGTGGATGTTCCTGCTATGTACGATCCTCGCGGTAGGTACAGGTATTGGAAGGGAGTTGTAAGCATGCGTTCTCTCAATTACAAAATTTTGATTAAGAGAGTTCTTCAGAACTGGCGCGCTCTCGTTGCACTTATTTTCTCGGTGACGCCGAACATGCCTGGCCTTATCCACGACATCAACCCTAACATTTTCGTTGGAAACGCTTCTTTTTTATTCAACATTTCCTGGTTATTCGGTGTAAGATATGAACCAGGTTTGTATTGGGCTCATCTTGCTCATAACACGTCGTTGCAGTTCTTTGTTGCTGGCTCTGTTCATTGGATCCTGTCAACCTGCTTCCCTCCCACGGGGACATTTGTTGACAAAAGTATTTATGGCGACGATATCGACAGTACCCCCTCGAAACAATCTGAGGGTATACTTGAAGAAAGCAAGGACTTGGGTGATGGCAGAGGCTGAACGAATCTCGGGCCCCATCAATGTATTTGGCTTTTTCATAGCAATATACCTGTTCCCCGCGATCACAACTTCGCAAGTGGTGTGGCTTCTTTTGTCAGCGCGAAATCGGAAAATTGACGATGTGGTGAACACTGGGTACAAGCCTCATCTTTTGTGCACAATAATGCCGATGGCTTACTATTACCGACCATGCATAGGTGTGAAATTGAACGGTGTCCTTGATGGAGTGATTCTTAGGACCTCGACTCTAGGCTAATTCTCGCTTTCTGCAGCTGCCTACACCTTGTACGCGCCCCCTTTTTTTCACGCGATTTCCCCGTGATTGGACTATTGACATAATTCATGTCCTCTCATTCTCCCCACATCAACTGTCATGCTTTTGCAATGTTTTTCTGGATGCTCATCGACCCTTCTCGGTTTGTTTTCAACCATGGTTGCCTTTGGCCGTGCCACGTAAGAAAATCAATCCATTTCGCCGTAATCAACAAAGAAATTTGATGAAATTCTTGCAGCTGTCTCACATGTCTGACAGAACGTTTCGCAGTCAGCTTCTTGTCATTATAATACGTATTGACGTTTCGTCGGCTTAGAAGTGCTGTCCTTGATTTGTGCGAGTCGGGCCAGGAATGCTGATTCAAAAGTCGACGCGACATGCCGTAACGTGCCCCTCTTGTGATCAAGGGACTGTGCCAAGTGGGACTATGTACAACAAGGGATCTTCCGCGGTTCGTGCCTATCCAATTTAGTCGACCATCCCATTCCGAAAGCCCGAGGCACGGTCTTGTACGATGTAATTGGCTCGTGCGTCTGATGGGTCCTGGTGTTCCAAGAAACCCTTGATACTATCGTAGGTTCACTGGTTTTCGTGCCAAGGGGGCAAGTGTAACATTCCGTAGAAGCCCTCGGGGCTTGCACGGTAATCAGTAGCATTCGGAGCGAGCTTTGTGTTGGATTCATCCTTCCCTTGTTCAAACAATGTTATACGTACTCTTCCAGGGACTTGGGAAGACAAACACTCCGTCGGGACATCCTGTCGATTGGTAACGTACATATCCCGTAGGTAATTCAGGGGGGGAATTTTCATCCCTTCTGCCCACGGCGGTTGGTTTCTCCATTCTCACCCCTCCAAATACGCGGGGCGGGTATAAAAATGAACGCAGGACAGCTAACATCCCAACCCACTCCACTTGGGCTCTCCCCAGCACGCACAATTGTTCAGAATCAGAATGCGCCTTGCCATACTCTTTACTGCGCTTACGGCCAGCTCTGTAGTTGTCGCCTCGCCTAATCCTCGGGATCCTAAATGGGAGCACTTGACGAAGCAACACCATTATGGCGCGCCAGTTCGTCCATGGGAGCCTCACAGTCATCCGGGCTGGTACTTTGGAAAAAATCCGGAGCGTCATCGCAAACTGACATGTCTTGTTGGTGTAAGTCGAGATCCCTCACTTTGTGAATGCCAGATGCTAAACACTTACCTTTAGCCCATCTGCAAATTCTTAAAATCCCGACGTTACGGTTTGAAATGCCCAGTTAAGCCGCCAACCCCCCAACCTTCGGATGGCTATACCCAGACTTTCTCCGACCTCACTGGGGCGACGCAAGCTGGCGACTATATAACCTTTGGACTCGTTGACACGGTCGATGGTGCGTATGAGCCATCAGTCAAGCTCCGAGCGCGAGCTCTATATAATTCGACTCCTAGATTGCAAGGCCATGTGCAACTCGATTGAAGACTGCAAGTTTGCAAACAGTGAGTAAGCTCGGTGGTAGTTTGGATAGTTTACTGAGCAGATAATTCTCACAGCCTATCATGATGTCAATGGAAAGGTAATGAACCCAGTCTTCCTGTAATGTCAGCAGAACCGCTAAAAAGCTACGTGATAGGGTGGAAGTCCCCAACTCACTTGCTCCCTTTTCCGTGGCTGCCACACTGCGGCGGATGCCACCAACACTGGTGGGCAGACCCAACCTGACGGTAGTGTGAATTACATCCAAGACAGTGATGGATGGTGCAAGATATAGTTTTATTTTGCGTATTTGAGTAGTTTCGTCATTGGACTGTTCGAATATATATTCACTCTTTAGCACAAGCAATATGACGTTTTGTCACGTGTCATAGCTCTCGTGTCAGTACCTGAAATGATTAGTGTTCGCTCTCCAACCACAGCTACATACAATCACAACTCATCCTGCTCTTTCGTCCCACAGTAAACCCCGAGCCGTGGAACGCGTTAGTTTATTTTATTTAATGTCACAGTTTCACTGCAGTGCTGATCAGCACACTAATATCTCTTACCAGCAGCCATCTGTGAATGTCCCGGCAGCAGCAGGATGCAAGTGCATTCGGAAAGTCTCGCCAACGGGCGAACACAACCTCTTTTCCGTCATTCGGATGGCGCAGGAACAAGTCTGGAAATACCACCCCTCCCCCAATTAATATGCCACCAGTGGCTCAGCAGCCACTCTCGCTCGATGCTCTGATTGAGGCTCTCAAGCCTCCAGCTGTCCCAAGCCTCGCGCACGCTCGTGCTCTTGCGGCACTTTTGGTGACCGCATCGCCACTACCTCGCTGCGCTGTCATCAGTTCAATCCTCTCGTCCCTCTGCGACGTTAACGGTCCACTGTCCTTCCAAGCTGCTGGGTTTGATATCCTCGCTTCTTACTGGGAAAATCATGAGGCTGTTGGAGTCGAAACAGCTGACCGTCTGTCATTCTTCTCCTTATTTCTGGGATCAAATCTGCCATGGGCAATGGACCTTTGGGAGCCAAGGTTCAAGGCCATGCGAGCCCTGACGAAGTACGGCGCTGACATCGTTGGTATCGAGACTGCCCTGGTCAGCATCATCAAGTGGTGGATAGAGGGAGCATTTGAAGGCTTGCCGAGAAACGATGTTGGATTAGATCGAGGGGAAAGAGCGGAGAGGGAGAGGAGCGTTGATGTCCTGGTCAAGTTCTTATCCGATATTCTGAAAAAACCTGATAATATCGCCCGACTACCAGAAGAGACAATCTGTCTTATGATTCAATTTTATGGTAGCCTCGTGGACCGCTCAATTACCTCTCCTGAGGATTCCTACGCCTCAGACAAGTTTTTGGCATCATCAGACTCTTTATCGCCAAACGTGCAGTCAAGGTCGGGCCTTGGCCATCGGCGCAATCCGTCTTCGCTTTCGACTAATTCCCTTTCCTCTCCAACCACACCCAGCATTTCTTCTGTCCAACCTCAGAACGCATATAAACATCCAGCAGAAATCGCTATCACCATATATCTTGATTATCTCCAGACACAAATTAAATCGCTATCTCCGCCGTTTCTAGGGGATATCTTGTCGCTTCTGTTCCGTGCTCTTGCATTTTCCGCATCTCCTCTTCCGCGCCTCACGGTTCTTCCTCATCCGCGCAAAAAGCCCTCGTTGGAGGACAAGGTCATGGAGACTTTAAGTTCAATCTATTCAGGTCCTTACTCAGCGGCATGTATGCTCATCTTGAAACAATTCCTCCTCCCGAAATTTCCTAGAAGTGATCAAATTGAGACGGATAGCGCGGAAACGTCACAACAGGAGAGTGATGTTGACACTCTACGGGAGGCGCCACGCGAGATCCCTTGGGAGTCTCTGCAGCTTGGTATGTTGACCTCGTTCGGAGCTTACCGCATGCTGCGCAACCATGTCCGGCGGACCCTTATCACAAGGCTCGCCCGCGCGTACATTTTGCGTGAAACTTCTGTTGGATACTCGTATACCGGCGCACCTTCACATATTGACGTAGAACAAGATTTGATGGAGAGGGCTTGGCCAAGAGATGATTATGGAATGAATGCGGGTATAGGAATTGGATCCGTCGCGAGTGGCTGGGATACTCGGCGGATTGGTAGTGTTTTGGCGGCGAGTGTGGGTGAATGGGTGATTTGGATCGGCGAAGGGCCGCACACCCTCCATGTTGTCCATGACAAAGAGAGGCTGAAAGAGAATTGGGACAGAGAGCGTCAAAGTGCCGACAAAATCCTGGAGGAAGCTGCGGGGCTGCTCAAAGATATTCTCCAGGAAGCAGACTCTCGGGAGGAGGATGATTCGGGCTTGAGCGACGAGGAAGCGACGATCGTAGGAGAGACTCTATATAGTCTTTCTGGTTATATCCTACCTTTGAGGCGAGCAATATACCTAAAGTCTTGGTCTGTTACTGATCTATTCGATAATCAGGAATCCAGATGGCTCTCCATTTATCATACCATTAGAAAATCCTGCGGGCGCGCCAACCCCACTACTCAAATCCATCACATCTTTACTTGCAAGGGATTACACGAGTAACCTCGGCCCACTCATCTCGGCAACACTCATTTCCATCGCCAATAACCTGGCTGATAAGGACACCGCGCGAATTCCGACACTGATGTTAGAACAACACGATCTCTCACCCACCTCTCCAGACTGGTTGACCAACTGGGGAAACCTTTTCAAAAACCCAACAGTTATAAGCTCTCAGCGTCCCTTGACGAGGTGTGCAGTTATGAAGGCTCTCGCGGTTGTTTTTGAGAGTGTGAAAGACATGAAAGCGTATCGCCGTCCATTGGCCGATCTCGTGTTCAGACTTTGTGAAAAGTGGGTTGGAGCTCCAGAGGCCGATAGTGAGGATGGTGATGTCATGTGGAGGATCCTTGGCGACGAGATTGTTCTTCGGGCTATAGAAACTTTACAAAGTGAGGAGCAAGGGGCAGATGAGGTTGAGAGTCTCATCACTCTGCTCCAAACAGTTGCTTCTGAACCATCCGTTGAGGAGGTAGAAGATACTGAAGATACAAACTCTGCTTTATCTGGTGAAACCCAGACGGCTTCCACACCTGTTGTGCTAGGTTCTGCTTCCTCAAATATCGTCTCTCCAGTTCTTTCTCGCATGCAATCCGAGTTTCATTCTGGCGGGAAAGAAAGAGAGGGGTCTGCCATTCCATCTGTCATGTCCTCTCCTCTCATCCTTCGCTTCTGGCGGTGTTTCTCGTTCCCAATCCAACCAACTTCCTGCTACAGAAGATGTCCTAGAATCGGTGACCAGTTCGGGCCCTCCTCCCCAACCTACGTTTCTTCCTCGTGTGGTTTCTGCAGTCTCAGCGATAATCAACGCTTTCAGCCAGCTTGCATTTACGCCCCATGTTCTTGAGGCTCAACTTCACCAGCTTGCGATTCGGCTCTACGGAATGCTCCTCGAGGTCCTTGGCAGAGGTCAATCTGCCAGGGCCAGAGTAAGCGTACTGCAGTTCTTGATGCGTTTGCGCGCAGATCGCGACCACAATGTCTATTTTATCTACAAAAACTACGATGGTTGTGGTTTGGTTGGCATGCTTTCCAGTCTCATTAACCGCTCATCCCTCCCTTCGGTCGAGCGCAGTATCGAGGATCCTGACGATGATCACGAGGTCAGAAAGGCGCGACCGAAGGTTCCTCAGGAGCGTGAAGAACATCAGACATCGAGAGGGCGAGGAGTGGGTGGTCTGTCGCGTTCGGCTGCTAGCCGGAGCCGTTCAAGAGCTGCTGCACGAGCATCCCCTGTAGCAGCGACCAGGAAACCTCGTGAACCTCTCTGGTATTTCCCAGAATCGATGCCATTCGTAATTGCCGAAGTAGGACACTCCGAGCGAAGCTCTCATTTCATATGATCCAGAAGGTCCCGATCGTCGGACCGTCCTCCCCGTTTCTCAATATCTGAAAGTCATCATCAGTATTCTGGAGCGGGAAACAAGCTGGGAGGTGCTATCTTATGTCCTCTGCCACCTCCCGACCCAACTCGCCAACAAGCACCTGTTCTGTGGACCGCTATGCCGCCCCCTGATTTCTCGTCTACTTAATGTTTTATGCGCCGGAATATTAAACGGAGAACTGGGATTTTACGTCGAGGCATGGCCACCTGGGCTGAAGTTGAGAGATGCTCAGGGGTTGGCCCACCACACACTGTCTGTCCTGACTAGCTATCGGATGTGTTTCGAACCTAATCAGCGCCACCTACTAGTCGAAGTATTCCAACAGGGTCTTGACGGCCAACTGTCGACGATTAAATGTTGCTTGCACGCTCTCACCCTTTCTGCATTCGAGCTTCAGTCATCAGTGACGAAATGCATGTCAAGGATTCTCGAGAAGCTTTCGCAGATTATGTCAAACCCCAATATGTCCGTTCATATCCTGGGCTTCTTGTCTATTGTCGGAACGCTCCCGGCTCTCTATGCCAACTTTACGGATGCGGACTACAAAATGGTGTTCGGTGTTGCCTTGCAATACCTACAGCACTATAACCGTCTCGGTGCTTCACCTACGATGTCTTGGGCACTGTCACAGTATGTGCGGATCATGTCCTACTCGGCAGTGTATATTTGGTTCCTCGCTCTCAAATTGCCGGATCGCCCCAAACACATACCTTACATTACCCGACAATTGATGCTCGCCAATGAAGGCAGTGTAGCTTTAGATGGATCTACCGAAGTCTGCTTCGATTGGCTCGCACGTTACGCTTATGCGTCTGCAGACCCCCGCCCCACAACCTCCACGTTCAGCGACATCGTTACGAATCCCTCTAGCGATCCACCCGATCCGAGTTCTTCTGATGTTCCTCATCCGACCAAGACCTGGCTAGTTGGTAACGCAGTCATCACCATCCGCACGCTACCACGCATGGGATGGGTTGAGGTACTCTCCAGACGGCCTTCTGGCTTCTCAAAGTTCATATGCCGGGTTGAGAATGCGCCAATGGTGGGTCCGGGGGATGTATCACCGGACCTTTTATCCATTCCCGCGGGTCTTATGCTGGACAGAAATCCCCCAAGGGTGCTGTGTGTTAGCGATGCCTCTATCCCCGAGGCGCTCAGGACTCCAGAGGAGGTGTGTTTTTTTTTGCTACAAGCACGGTACTCATGCTGATACTTAGGGAAAGGAAGAGTTGCGGGAAGCTCTTATGATTAGAGATGACGGCTCTGCTGAACCGCTACGGCCAGACCCTATTACTGGCTATGTCTGGAGTAAAACAGCGCCTTCTCAGAGGCGGAAAGATGTGATAGTGGACCCTTCTTACTTCGTTCTTCAACTCTCCTCCTATCCATGCGGAAACCCCGACGTCCGAAGAGTGGAGGACGCTCCTGGCTTGACTCGCTTCCTTTCCATGCTGGACCGGGTCCCTGTCATCGACACCCACAAGGTTGGTATCATGTACGTTGCCCCCGGACAAACTGATGAGCGCGAGATCCTCAACAACACACATGGATCGCCTGCCTATACACGCTTTCTGGAAGGTCTCGGTCGCTTGATCAACCTACGTGGCCAAGTTGATGTATATGCTGGGGGGCTGGATCCTGATGAGGATGGAGAATACGCATATGCATGGTGGGACGATATAGGCCAAATCCTTTATCACACGGCAACCATGATGCCCCCCCATCCGCATGACCCGCATTGCGATTTCAAAAAACGTCATATTGGCAACGATTATGTCAGGATCGTTTGGAACGATTCTGGCGTCCCCTACCGTTTCGACACCTTAAATACTCAGTTCCAGTTCGTCAACATCGTTATTGAGCCTCATTCCCTCGGCGCCATTGCAGCATTCTCAAACAACCTGCACGAAAACGAGTCCTTCAAAGTTACTGTTCAGCGAGCCCCCGGAATGACAGAATTCGCCCCTGTCGGCAACTTCAAACTCATTTCGGCTGAGAACCTACCTTTGCTTATCCGTCAGCTCAGTTTGTTGGCCGACTGGTTTGCCGCCGTCTTTGCGCAGACTCAAAAAGATACCGTTCGCATCGAGGTGAAAACCAACTGGTATGCACGTCTGGAAGCTATCCGGCGCTTCAAAAACCAACTTCCGCAGGTCGAGCATACGGAAACCCCAGAGGGTATATTTAGTCAGGAAGCTTCGCGAGATTTCACGACCGCCTTCTAGTTGTTTGTTGTGATGGGACTTTTACATCTATTATCTATTGACTAGATTGGAGGATATCGTCCATTTGTACAACAATCCATGTCTCTGAGAACTACGTATACACATGAAAGTATTATCATGTTAAGTCGATAACGTCCTGGTCCGAGATAGCTGTCCGTGGCCGACCTAAGACCGGTGCGGTCTTTTTTTTTGCCCGAGCTCGAGCCAATTGTAACGGAGCAATGTTGGGTTTCTGGACTCCAGAGTAACCCACATCGGAATCTTCGTCAGTCAGAATAAGAACTGGTGATGCACGAGAGACTACTAAAAGCTCTTTAGTGCCCGTCTTCGCATCTTTATGTCGTGGGGATTGATGTGCTTTCGACTTTCGTGGAGACTTCTGGGGTTGCTCACTGGTCGCTTTGGTATACTTCCGAGGCTCTCGTTCGGTGGCAATTGGCATTGTCTGCATATCGGGTTTCTTGCCTGAGGCCGCCCTGTTGTACCTGGTAATTGACTTCTGTGATGTGCCAAAGTCGTCGTCATCAGAGATGGATATATAGCCTGATGTCTTGATCTTAATGTGTTTTTTTGGCCCTAAAGCTTTATATATATCAACGGGAAGCTCGTCTTCAGAGTCACTTGAAAGTGGGCCAGTCGAAGGTGGTCTGTGGGATGAGGAAAGTGACGAAGATGAGGCGGGTTTTTTGGTAGGACCCCGCTGCCGGTCCGACTTGAGTGATTTGTTGGGTGTGATAGGCTGTGCACAGCCCTTAATTGCGGGCTTGTGAGCTGCAGGTTCGTCTTCCAAGCTTTCTTCTTCCTTCGTGGCGTCCATAGATGTGGGAGATGAAAGGGTCCTAAGGATAATCGCTTTTGTCTGAGAGCTCGGCTGGGGTGCTGCACCATTAATTAGTGAAGCAGCTCTCGACGTAGTCCCGTGTTCCCCTAAACCACTTTTGGCCCTTGCCTTGAACGTCGTACCCTTCTTCACTGGATATTTCTTCCGTTTCTTCCGCTCTTGGGAACTTCTGAAATCTGCTGCCAGCTTCTTCTCCACAAGATCCACCATACAAGCGGGCATCCAAAGGCGTAGATGGCTTGTTGGATCAATAGGAACCTTCGGCTTCGCTCCATTTTCCTCATCTTTCTCCTCTTCGAGGCTATCTGAAGCCCATTCATTAGGTCCTTCCGGGGAACGAAGGCCTTGAAGGCCAGACTCTGTAACTTGTACCAACCGAGCAGGCGCGACTTCAAGCCGGTATTCAAGCAGACCATCTGTCGACGCATGAGTTCGCTCTCGGGAGATGCTGACGATAAGCTGCTGCTCTGACGCGGATGCCCATTCTGATGAGGATTCGTCGTCAGAGTTCAGCTGAATAGCCGAGAAATGTTTCGTAATCATCTTGGAGGGTGTGCCAACACCTTCCTCGTTGATATCCTTACAATGGGATTTTAGTGATGTTGAAGGGAGAGTGCAAAAATCATCAGCATCGAGGACTGCACGTCGCAATATCCGTAGGACAACCCCAGGCCATAGTATTGTCCTGAAGCGCTTCAGGATGGCTTCCTTGTATCCCCACTCAAAGAAGAGCTCGCACGCAGCTGCTAAACTAGCAAGGTCAGGCTCCTTTGACCAGGTGATCCTAGGGTTTGTGCCCTCGTGCCCAAGGCTTTCGGAGGTTATTGGTTTGACGTACGAGAGCAAGACGTCGATGTTGGGGAACGTATCCGGGATAAAGTTGGAGAGGGCGACGGACTTGCGTGCCATGAAACCTCGAGAATTTGTCCTCAGCTCATGCCTAAGCTCTTGCCGCCAACTGCTGAGGAACACTGCTAACTCTTCTCGAGAAAGTTTAAGCGTGGCATCATACAAAGTGTCGCCGAAGCCACCTCTAGCCAGAGCATGTGCAGTCACGATCCCACAGCGTTCCAACCCTCCCTCATAGTCCCCTCCGCTCATAAGCCCAATGAGAATCATTCCACCACGAGTTAGTTGTACATCGGGGTGACCTTGAATATCTTGGTACCGATACACGCGAGTGTGATTCTTGTCGTCTTTGCCCTCGGAATTTAGAACAGGATTAACCTTATTGCCTGAAAGATTGTTGCTTTGACTATGAGGATGAGTGGAAGCGGTTAGTGAGAGTATATTCCTGGCGCATTCAACATACTTGCGAATGAGGGTTAGTGCCCCAAACAGAAAGTTATCAACATCATCCGAAAGAACCCCGTCAATCACCCCGATGCGGTTGAGGTATGCTAGCTCTGCTTCTGCTTCACCTGGTGCCTGCGAGGGGATTCAAGCAGTCGAAAAGACTAGTCGGCATGAGCCATACCGTTCTCCATTCAAACCCGAATGCCTCCACAATCCTTTTCATTCCAGGAACCAACTTGCTGCCGGTCTTGTTGATCCTCTTGCCTCTTTTGAAGTCGGGGCGTTTGGGCCCATCAAAGATGAATAGAGGAAGGAATGGTGCCCGCATAAGGGTCGCACAGCGAAAGAAGAGGGTGCGCAAGACGGGGTTCTCCCCTTCCTTCCCATGTTCAGCATGAAAGAACCAGATACTCGTGTCGATGCCGATACGATAACCCCTGAGGCCCCTTGGGTTCGCTTGGAACCCTTCTGTCACGGCCAACTCAGTGAGAGAACGAACTTTGGCTGCTGGTCTGAGAACCTGCGTGATTAAATACTTTGTTGTGTCGGACGAGAAGAGAGGAGAACGTACATCCCACAGTCCTGCGACGCCCATCAGTGATATCGCACAAGTTGGACCTCGCGACAAGTCACAAAAGCAACTGGTTGTTCATTGAACGCGATCAGGTGACTAAGTTACAATGCGGATGGCACGTGATCTACCATAACCCCAAAATCTTCGCGGCCACGACAACATCAGCAACGACTGATGTGGTATGAAAATTATATATTGACCTTCGCAAGCCGTCCGAACCTTTGATAATCCTGAAATTATGTTCTTCTCAACCTTCTCCCAGTTCGTGTCCTGCGCGTTTCTCGACTCCTCGAGGAGATCCTGTTTTGAAAGGAGATAAACAAAGCTCGTTGTGCGAGAGAACCCCGGCACCTTACAGCATATTTCTTGTCTCTGTCGTGGATCTGTTCCCAAATATTTCTGATCTTGTCTTCCGTCGAAGCGTAGTCAAAGATAAAGGCCGTATATAATGATTCTCTGGATTAGATGTCAGTGTCTGAAGAAATACATATATCCTAGAAATCTCAGATACAGTTGTCGGATGCAATTCTGTACCATTTCGCTAGTTGCGGTAATCTTCGAAGGCTTCAATAAGCCAATGATATCCACAACAAAGCGGAGACCCACTTCATCGGATAGCTGTTTCTCTGCAGCTCGTAGGAGTTCCCGCTCTTTGCCTTCTCGCTTGCGCTCTGCGAGTTCTATGTGCAGGCCTAAGCTACAGTCACAGGGAAGGGGGGTATATCGAAGAACTAAACCTGTATAGTGCTTCACCAGGATCTGCTCCAGACTCCATGGAGTTTAGTCAGGTGTTTTTCAGTATGTGAGGTGGCACAAACCTTGGGTCGTCTGGGGGTTCACTCCGCCCCTGAGAGCTCTCAAAAGTAGCATCATCCGCAGTGTCGCCTTGGCGGGGCATAGGTACGGCTACGAGGAAGAAAGGGAATGGCGCATACAACTGAGAGAGCTAGGCAAATAGACACAAGCAGAGATCATGTTCCTTGAACTATTGTGAAGCGGGAGCACAGTAGCACATTATGAACGTCCCCGTCGATAGTTACGCTATTGAAATCACTTGGGGACAGAGGAAGAGATAAACTCGCGCTTGGAGCCACTCCTTGAGAGCCAGAGCTGGGGTCAACCAGAGCCACCTCGTGCCAAGGCCGCCAAACACGCAACAAACATCCCTCTTTAAGGTTGGCGGGGTTGCACGAAGGCAAGCTTTTTAGCGACTCAGGGAATTTAACAACAAGGTATACAAGCTGCTTTCCGGAGGAGAAATATCCAGCTGGCACATGGGCATGCGACAACGTGATGCAAAGAGTGGGTTTGTGGGTATAGCCGAACACAGTGTGCAGGACCTTACAGACACGAAAGGATATGTCGGGGGTTGGATGGAGGGCGGATTGTGACTCTAGGGAGGCTCTCCACAAATGAACGGATGTACGAGACTTGTTGTACAAATGAATTGCCCTTGCCGCCATTCCTCCTCTTCTTGATTTCAGTAAATCGTGTAATATTAGAGGAACAAGACGAACCGGATGTATCTGCTCTTCTGTGGGCTGATTAGGAAATCATGCTCTTGGTCCTGGTCAAGGGGCGCGTTTAGAAGTGTGATAGCGGATGGTTCCGAGGAATCCTTATCATTCGAGGTCAGGTTTGTAAACCAAGGAAGATAGGTGGTAGGAAGCGGCTTCAACTCCCTCGTGTCAGCCACGGGTGGTTCTGGCGGAAGTGGGACATGTGTTTGGAGAGGTCTTAAAGGACCTGTGGTTGTAGATGCTTTATCTGCCCTGAAAGTCACAGATGAAGACAGAGGCTTCATCGCGTGGTCAAATTTCGGGATGTTGGGGGCTGACGGAGGTTCCTGTGGTTTTATTGTGAGGGGAGGTTTCAGACGGCGCAGATTGTGCTGTTGAGGAAGCGTTGGAATGGGCCGTTGACGCAGTGGAACAGCTTGACTACTTTCGGGCGCGAGCTCTTGCTGGGTATTTCGCGGGAACCTCGATGAGCGCAAGGGAAAAGCGCATTGGAGCTCGGGCCCACTTTTGTGTACATGGTGTCTTTTCTCCACAGAAAATCCGTCCGGCGGGGCGAGCATGCATCGTCGTTTTTTTGAGTGTTCTGTCATCCGACGAGTTGGATTCCAAGTCTGTACATGCACGTGCAACTCAAGACTGCTTGTGCATTCCGGGCCGGCCGGCTATAGGCGAGTAACTTACCCGCATACTACTTCATGGCTGATTTGGATGAGGACATCCGACGCGAGATTGGCCAGGTAGCTGCGTTCACCAGAGTTATAATGGAGCATGAAGACTAAAAAGCAGCACTACCAGCATTTGGTCCTCGGCTTTCATGGTCATGACATCAGTGAAGACGTCAAGGTTCTTATCACCAAACACTACGTAGGGAACATCATCCTCATGAAGAGAAATATCCGAGGTCTGTACACACAACAATGCAAGAATAGAGGTGTTACTAGAAATCCCGCACAGATGCTAAGCAAACGCGGCAACTGGTCAGAAAATTGCAGACCCTGGCGAAAAATGCCAGGCACGAGAGACCGCTACTAATCGGAATCGATCAAGAGAATGGTGGGGTTTTACCGACAGATTAGTGGTGATTGAAGCGCTTCGCTCAACCCCAGTTGCAGGTCTTGTTTCCGCCTTTACCTCACCTGAGGCCGGAACTCAATTGTGCGTATGAAAGGCATCTTGAATGGACATGCATAATCGTTGCTAACCATACTCTCTAGTCCTGGTGCCATGGCACAAGCAGCGATTGGAGACGTTAAAGTAACCCGAGCCATTGCTACAGCTTGTGCAGAGGAGCTAAAGCTCGTGGGCATCAACTGGACCTACTCTCCAGTTGCTGATGTCAATTTGAACCCACGCAATCCAGTGATTGGTAAGTCGGCGGCCCTCTTCTGTAAGTGATGCTCTCATCCGTCGACTAGGGGTGCGATCCTTTGGAAGTAGTGAGGGAGAACTTTGAACTCCTGTTTCTTCCATTAACTCTACTTAATCAGATCCGAAACTTGTCGGCGACCATGCTATGGCTGTTAGCGAGGGCTTCGTCTCTGTCGGAGTTGCATCCTGTGTCAAACATTTTCCAGGACATGGTGACACCCATGTTGACTCACATCTTGCTCTCCCAATCATCAACAAAACAAAGGAGCAGCTTCTTGGGTCCGATTTGCCCCCGTTTCAGACTTTGATCGGGGCAAATGTGCCCAGCGTCATGACAGCCCACATAGCTCTGCCTTCGTTGGTAGGCGACAATACCCCTGCCTCACTCTCAAGAATAATCACGACACAGTTATTACGAGGCGAGTTGTGTTACGAGGGTGTCATTGTCACCGACTGCTTGGAGATGGACGCAATATCGTCGGTTGAAAAGGGGGGCTGTGGTAGTGAAGAGGGTGCCGTCCGCGCCATAATCGCCGGGGCTGACATTGCCATGATTTGTCATACCTACGAGAAGCAAGTCGGCTCTATTGGTCAGATTTCGATCGCAGTCAAAAACGGAAGGATTTCATTGGATGATTTGAGACGTTCTGGAAGGAGGATTGGTGACATGAAGGAGAAATTTATAGGCGGTTGGGACGCTGTAGTGGATGGACAGGACGAGATTTTCGCGGACCGGTGGAAAATCTTGAAGGAGAGGAACACCCAGCTCAGCCTCGAGGCCTATCGCAAGAGCACAACAATTATCGGAGATGTGGGATCAGTGTTGCCCCTCAAGCTGTCATGGGGCAAGAAAATAGCTCTTCTGACCCCGTTGCGAGAGCAGATAAACAAGGCTGTTGAGGGCAGCTTGGAGGGGTCAGCTGGGAGAAATACGAGCGAGGAACGCAACACAGCAGCTCCGTGCGATACCGATTTCGCAGGTGTCCTGAGGAAGTATGGCAAAGTCGAGCATGTCGTCTATGTCCCGGATGACACCCCGCAGTTCGCAAGCGGTGACATTGGCTCTGTGATATTCGTGACCAGAAATGCGTACAGAACTTCAGTGGCAATGGTCAACTCTAAAAAAGGTGATTAGCGCGGTCCCAGGGACGGTGCCCATTGTCGTCGTCGCAAGCTGCGATCCATATGATTTCAAGTTGGTTGACGGGACTGTCCCAAGGGAGAGGATGGCATTCATAAGTACATATGAGTTCACACCAGAGGCGTTTGTGGGCGCAAGTGCATTGATGTTTGGATGATCACGTGATGTTTTCATGAACACAGCCTTTCCTAATTCATGCTGGTCACCACCCACCTGTACCACCAATCTCTACTATACCGTCTGCATTTCTCTTTACATCCCCACAGCATCTTTATATAAGACTATGAAAAGGCTCTTTGGTAGCCATAGCAAGGCAAAGCCCCAGAAATCTACCCTAAAAGATGGACCCGTGGATGTGCGTAGCCGCCCATACTTTCCCATCCTTCTACCGCAAGGTCGATACTTGGATTCACTTCTTTATCTACTAGGACTCACCTGTACCAACACCTATCTATCAGCAACACGCGGTGGCAGCAAATAAATCGCCAACGTTCGCCCCACCATCAAATTCAGCCTCTCAATATACCCCAACATCCAAAGTACCCCGCAGGCCATCGAAAGAGGAAGAAAGATGGGAAGTCGTCAGCTCCTACGGTGTGTCTATACCCTCGTCAATCTACATACAACAGGCGTTCACATCGAGATAAATCCATCTCACTCCCGATATTTAGTGGTGTCACCCCCTCTTGGGAGTCCCAATACACCACGATCTCCATCTCCCTACCACACATCTCAGATGTCTCTCCCACCATCGACAAAGCTGCCGCGGGAGCGCGATACCCAATCACTTCGCAAAAGCCCTCTACCTGGTCCGCCAACCGTTTCGAATATTTTGAGGGCTTTGGAACCTCCTGCCACCGAGAGTGTCCCGCATTCAAATCTGTCCCAATCGGAAGATGGTAATGCTACCAGCGATGGGTTTTCCCGTGATTCTAGAGACATCGGCGAGAGGCGAGAGAGGAGGGGCTTCTGGGGATGGGAGCGAAGCAGGGATCATGAAAGGGACAGAGACAGACACCCTCGCGATAGGGGGAGAGATTACCACCGTAAGGAGGATGAGGGTGCTGCGGAACTAACAAGGATGATTGGTAATGAATCGCAGCTTATGTTGTTTCATTTTTTAACAAAGACAACCTCACTCAGGTTATTTGACTGCGACTGCCTCTGAAGATTGGTCACTTGTTTTGGAAGTATGCGATCGTGTCTCTACTAGCGAGAACAATGCGAAGGAGGCCGTAAGGGCTCTCAGGCGGGAGTTCAAGTGCTTATTTCTTTGCGAGACTACAGCCCAAGTTTGTTAATTATCATGTTAGATTTGGCGAACCACCCGGGCAGCTGTCAGCGGCACGGGTAAGTTCTTCCCTATTTCACCACTGTGCAGCGCTGCATTGACCTCACGGTAGCTTTGGGCAATCATGCTCCGTAATTGTTCCGACATCTTTATATCCCAGTCGACCAGCCGCAAATTTCTCGATACGATAGAAGACCTCTTAGTCTCTTCAAGAACATCACCTGTAGTTCGAGAGAGGCTGTTGGATGTGATAGCTGCCGCCGCATATGCTAGCGGATCAAGTGCGTTGTTGTTTCACCTGTAGCAATCAATGAATGTACTCATATCCCGTAAGAGAAGGACGGGAGAAGTGATCGTGACGGATTTCGTGGGCTCTGGAAACGGGTCAAGCCCTTCGATAAGCCCGATGAGGTCAGCCCTTGCTTGGATACTGGCTTCAGCACGCTCAATTCGAATAGGGCATGCCATTCGAGACGGACGATGCAATGTTCAACCCCCCAGCTTCTCAGATGTCACAATACGATGTTCCTGCCATTGCCTACCAGGAAGCTCACCCCCAGACGAATGACATTTTACCTGCATCACCGCCACCTACGGTCCGTGATTAGTATTACTTTGACTTTCCACTTGTTTCAATTCCTGAAATCAGACTCGCCCGCACAAGAAACGGAAATCCCCAACTCGGAATCGCATCATACCCCATGATGAGGATGTTCGTCGCCTCTTTCAGGAATGCAAAATCGGACAAGGAAATGCGGCTCTACTTTCCCATGCCCTTGCTTACGCCAAACCAGAGACCTTTAAGAAAGATGCAGTCATACGGGTGTGTATGAAATTTGGTTTCGTGAGGAGCTCGTCTTGACTGCGCGATAGGAGTTTCATGCAAAGTGCTGCAAATCCCGAGAACTCATTTTCGCACAGATACCCTGGGCTTCCGCGGAGGCGGAGAAGTCGATTCTAGACAAAGAAAAGTGTGATATAAAGGACAAACCCAAGGAGACAACCGGAGACCCTCAACAGGATACAACAAAAGAAGAACAGCTTTTGGCTGCGATCCTTGCTGCCAACGCCGAACTTGTCGAGGTTCTTAAACAGTATGAGGACATGGAAAGAGTTGCTATGGAACGAAAGGCCGAATACCGCAGTATGAAAGAAGCTAAGATGGATCGACGTGTGAGTGTCTAAACATCACTCTCTGTTCTTATTATCCACTGAAGGATCCTTGTCCTAGGAACCGCCCGAAGCTGTGGACCAGGTCACCCGTGATCCTCCTGAGCAAGCCGAGTGCTCTCCCTCTCGGAGTCCCTCCTCGTCAATACGCAGTACTTCGCCGCATCAAAGTCTCGCTGAAGTTCGACGGCATCATCCTCCTGATACCCTCACGAACGGGCTCGCTCCGCCACCTCTAGTCCCGAACGGGCCGCGATCTCCTGGACAACTGTCTGTTCATTCGCGTGCACCCTCACCAAATACCATCAATCTCGAAACCTCTAGCTCCTATGGCATATGCCTTGCAGATGCTCAAGATGAAGAAACGAAGTTCGATGGTCCCCAAGATAGTGCCAGCGACGAGGACGCCCTGCCCCACCCAAGTGCCAAAGCACTTGGAAAACAGAAGGCTGTTGAATCCGAGGTCTCTGGTTGTGCGTATCAACTTTTCCTCTGTTCCGTCGGCCCCAAAGCTGAGACCGCCCAGCCCGTTCTCAATATTCAGGGGAGAACTATTATGAAACCACGTCTGATCGACGCAACTCTCACACTTTCGATGACTCTGACCAGGAGGACCATGTTGATCCACCCTGGCATAGACCTATTCAATATGTTTATGATGCTGCAGCTGAACGGATGAAACAGCGGTTATGTGACGGGTACGAACAGCAAGCAGTACTAATCAATGGTGTACACTAGGCATGGGGTATGCTTGGTATTGTATTTCTTGACCCAACTTTTTACTACATCAACTTCTATACAACCATTTTATAATAGGGTAGATTTTACTTTTGTCAATGACTGACTAGAGGCTGCCCACAGTGGCCGAAACCTTGCTTGGCATATCACATGTGCTCAAAAAATCTTTGGTTGTTTATAGGTAAGGTAAATCTTCCCCAAAACTAGCTTATTTAAGGTAGAGCCCATGAGCGATGGGCCACATCACATGATGTGTGACGACTGTGACCCATGCAGCCACCCGCCACGGATCAATGCTTCATATTGTGATCTAGATTGCTCTCTCCGATTTGGATGTAGTTGCCAGTTGTGATGTTGTGAAAAGTAGTAACTATTGTGTATGTTAAGCTGAGAATGAAATATTCCAGGATATATGGCTTGGAATTTCAACTAATAAACTGAAATTAAATTTATTCTATCTGAGCCTCCCCTAGCTCTCGAAGAATTGAGTCTGGAATCACTTGATGGCCACGGTACTTCCTACAAGCCCACACAGCTTGGTTCCCAGTCAGCCCCTTTTTATAGGCATCCATGAACTGAAATGATCTCATAACAAACCTGTGAAATAAAATGGTAGTTGAACATGCATCATATCTACCTGGAGGAGACTAAGAATACCCACCTCCGCATACTTGTGAGGGGAACTTGATCCAGACAATTAATCACATTCTTCTTGAGCTCTTCTTCATTGGATGAGGGAGGAAGCAAATGATAAATTCACTTTGCATATGTAGAACAATATAAGATATACTACAAACAAGTTAGTACAGTAATTAGTAGTATGAATAAAGTACTCACTTCAGTCGCAATGTGCAAGCTGAAGTGCAACTACATATTGTTTGCTATTTATAAAATACTACAGTACACATGCTTGTCCGAAGACAATAAGCACAATAACATGTAGATAACAGACAGAGGAAGACAGTAAAGGCATAGTAGAGGTGGTACAAATGGTAGAGACTGTGCAGACAAAATGGAGCGTGGGATATGTAACAAAAAGTGGAGGGTGCAAAAGGAATGCCAGCAAAATGGAGATTGGAACTCAGCATGCATTTGCAAGCCTGACACTCCCCCCCAAACTGTAGTGAGTCCGAGTTCTCACATGAAATGCTTGACTTTTGGTGAGGGGAGCACTTTGGTGAAGACGTCGGCTACCATGTCCTCAGTGGGGCAATAAATGAGTCAGATTTTGCCCTCTTCGATGATCCAGTGAATGAAATGATAGTGAACATCAATATGTTTCATTTGTGCATGGTACTGGTGGTCTTTACTGAGTGCAATGGCAGATTGGTTGTCTGAAAAAATCATGGTAGAGGGGACAGCAGTGTCAAAAATCTGTGACATAAGCAAACAAAGCCACAGGGCTTCCTTTGAGGCATGAGTAGTGGTTACGCACTTGGATTCTGTTGTGGATAAAGTGACAATTTCTTGTTGCTTGGTGCTCCAAGAAACAGCCCCACCATTGATGAGGAACGCATACCCAGAGGTAGCTTGGCAATCCTCTGCCATGTTGCCATCAGCATCAGTGTAGCCTTTGAGGCCTTCCCCAGTGCCTCTGTAAGTCAACCATAGGTCCTGTGTACCCTTCAGGTACCGAAAAACTCGCCTAACCACTTCCCAGTGTGCCTCTCTGGGGTTCTTCATGAATTTCGAGAGAACTTGAACAGTGTATGCTACAGTGGATCAAAAAACTGTCCCAATGTTTTCACCATTTGGAAAGATCAGCTAATAGTGGACCAAGGTGATTACGTAAATACTTGGGAAAATAGACAATAATAATATAGCATATTGGGATCCTGAATCCGTTTAAATCACGTGATTCGTCCGAGAGGTAATGAATCAATTAATGATTTAAAATATTAACTCATTGGGACAGTTTTTTGACCCTCTATCATCTACCTAATTAATATGTTGAATTGCCTCCTTTTGCCTTAATAACTGCCTTGAGCCTTCTGGTCATGCTTTCTATAAGCTTTTGACATCTTTCTGCAGCAATCCTATTTCACTTTACCACCAACCTGTCCCATAATTGATGTATTCCCTCAGGTAGTTTCTCATATCCCTTCAACTGGTTCTTTAAGTATATTCAGAGGTGTTCAATGGATATGGAGTCAGGAGATTGTGCTGGCCATAGTAGAACTTACATATTGTTATCTTCAAACCACTCTATTGCCCCTTTAGACTTGTATTTTGGATTATTATCCTACTAGAATATCTGCTCCTCCTCCTCCATCTCCAAAGTTTCAAAGCTATTCACCATCCCATATTCCAAAATCTCACAGTACTGCTCTACATCTATGATCCTCTCAACCTCCACTAGCATTCCTACTCCTTTCCACCCCATAGCCTGCCATACCATGATGGTACCACCACCTTCATGCTTAATAGTAAGAAAAATAGTCTTGTCTGAGAGTCCTTCCCCCCTTATACATCTTCCCATATGACCCATGCTTGTTGATTTTTGTTTTATCTGTCCATAATATCTGTTTCCAATCTCCCACTGTCCAATCTTTATGCTTGTGGGCAATCTGAAGTGAGCAGTTCAGTGTTGCTTCTTAAGAAGAGGTTATTTGGTCTTAACAACAGACCAGAAATTGTTCTTTTTGAGCATATTTCAGATTATTTGAAGTGTGACAGGAGCAGGGGGGATAGAGTGTATGAATTGGGTAGCTTGAACAGCATTGTCCAGCTTCCCAGTGGTGATTTAGTCAATTATTGATTATTTATTCTGAGAAGATAGCATGGAGGATTGTCCTCCTTTATTGTTTTCCTCATCTTAATCAACTTCTTTCATGATGTGCTCAATAGTACTCTTGCCTAGACCAGTCTGGACTGAGTTTATTGCAGGGAATAGCCATTCTGAAGAACAAAAATGACTTGAGAGCACTGGGTAAAAGATATAACTTCTATGATGTAATGGTAAGAAGAAAAGATAGTTGAAGTGATTTCAATATGATCATGTGATATAGAAGAGGTCACATGACAATTTTTGTTATCCCCACACTTGATTTGGTATTGATTTGGCCTGTCCAACACCAGATTTTAGGAAAATGACAGAGGGTCAAAAAACTGTCCCAATGAGTTAATATTTCAAATAATTAATTGATCCATTACTTCTCGGACGAATCACGTGATTTAAACGGAGTCAGGATTTCAATATGCCATATTATCATTCTCTATTTTCCCAAGTATTTACATAATCACCTTGGTCCACTATTAGCTGATCTTTCCAAATGGTGAAAACATTGGGACAGTTTTTTGACCCACTGTATATCTGGTTGTGTTCCGAGGGCGGTGTACATAAGCATGCCAATGGCCTCTTGATAAGGCTTCCGGGCCATGTGAGCAATGTCTGAAGTTGTTTGAGGCAATTGCTCACTTGTTAGGCAGATGGCAGGATCCATGGGGGTGCTAACCAGTTTCTTGTTGTTGAAACCATAACGTCTGAGCAAAGCATCGACATAGGAACATTGGGATAGCATGAGCTTACCCTGTTCCTTATCCCTCTTCACTTCGATCCCCAAAGCCAGTGGATCTCTCCCAGATCTGTAATTTTGATGAATTTTTGCACTCCATCCTTCACCCAGTCAATCAGCAAAATAGTAGACACAACAAGAGTACAGTCATCAACATGCACTAGGATTATGGTGAGATCTGGTGCCACAATCTTGAAGAATATGCTCTGGTCAACCTCACAGCATGAAAAGCCCAGGTGATCAACCAAAATCTCGCATAAACATTGGTACCATCATCAGCCAGACTGCTTGAGACTGTAGAGGGTCTTCTTGAGGTGGCAAACGTGATGTGGGTGGGTGGTGGATGTGAAACTGGGTGGTTGCTGCATATAGATCATCTCACCAGGGCCTAATTTCCCATTTAGGTATGCACCCTTGATATCGATCTGATGGATCTCATAGTTACGGGTGGCAGCAATTGCTAGAACTGTCCAGATAGATGTGAGTCATGCCACAGGTGCAAAAGTGTCAAAATAATCAACTCTGGGGACTTGGGAAAATCCTTGGGTGACAAGACAGACCTTGTAATGGACAACATTGCCAGCAGCATCCTTCTTAGCTTTAAAAACCCATTTTGAGCCAATGATGTTAGCTCCAATTGGTGGATCAACAAGTTCCCACATTCTGGCATCACCCAACATGATGAGTTCTTCCTCCATGGCTCTTTTCCACAGCTCCCAGTTGGCTCGTTTCCTCACTTCCTGCAGGCTCCCTGGTTCCAGGCCCTCTGTTTCCTCAATATCAGCCACTATGACATGTACATCTGCCCAGTCCAGTTCTTCAGCTAGGGTGACTGCTCACCCTTCTAGGATATCCCTTGGTGCTTGGGTTTCAAGCTCATTGGGGTTGTTGGGGGTGTAGGTCACCCTTGCTAGGTGTCTCCTCAGGGCTAGCATTGTTTGGAGTGCTGTTTTTGGCAGGATTCACTGTAGGCTTGGTGGGATCAGCTGGATGCTGATCTGGTGCATCTGGTGTCTTGTTTGGGGGGTTTGCTGGGGTGTTGGGGCTGTGTGGGGGGTTGTTTTGAGGCTTGCTCACAGGTGAATGCTCCCCTTTGAGCCTGGGATGACCTGTATTAATAAACCAAAAATTTTGTTTGATTTTTACAGCACCTATGTCCAGAAAATAAATGTGGGAGCCATTGCTCTTGGCATCATATGCCACCCATCTCCCCTTCTTTGCTCATCCTCTGAGCTTGTCCCCACCTGCCTGGTGTACCCATACTTCTTTACCCCACTCACATATCACCCTTAGGTCCAGTTTACAACTGTACAACACCTCAAAAGGTGTTTTGCCCTTGACTGCTCAAGTGCCTGTCCTAGTCATCAGCCAGACAACATGGGCAATGGCTAGCATGCAGTAGTGCATGTGTATGTTTGACAATTGTACGATTTCAGCTTTCAGCAACACCATTGTGTTGGGGTGTATTGTGTACTGTGAGTTCGGTCTCTGTGCCTTGGGATTTCAAGTAGGACTGAAATTCGGTTGTAGTGTACTCCCCTCCCCTATCCAAATGCAACACCTTAACTTGGGTACTGAATTGTGTCTTGCACCATGCATTGAAATTTTGGTAGGCCTCAAAAACATCGGATTTGTTGGAGAGAAAGTCAATATGGGTCCACCTTGAAAAATCATCGATAAACGTTACATAGTAGCACTTTCCCCTCTTTGTCTCTACTCATGCAGGTCCTCATACATCAGAATGAACCTCCTGTCCAAAAGTGGATGCTTGTTCACCCTCCTGTGCCTTTGAAATTGGCAGCTGAGTTGCCTTGCCATAGGCACATGACTTGCAGAAGAAATCAACATTGGCTCTGTCCTCTAGCCTCAGGCCAGCCACCAGACCATCATGGACAAGTTTCCAGGCTGCACCAGCAGCGATGTGGCCCAGCTGTCAGTGTAACATGTCTAAGCTAAGTGGTTTAGCCACCACGTTTGCTTCCTCTGCTTCTTTGACTAGTTTGTATAGTGTTAGAGCCGGTGCGGGTCGGGACCGAAGCGGAGGGTCGGGGTGGTATCCTTGGTATAAGGTAACCAGGGGACAGGGCGAAGTCAGTACGTAGACTTCGGGACCGAGGCGGAGTACGTCGGGCGGGGGGTTGGACTTGCGGCCTCAGCTTATGTGCTGTGCCCTCCTACTGTCCTAGTCCGTATTTCAGGAAGTCGGAGCCGAAGCGGAGCAAGGCAGAAGAGAGGAGAGGATATGGAACAGGGAGCTGGTCCGCTGCTCGATTCGATTATCAGACTGAGGAGTACAAGCCAAGTACCTACGGTATATATACTACTGGCCTTACGAACTATGACTCGTACTGACTACGTGCGGAGTGAAGCGGAGACCCATATGGTTACAAACGGATTACAAACGAAATGGAGACCGGTACGGGTATGGAGACTGGTAACGTATCTTGACTACGGACGGGAAATGGAGACGGGGAAATAGAGACAGCGAGGTTCAGGTGACCACGGCACGTGTGGAGGTGGTCGCGTGATCGGGGCAGTGGGTTGCGGTCGGAGTGAGTCGGGGCCGAGTCGGAGGGCAGAGGGTTGTTGTGTGGAACACACGTGGAGTCGAGAAGCCGAAGTTTAAGTGATTAGACTTATAGTTGGCATGGATATGACAGTGCCCCCCCTTTAGGGCCGAGCCTCGAGGCCCTAGGCGGTCCAGACCGGGTCCATCGGAAGACATCCGCCCAAGTATAAAAACCGGCGAACTGGTTCGGTCCGGAAATACACAACTTGACCTCCTACCACCATGAGCAGCCAATCGTCTCGACAACCAACCGCGGCGGAGCGCAAGGCGCAGTTACTGAGGGAAAAGGCGGAGCAGGAGGAGCGGATGCGGCTGGAGATCGAGAGGTTGGAAGAGGAGGAACGGCGAGAGGAGGAACGGCGATTGGCGGTAGAGCGCCAAGAGGAAGAACGGCGACGGATGATTGAACTGCGTCAACGGCAAGCGGAGGAGCGGGCAAGGGAGCGACGGGCGGAAGAGATCAGGCGACAGCAAGAGGAAGCTGCTGAGGACGAACGTCGGGCGATCCGGGCCCGACTCGTCGCGATGACTACGACAGCTTCATCCAGCCGCCTGCCGGAGCAGCCTATGGAAGTCGACCATGAAGAGTCCGACCCAAATTACACGGGCGATGACGCGGCGAGGGACGAAGAGGAGGAGGAGGAGGAGGACTCCGAAGGTTCGGAGGTAAAGGGAAAGGGAAAAGGAAAGGCGAGGGCGGCCCCGCGGCGGGGCAACAAACACGTATTCGGAGGCGATAACCCGTGCTGGAGATGTCAGCGGGATGAGGTCCGGTGCGAGATTGCCGGTGGGTAAGTAAATACAAGAGTATCTACGATGATAATTGCTGACAAAGGCCCCAGCAACACTAGGAGTTGCCGACGGTGTAGCAAAATGAAGAAACGATGCGGGGGTCAAGAAGAGACGGAGCCGAGCGGAGCCAGAGGTTTGTCGGGCCAGCAATTCGAAGGTGAGTAAGGAATCCTGTATTATGATGGATGCCAATTGATGGACCTTGTAGAGTTGAAACGGCTCATCGAAGAAAGGCACCAGGAGACCGTCAAGAAAATCTACACCCTGGAGGTGCGAATTGAGCGGTCCATCGCTCGGTTGGGGGAAAAGGTCGACAAGATGGGGTCGCTTGCTGGCCGCTACGAGCAACTACGGCGTTGGGAGGCTCAGGTGGACGGAAATTGGTCGAGTGGAAATTTTTCGGAGACGGAGGGTTCGGAGGGGAGTGTCGGGCCCGCTTCGGAGGAGGAGGTGCAGGATTTGATGGAAGAAGTGAATGGGTCGCCCGGGCTCTCTGGAGACGACACCGATAGGTAGTTGTACGGGGTTGTTTTTTGGGTTTGTTTAATACATGGTTGTTTCTTGGTGTGATGTGTGGTCAGTAACTCAAAGTGAGTGAAGAGGACCAGGCTTTGCAGGGTAAGAGGAATGAAAAGCCTCTACGAGATCTATAGCATGTTCAAGCTCGGTGGCTGGCAACCACGAGGACTCTTCTTCAGTGTCTTCGTAACCTAACCAGATGACTTTATAGAGGAGCTTGCACGCGCGGCGCCGATCGATCTTAGAGTCGACGATGCGGGCAATCTCGTATTCTGGTTCACCGTCAATGGAAACCGGCGCGGGCGGCGGATCCGATCGGGCGGGTATGGTGTTAGGTGTGGCTGGTTCGAGCATGGAAACATGGAAGACTGGGTGTACTCCACGCATGGAGTCGGGAAGTCGGAGTGTAAGGGAGTGAGTACCTGCTCGTGCAATGATCTCATAAGGCCCAAGGTACTTTTCGGAGAGTTTTTTGGAGGGACGGGTGGTGTGGAAGAATTGGGCTTTCACGAATACCTTTTGTCCAACCTTGAAGTCCGGGGCGGGGAGTCGGCGGGCGTCGGCGGAGGTCTGATAACGTTGCTGGGCTAGCGCTATTTCGGACTTCAAGGTGGTGTGTAGGTCGTCGAGGTCAACAGCAAAATGGCGGGCCCGAGCGGAGGCGAGATCGCGTTCAGGATGAACTGTGATGTTCGGATGGTATCCTTTATTAGCGAAGAACGGGGAGATACCGGTGGTGGCACTAGGAGCGTTGTTGTAAGCGAACTCGGCTAGTGGTAGTAATTCGGACCAATTGTCCTGTTGGTAGTTACAGTAGACCCGAAGATATTGTTCGAGGGTCTGGTTGGTGCGTTCCGTCTGTCCGTCGCCTTCTGGATGGTAGCCCGAAGTGAAATGTAACTTCATATCGAGGGCTTGTCCCAATGAGCGGAAGAAGTGGGAGACGAATTCGGAGCCGCGGTCGGAGGTAACATGTTCGGGTACGCCGTGCTTGGAGAAGACGTGGAGGACGAATAGGCGGGCGAGGTCGGAGGAGGTGACGGTATCATAAGTCGGGATGAAGAGGGATTGCTTGGTGAGTCTGTCAACGATTACTAGGATGGCGTTGTAGCCGGAGGAGGCGGGGAGTTTTTCGATGAAGTCCATGGAGATTGAATTCCAAGGGCGTTCGGGAATGGGGAGTTGTTTGAGGAGACCGTAGGGACGGTGGCGCTGGGGTTTAGACCTCATACAGGTGACACAAGACTTACAGAAATCCTTGACAAAGGTGCGGACACTAGGCCAGGTGTATTCGCGCCAGATGAGTTCTAGCGTTTTGTTCTGACCGAAGTGTCCGGCTAGGACATGATCATGCTTGTACTGGAGGACCCGAAGTCGGAGATTGTCGGCGTCAGGGACGTAGATTCTGTCGTCTAGTAGAAGGAAACCTTTATCATTAACTGACCAACGGCCTTCTGGGCTAGCAAGGTTGGCGGAAGCGGTCGGATCCGCTGGTAGGGCGGCGAGGATATCGCGGTGTAGCTGGTCGAGATCCATGACTACAGCTGCGCGAAGGGAAGGGGCGTAAAGAGTGGTGGCACGGACGGAGGCCGCGAGTTGTTCATGAGTGAACACAGGCCGGAAGTTGTGCGGGTTGACCGATGCATAGTCGCTATTCCCCCCTTTAGGGTAGACGTCCCATCGTCTAGTTAGGGCGTCAGGCTTGGTACCGAGGCGGCCGGGTCGGAAACGGATGACGAGGTGGAACTGGGATAGGAACTCGGACCAACGAGCTTGGCGGCGAGTGAGGATTTTGGTGGTGCAGAAGTATTCAAGGTTTTTGTGGTCGGTGACTACATCAATAGTAAGAGGGGCACCCTCAAGATAGTGCCGCCAGATACGAAAAGCCTCGAATATCGCCAGGAGTTCCTTGTCGTGGGTGTCATAATTAAGTTCGGCCGTGTTAAAGGTGCGGGAATGGAATGCAACGGGGTGAACCTCTCCGTCATCGGTGATGATAGAGAGGATAGCCGCAAGGGCGTAGTCGGAGGCGTCGGTCTCGACAATGATCTGAGCATCGGGGGCCCAAGGAGTGAGGACGGGGGCGGATATGAATGCTTCTTTCAGGGAACTGAAGGATTCGCGGCATTCGTCGGTGAAATTCCATTTCACATCTTTGCGGGTGAGGCGGGTGAGCGGAACGACGATGTCGGAGTAACCGTGAATGAAGCGACGGTAGAAATTGGCGAAACCTAAGAAGGACTGGATGTCCTTGACTTTCTTGGGTTCCGGCCACTCCTGGATGGTCTTGACCTTAGATTGGTCCATTCGGAGACCGTCGGGGGAAAGAATGTAGCCGAGGTATTCCACTGTGTCAGAGTGGAATTGGCATTTGTCGGGGCGGGCGTATAGGCCGTGTTGTCGGAGCCGCTTGAGGACCTCCTTGACTTGGTCACGATGGATACTATGATTGTCGGAGTATATCAGAATGTCGTCAAGGTAAATAGTAACGCAGACGTCGAGCATGTCCTTGAATATATCGTTCATGAACTGCTGGAAGGTGGCGGGGGCATTGGTGAGGCCGAAAGGCATAACCATCCATTCGAAGGAGCCGTAGCGGGTCCGAAAGGCGGTCTTCCATTCGTCGCCGTCAGCAACGCGGACTAGATGGTAAGCGTGACGGAGGTCAATTTTGGTATATACGCGAGCTTTGCGAGGGGAGTCTAAGAGGTCGGAGATGAGCGGAAGGGGGTAGCGATCCTTCTTGGTAATACGGTTGAGACCTCTAAAATCAACACATAAACAGAGGGAGCCGTCCTTTTTCTTGACGAAGAGGACCGGGGCTCCATGAGGAGAAGTGGAGGGGCGAATGAAGCCAATAGATAAATGTTCGTCAATGAAATCACGTAGAGCTCCAAGCTCTGATTGTGAAAGGGAGTAAATGGTACCGACCGGAGGCTGACCGCCATCCTCTAGGTTAATCTGGAGGTCGTAAGGGCGGTGTGGAGCGAGTGTGTCAGCACGCGATTTACTGAAAACATCGGCAAACTCATGGTATTCCTCGGGGATGGACGAGAGGTCAGCCGGGTCATCGGAGACAGAAGAAGACGCGGCCGATGTGGAGGTGGCGGAAAGATTGATTCGGAATTGTTGGGAGCCAGGGAGCTTGGCAGCGCGGATAAAGGCAGGAGCGTTTATCAAGGAGATGTGCGGTTTCGCAAGGGAGACAGATTGGGACGAGGTCCCGGACAGGGGTGGTGAACCTAGGTCAGGAGAGTCAGGGGCGGCCATAGGCGGAGCCGATGCGGGTGCGACGCAGGTAGAGACGGAAGCAGGATTCTCGAGTAGGGATGGCCGGAAAGTAATACTGCCCAAAGCCCAGTCAATCAACGGATTGTAGCGGGTGAGCCAGTTGTGTCCTAAGACCACAGAACAGGAAGAGTCGAGCCGGGTGACATAAGTGTCCAAAATGATAGATTCACCGGAGGGGAAGGATACAGGCAGTTGCGCAAGCTCCGTAATGTAGGCGTTTGAGGTCCCATCAAATAACCGAAGTTCAATAGCCGGGATGGACGAGGTTAGAATACTATGAGAACGAACGAAAGAAGAGTCCACAAAACAGTGAGTAGAACCACTATCAACAAGAGCTTTGAAAGGAGAAAAAGAAGAAGAAAAGTCAGAACTAACTACATTGTCCGTTGTAGAAAGCGGGTCCGAAGCGGAGAGTACAGGAGCGGGAACAGAGGGTAACAAAGTAACTAAAGGAGAAGTTAATGTAATATGAAGAGAGTTTGGATCGGAAAGAGCGGACGCATTGAGACGGAAACTCTCTGGAGCACAGCAGAGTTCAATGCGATCCTCAGTCTGTGCAGAGGCCTGAGGACCGCCGACTATTTTTCCGAGCTCGGGAGAGCCGGCGCATCTGTCTCGGAAATCTGAGCCTGTCGGCCTTTAGCCTTGGCATCAGGGAATTTCTTCTTGTCGCAGTTGGCAGCCCTGTGATTGGGATCTGCGCAGACAAGGCAGAGGTTATTGTCGAAACGTCGTTGACGTTCCTCGGGGGTTAATTTACCGTCCTTACCCAGTTTACTAGTAAGGTCGGACTTTGGCGGGGCCAATTTCTGACCGGCGGACGGGTTGGGCGGATTGCCCTTGAAGATGTTATTACTGGGGGTGCTGCCTTTGTTGTTACTGTTGGCAGGCTTGGCGGCAGGTTGATGGTTTGTCGCGGTGGAAGGGGATGGGTTGCCTCCAGGTTTCCTAGAGGCGGTCGGGTCCGAAGCGGCTTTGGCGCGGGCCTTCTCGCGTTGGCGTTCCCAGTAGCGAGCGTCGATCTTCATCGCTGCTGCTCGCATTTCGATGAAGGTGTCGGGCTTGCCGTCGGGCCGATTGGACAGAATGTCCTGGATGCGGTCGGGGAGGCCTTTGTAGTAGCGGTGACAGAATACTTCGTCACCCCAGCGGAGTTGGCCAGCTAGACGGAGGAAATCGACGTTGTAGACGGCGATCTTCTCGTCGTAGCGCATTCGGAGGGAGTCGAGCTGCTCAGCAGCTTCTCCGGTCGGATCCGCGGGACCGAAATTGGTCTGCAGTTCCAGGGTGAACTGGTCCCAGTCCTCGATCCAGTCGTGTATTATTCCGTGGTTGTCGGCCTCGTCGAGGCTGATTTCGAAGTGTTGCTGTGCCACGCCTGTGAGGTATGTCAACGCGAAGTTGACCTTGGTGGCGGGGATAGCGAACTGGGCCGGGTTAGTACGGAAATAGAGCCGACATTGGAAGAGGAAGGGTTTGAGTTTGGCAGGGTCGGAACCTGTAAAGATGTCAGGTTCGCGAGCTTTGGTACGGGGAGATCGAGGAGGCTGTGGGGCTTGAGAGTTCCCACGGCCGTCCATTTGGTCGGCTATGCGTTGGAAAACGCGGAGTATGAGTCTATCATGGTCGTCTCGGGTGTTGCCAGGTGGGATGTTGTTGTTGTTGTCGCCGTTGTCTGATGGTTCGTCGTCGCCCGGGGGCCCGTCCCCATTGTCAGGGTAGTCGTCGGGATCACCAGGGTCGCTGGGATCAGGATTGGGGTCGGGGCCGTCGTCGGGGCCGTCGGGAGTCCGGAATACTGAAGGTTGTATATCTTCAGAGAAACGGTCTGGGGTCGAGGGTGCGATCGATTGTTGGTGAGAGCGAGAAGCCCTCGGGGAGTCGGGTTGCAGTTCCTCGGAAGGAGGTTGTCGAGTGATGCGTTTGCTACGGCGAGCGGCTGGAGTTACCAGAGTGCGAGTACGGGTAACTGTTCGAGAGACCATGGTTAGAAAAATTCAGAGTGTGGTGGACAGGAGGAGTTTGAGTCTGATAATACTGTTAGAGCCGGTGCGGGTCGGGACCGAAGCGGAGGGTCGGGGTGGTATCCTTGGTATAAGGTAACCGGGGGACAGGGCGAAGTCAGTACGTAGACTTCGGGACCGAGGCGGAGTACGTCGGGCGGGGGGTTGGACTTGCGGCCTCAGCTTATGTGCTGTGCCCTCCTACTGTCCTAGTCCGTATTTCAGGAAGTTGGAGCCGAAGCGGAGCGAGGCAGAAGAGAGGAGAGGATATGGAACAGGGAGCTGGTCCGCTGCTCGATTCGATTATCAGACTGAGGAGTACAAGCCAAGTACCTACGGTATATATACTACTGGCCTTACGAACTATGACTCGTACTGACTACGTGCGGAGTGAAGCGGAGACCCATATGGTTACAAACGGATTACAAACGAAATGGAGACCAGTACGGGTATGGAGACTGGTAACGTATCTTGACTACGGACGGGAAATGGAGACGGGGAAATAGAGACAGCGAGGTTCAGGTGACCACGGCACGTGTGGAGGTGGTCGCGTGATCGGGGCAGTGGGTTGCGGTCGGAGTGAGTCGGGGCCGAGTCGGAGGGCAGAGGGTTGTTGTGTGGAACACACGTGGAGTCGAGAAGCCGAAGTTTAAGTGATTAGACTTATAGTTGGCATGGATATGACATATAGGCCCCTTCCAGTCCTTGGAATCTTGGCGATATGGGTGCCACTAGTGTCTTGAATTATGCATTTGCCATGTGTGAATGTGGTCGTGAAGCCAGCATCATCAAGATGGCTGATCAATACAAGTGTATAGCCTGCCTCTGGTGAGTATAGGACTTCACTCAAGTGGAGTTGTGATGAGGTGGCACCGTTAGGTAGCTCAAGGACTACTTCACCCTTTCCAATGGCATCAAATGCTTTCTTATTTGCAGTATGTAAGGGGCAAGGGGAAATGGATTCAAAGGTTGCAAAACTATCTTGGTAGGGGGAGATATGGTTTGTAGCTCCTAAGTCAAAGACCTTGACCCAGGTTGGACTTGTTTCAGTAACACTGGTGATTTCCTCCATAGCTACATCACATTCACCAATATCCAAGTCATCAAACTCACTTGTCAACTCCCCTTTGCTCCATAGTTCATCTGAGGAGCTGCCTGCCTCAATTTTGGCCCAGCTTGTATCCATTTCTGAGTCTGATAACTCTTCAACCATGAGGGAACAGTCCTCATCATCGCTATCTGCCATAACAATGTTGGTGCTGCCACCCTTCTTGTTGGGTGGGCTTCCTCCCTTCTCCCCTTCTTTCCTCTTGCTGACCAGCTTCTTCAGGTTAGGATACTCTCTCTTCCAATGCTCTCCACTACAATTCCAGCATGGACCTTTTTTCTTCCCTTTTCCTTTCAGCTTTCCACTCCCATTGCTACCCTCAGCTACCAAAGTGTCATCCTGCTCAGATTTGGCATTGCTGACCCTGGATTGCTCAGGGTTGCCTTGGTCCCATTCATCACTGATCAGTATAATTAGGATTTCAGGCTCAATGGTGTAATGGAGGGAACTGTGGAGTTGGGTGGCAGAGAGCTGGTTGGCAGCATATGTCAATAGCCAGCAAGGTAGGGATTGGAGTATAGCACTCCTGTAGTTGTTATCGCTAATTGTGACACCCACAGCACCTAATTCGGCCTTTTGAGATTGGATCTTGTTCAGGAACAAACGTACATCACCCCGGTCAGGACATTTCATGGTCATGAACTCATGATGGAGCCATGCTTGCGAGAATGTACTATTGTAAGTGTATTCTTGCATTATGGCATCCCACATTGCTTTGACTGTGTGGTGTCCAGCTGTGACCATTAGCATGGAGTCTGGGAGGTGTTGGGCAAGCAAGGAGTGAGCAATATTCTCGTTTCTTTGCTATGCCTCAATTATCTCAGCAGTGACAACAGGGACAGTAGGTACTGTGGTAGGGGCAGGTGCTGGTGTAGCAGCAGCCTGGGGAGCAGTGGTGGAAGAAGCAATAGTCATTTGGGAGGTTGGGAGTACAGGACATGGTGTGCTGCCATTGAAATGGCCCCACAGCCCCTTGCCTTGGATCACAGTCCACAAACGTAGCAACACCCCCAGGGTCCTGCTAACTCAACCCAGGAGTAATGCCTAGGTTCCAGAATGAGTTACGCATATGGTCTCAGAATGTAAATTGTAATTACATTTTGTTGGACAATTATCTCAAGTTGTATAAAAATGACTTTGACATCTTTTTCATGCAAGAACCCCCTTGGTGAAACCTCCGTAAGGCTCCCTCTGCTGTTTATAAGGATGGTGAAGGTGTTGTAGGTGCTCCACTCCATCCGGAGTGGACTTGTGTCCATGTGGCAAGGGGGGCACACCTATAACCTTATGAACGTCTATTCTGATGACCAACACACCGCCATTCTGGCCCTCAGAGGGCTGGTGGACTCTCTGCCTGCCATGACATGCATGGTGGGTGACTTCAACTGCCACTCAGAATGGTGGGATCCTAATCGGATCTTGCATCTGGGGATCACCCAATCTCTCCTAGAGGGTGGGATGGATCTGGGGCTTGATTTGGCATTACCGGCAGTACCAGGCCCAACTCACTTCCCACATGATACAAATCTGTCACCATTGGTGATCAATCTTGTCTTCCTTCCGATGGCTTGAGATCCAGATCTCAGGCCCCTGATAGGTCTCAAGAAGCACAGTCCTTTGGACCATGCTCCTCTAACTCTGGTTCTCCTGGTCACTCATTTTATGACCAGGGTGATCTGTTGAGTTCTGAAGCCTGATAGCGACAAGGAGTCAAAGTTTGTGGCACAGATATGTGAGGGGCTGGCCACTTTGCAGCTGCCCTTGGACACTCCTGCAGAGGTGGAGTCCGTGGCTTCAGCTGTGGCTCATATCATCTCTCAGGCTTGGGATGCCTTCTCTGAGGAGGTATTCATTGTTGGGCACTCGAATCTGTGGTGGAATGATGAGTGTACTGCTGCCATTCAGGCATACTGGGCGTCCCCATCTGTGGATGTGTGGTTCAAGTTCCAACAGGTTGTCAAGGCTGTCAAATGCAAGTTCTTCAATGAGAAGATCAAGGAGATTGCATCTGCAAACAAGCACCCCTGGGACCTTATGGCCTGGGTTAAACAGCGCAAACTCCCAGCGTGTGATGTGATTCAGCACAATGGAGTGCCATGTCACGATATGGACTCCCTCTGGGATGCTTTCATGGGGCCTACAATGCAGCCTCTGGCTGCGCTGTAAATCCCTCTGTATTGGATGCTCTTCCTGCACAGGCAGAGAGGGTGTGGTACCCATTCTCAACCCTGGAGCTTGAGGACGCTCTGTGTTCTTGTATGAAGAGGTCTGCTCCTGGGCCTGATCACATTATGTGGTCATACCTGAAGGACATCGTGGTGGACTGAGCATCCTGCCACATGTTTGTCGATCTCGCCAATGCCTGCCTGACAGCAGGGCATTGGCCAGATTACTTCAAGGAGTCTAACTTGGTGGTCATACCTAAGCCGGGAAAGCCCTCATACTCTACACCCAAGGCCTTCCAGCTGATTGTGCTGCTGAACATGTTGGGCAAGCTTGTGGAGAAGATGATCTCCAACCACCTCTAATTTGACTGTGTCAAATGGGGGGTGTTTCACCCCAACCAGGTAGGCAGTATCCGCCAGAGGTCCACTGAGGATGCCAGGTTGATCCTCACCCATCTTGTTCATGTGGGGTGGGCTCAGGGGCTATGGATGAGTGTTGTTGCCTTTGACATTGCTCAGTTTTTTCCTTCACTGAATCATGATATGATTCTGGCAGTGCTGTCATGGTTGGGGTTTGCACTGGTACTGGTGTGGTTCTTTGGCTCCTATTTGGTTGGGAGGTCTACCACATATCTGTGGAACTCCTTCCAGTCCAACCCCAGGCAAGTGGATCTGGGTGTGGGGCAGGGCTCTGCTCTGTCACCAGTCTTGTCTGCCTTGTATCTCACTCCCCTGGTGTACTTGTACTACCAGAGGACCCCCAGCCTTTGCATCAACATGCTCTCATATGTTGATGATGGGACCCTTATAGTCCAGACCAAGACTTGGGAGGACAATGTTTCTGCCTTGCAGGTGGCTTACTGCTACATGCATGGGCTTTTGACTCTTTTGGTCTCACACTTGAACATACCAAGTCCAAGGTCTTCCACTTCTCTCGCAACCCAAGGGATGCCAACCCACCCATTGACTTGGGCTTCCATCCATATACGGGGGACACCCCTTTGAGACTCAAGCCATTCTGGCAGTACTTGGGTTTCTATTTTGATCGCACTCTCACCTTCCATGAGCACATATGCTACTATTCTACCAAGGCATTCTCCATGGTTGGGGCGATGGGGATGCTTGGTAATTCAACCCAGGGGCTGCTTCCTGATCAGAAGCGCCTCCTTTACCAGTCCTGCATGGTTCTATTGCCACATATGGATTCCATATGTGGTATCACAAGGGTTTCTGCAACAAGGGAATCCTCAAGATGTTTAACTCCATGCAGTGGCACGCCACTAATTGGATTATTGGTATGTTTTGCACATCCCCCTCTGGGGGGGCAGAGGCCCTTGCAGGCCTCCTGCCCTTCCGGCTGCATCTCAAGAAGCTGGCCTCCCAAACAATATTCCAGGTTGCCATGCTTGTGGTGGATCATCCACTTCAGCCCTTGCTGGGCCACAAGTTTAGAGGGAGCTCTCCTGTGCACCCTGGGTCTATTTTGTCTCTCACCCTGGCACTCCAGCCCAAGATGAAGAGTGCTCTCATGGAGGTACAGAATGTCCTTCCACAGCTTACTGAGCCGTTCAGTCTGTTCGTGGACAAGAACAGGCCAGGTCTCAGACTTTTGGACCACTTCTCGGAGCGGATCAAATTCATGCTATACACTGTTGATCTGAAGGGGGATTTGAAGCAACAGCATCTAGATGGATTGCACGCCTCTATTTGGAGGGTGCAGTCCAACCTGTCATCTGCTTGCATAGTGGCTGGTGCCCACTGGCTGCCATGTGGGAGACTGCAGGCCATTTCAGTGGCTTGCATGTTTGCAGGCAGGCACTTGGTTAGGCAGGCCAGGCAGGCTGTGGGGAGGGTTCTGCTTGCTGATGCAGAGCTCCACTCCATTTGATTGGGAGTAGGCATGGTCCTGGACCATGTCAAGACTGATCACATATTTATCTACACTAGCTCCGCAAGTGCTGCCTGCAGAGCTATGGATCCCTCTGTTCACACTGGCCAGGCTCATTCCCTGGAGGTGTGCCAATCTCTGGATCGCTGGCTGTCTGCTAAAGCCCAGTGGACCATCACCTTCTGGCAGGTGCCCTCAGGCTCTGTTGCAGAGCTTCACTCTGACACTGTTGTGATGGTGAAGGAGCTTCGTGTCTCACTGGGTGTTCACCCAGCGACCACCATTGACTCCCTCCATGCCGAGGTCATGAGGGGGTGCATTGACGAGTGGGTGAACATGTTTCACTCACCCTTGTATCAGGGTAGGAACTTCCTCCCCCTGTTGGACTCCCTCAGGAAGCCTCTCCAACCCTTGTATCTCTCCAGAGGTACCTGGCTCCAAGAAATTGGCCCTCGGATGTCTGTTGCTGGTACAGCACAAGCAGCCCACACTATACTTGGTCACGCCCCTATAGGGGAGTACTGCACTAGATTCCACCCCCAGGAGGATCACTCCTGTCCTTGTGGGATGTGGCTTGAGACCCACACCCACATACTCACTTCCTGTCCAAATTATATGTGACGTGGTGGATTACCCCACGATCTTGATGCCCTTCTGGGCTTTCTGGAGCAAAATCCCTCCATGTTTTCATTCCAATCCCGCCCCCCCGAGGGAGTAGGATAACTAGGGAGGGCCTTTGGGTTATTTCCCCCTCATGGGCTTCAGCCTCGAGGAGCTGGTGGTTTTTCACCCCCCGCCCTCAGGTGGGGTGTAGCGATTTATGGAGAATTGACTCCTAATGCCCAATAAGGGCAGAGACCCAAAGCTCTTAGAGCCTCAGTCTGCAGGGTGTAGGGATTTACAGAGAATCAACTCCTAACCCCCTTCAGGGGGGGGACCTGTTGGCCCTATCCACCCCTTGCCTGTCATGCCCTGGCTTTGTCGGAGTAGCAAGCTCTTCACCCATGCGCACTTCTTTACAGAGTGTGGCCTTTCAAGTCAGTGGGACTCTCTTCCCTACCTTTAGTGGTAGTTATACCCTGTATTAGTTGCCTTGTACATAGCTAGTGCACATGGACTGCATTTGAGCACCATGTTATAAATTGTTCATTTCAAAAAAAAAAAAAAAAAAGAACTGCCAGCTCATCAGGTGGCCAGCATACCCAGCCATTAAGCACCTTCGCCAAGGGCGCACCCAACTCCCCAATGACACCAAACAGCCCCAGGATGCTTCAGAAGGGTGAAGAGAGTAGGAATAGTGTAGATAGCCCACTAAGAAAGGGATGGCCACCTGTAGATTAAGAGTAGAAAATAATGTAAAGTGGAGATGATGGTGGTAAGAGGGAAAGAAGCACTGTTGAGTTTGCTGGCAACACAGAGGACCCAGGCTTCCATACCTTCAAGGCTGCAATGTCTGCACCTGATGGGACTCAATGGCAAGGTGCCTGCAATGATGAGATGATGTCTTTGATGGGTAACAACACTTGGCAAATTGTTGAGCTCCCTCCTGGCAAGACAGCTATCAACTTAGGTTGGGTGTTCCAAGTCAAGCTCTTTTTTTTTTTTTTTTTTTTTTTTTTGAAATCAACAATTTATAATGCGGTGCTCGAACGCAGTCCACATACACTAGCTATGTACAAGGCAACTAATACATGGTATAACTACCAATAAAGGTAGGGAAGAGAGTCCTGCTGACTCGAAAGGCTACACTCCATAAAGAAGTGTGCATGGGTGAAGAGTTCACTACCCCAACGAAAACCAGGGTATGACAGATGAGGGGTGGATAGGGCCAACAGGTCTCCCCCCTGAAGGGGGTTAGGAGTCACTTCTCCATAAATCCCTACACCTCACAGACTAAGGCTCTAAGAGCCTTGGGTCTCCACCCTTATTGGACATTAGGAGTCAATTCTCCATAAATCGCTATACCCTGCCCAAGGGCAGGGGGCGAATAACCACCAGCTCCTCGAGGCCAAAGCCTACAAGGGGGGAATAACCCGAAGGCCCTCCCCAGCTATCCCACTCCCTCAGGGGGGTGGGATTGGAACAAAAATGCAGAAGGATTTTGCTCCAGAAAGCCCAGAAGGGCATTGAGGTCGTGGGGCAACCTACCACATTGTGTAAACTTTGGACAGGAAGTGAGAATGTGAGTATGGGTTTCAAGCTGCAACCCACAAGGACAGGAGTGATCCTCCTGGGGATGGAATCTATCATGGTACTCCCCTATTGGGGTGTGACTGAGTATAGTGCAGGCTGCTTGTGCTGTACCAGCAACAGACATCCAAGGGCCAATTTCTTGGAGCCAGGTACCTCTGGAGAGATACAAGGGTTGGAGAGGCTTCCTGAAGGAGTCCAACAGGGGGAGGAAGTTTCTACCCTGATACAAGGGTGAGCAAAACATATTCACCCACTCATCAATATACCCCCTTGTGACCTCAGCCTGGAGGAAGTCGATGGTGGTCATCAGGTGAGTGCCCAACGAGACACGTTGCTCCTTCACCATTGCAACAGCATTAGAGTGAAGCTCTACAACAGAGCCTGAAGGTACCTGCCAGAAGGTAACAGTCCGCTGGGCCTTGGCAGACAGCCAGCATTCCAGGGACCAGCACACCTCCAGGGAATGAACCTGGCTGGCGTGAATGGAAGGATTCACAGCTCTGCAGGCAGAGCCTGTGGAGCTAGTGTATGTAGATGAGTATGTGATCGGTCTCGACACGGTCTAGGACCATGCCTACTCCCAATCAAATGGAGTGGAGCTCCATGTCAGCAAGCAGAACCCTCCCTGTGGCCTGCCTGGCCTGCTTGACCAAGCGCCTGCCTGCAAATACACAAGCCACCGAGACAGCCTGCAGTCTCCCACATAGCAGCCAGTGGGCACCAGCCGCTATGCAAGCAGACAACAGGTCACCCTGCACCCTCCAAATGGAGGTGTGCAGTCTGTCGAGATGCTGTTGTTTCAAGTCCCCCTCAGGATCAATGGTGTAGGGCATAAACTTGATCTGCTCCAAGAAGAGGTCCAAAAGTCGGAGACCTGGCCTGTTCTCATCTGCGAATGGGCTGAGTGGCTCAGTAAGCTGTGGAAGTATGATCTGTACCTCCATAAGAGCACTCTTCACCTTGGGCTGAAGCACTGGAGTGAGAGACAAGATAGACCAAGGGTGTGCCAGGGAGCTCCCCCTGAACTTGTGGCCCAGTAAGGGCCAAAGTGGGTGATTCGCTGCAAGAGTGGTGACTCAAAATACCGTACAGGAAGCCAACTTCTTGAGATGCAACTGGAAAGGCAGGAGGCCTGCAAGGGCCTCTGCCCCCCCAGAGGGGGATGTGTAAAATGCACCAATGATCCAATTGGCAGTGCGCCACTGCATGGAGTTAAACATCTTGAGGATTCCCTTATTATGGAAACCCTTGTGATACCACATATGGAATCCATATGTGGCAATAGGAACTATGCAGGACCGGTAGAGGAGGCACTTCTGATCAGGAAGCAGCCCCTGGGTTGAATTACCAAGCATCCCCATTGCACCAACCGTGGAGAAAGCTTTGGTAGAATAGTAACATACATGCTCACAGAAAGTGAGAGCATGATCAAAATAGAAACCCAAGTACCGCCAGAACAGCTTGGGCCTCAAAGGGGTGTCCCCCATGTATGGATGGAAGCCTAAGTCAATGGGCGGGTTGGTATCCCTCGGGTTATGAGAGAAGTGAAAGACCTTGGACTTGGTATGCTCAAGCATGAGGCCAAAAGAATTGGGGAGTCCATGCATGCAGCGATAGGCTGCCTGCAGGGCAGAAACATTGTCCTCCCATGTCTTGGATTGGACTATGAGGGTCCTGTCATTGACATATGAAAGCATGTCCACGCCGAGGCTGGGGGTCTGCTGGTAGTACAGGTATACCAGAGGGGCGAGATAGAGAGCAGACAAGACTGGGGACAGAGCAGAGCCCTGCCCCATGCCCACATCCACTTGCCTGGGGTCTGACCAGAAAGAGTTCCACAGATACATAGTAGACCTCCTGACCAGGTATGAGCCGAAGAACCACACCAACTCAGGCACAAATCCCAACCATGAAAGAACTGCTAGAATCATATCATGATTCAGCAAAGGGAAGAACTGAGTGATGTTGAAGGCTACAATGCTTGTCCACAAGCCCCAAGCCCACCCCACATGAATGAGGTGGGTGAGGATCAATCTGGCATCCTCTGTGGACTTCTGGCAAATGCTGCCAATCTGGTTGGGATGAAACACCCCCCACTTGACACAGTCAAACTGGAGGTGGTTGGAGATCATCTTCTCCACAAGCTTGCCCAGTGTGTTTAACAACACAATCAGCCTAAAGGCCTTGGGCATAGAGTAAGAAGGCTTCCCCAGTTTAGGTATAACCACTGCATCAGACTCCTTGAAATAATCCAGCCAATGCCCTGCCGTTAGGTAGGCATTGGTGAGATCAATGAACATGCAGCAGGATGCTCGGTTTGCCACAATATCCTTCAGGTATGACTACATAACGTGATTGGGCCCAGGAGCAGACTTCTTCACACAAGAACGCAGAGCGTCCTCAAGTTCCAAAGTCAAGAAAGGGTACCACGCCCTCTCCGCCTGCGCAGGGAGGGCATCTAAGACCAAGGAATCTACAATGCCGCCTCTGGCTGCGTTGTAGGTACTGTGAAGGGCATCCCACAGGGAGTCCATGTCATGACATGGCACGCCATCATGCTGTATCATGTCACAGGCTGGTAACTTGTGCTGTTGAACCCAGGCCATGAGGTCCCAGAGGCACTTGTTTGCAGAGGCAATCTCCTCAATCTTCTCATCAAAGAATCTGCATTTGATGGTTTTTACAGTCTGCTGGAACTCAAACCACACATCCCCTGAGGGGGCCGCCTGATATGCCTGAATGGCAGTGGCGCAGTCATCATTCCACCATGGATTAGACTGCCCAACAATGAACACCTTCTCCAAGAAGGCGTCCCAGGCCTGGGAGATGATGCAAGCCACAGCTGAAGCCACAGACTCCACCTCCACAGGGGTGTCCAAGGGCAGCCGCAGAGCAGCCAGCCCCTCACATATCTGTGCCACAAACTTCAACTCCTCATCACTATCAGGCTTCAGGACTTGATGGATCACACCGGTCATAAAACAAGTGACTGGGAGAACCAGGGTTAGAGGCATGTGGTCTGAAGGACCATGCATCTTGAGATTGATCAAGGGCCTGAGATTGGGATCTCGAGCCATTGGGAGGAAGACGAGATCTATCACCAACAGCAACAGATTTGAATTGTGTGGGAAGTGAGTTGGGCCTGGAACTACCAGAAGCGCCAAGCCCCAGATCCATCCCAACCTCCAGAAGAGACTGGGCAATCCCTGGATGTGAGACCTGATTAGGGTCCCACTGCTCCAAGTGGCAATTGAAGTCACCTGCCATGTAAGTCATGGCAGGCGGGGAATCCACCAGCTCCCTAAGAGCCAGAATGGTGGTGTGCTGGTCGTCCAAATAGATGTTCATAAGATTATAGGTGTGCCCCCCTTGTCACAAGGACACAACCATAATGTCGCGATGGTTGACCAAATCCCTATGAATGGATGGCCGCAAAAGCTTCAGCCTTGAGTGGACATAAGCCAGCACCCATGGGGACAAATCACCCAGCTGAAGATTCCAAATGCATGTCCACTCTGGGTGGAGTGGAGCACCTACAACACCCTCACTGTCCCTGGAGACAGTAGAGAGAGCCTTCCTTAAATTTCGCCAAGGTGGTTCTTGCACAAAAAAGACATCAAAGCCACTTTTATATAACTCAAGATAAGTGTCCAGCAGAATGTAGTTATGGTTTACATTCTGAGAGCATATGCGTAATGTTAAATAAAGTGACAGATCACTTATTAGTTAGTAATGAATTATGATATATAAGTAATTAGTTGTTATGTACACCCATCCCTTGGGGATGTCAATTAGTGGACACCGAGTTTCATGCCTTGTGTCCATTTTGACAGGATGGGACCTTAGACTAGCCAAATCCTATTAAGTGAAGGGGAGTTACCTATGAAGAACCTTTACACTTGACCAAATCAGTGGGCTTATCAAATCACACTATTATTAACAACGTGTGAATACATCAGTGATTGTTGATCAACTTGAGCTAGTGACTAGTGATCAGTGTGTCACTGATACTATTGACTCTACTCAGTTCAACAGGTTATGGGTCCCAGCTCTACACCATTTTAATCATTGATTGTTGGGGATACTGCTGCATATTGCTGTTACTGTGACTATTGGCTTATTGCCACCATATTGCGAGTTTATTGCGATTTAATTGCGCTTTTATTGCGAGTTTATTGGGGATTTATTGGATATCACTAGGTCTGACTCAGTCAGTGCTAGAATTACACCTCTTACCAACTCCAACTATGGAGAGTGGTCAGGTGAAATGCAGGCATGGTCGATGTCAAAGGGATTGTGGAATGTGGTCAGTGGGAAGGAGAAAAAGCCTGAAAAGGATCAGGGGAATATAGATGCTTGGGAATTGAAGGTGCAAAAGGCTGCTGGTGACATATATCTGTTACTGGATCGTGACCAGAGGGTGCATGTTCAAGATTTAGTGGGGGATCCAGTTGAAATGTGGAAGAAGCTTGAGGAGGTGCATCAGTCCAAGAAACCTGGTGCTCGATTCAATGCATATGATGATTTCTTCTCCATTCATAAGAATGATGAGGAATCATTAGTTGATCTGGGGACACGAATAGAGAAGGCAATGACAACTATACAGGATTTATGTCCTACCAAGTTCACCATTACCAATCTTGATGAGGAACTACAATGCATGGCATTGATTTGAGCATTACCAGAGGACTATGCGCACCTGTCAACAGCACTACTACTACAGGACAAATTGACCAAGTCAACTGTCCTTGCTGTGTTATGATCCGTGCTCCTTCTGTATCCGAGGATAACTGGAGACGGCCTTCAATCACTCTACAAGGTGTCCGAGACGGTTGGCCTTATAGAGCTTAGTGGATCGCGCTCAATGAGATAACGAGGGAAGACGCCAAGTTAAGGCAGAGAGGTAAACGACCGCTGTTAACAAGATTAAAGCTTGAGGCTTTAATCTCTACTTGTACAGGCCTTATATACCTATGAGATGCTATATACTCGTTATAGGTTACTTGGCTGTTCTACTGGTCGTGCGCAGTCCTGACCATGATGCACATCCTGGGTGATGGCATCCTAGCGTTATTTATATTACAATGAGTCAGTACTCTCGCTACTGCTGTGCGATGTTCCATCGCTTTCCTCTGACTCATAATCTCCTTCTCCCGATTGTATCTCCATGGAGTCTTCTCCATTCTCGCTCTCCATTCTCTCGGTGCTTCCATCCGTATCGGAGGTTGGATCGGTTGATCCATGGTTATCTTCCTCGTCCTCGGGGTATTCCAATATATCCTCCAAGGTTATCTCCATTCCTGCTTCTCTCGCCAGGTCCTGCATGGCGGTGTAGTATTCCCCTTCCTCGTCTTCGTATTCTTGTGCCCGTAGTTGGTCTGTAGTCTCCTGTACCCATCTTGTAAAGTCGAACAGTAATTCTTGTTCCTCCCGGTCTGGACTGTTCATAACATTATCCCCTTCGTAAGGTCTGATGTCCTCATCAGACATATCCTCAGTATAGTCCGACAGGCTCTCCTGTAATGTTTGATTCGGCGATGGGGTCCCAGTCGAAGTATGGGTCGGGTTCTGGGGAGTCGCTTCGGTAGCTTGGTGGTCTGGGGATGGCGGGTCTTGGGTGAGGTCGATGACGATGGGTTCTCTGGAGTGAATGGTGGCGGGTGTGCCGAAGGATCGATTCAGGAAGTCGGTGGCTTCCACTAGCAGATGTGGTGGTGGCGTTGGTGGTCGGAACGACGATGGGGGCATTTTGAATTCGGGTGCGGAGGGGTCTGGCTGAAGCGGGGCGCTGTTCGGTGCTTGCAACAATGTGTCGAATATTGTTGTTTGTGGTTTCGCGTGTGAGGGATCGAGCTCTGCTTGGTATTCCTCGTGGGCGGCGATACAGGCCAGGTACCATACTTGCGGGTTGATGCTGGTAAGGGTTTCTCTCGCAGTGCTTCTCGTAATGGCCTGGGGCAATCTTTCGACAATATCGACATTGGTAGCGCGGGCATCCTGCTTTGATATGGCCGAATCGACGGCAGCAATTGCAGCGAGTTCGGGTGGCGGATAAGTGAGTGGTGGTAGTCCCGATGGGGGCGTCATTAGAAGCAGATATAGCTTGTACAACACTTGATGGTTGGTTACTCGTATCCACCATGGGAGGGTTGGAAGGTTGGGTGGTGGTCCCGATAGGTAGGATAGGGCGGTCCTGACTTCCGCTTCCATTGCTCGGGCTTGGGATCGAACTCTCGAACGGGAATTCGGTGAGAGCGGTTGATAGCATGGCAGAAATGGTATTGCGGTCCTGTTCCTCTGTTGCGCTAGAAAGAATAGTGGCGCATAGTTTTTCGAATTCTGTTGCTCGGTCGTGGACGAGGCGCTTGTGATACAGAAGAGCAGTAAATGTCTTCCAGCAGGTGTCGACCAGGGGTACCATCGCTGGACTGCGTTTAAGACGGGTTCCGGTAATATGAAAGGGAACTTCGTGTAGAAGGATGGATCGTATCTCGGGTTGGTTGGAGGGAAGGAAGGTATGCCGGATGATATAAGGACTGTTGGTCCTGTCTGGTTGGTCGTCAACGGTATTGGTGGCAGGGTTAGGTTGGCTATTTCCTTCGACGCGGTTCGCCAGGGATATGATTCTTTCCCGGATGAGAAGGCGTCCATCGTTGTCTGGCTCTGGGAGGTCTGGAGTGGTTGTTCGAGTGTTGGGTGGTTGGGTCATTGGTGGGGTTGTCTAATTTGTGGGCCCTTTTATATTCTTCAATGACTTCCTTGGCGTTCTCCAGGTTTGCTTCTGGCTCCCAGGAATCCTCGGTGGGAAGGTATCCTTTCCATCTGACTAGGAATTGATACTTGTTCCGGAATTTTCTGTGGCGCAGTATTGACTCGACCTCGTATTCTTCTTCTCCATTTACAAGGTCGGGTGGTGGGGCTGTGTTGTATTCCCCATGTGTGTCGTTCTCTTCTGCAGGCATTAGGAGGCTCGCATGAAACTTGTTGTGGATCTTCCATTTGATGGGTAATTTTAGTTCGTAGGTAACAGGTCCGAGTTTTCTTGTTATGGTGAAGGGACCTTCTCGGCGTTGGGCCAGTTTCTTTGAGGCGTACTGAATTGGGAGGTTGCGGTTGTCGAGCCAAACCTTCTGTCCAATTTTTAGATTGATATCTGGCCGGTTATATCTTGCAGCCATTTTTAGTCTGGCTTGTTCATGCGCAGCTTGGGCTTCTTGGCGTATCTTGGCGAGGTATTTAAACTTCTCTCCTATTGCTGGAATGTTCGTTGGCTCCTCGGAGGTCGGAAATCCTTTGGGGCTTGATCCATAGAGGAGTTCAAATGGGGTATGTTGGTGTTCAGCGTGTGTTTTCGAGTTGTGGACATATTCCAGGAGTGGGAGTGCCTTTACCCATTTGTTCGGGTTCGATGAGCAATAGATGCCAAGGTAGAGTTCTATTTCTTGATTGAATCGCTCTGTTTGTCCGTCTGTCTGGGGGTGGTAGGCGGTAGAGAGTGCTTGTTCGATTCCGAGTTGTTTGTAGAATTCTTTCATGGATTTGGCAGCGAATCTGGGGTCGCGATCACTGAGAACTTTCTCGGGAAGGCCAAATCTAGAGAATAGCCGTTTGATAAGAATTTCGGCGATCTTGTCCGCGTTGGCTGTTTTCGCAGTAGGTTCTAGAATTATCCCCTTCGTAAGCTGGTCGACCACGACCAGTATAGAATCATGGGGTCCGTCCGGGGGTAGGTCTGTGATAAGATCCATCGAGATGTTCGAGAATGGACGGGTAGAACGGGGTCCAGGGATAGGTTGAAGCGGTGGTTTTAGGGGGTGGCGATTGATCTTGTATTGTTGGCAAGCGCCACATCCTTTGACGTAGTTTTTGACAAATGATCGCATCCCAGGCCAGTAGGCGTATTCCTGGAGTTTTCTAGTTGTTTCTGCGATTCCAGGGTGTCCTGCGGTGGGTGAGTCGTGTACTCTTTGCAGTAAGCGGCGTCTGAGGTGTAGATCTTGTGGTATAAATAGCTTTCCTTGAACGCGTGGGTGTCCTGAGTCATCTTCTTGGGCGATGTTGGTCTGTTTCTTTTTCTTCCACAGTTCTTTTATTTCCTTTTTAGTGTTTTCGTCGATAATATGGATATGTTGTGGCTGTTCTGGGGTGAAGAATTTGTCAGGGAGTGCGACGACCTGTTTATTGTCTCTTGTCTTGGGTTCATGATCGGGTCGTCTGGAAAGGGCATCTGCTGGTCCGTTTTTCTTTCCAGGGATATGTCGGATTTCGATGTCAAATCGTTGCATGTAGGCAATCCATCGGGCTTGTCTTCTGCTGAGGTCTTCAGGTTTTCTCCAGTGGCGAAGGTTGTCGTGATCTGACCATACGATGGTCTTGTGTGATGATCCTTCTATGTGGTGACGCCATTCTTTGAGTGCTCGGATAATGGCGAAGAGTTCCTGTTCGGAGCAATGATAGTTGCGTTCGGCTGGTGAGAATCCTTTCGAGAAGTATGCGACTGGGTGTTTAACTCCATTGTTGTCGCGTTGAAGTAGGACTGCTCCTGATGCAAATAGTGATGCGTCGCATTCGATTTCGAAGGGTTTGTCTCGGTCGGGGACCATTAATACCGGTTCGCTTTGGAATTTTCTCTTGAGAGTATCGAAGGCATTTTGGCATTCTTCTGTCCATTCGAATTTCTTGGTTTTGGACATTAGGGCATTGAGAGGTTTTGCCCATGTGGCGTATTGGTGTATGAATTTTCGATAGAAGTTGCAAAATCCTATGAATTTTCGTACGTCGCGTGGGGTAGTTGGTGTTGGCCATTCAGCGATGCCTTTGAGCTTTGCTGGGTCCATCGAAACTGAGTCGGGAGTGATAATAACTCCTAGGTATTCAAGTCGTTGTCGTTCAAATTCGCATTTTTCGGTTTTGAGGTATAGATCGTTGTCCTTGAGTATCTTGAGTACTTCTCTTGTGAGGCGTCGAAGTTCCTGTTTTGTTTTTGCGTGAATGAGGATGTCGTCCATGTAAACGATTACTCCTCTATTGTCGATGAGTTTTCGGAATAATGAGTCCATCATGGTTTGGAATGTTGCTGGGGAGTTACACATTCCAAAGAACATAACCGTGGGTTCGAATAATCCTCGGGGTGTCCTGAAGGCTCCTTTCCATTCATCTCCTTTGCGTATGCGGATGTTGTTGTATCCTGCTCGTACGTCGAGTTTGGTAAAGTACTTTGATCCTCGGAGTTTGTCGAGAATATGAGAGATGAGGGGGAGGTTGTACGCATTTTTGACGGTATGCTCGTTGAGGTACCTGTAGTCTTGACAGGGGCGTAGTTTTCCGTCTTTCTTTCCTACGAAGAAGAAGGGTGATGCCATTGGCGATTCGGATGGTCGAATGTATCCCTTTTGAAGGTTTTCTTCTAGGAACGTGTCGAGTTCCTTTTCTTCATTGAGGGAGAGTCGGTAGGACTTCATGGCAATTGGTTTGAATGATTCCTTGAGTTCAATTTTGTGATCCCATGGTCGTTGTGGGGGGAATCGTTCGGCTTGTTTCTTGCTAAATACTGGGAGGTATTCGTGGAATTCCGTGGGTACGACTTTTCTTGGGTCGTCGTTTTTCTTTTCTCCGTGTTGTACGGCGAGGAATTGTGATGCGGAGGCTTTGAAGTTGATTTCTTCGAAGCTTGTGGGCTCTAGTGTGGAGATGTGGTTGAGTTGGTCGTTGTAGATCCAATCGGGTTCCATGGATTGGATGAGTTCTCGGAATATAGTGTTGTCCCAACGTTCGTTTCTCCAGCGTAATTGTTTGGCATCCCAGTCGATGTCTGGGTTGTGTTCTGCAAGCCAAGGGAATCCAAGGATGAGTCTTGGGCTTCCGAGGGAGACTACTTTTGGTTTGATCTCCATGTTCTTTCCGTTAACCGTTAGGTTGAGGGTCGTGTAGTGGGTGGCTGTTCCATTTTCGTTAACAGATCCATCGGCATTTCGTACTTCGATGGGTCGATTGAGGGGTGTTGTTTTGAATGAATGTTGTTTGACCATTCCGGGGTCAATGAAGTTTCCTGCTGCTCCTGAGTCGAGTAGGGCGAGTAGTTCCACGCTTTCGGGTCCTTCCTTAGTGAACTTGTGTTTTCGGATTCGACAGGGTAGATGTATTACGCGTGCTGACGATTCCTGTAACTTTACGACATTAATATCATTTTGTGAATAGGAAAGGGAAGGAGGTCTTTGTGGAGGGCTAGACGTGGTGGCTAGTCTCCTTAGGCAAAATCCTTAACCAGAGGGGCGTCTGGGTGGTTGGATTCATTTGCAAAATGTTCGTAGATGTCCTCGACTTCTTCGTCGGTTGCATCTTCTAGTATGTTGTATAGCGAGTTCTTTTTCCTGTAGCTTGCTTGTCTTCTTCTGGATATCGCATTTGACCGGTTTCTGGCATCCAAATTGCGGGGTAATTCGGATCGGCGATATATTGTCTTCTTGGTGGGGCATTCGCGGGCGAAGTGTCCAGTCTTGCGGCAGTTGAAGCATCTCTTTTCTTTGAGATCCTTTCTTTGGGCGTCCGTGAGGATTGCATTGAGGGCTTCGCGGGTGCGTTCTTGTACCAACTGGTGGAGTCTGTCTTCTTCGGTCTCCTCGTCTTCATCAGCTTCCTCGGCGAGTAGATCTGGCTCGTCCTCAAAGTCGAGGTTGTAGACTGCTTCGGCAAGTTGGTCAATATCCATTGCGTTAGGGTCTGTTGCTTGATAGGGCAGTGGGACACGGCGCGTAAAAGCATTTCTTTTCCCTTTAAATGGGCGAGTGCGCGAAGTCGTTGGAAACGAGGGAGTTCCTCGAGTTTGCATATAGTCGCGTTGAGTTTGTAGTATTTGATATGCTGTTCGAGCTTGCTTGAACCAGTCGCTGAGTTTGTTTCCTGGATTGAGGCTAATTGTCTTGATTGCGACGGGGCGATCCAGCCCGTTCTTGAAATAGTTGACCGCCGCCACTCCATCTCCAAGGTCGGCCTGATAGGCAAGTATTTGGAACTGGGATATGTAATCATCGATATATCGTCCATTCTGTTTGAGGTGGCGGATTCTGTCCATTGCGTCGGCGGGGACATTGTTTGGGGCGAAGGATGTATCGAGTCCTTCGAGAAATTTCTTCCATGTTGGAAGGGTCTGGCTTCCATCAAGTTCCTTGTTTGATTCCAAGAATGCTCCTCTCCATGTTGCGGCGGGGCCGGTGGATATGTATGAAAGGGCGAATTGTATCTTGGTCTTGTCATCGGAAAAGGCTCCTGGCTTTGCATCGATGTATAGTTGTACTGCGTCTTTCCAGAGGCGGAAGTAGTCGGTCTCTCCATTAAAGGTTGGGGGTGTGTTAATTTTTGCGGAGGAGGCCATATTGTTAATGTCAGAGGTTGTGGATTCCTCGTCGGAAGTGTGAATAGACCCGGTAGTGGGGCTAACTTCGGATGGTTCGGATTGTACAGGGGAACTGGATCGAGGCGGTGAGTGTACCGGTGATCCAAGTGGTGATGCGAGGGGTGAGAATGTTCTTGGGGGTTTCTGTTGCGAAGTGTTGTCGCTAGTTCTTGTACTTGTTGAGGGTTGAGGACCGGAGGATGGGGTAGATGTTCTATGAATCGGCTCCCCGAGCTTTGAGCGGGTAGAGGTGGCAGTTCTTTCAGGTGGTGGTTGTTTAGGTAGGGATTGAAGAACTGATGCTGGGGGTGCTGGGTATCCTGGGTCTTCTGTTCGACGTTGAACTCTCTCGGTAGGTTGTGTAGGGTACGGTGCGGAACCAGAGGGTGAACGAGTGAGGGGTATAGGTTTTGTTTTCTTTTTAGGGTCCGTGGTGGAGGGGGTGTGAAGTCGGGTTCGGAGTCGGTTGTCGACCAGTCAGAACTGTTGGATTCTTCGTAGTCGGTGGCAAGGGGGTCGTTTCGGTTTGTAGACAGGGTGAAGAGGGAAGAAGTCGAAGGTGAAGGTGAGGGTGAATAAACAACGCTTGCGGGTGCGTTATCCCAATCGACGCTTGAAGGTGCGGATGACCTGTATACAACGCTTATGGGTGCGTTATCCCAATCAACACTTAAAGGTGTGGATGACCTATCAACGCTTTCGGTGCGTCTGACCAAGGGTGCAGAGGGTATGGTGGCCTGCTCTACGGGGGTGTATCACCGGACAGCGACAAGGCGTGTCGTCAGATACGGTTGGCACTCGGATAGCGATAAAGCGTATCGTCTGCTGGTGTGGAAGGGTAGCGACAAGGCGTACTGATACCACGGGGTGTACGATGGAGGTTGTCCAAAGGAAGCTTTAATCTAATGTTATGATCCGTGCTCCTTCTGTATCCGAGGATAACTGGAGACGGCCTTCAATCACTCTACAAGGTGTCCGAGACGGTTGGCCTTATAGAGCTTAGTGGATCGCGCTCAATGAGATAACGAGGGAAGACGCCAAGTTAAGGCAGAGAGGTAAACGACCGCTGTTAACAAGATTAAAGCTTGAGGCTTTAATCTCTACTTGTACAGGCCTTATATACCTATGAGATGCTATATACTCGTTATAGGTTACTTGGCTGTTCTACTGGTCGTGCGCAGTCCTGACCATGATGCACATCCTGGGTGATGGCATCCTAGCGTTATTTATATTACAATGAGTCAGTACTCTCGCTACTGCTGTGCGATGTTCCATCGCTTTCCTCTGACTCATAATCTCCTTCTCCCGATTGTATCTCCATGGAGTCTTCTCCATTCTCGCTCTCCATTCTCTCGGTGCTTCCATCCGTATCGGAGGTTGGATCGGTTGATCCATGGTTATCTTCCTCGTCCTCGGGGTATTCCAATATATCCTCCAAGGTTATCTCCATTCCTGCTTCTCTCGCCAGGTCCTGCATGGCGGTGTAGTATTCCCCTTCCTCGTCTTCGTATTCTTGTGCCCGTAGTTGGTCTGTAGTCTCCTGTACCCATCTTGTAAAGTCGAACAGTAATTCTTGTTCCTCCCGGTCTGGACTGTTCATAACATGCTGCCTTCTGAAATGAGGACCTCAATCGTCAAAAGCGAACAGAGATAGCCAATCGGGCAATGGTGGGAGGCTTTAAAGGAAAGAAAAAGTGGAAACCAAAGACACCAGGGGTTGTAGTCACTTGCTATGTCTGTGGCAAAGTGGGGCATATTGCAAGAGTGTGTCATGATCGCAAAGACAAAGTTGGGACAAATACAGCAGAGGCACACAGAGTTGAGGAAAGTGGGGAGAAGATGCCAGAGTCGGCTCATGTGGCAAGTACTCTTTCTGGTTTTGAGGCATGCTTTACATCATCTAATAGTTTCCATTGGATTATAGACACAGGGGCCTCTTCTCATATAACCCCTCATAAAAGCTGGTTACAAGATTATACTCCATTTAGAGTTCCTGTTTGACTTGCGGACAACAGTATTGTATATTCAGAGGGTATTGGACATGTTATCTTCAGACCAGTTATTAATGGACAATTAGAAAGAGATGTTGAATTTACCAGAGTACTACATGTTCCGGCATTACGGAGTAATCTTCTTGCTGTTCTATACCTAACTCTTCATAAAGGGATTGATGTTCACATTTCTCTTGATAAACTACAGTTCTTCCAAAAAGACCAATTACTATTTACTGGTTCAGTTAAAGGTACTACTGGTTATCTTGATGGTTCTACTGTAGAAAATATAGAAAATGTTCATATTGCATCAACTCTCCCTCTGAATCTATCTCTGTGGCATAAACGGCTTGGGCATCACAACTATGAGGACATCAAACAGATGATCAAAAGTGACATAGTTAGTGGAATGACAGTAAGCTCATCTGAGAAGCCTGATCCAATCTGTGAGCCATGTCTAGCAGGAAAAATGCATGCAAACCCATTCCCCCCTTCAGAACATAGAGCATCACAGTCATTGGAACTTGTTTACTCTGATCTTCACCAAGTATCAGTAACATCATTGGGTGGTTTCAATTATTGGGTTATATTTATTGATGACTTCTCTCGATTTTGGGTTGTCATACCCTTAAAGAGAAAGAGTGATGTATTTGATGCATTCAAGCAGTTTAAGGTGTTTGCAGAAAATCAAACTGGACACACTCTGAAAACCTTCTGATGTGACAAAGGGGGTGAATATATGGGATCAAACTTTATCAAGTTCCTTGATGATTGTGGCATTGCTAGACAATATACTGTGCAAAATAGGCCACAACAAAATAGTGTTGCTGAACGAGCAAACAGAACACTTAATGAAAGGATCACAGCTATGATCTCAGAAGCTAATCTGTCAAAGGGGTACTGGGGTGAATGTCTTGCTGCACTTGTTCATGTTTGGAATTGCTGTCCCACATCTGTACTGCCAAGTATGACACCATATGAGGCATGGTATGGCAAGAAACCTGATGTTAGTCATCTTAGAGTTTGGGGGTGTATCGCATATGTCCATATCCAAAAGGATAAAAGGTTACCACTTGGAAGTCATATGGAAAAGTGTGTATTCATTGGGTATTCTGAAGGATATAAGGGGTGGAAATTTTACAATCCTGTTACAAAGAAAATAGTTATCAGTGAATGTGCAGAGTTTGATGAGCATGTTGGTTTAAATGGTCCTCTCCATCACCAATTGCAACCTAATGATATAAATGATAAAGAACTTGTTCTACCAGCCCCTGAACCAATCCTGGTACCACTCACTGACCCATTGACTCCATGTGTACAAATACCACCAACTGGACAAGTTGAAGCAAATGATGAACTGGATGATGATATCAGAGAGGGCCTACCAAGTGAACCTGAAATTGACTCTAGACCAATTGCTATTCGAAAGCCCAAACAGAATGTGGCACGCCCATTAGGATATTGGAAGCATAGAGAGCCTAAACCACTGGTCACTGACTCAGAATCAGAGGATGAGCAACAGAATGCTCTGTTTAGCCAAGAGATGGAACCACAGTCATACTCTGAGGCATTAGAGCAACCAAATGGTGAGGGTGATAAATGGCATGAGGCAGCACTAGAGGAGATTAATGCCCACCTCACAAATGGAACTTGGTCACTTGTACCACTGCCTCCAGGGGAGAAAGCAATTGGGTCTAAATGGGTGTTCAAGGTTAAACACAATGCAGATGGCTCTATAGAGCAGTTACAAAGCCCATATTGTAGCAAAGGGATTTAGTCAGCGACCAGGACAAGCTTATTTTGAAACCTTTGCATCAACTATGCATCAGAGTACCATCTGAACTATACTTGCTCTGGCTGCTATTGAAGACCTAAATCTGTGTACTGTGGACATATCTCATGCTTTTATCAATAGTGATATTGATGCTGAAGTATATATGAAGCAGCCAGAAGGGTTTGAGCAAGGGGGTTCAGAGTATGTTTATAAACTGAACAAGTCCCTATATGGGTTAAAGCAGTCACCTTGTCTGTGGAGTGAAAAACTTGCAACTGTAATGGAAGGGATGAATTTCCATAGGTTGCACAGTGATCCATCAGTTTACCTCTATGCCCGGGATAATGTACAGGTAATCAGTCCCCGTGTTTGTGGATGATATCACAATTGCATCAAAATCTGTTGAGAAAATGGACCAGTTTGTGGAGGAATTATCTTCACATTTCAAATTGAGGGACCTAGGTGAAACATCATTCTTATTGGGTGTTGAAATCAAATGAGATAGGCAACAGCACATATTGACACTGTCCCAATGTCAATATATTCTAAAGAAGTTGGAAGAGTTTGGAATGACAGAGTGCAAACCACAAACAACACCCTATGATACCTAATAAGGTCCTTACACTAGATGACTGTCCAAAAACTCCAGAGGAAAAGCAAAAGATGGTTAATATCCCTTACATGAATGCTGTTGGCTCTCTCATGTATTTGGCCACTACAACACGTCTGGACATTGCTTATGCTATAGGGGTACTAGCACACTTCAATGCTAACCCTGGAATGGCTCATTGGTCAGCTGTTAAACACTTGTTCCGATACTTAAGGGGTACATTGGACTATAAGCTCACATATGGATCTGACTCCAGTATTGGTGATAGGATGTTTGTGACATATTGTGATGCTGATCATGGAGGAGACAAGGACTCTCGCAAATCCACAACAGGATATTTGGTGAAGCTGGGTCAGGGGGTTGTGTGTTGGAGAAGCAAGCTTCAACCTGTAGTCACCAAGTCAACTACTGAAGCAGAGTATGTGGCTAGAAATGAAGCTGGAAAAGAAATCCTGTGGATGCAAAAATTGCTAGGAGAGCTTGGATATACTCCATGTGCCCCATCGGTACTATACACTGATAGCCAGTCTGCAATGTCTGTTGCCAAAAACCCTGATCACCATGGGAGGATGAAACACTTGGACATGGGTTATTATTGGTTGAGGGAGAAGGTGGCAATGAAAAAGCTACAGCTTGAGCACCTGTCTACTGATGACATGCCAGCTGATCTGCTTACAAAACCTCTTGCCTGAGTCAAGGTGGAGAAGTTCTGTGATCTAATGTATAGGTTTAAGGAAATGATGGAATAGGAAGTTGGATAAGTGAAGTTGTGGAGTGGATCAGGGGGTTGTGTTAAATAAAGTGACAGATCACTTATTAGTTAGTAACAATTATGATATATAAGTAATTAGTTGTTATGTACACCTCTCCCTTTGGGATGCAATTATAGTGGACACTGAGTTTCACACCTTTGTGTCCATTTTTGACAGGATGGACCTTAGACTAGCCAAAATGCCTATTAAGTGACAGGGAGAGTCAAGTTAACCAGTAAAAAATACCTTTTCACAGTTGATACAATCCAGGATCAATTGGGCCGGCTTCCTCAAATACACTAAAATTATTGAACACAACATTGAATACGATCACGTGATGTGTATGATCAACTTGAGCTCTGTGCACTAGGGGATACACATTGTGATGGCACTGATCCGTATTTGACTTTAAACTCAGGTTCAACAAGTGAATGAGTTACAAACTGCATCAGGTGTCACTGAGAGTTAAAGTAGCCATTAATCTAGATCGAAGTTAGTGGGACCCTGGGGGTGGTAGGAGAACTGTGTACCTCCTGATATCTCTTCTTGGCCCAACTGTCCTCAAAACACTTGCACCAGAAAGGGCATTTCTTGTCATGTGCAGCATGGGGGCTGCCACAGTTCCTACAACAGGGCTGGTGAGGGCACAGAGTGCCCTCAGCAGTACCAGCGACCAGTGGGTTCATGTTGGGGCAGGCCTTGCAGCACCCCACCATCAACCTATGGTTCTCCTCACTATGTGGCTCAGAGCAGATGGGGCAGGTCAGGAACCTCACCCTACAGACATTAGTTGGGTATCCCCACTGCCAGCAATGATGGCAGAGAGATGTCCCAACCTGCTGGGAAGCCTGCACTTATAGGGCAAGTGCAGGGCCCAACATGGCCAATGACCTTCTGATCATCGAACTTGGAGGAGGACCTGGTCTGTGAGTCCCAGATTTTGAATCAGACAGTCGCAGTGTCTGATTTGTTGGAGTTTCTCCTGACCTAGGGCAGGCCCTGGAGGTTTTGAAAGCCTCGATGTGACGACTATCGCATGATGTTCTCGATCTACTGACTGGTAATGCGCGACCCATCAGGGGCAAAGAAAGGGATGTCCGACACTTTCATGAAGGACTTGGAGGAGGGGACCATTGCTGTAGGCTTCAATCCTGCCAGGAAGAACTGGGAGGCCCAGTCCTGGATCATGTTGAGATCTGCAGTGGACGCAACTGGGTCAGTTCGCAAGCAAGAGGCCATCATACACCAGGGAGGCAAATGTGACATTGAGAGAGGACTTCACATTGAGCAGGGCTCAGTTAGCTCCTGCGACAACCTGAGACAAATCCTTGACTGGGGGTCTGGGACCTACAAACAGGATGATAACCTGGCACCTCATGGGGCCAGAGCTGGTGTTGTGAGGCCTCTTATGGGACCTCCCAGACGACAGAGTGGGGGACCTCCTTCCAACAGTGTGGAGGATGTCTGCAGGGGAAAGGTGGGGGAAGGCCCTTGCCATAACAGCAATAGCTTCTGCAACCTTAGTATTGCCATCCCTTGAGACCAGGGGGGGCGGCAGCCACCTGAGCGAACAAGCACTTAGCACCCTTGGGCTTGGTGGAGAGATTGACCCTAGGTGGTGGCGGGAATGCCATCCGTGCGTGGGACATGCCTGCTTGTGACTGGGCCTGGACCCACAGGGTTAGGCAGCAGCGCTGGGGGAGGGGGGGCTCTGCCCTTACCCTTGGACCTGGAGGATTTGACCCCTCCAGATGCATTGCTTCTTGATCTGGTACTACCACCAGCAACATGCACAGCCACACCCACCTTGACGCTTTACCTCTTGTCCTGTGCACCCCTGCTGTTGGATCCATCCAGTAGTACTTGCAACCATACATGTCCTCCTCAGCCTCACAACAGGCAGTGCAAGGAGGGGTGGATCATGGCAGATCCCACAGTTCAGGCCGTAGCCCCCCCCCTACCCCCTCCACCGACCCATTGGATGTCCTGTCCCCCAGCTCCCCTAGGAGCCCTCTTCAAGAGCCCACTAGCCATTACAGTACAGCGGCAAGCATGCATGCTGCGGTTTCCCCACCTTGTGGGATGGCTGTCAACCCAGTGGAGATGCCATGGCAGGCTCATCCTGTCTCCCACCTCTCCACCTTCTCTAACAAGTCTCAGTCATCTTCCAAGTGGCTGTGCCATCCCTCAGGATGAGGGGGGAAGACCCCTCTTTGCCCCCCCTGCAATTTTCCCCCTGCAGGTTGACCTGGACAGCGACCCGGATAGTGACAGTCAAGCGGATCACCTGCAGGCGATAGCGGAGTTGCTCAAGCTTGCCATGGAGTACTTTGTCAAGCACACCAGGGTGCTGATGGTGGGCCCCTCATGGGAGAGGGCCTGGCTCGCTTTTGAGGATTTCCTGTGGTGCACTGGGTATAGCAGGTTCCTGGATTATGGCCTGAAGTGCGATGGGGGTGGCAAACCAACCCTCCATCAGGCCATTATCAATGGGATGTGCCCTTTTGGGAGGGACATCCTGGACATCCCAGAGGTAGTTGGAGGTCCCAGCTAGGTCAAACCTGCTGAGGCTGCCCCACCCTCCTGGCTGGCCATAGTGCCAGCCCCCATGGATACAGCCCCCAACTCCAATGCCACCTCAGCTGCGGCATCTGGGGGGGCCAAATCCTCCAGGTCCAAGGGCAAGGGCAAGGCCCCCCCTCCCCCAGTGCTGCTGCCAAACCCAGTGGGTCCTGGCCTGTCACAGGCAGGCATGTCCTACGTACAGATGGCATTCCCACTGCCACCGAAGGTCAATCTCTCCACCAAGCCCAGGGGTGTTAAGTGCTCCTTCACTCAGGTGGCCGCCGCCCCCCTGGTCTCAAGGGATGGTGATACCAAGGTCGTGGAAGCTATCACTGCTATGGTGAGGGCCTTCCCCCACCTCTCCTCTGCAGATATCCTCCACACTGTTGGAGGGGGGTTCCCCACTCCCTTGTCTGGGAGGCCCCACAAGAGGCCTTGCAACACTACCTCTGGCCCCACAAGGTGCCAGGTCATTATCCTGTTTGTGGGCCCCAGGCCCCAATCAAGGATTTGTCTCAGGTTGTTGCAGGAGCTAACAGAGCCCTCATCAACATGAAGTCCTCTCTTAACATCACATCCACCTCCCTGGCATACGATGGCCTATCCCTTGGGACTGACCCAGTCGCATCTACTGCAGATCTCAACATGATCCAGGACTGGGCCTCCTGGTTCTTCCCAGTGGGTTTGAAGCCTATGGCGATGGTCCCCTCCTCCAAGTCCTTCATGATGTCATATCCATGCCAACTCAGAGTCTAATCACTTAAACTTCGGCTTCTCGATTCCATGTGTGCTCCACACAACAACCCTCTGCCCTCCGACTCGGCCCCGACTTGCTCCGACCGCAACCCACTGCCCCGATCACACGACCACCTCCACACGTGCTGTGGTCACCTGACCCTCGGTGTCTCTAGTTCCAGTCTCCATTTCCCATCCGTAGTCAAGATACGTTATTGGTCTCCATACCTGTACCGGTTTCCATTCCATTCGTAATCTGTTCGTAATCCGTTTGTAACTATATCGGCCTCCGCTTCGCTCCGCACATAATCAGTACGAGTCATAGTTCGTAAGGCCAGTAGTATATATACTGTAGGTACTTGGCTTGTACTCCTCAGTCTGATAATCGAATCGAGCAGCGGACCAGCTCCCTGTTCTCTATCCTCTCCTCTCTTTTGCCTCGCTCTGCCTCGGCCCCGACTTCCTGAAATACGGACTAGGATGGTAGGAGGGCACAGCACATACGCTGAGGCCACAAGTCCAACCCCCCGCCCAACGTACTCCACCTCGGTCCTGAAGTCTATGTACTGACTTTGCCCTGTCCCCCAGTTACCTTATATCAAGGTTACCACCCCGACCCTCCGCCTCGGTCCCAACCCGCACCGGCTCTAACACATGAAAGTGTCAGACATCCCTTCTTTGTACCTGATGGGTCCCAGATTACCAGTCAGTGGATCAAGAACATCATGCAACAATCATCACATCGAGGCTTTCAGAACCTCCAGGGCCTGCCTCAGGTCAGGAGGAACTCTGATAAATCAGACACCATGACTGTCTAATTTGAAATCTGGGACTCACAGACCAGGTCCTTCTCCAAGTCGATGATTGGAAGGTCATTGGCCATTGGGCCCTGCACTTGCCCTATAAGTGTGGCCTCCCAGTGGGTTGGGACATCTCTTTGCCACTGTTGCTGGCAGTGGGGACACTCGACTAATGTCTGCAGGGTGAGGTTCCTGACTTGCCCCATCTGCTCTGAGCCACATAGTGAGGAGAACCATAGATTGATGGCAGGGTGCTGTAAGGCCCGCCCCAATGTGAACCCACTGGTCGCCAGTACTGCTGAGGGCACAGAGTGCCCTCATCAGCCCTGTTGTAGGAACTGTGGTGGCCCCCATGCTGCCCACGACAAGAAATGCCCTTTCTGGCGCAAGCATTTTGAAGACAGTTGGGCCAAGAAGAGATATCAGGAGGTATGTGGCTTGGCTGCCACCTCCAGGGTCCCGCTAACTCAATCTAGGAGTAATGCCTAGGTTCCAGAATGAGTTATGCATATGGTCTCAGAATGTAAATCGTAATTACATTTTGTTGGACAATTATCTCAAGTTGTATAAAGATGACTTTGACGTCCTGTTCGTGCAAGAACCCCCTTGGCAAAACCTCTGTAAGGCTCCCTCTACTGTTTGTAAGGATGGTGAGGGCGTTGTAGGCACTTCACTCCATCCGGAGTGGACTTGCATTTGGAATCCTCAGCTGGGTGATTCGTCCCCACAAGTGCTGGCTTATGTCCACTCAAGGCTGAAGTTGTTGTGGCTGTCCCTTTGCAGGGACTTGGTCGACCACCAAGACATTATGGTTGTATCCATGTGGCAAGGGGGACACACCTATAACCTTATGAACGTCTATTCCAATGACCGGCACACTGCCATTCTGGCCCTCAGGAGGCTGGTGGACTCCCTGCCCACCATGACATACATGGCAGGCAACTTCAATTGCCACTCAGAGCGGTGGGATCCTAATCAGGTCTCACATCTGGGGATCGCCCAATCTCTTCTGGAGGTTGGGATGGATCTGGGAATTGATTTGGCATTACCAGCAGTACCAGGCCCAACTCACTTCCCACATGATGCAAATCTATCACCATCAGTGATTGATCTCGTCTTCCTCCTGATGGCCCAAGATCCGGATCTCAAGCCCCTGATCAATCTCAAGAAGTGCGGTCCTTTGGACCACGCTCCTCTAACTCTGGTTCTTCCAGCCACTTGCTTTATGACTGGTGTGATCCATCAAGTTCTGAAGCCTGATAGTGATGAGGAGTCAAAGTTTGTGGTGCAGATATGTGAGGGGCTGGCTGCTCTGCAGTTGCCCTTGGACACCCCTGCAGAGGTGGAGTCCACAGCTTCAGCTGTGGCCCATATCATCTCCCAGGCTTGGGATGCCTTCTCTGAGGAGGTGTTCATTGTGGGGCGCTCTAATCTGTGGTGGTGTTAGAGCCGGTGCGGGTCAGGACCGAAGCGGAGGGTTGGGGTGGTATCCTTGATATAAGGTAACCGGGGGACAGGGCAAAGTCAGTACGTAGACTTCGGGACCGAGGCGGAGTACGTCGGGCGGGGGGTTGGACTTGCAGCCTCAGCATATGTGCTGTGCCCTCCTACTGTCCTAGTCCGTATTTCAGGAAGTCGGGGCCAAAGCGGAGCAAGGCAGAAGAGAGGAGAGGATAGAGAACAGGGAGCTGGTCCGCTGCTCAATTTGATTATCAGACTGAGGAGTACAAGCCAAGTACCTACGGTATATATACTACTGGCCTTACGAACTATGACTCGTACTGACTACATGCGGAGCGAAGCGGAGACCGATCTAGTTACAAACGGATTACGAACAGATTACAAATGGAATGGAAATGGGTACAGGTATGGAGACTAATAACGTATCTTGACTATGGACGGGAAATGGAGATGGGGGTATGAGACACTGAGGGTCAGGTGACCACGGCACGTGTGGAGGTGGTCGCGTGATCGGGGCAGTGGGTTGTGGTCGGAGCAGGTTGGGGCCGAGTCGGAGGGCAGAGGGTTATTGTGTGGAACACACGTGGAGTCGAGAAGCCGAAGTTTAAATGATTAGACTCTGAGTTGGCATGGATATGACAGGTGGAATGATGAGTGTACTGCTGCCATTCAGGCATACTGAGCGGCTCCTTTGGGAGACACCTAGTTCGAGTTCTGATAGGTTGTTAAGGTCATCAAATGCAAGTTCTTCAATGAGAAGATCAAGGAGATTGCCTCTGTGAACAAGTGCCCCTGGGACCTCATGGCCTGGGTTAAACAGCACAAGCTCCCTGCATGTGATGTGATTCAGCACAATGGAGTGCCATATCACAATATGGACTCCCTTTGGGATGCCCTTCATGGGACCTACAATGTGGCCTCTGGCCACGCTGTGGATCCCTCTGTATTGGATGCTCTTCCTGTGCAGGTGGAGAGGGTGTGGTACCCATTCTCGACCCTGGAGCTCAAGGACGCTCTGCGTTCTTGTGCAAAGAGGTCTGCTCCTGGGCCTGACCACATTACATGGTCATACCTAAGCTGGGGAAGCCCTCTTACTCTATGCCCAAGGCCTTCCGGCCGATCCTGCTGTTAAACATGCTGGGCAAGCTTGTGGAGAAGATGATCTCCAACCACCTCCAATTTGACTGTGTCAAGTGGGGGGTGTTTCATCCCAACCAGGTTGGTGGTATCCACCAGAAGTCCACTGAGGATGCTGGGTTGATCCTCACCCATCTCGTTCATGCGGGATGGGCTTGGGGGCTACAGACGAGCATTGTCACTTTTGACATCGCTCAGTTCTTTCCTTCACTGAATCATGATATGATTCTGGCAGTGCTGTCATGGTCAGGGCTCATGCCAGAGCTGGTGCGATTCTTTGGCTCTTACTTGGTCAGGAGGTCTACCACATATCTGTGGAACTCCTTCCGGTCCAGCCCTAAGTGAGCGGATGTGGGCATGGGGCAGGGCTCTGCTCTGTCACCGGTCTTGTCCACCTTGTATCTCGCTCCCCTGGTGTACCTGTACTACCAGAGGACCCCTGGCCTCGATGTCGACATGCTCTTGTATGTGGATGATGGGACCCTTATAGTCCAGATCAAGACTTGGGAGGACAATGTTTCTGCCCTGCAGGTGGTGTACCGCTGCATGCATGGGCTCTTTGATTCTTTTGGCCTCACGCTTGAGCACACCAAGTCTAAGGTGTTCCATTTCTCTCATAACCCGAGGGATGCCAATCCGCCCATTGACCTGGGCTTCCATCCATATACAGGGGATACCCCTTTGAGACCCAAGCTGTTTTGGCAGTACTTGGATTTCTATTTTGATTGCACTCTCACCTTCCACGAGCACATATGCTACTATTCTACCAAGGCATTCTACACAGTTGGGGCAATGGGGATCCTTGGTAATTCAACCCAGGGGCTGCTTCCTGATCAGAAGCACCTCCTCTACCAGTCCTGCGTGGTTCCTATTGCCACATATGGGTTCCCCATGTGGTATCACGAGGGTTTCTGTAACAAAGGAATCCTCAAGATGTTCAACTCCATGCAGCAGCGTGCTGCTAATTGGATCATCGGTGCATTTTGCACATCCCCCTCTGGGGGGGGCAGAGGCCCTTGTGGGCCTTCTGCCCTTCCGGTTGCATCTCAAGAAGTTGGCTTCCCAAACGATATTCTGGGTCGCTACCCTTGCAGTGAATCATCTGCTTCAGCCCTTGCTGGGCCATGAGTTCAGAGGGAGCTCCCTGGCACACCCTCGCTCCATTTTGTCTTTCACCCTGGTGCTTCAGCCCAAGGTAAAAAGTGCCCTTATAAAGGTACAGAACGTGCTTCCACAGCTTACTGAACCATTCAGCCCATTCATGGACAAGAACAGGCCAGGTCTCCATCTCTTGGACCACTTCTCAGAGCGGATCAAGTTTAGGCTTTACACCATTGATCCAGAGGGGGATTCAAAGCAATGGCATCTTGATGGACTGTACGCCTCCATTCAGAGGGTGCAGGCCAACCCATCGTCTGCCTGCATAGCGGCTGGTGCCTACTGGTTGCCGTGTGGGAGACTATAGGCTGTTTCAGCAGCTTGGGTGTTTGCAGGTGGGCGCTTGGTCAGGCAGGCCAGGCAGGCCGCAGGGAGGGTTCTGCTCACTGATGCGGAGCTCCACTCCATTCAATTGGGAGTAGGCATGGTCCTGGACTGTGGCAAAACCGATCACATCTTTATTTACACCAGCTCCGCAGGCTCCGCCTGCAGAGCTGTGGATCCTTCTGTGCATGCCAGTCAGGCTCATTCCCTGGAGGTGTGCTGGACTCTGGATCGCTGGCTGTCTGCTAAGGCCCAGTGGACCATTACCTTCTGGCAGGTGCCCTCAGGCTCTGTTGCAGAACTTCACTCCGATGCTGTTGCAATGGCAAAAGAGCTGTGTGTCTTGCTGGGTGTTTGCCTGGCAACTACCATCGACTCCCTCTGGGCTGAGGTCATGAGGGGGTGTATTGACAAGTGGGTGAACATGTTTCACTCACCCTTGTATCAGGGTAGGAATTTCCTCCCCCTGTTGGACTCCCTCAGGAAGCCTCTACAACCCTCGTACCTCTCCGGAGGTACCTGACTCTGAGAAATCAGTCCTTGGATGTCTGTTGCTAGCACAGTGCAGGCAGCCCACACCATACTCAGTCACGCCCCTATAGGGGAGTACCGTGCTAGATTCTACCCCCAGGAGGATCACTCCTGTCCTTGTGGGCTACAGCTTGAAACCCAGACTCACATTCTCACTTCATGTCCAAAGTATATGCAACATGGTGGCTTGCCCTGCGACCTTGATGCCCTTCTGGGCTTTCTGAAATGCAATCCCTCCACATTTGCATTCCTATCCCAGCCCCAAGGGGTGGAATAACTGGGGAGGGTATAGGAAAGAGAATCATCCTCCAAGACAATTGTAAGAGCAAGGTGTGGGTGGCGAAATGACCACGGGCTCGTCTTCCTGACCTTGTGAAACTGGGTACAAGTACAACTCCAGTTGAGTGAGGGATCGTAGGGAAACTTGAGAGAGCAAGAGAAAGAGAGACAGAGAGAGAGCAAAACTGAGGGAAAGAAACTTCAGGCTGGTTATGCTGTAGCCTATTGGAGGTCTTATGGCAGTGGAGACATCCTTGTCATTGGGAGCTAAGGTATCTAAGTACAAATGTGCTACTTAAATACCTAAATGAAAATATGATGCAGGGATGGATTCTGCACGTAGGCAAGTTTCCTCCCTCACAAGGGCCTTTGGGTTAGTTCCCCCTCGCAGACTAAGGTCTCGAGGAGTTTATGGTTATTCACCAGCCACTTTTGGGTGGTCTGAAGTGATTTACTGCAAATTGATGTATTACCCTGATAAGGGGGGGACCTGATGCTCTTAGAGCCTCTGTCTGCAAGGTGTAGGGATTTGTGGGGAATTGACCCCTACCCCCTTTGGGGGGGGGACCTGTTGGCCCTATCCACCCCTCATCTGTTGCACCCCAGTTTCCGTCAGGGTAGCAAACTCTTCACCCATGCGTACTTCTTTACAGAGTGTAGCCTTTCAAGTCAGTGGGACTCTCTTCCCTACCTTTAGTGGTAGTTATACCCTGTATTAGTTGCCTTGTACATAGCTAGTGCACGCAGACTGCATTTGAGTACCGCATTATAAATTGTTGATTTTTTTAAAAAAAAAAAAAAGACCCCTCCAGATGCCACAGCCAAGGTGGCATTGGAGTCGGGGGCCATGTCCATAGGGGCCAGTGCTATGGCCAGCTGGGAGGGTGGGGGCAGCCCTAGCAGGTTTAACCCAGCCAGGACCTCCAACTACCTCTGGGACATCTGGGATGTTCCTCCCAAAAGGGTGCATCCTGTCGATGATGGACTGACGGAGGGTCGACTCAGCATCTCCCTCGCATTTCAGCCCAGTAGTCTAGGAACCTGCAGCGCCCAGTGCACCACAGGAGCCCATCAAAAGCGAGCCAGGCCTTCTCCCATGAGGGGCCCATCATCAACACCTCAGTGTGCTTTACCAAGTACTCCATGGCAAGCTCGAATGACTCTGCTATTGCCTGTAGGTGGTCCTGCCTGACTGTCACCATCTGGTTTGGTGTCCAAGTCCATCCGCAGGGGAGAAATTGCTGGAGGGGCAAAGAGGCCTCCCCCCTTCGTCCAAAGGATGGCATGGCCATTTGGAGGATGACCAAGACTCATTAGAGAAGGCAGAGAGGTGGGAGACAGGACAAGCCTGCCACGGCATCTCCACCTAGGTCAACCGCCATCCTGCGTGGCAGGGAAACAGCTGCATGCATGCTTGCCGCTGTACCATAGCGGCTAGCAGGCTCTTGAAGAGGGCTCCTAGGGGAGCCAGGGGACAGGACATCCAGTGGGTCAGTGGAGGGGGTAGGGGGGGGACCATGGCCTGAACCGTGGGATCTGCCACAATCTGCCCCTCCTCACACTGCCTGTTGTGAGGCTGAGGAGGACATGTTTGGATGCAAGTACCACTAGTCGGATCTAACAGTGGGGGAGCACAGTACTGAGATGACAAGTGAGTGAAGTGGGTGTGGCTGTGCAAGTCACTGGTGGTGGTACCAGATCAAGAAGTGATGGAGCTGGCAGTTCTGTACAGTCTCTGCTGGGGTCAGTGGATCCCTGGCTGATCAAAACAGGTTAGGAGTCCCCCTGGGCACATCCTGGGTGGGTTTGCAGTGGGACAACCAGTGCTCCTCACCAAGTTCTCATGAAACCTGTAACGAGTGTGCTTCCCCCAAATACCCTCTCATGAGTAGGGAGTCTCCCACTTGAAAATGAGGGCATGCCCGCAAGGGACCAAGAGGATAGGGGACAGTAAGAGGGGGCATCAAGGTGAGAACAAGCTGACCAAGAGGACAGGCCACCCCCCTCCTGCATTCCAAGCGAGTAAAGCTCAGCCAGGTGCAGGACATTATTAGGGAATTACCCATACTGTAGGGCAGCTCTCACACTGTGACTTCCATCCTGGTAGCGGCCCCTGCAAGACGGTAAGCCCGGATAGTTATACAGGGATCTGTGCTTATCGCAGATCTGGGCAACTGGATCTCAATCATGAACCGGCTGCTGGGTAATGGAAAGGTGGTCTGGGGGTTGCACCCTGGGTAGCCACTGGGCCATAGCAGTTCGTTCAGAGAATGGCAAACTGGCTTAAGAGGTCAAGATCTGCCATCAATCGATCCTGGGTAAGATCTGGGTTTATCAGTTTAAGTTGTTACCGCATCAGTAGTTCTAGCATGAGTCTGTGGGGTGAGTGACGGAGTTTAGCCTGCCTTGTACACCCTTTACAAAGGCCTTCTGTGCTAACCTGCTACCCCAGGGATTACCTAGTTGGGAGGGCAACAAGTTTGGGGTGGTCCTGCATTTTTGCACCACCTCATGTAAGTCCAGGCCCACTGGCTTTAGTGCCACACCAATTAAGGAGGCTCTTAGTGCGCCAACCCATGCCCCTGGGTGCACCACCTATAGGGGAGGCCCCCACCTGTGTCTATGGCGAGTAAAGCTCAGTCTGGCATGGGAGTAACAGGCACTGTAGCACTCATCTCACACCAAGCAGACCATGTTTGCAAGGGACTCCTTGGACTGGGCTGCTGATGCAGAGCTCCACTCCATTAGATTGGGAGTAGGCATGGTCCTGGACCATGTCTTTTTTTTTTTTTTTTTGAAATCAACAATTTATAATGTAGTGCTCAAATGCAGTCCATGTGTACTAGCTACGTACAAGGCAACTAATACATGGTATAACTACCAATAAAGGTAGGAGAGAAAGCCCTGCTGGCTTAAAAGGCTACACTCTGTAGAGAAGTGCACATGGGTGAAGAGCTCACCACCCTGACAGGAACTAGGGTGTGACAGATGAGGGGTGGATAGGGCCAACAGGTCCCCCCCCCGAAGGGGGTCAGGAGTTACTTCCCTGTAAATCCCTACACCCCACAGGCTAAGGCTCTAAGAGCTTTGGATCTCTGCCCTTATCAGGGTGTTAGGAGTCAATTCTCCATAAATCACTACACCCCACCCAAGGGTGGGGGGCGAATAACACCCAAAGGCCCTCCCCAGTTATCCCACTCCCTCAGGGGGGCGGGATTGGAATGAAAATGCAGAAAGATTTCGCTCCAGAAAGCCCAGAAGGGCAGTCGAGGTCATGGGGTAAACCACCACATCACATGCACTTTGGACAGGAAGTGAGAATGTGAGTGCTGGGTTTCAAGCCACAGCCCACAGGGACAGGAGTGGCCCTCCTGGGGATGGAATCTAACATGGTACTCCCCTATGGGGGTGTGACCAAGTATAGTGCAGGCTGCCCGCACTGTACCAGCAACAGACATCTGGGGACCAATTTCTCAGAGCCAGGTACCTCTGGAAAGGTACGAGGGTTGGAGAGGCTTCCCTGAGGGAGTCCAACAGGGGGAGGAAGTTCCTACCCCGATACAAGGGTGAGTGAAACATGTTCACCCACTCGTCAATACACCCCCTTGTGACCTCAGCCCAGAGATTGGGCACACCTATAATCTCATGAACATCTATTTGGATGACTGTCACACCGCCATTCTGGCCCTTCAGACGCTGGTAGATTCTCTGCCTGCCATGACTTACATGGCAGGCAACTTCAATTGTCACTTGGAGAGGTGGGATCTTAATCAGGTCTCACATCTGGGGATCGCCCAATCTCTTCTAGAGGTTGGGATGGATCTGGGGCTTGACTTGGTGCTCCTGGTGGTTCTGGGCCTGACTCACTTCCCACATGATTTGAATCTTTCACCATCAGTAATCAATTTTGTCTTTCTCCCGATGGCCCAAGATCCCAATCTCAGGCCCCTGATCAATCTCAAGAAGCGTGGTCCTTCAGACCACACACCTCTAACCCTGGTTCTCCTGGTCACTCGCTTTATGACCAGCATGATCCATCAAGTTCTGAAGCCCAATAGTGATGAGGAGTCAAAGTTTGTGGCGCAGATATGTGAGGGGTTGGCCTGCTCTACAACTACCCTTGGACACCCCTGCAGGAGGTGGAGCTAGCAGCTTTGGCTGTGGCTCGCATCATCTTCCAGGCTTGGGATGCCTTCTCTGAGGAGGTGTTCATTGTTGGATGGTCTAATCCATGGTGGAATGACAACTGTACCACTGCCATTCAGGCATACTGGGCAGCCCCCTTCGGGGAAAGCAGTGGTTCAAGTTCCAGCAAGTTATTAAGGCCATCAAATGCAAGTTCTTCAATGAGAAGATTGAGGAAATTGCTTCTGCAAACAAGCGCTCCTGGGACCTCATGGCCTGGGTTAAACAGCGCAAGTTACTGGCCTGTGACACAATTCAGCACAACGGTGTGCTGTGTCACAACATGGGATCCCTGTAGAATGCCCTTCATGGTACCTACAACGCGGCCTAGAGGCCTGCATTGTAGATCCCTCTGTATTGCATGCCCTCCCTGCACAGGCAGAGAGAGCATGGTATCCTTTCTTGACCTTGGAGCTCAAGGATGCCTTGCATTCTTGCATGAAGAAGTCTGCCCCTGGGCCTGACCATGTTAATGTGGTCATACCTGAAGGACATTGTGGTGGACCGAAGCATCTTGCTGCTGTGTTTGTCGATCTTCGCCAATGCCTGCCTGGTGGCAGGGCATTGGCCTGATTATTTCAAGGAGTCTGACTCAGTGGTCATACCTAAACCTGGGGAAGCCTTCTTACTCTACGCCCAAGGCCTTTAGGCTGATTGTGTTGTTAAACATGCTGGGCAAGCTTGTGGAGAAAATGATCTCCAACCACCTCCAGTTTGACTGTATCAAGTGGGGGGTGTTTCATCCCAACCAGGTAGGTAGGTATATGCCAGAAGTCCACAGAGGATGCTGGGTTGATCCTCACCCATCTTGTTCGTGCAGGGTGGGCTCGGAGCTTATGGACAAGTGTTGTCGCTTTTGACATCACTCAGTTCTTCCCCTCGCTAAATCATGATATGATTCTAGCAGGTGCTTTTGCGGTCAGGGTTCATGCCAGAGTTGGTGTGATTCTTCAGCTCTTACTTGGTTGGGAGGTCTACCACTTATTTGTGGAATTCCTTCAGGTCAGACCCCAGGCAGGTGGATGTGGGTGTGGGGCAGGACTCTGCTCTGTTGCCAGTCTTATCCACCTTGTATCTAGCCCCCTTGGTTTATCTTTATTACCAGAGGACCCCCAGCCTCGGCATTCGATATGCTTTCATATGTCAACAATGGGACCCTCATAGTCCAGACCAAATCATGGGAGGACAACATTTCTGCCCTGCAGGCAGCTTACCACTGCATGCATGGGCTCTTTGACTCTTTTGGACCTCATGCTTGAACATACCAAGTCTGAGGTGTTTCACTTCTCTTGCAACCCGAGGAACACCAATCCGCCCATTGACTTGGGCTTCCATCCATACATGGGGGATACCCCTCTGAGGCCCAAGCCATTTTGGTGGTACTTGGGTTTCTATTTCAATAGTGCCCTCACTTTTTGTGAGCACATATGTTACTATTCTACCAAGGCATTCTCCATGGTTGGTGCAATGGGGATGCTTGGCAATTCAACCTGGGGGCTGCTTCCTGACCAGAAGCACCTCCTCTACTGGGCCTGCATGGTTCCTATTGCCACATATGGGTTCCGCATGTGGTATCACAAGGGTTTCCATAACAAGGGGATCCTCAAGATGTTCAACTCCATGCAGCGGTGTTGCGCTGCAAAATCATTTCATTTGTGAAATCACTAGCTAATAAAGTAACTAACTCTCTGTTACTGAATAATATCAGTATATGGCCATGGTCAGACACTGGGTGCGAGAGATTTAGAATACTATCTAAAATATGTGAAGGCGGACATCTCAGAAACAGAACCAGAACACCCAGACAAGTAAAAGTGATGTTAACTAACTTATGGGTGACAAGGCTATGGAAGAATGACTCTGGTATGAATGTACCCGAGCATTGTATCCGATACCGTGTTAACTAAGATATTAGTTAAGATACTCATGACTGCACAAAAAGACCCATTTCTTCGCCTCTGCCCTAGAAAGCGGACGAGTCGCAACACCTATGTCATCCGGATGGTACCTAGTCATAATAACAGGTCCGGGAGTGAATCTTGACAAAAGAATGTAGGGATTAGCTGAATGCCCTGACAAGAATGTCCCTTTGAAACGGTTCTGATGATATTGAAACCTAAGGGATCGAATGGGGGTATCCCCGAGGGTACTCAGGGAAGGATGCCCCCTCATAGAAACAAAAAGAGATCAGAAATGATGAACTAGAAAATGAAGATTGATAAGAATAGAATAAGCTAATTAATTCTAGTGTTAGTCTACTACCTGAAGACTATGGAAGTGGACTTTAGAACATTAGGGTTGAAAAGCTCAGGTGTGGAGAGTCCGAGAATAAAATAAAAACCAATAGATAAACGTTAGCGAGGAAACTCACTAACCCGGCTGGCTGTGATATAAATAGCCAGGCACCTAGGGAGCAAGTCCCTGAGAGCAAATTGATGTTGCTGATATCGGAACTCCTAGAATGATGCTCCTAAATGATGAGGAGACAATAAAATGATGAAGCTGAAGGCTTGTTTCAGGTATACCCATAAGTTAATTGTATATTGTTATAAAAACTCGTCTGTAAATTACATGGGAGGCAAGAAACCGCTTGCCTATTTCCCCCCCTGATTGTATGATTGATTAGGATAAGAATATAAAGCAATTTTACGCGATTTTCTTCGGTCATAAGACCACCAGAGACTTAAAGAGTTATACTCTTTAAAACCAGACCCTTTGAAACAATTGAGATATTGACAGACCCTTCTGCTTGACTCGAGAACTGAATACGAGTTGCTACGCCTCTTCGGTTCTTAAGTAGAAAAGTTCACTAACTTCCGTTTCTTTGGGTTCCTCTTAGAGGCCCTGCCTCAGAAGTATACCATTGAATTGTAGAGCTGTTTAATTGAGAAGCGAACATAGTACGCTAGGGCCCGTTGAAAACGCTGTCCACTAGGTCTATCTAGTTTAAAGATACTTACTGCAGGAGCTCGCTAGGAGCCTGTCTCGCTGAGTAGTATAAAAGTTTTATTGCCTTGTTCAGAAGCTGTAGTGTGCTAGGGCCCGTTAGATAATGCCATCCGCTAGGCCTACTAGCTTAAAGACACTTACTGCAGGAGCTTGTCAAAAGCCTGTCTCGCTGGGTAGTGTAAATTTACAGTATTGTCAAGAGAAAAGGATGTAGTACGCTAGGGCCCATTAGAACACGTTGTCTGCTAGGTCTATGGAGGTTCACTGATTGCAAAAGCTTGCGTTTTGCCTGACTTATCAAATCGTGAAGATATTAGTTAACATATTATATAGCAATGACCGTCAAAAGTTCCCATTGTATTCAGATAGAACAACTGTCTGTCTAGTTGGAGACTAAGAGAATAACATACCAAAACCCTAAAAACACTAGAATTGAATATATTTCTGGAGATCTGTGACAACCTCTCCCCCACAAACTTATAAAGTTGGAATTAGCGAACCTGTTAACAAACTTCGTTTTCAATCTCGTAAAGTAATCCGCATTTCAGCGGCATGCTGCTAATTGGATTGCAGGTGTATTTCACATGCCCCCTACTGGGGGAGCAGAGGCCCTTGCAGGCTTTCTGCCTTTCTGGCTGCATCTCAAGAAGCTGGCATCCCACATGATATTCTGGGTGGCTACACTTGCTGCAGATCATCTGCTTCAGCCCTTGCTAGGCCATGAGTTCAGGGGGAGTTCTCTGGAGCACCCTCGCTCTATTTCCTCTCTCACCCTGGCACTTAGGCCCAAGGTGAAGAGTGCTCTTATGGAGGTACAGAGTGAGCTTCCCCAGCTTACTGAGCCATTCTCCCCGTTTGCAGACAAGAGCAGGCCTGGTCTCAGACTTTTGGACCACTTTGTGGAGCAGATCAAATTTAGGCTCTATACTGTTGATCTGGAGGGGGATTCAAAGCAATGGCATCTTGACAGACTGCAAGCATCCATTTGGAGGGCACAGGCCAACCTGTCGTCTGTTTGCATAGCAGCTGGTGCTCACCGGCTGCCATGCAGGGAGGCTGCAGGTCATTTCAGCAGCTTGTGTGTTTACAGGTGGGTGCTTGGTCAGACAGGCCAGGCAGGCCGCAGGGAGGGTTCTGCTCACTGATGCAGAGCTCCACTCCATTCAATTGGGAGTAGGCATGGTCCTAGACCTGTGTCAAAACTGATCACATATTTGTCTACACTAACTCCATGGGCTCCACCCGCAGAGCTGTGGATCCTTCTGTTCACACCAGCCAGGCTCATTCCCTGGAGGATGTGCCACTCTCTGGATGACTGGCTGTCTGCTAAGGCCCAGCAGACCATGACCTTCTGGCAGGTGCCTTCGGGCTCTGTTGCAGAACTTCACTCTGACGCTGTTGCAATAGCAAAAGAGCTGTGTGTCTCGCTGGGTGTTCACCCAGCAACCACCATTGACTCCCTCCAGGCTGAGGTCATGAGGGGGTGCATTGACAAGTGGGTGAACATGTTTTGCTCACCATTGTATTGGGGGAGGAACATCCTCCCCCTGTTGGACTCTCTTGGAAAGCCTCTCCAACCCTCATACCTCTCTGGAGGTACTTGGCTCTGAGAAATCAGCCCTCAGATGTCTGTTGCTGGCATGGCATGGGCAGTCCACACTATACTCGGTCATAGCCCCCATAGGGGAGTACCACTGCTAGATTCTACCCCCAGGAGGATCACTCCTGTCCTTGTGGGTTGCAGCTTGAAACCCACACTCACATTCTCACTTCCTGTCTGAAGTTTACAGTGACATGGCAGTTTGCCCCATGACCTCGATGCCCTTCTGGGCTTTCTGGAGCAAAATCCTTTTGCATTTTTGTTCCAATCCCACCCCCCTGAGGGAGTGGGATAACTGGGGAGGGCCTTTGGGTTATTCCCCCCTCATGGGCTTTGGCCTCGAAGAGCCTGGTGGTTATTCGCTCCTTGCCCCCAGGTGGGGTGTAGCAATTTATGGAGAATTGACTCCTAATGCCTGATAAGAGTGGAGACCTTGAAGTTCTTAGAACTTTAGTCTGCGAGGTGTAGGGATTTACAGAGAATTGACTCCTGACCCCCTTTGGGGAGGGGACCTGTTGACCCTATCCACCCCTCGTCTGTCGTGCCCTGGTTCTCATCAGGGTAGCAAACTCTTCACCTATGTGCACTTCTTTATGGAGTGTAGCCTTTCAAGTCAGCAGGACTCTCTTCCCTACCTTTATTGGTAGTTATACCATGTATTAGTAGCCTTGTATGTAGCTAGTGCACACAGACTGCATTTGAGCACTGCGTTATAAATTGTTGATTTCAAAAAAAACAAAAACACAAACCCACTGGTCACCGACACTGCTGAGGGCACAGAGTGCCCTTATCAGCCCCTGTTGTAGGAACTGTGGCGGCCCCCATGCTGCCCACAACAAGAAATGCCCTTTCTGGTGCAAGCATTTTGAAGATGGTTGGACCAAGAAGTGTTATTGGGAGGTACGTAGCTCATCTGCCACCCCCAGGGTCCTGCTAACTCAACCCAGGAGTAATGCCTAGGTTCCAGAATGAGTTACACATATGGTCTCAGAATGTAAATCGTAATTACATTTTGTTGGACAATTATCTCAAGTTGTATAAAAATGACTTTGACATCTTTTTCATGCAAGAACCCCCTTGGCAAAACCTCCGTAAGGCTCCCTCTGCTGTTCGTAAGGATGGTGAAGGTGTTGTAGGCACTCCACTCCATCCAGACTGGACTTGTATTTGGAATCCTCAGCTGGGCAACTCATCCCCACGAGTGCTGGCTTATGTCCACTCAAGGCTGAAGTTGTTGCAGGCTGTCCCTTTGTAGGGACCTGGTCAACCACCAGGATGTTATGGTTGTGTCCATGTGGCAAGGGGGGCACACCTATAACCTTATGAATGTCTATTCCAATGACTGACACACCACCATTTTGGCCCTCAGAGGGCTGGTGGACTCTCTGCCTGCCATGACGTACATGGCAGGCGACTTTAACTGCCACTCAGAACAGTGGGATCCTAATTGGATTTTGCATCCAGGGATCTTTTTTTTTTTTTTTTTGGAATCAACAATTTATAACATGGTGCTCAAATGCAGTCCATGTGCACTAGCTACATACAAGGCTACTAATACATGGTATAACTACCAATAAAGGTAGGGAAGAGAGTCCCACTGACTCGAAAGGCTACACTCCATAAAGAAGTGCACATAGGTGAAGCATTCACTACTCCGATGAGAACCAGGGTACAACAGACGAGGGGTGGATAGGGTCAACAGGTCCCCCCTCTGAAGGGGGTTAGGAGTCAATTCTCTGTAAATCCCGACACCTCGCAGACTAAGGTTCTAAGAGCTTCAGGTCTCTGCTCTTATCAGGCATTAGGAGTCAATTCTCCATACATTGCTACACCCTGCCTGGGGGCAAGGAGTGAATAACCACCGGCTCCTTGAGGCCAAAGCCCATGAGGGGGGAATAACCCAAAGGCCCTCCCCAGTTATCCCACTCCCTCAGGGGGGCGGGATTGGAACAAAAATGCAGAAGGATTTCGCTTCAGAAAGCCCAGAAGGGCAGTCAAGGTTGCGGGGCAAACTACCACGTTGTGTAAACTTTGGACAGGAAGTGAGAATGTGAGTGCAGGTTTCAAGCTGCAACTCACAAGGACAGGAGTGATCCTCCTGGGGGTAGAATCTAATGCGGTACTCCCCTATGGGGGCATGGCCAAGCATAGTGCAGACTGCCCATGCCATGCCAGCGACAGACATCCGAGGGCTGATTTCTCAGAGCCAGGTACCTCCGGAGAGGTATGAGGGTTGTAGAGGCTTCCTGAGGGAGTCCAACAGGGGGAGGAAATTCCTACCCCTAATACAAGAATGAGCGAAACATGTTCACCCACTTGTCGATACACCCCCTCATGACCTCAGCCTGGAGGGAGTCAATGGTAGTCACCAGGCAAACACCCAGCGAGACACACAGCTCTTTTGCCATTGCAACAGTGTCAGAGTGAAGTTCTGCAACAGAGCCCAAAGGCACCTGCCAGAAGGTTATGGTCCACTAGGCCTTAGCAGACAGCCAGTGATCCAGAGAGTGGCACACCTCCAGGGAATGAGCCTGGCCAGCATGAATAGAAGGATCCACAGCTCTGTAGGCAGAGCCTGCGGAGCTAGTATAGACAAATATGTGATCAGTTTCAACACATGTCTAGGATCATGCCTACTCCCAATCGAATGGAGTGGAGCTCTGCATCAGCAAGCAGAACCCTCCCTATGGCCTGCCTGGCCTGTTTGACCAAATGCCCACCTGCAAACATGCAAGCTGCCAAAATGGCCTGACCCTATAGGGGAGTACCTGCACTAGATTCCACCCCCAGGAGGATCACTCCTGTCCCTGTGGGCTACAGGCTTGAAACCCGCACTCACATCCTCACTTCCTGTCTGAAGTATAAATGGCATGGTGGCTCACCCCACAACCTTGACACCCTTCTGGGCTTTCTGGAGTGAAATCCCTCTGCATTTTTGTTCCAATCCCACCCCCCCTGAGGGAGTGGGATAACTGGGGAGGGCCTTCGGGTTATTCTCCCCTTGTGGGCTTTGGCCTCAAGGAGCCGGTGGTTATTTGCCCCCCCACCCTCAGGCAGGGTGTAGCAATTTATGGAGAATTGACTCCTAATGCCCAATAAGGGCAGAGACCCAAAGCTCTTAGAGCCTTAATCTGCAAGATGTAGGGATTTACAGAGAATTGACTCCTAACCCCCTTCGGGGGGGGGACTTGTTGGCCCTATCCACCCCTTGTCTATTGCACCCTGGTTTTCATCAGGGTAGTGAACTCTTCACCCACACGCACTTCTTTATGGAGTGTAGCCTTTTGAGTCAGCAGGACTCTCTTCCCTACCTTTATTGGTAGTTATACCATGTATTAGTTGCCTTGTATGTAGCTAGTGCACATGGACTGCATTCAAGCACTGCATTATAAATTGTTGATTTCAAAAAAAAAAAAAAAAAGGATTGTTCTTGGACACAAGTGTGATGTCATCAATGAAGATGGGAACAATAACATGAACATCGCCCTTACTGTAAACATACACAGAGTTGTCTGACTTGAGCTTGGTGTAGTCCAGAGAGCTAAAGATGTCATATAGCTTTTTGTTCCACTGTCAAGTAGCCTGTTTGAGGCCATAGAGCGACTTGGTGAGCTTGCAAACATGGTTAGGACCTCTCTTGTGGTAGCCTTCAGGTTGGCGCATGTCGATCTCTTCATCCAAGTCCCCATAAGTGAAGGCAGATGAAATGTCAACAGAATGAAGTGAATAGCCTTCTTTGGCTTCCAAGGCCAGAATGAGGCATAGGGATGCAGGGCGATATGTGGGAGCAAAGACTTCAGTATAGTCAAATCCAGGGCATTAAGAGTACCCTTTTGTGACCAATCTAGCCTTGTAGCACTCCACGGAGCCATCAGCCTTGAGCTTGACTCAGAACACCCAACCTGAGTTGATAGCTGTCTTGCCAGGAGGGAAGCTCAACGATTTGCCAAGTGTTGTTACCCATCAAAGACATCATCTCATCATTGCAGGCACCTTGCCATTGAGTCCCATCAGGTGCAGACATTGCAGCCTTGAAGGTATGGAAGCCTGGGTCCTCTGTGTTGCCAGCAAACTCAACATCTTGAAAGCCATCCTCAACAGCTAGATCAGCTTCCTCCTCATCATCACTGTCAGGGACAGGAGGTGGAGGATCTCTGACCTTCCACCACTCACCAGGTGACCGTCTCACATGTGCAGAGCATCATGGAGCAGTTGGGAGTGATGGTGGTACAGGAGGTGGTGCAACATCAAGAGGAGGCGCAGGAACAGGAGGAATGATAGGAGGTGGAGCAGGAAGTGGTACATCTTGAGGAGGATGAATAGGAATGGATGGAATGACTGGAGACACCCCCTCATCGTCAAGAGGTGGTACTCCCTTAGAATGCGGAGAGGAGGGTGGTGATAGAGTTGGTGCAGTGGGTGGAGGAGTAAATCCTGGATTGGAGTTGGAATGTGAGGGGAAGTTAGACAGAGCAGATGGGACAGCCAGTGGACGTGGTGCAGTCATCTGCACACTAGACAGTCCAGGAAAGTGCCGTTTGTCAAAGTCAGCTCTCTCTGAGATCACAACTTGTTTAGTCACAGGATTGTAAAACCTCCATGCCTTGTAGCCAACAGGATAGCCAATGAATACACACTGTTGCATGTGTGGTCCAAGTGACATCCACTTGTCTTTCTGCACATGAACATACACAGTGCACCCCCAGACTCGTAGGTGAGCAACATCAGGCTTATGTTTGTAAAAGGTCTCATAAGGAGTGGTGTTGGGAAGGGGAGCAGTAGGGAGGCAATTCCAGACATGAATCATCGCAGTGAGGCATTCACCCCAAAATGAAGGAGGGAGATGGGCTTCAGCAAGCATTGCAGTAATATGCTCACCCATTGTCCGATTAGTGCATTTGGCTAAACCATTCTGTTGGGGCCAGTTGCATACAGAGTGTCTCCACTCAATCCCACAGTCAGTGGTGAATTTGATGAAGGCATTAGACATGTATTCACCCCCTTTATCATCCTAAAGTGCACGAATCTTGCAGGGAGAGCTGGTTCTCTGCCCAAGACTTGAAAGTGCAAAATGTATCAAATGCCTCCAATTTCTTCTTTAGGAAGTAAGCTGCTCGGAATTGTGTTGAGTCATCAATGAATGTGATCCAGTACTTGTAACCTTGACTGGTAGGTACAGGGAGTGGTCCATGAAGATCTGAGTGCACAAGATCAAGTGGCAGCATGTGTATGATTGGTCAAGGGAGGAAATGAGGGAGCGTGCATCTTGCCAGCCAAGCAAGGTTCACAAACAGGATCGGGAGGTGTCTGAGAGGTGAGAGTGAGACCAGTCACCAATTGCCAGGAGATCATTTTCTTCACATCAGCATAGTTCTGATGGATGAGCCTTCTGTGCCAAAGTGACAAGTCAAGAGGGAGAGAGATAGAGGCTGCAGAAGCAAGCCAGGAAGCAATGGTGACCCCCTCAAGCACAGTAGTGTTGTTAGGACAGATCCTAGCACAAAACAGAGTCTTCCTATCCCTCTGGAAGTCCATAGACAAAGCAGAGATGTGTATATTAAGACCTTTACTGCCTAGTAAGGTAGAGGCAAGACAGGAGATTGCTCTGAAGCTGAGGAACATGGAGAACTTGTGAAAACTGCACTGCACTCATCGCTTTCCCCCCTACAACTGGCTGAAACACCAGAGCCCACTCCAGCTGAGTAAATGACTGAATCATCAGCTAACTGGACAGGAATGCAAAGGGGAGCATAGGAATGCATCCAGTGATGATGTAGGGTCATATGAGAAGTAGCCCCTGAGACTGCAAGCCAATCAATGTCAGAGGAGAGCTGGGAAGGTGTGGGTGAGGTTATACTTGTGTTTCCAGCAAATTCTGTGGTGCTGAGCACATTTTCGGATGCAGGAGAGGGCAGGGAGTCTTGTGACACATCCTGGGCCTTGTTGGCACGGTTCCTGGGCTGTGTAGAGTGCAATTTCGATGTGTTTTTGCATGCATCCTTTTGGGCATCCAAAAAGGAGTAGCACTTGAGCAGTGTGTGGCCAGGCTTGTCACAAAATTTGCATTTCCTGGATGAAGGAGTGGGTGCAGAGTGTGTTGCCAGTGCCTGGGAGGAGCCTGCAGTGTCCCCAGCACATCGACAACATTGAACATCCTCTGTGATGAAAGCCTGGTGCACAGAAGCCTTGCCAAGCTTGTCCATGAGCAGGAGGGAAGAGGTGAATGAGGAGAATTCCTTAGCAGGGAGGGCTCTGATGAGAGCCATGGAAGCCAGTTCTTCATCCAGCTGGGCTAGTGTGAATCCAGAGGGGTGGAGATTTGTGATTTTTCAAGTATTTTTGTCCACCCTGTTCATCAGAGCCTGCTTTCTTTTTTTTTTTTTTTTGAAATCAACAATTTATAATGTGGTGCTCAAACACAGTCCACATGCACTAGCTACATACAAGGCAACTAATACATGGTATAACTACCAATAAAGGTAGGGAAGAGAGTCCCGCTGACTTCGAAAGGTTACACTTGTCATATCCATGCCAACTCAGAGCCTAATTGTTAAACTTCGGCTTCTCGACCCCATGTGTGCTCCCACGCAACAACCCTTTGCCCTCTGACTTGGCCCCAACTTGCTCCAACTACAACCCATTGCCCCAGTCACGTGAACCACCTCCACATGTGCCATAGTCACCTGACCCTCAGTGTCTCTATATCCCAGTTCTCCATTTTCTGCCTGTAGTCAGGGTACGTTACCAGTCTCCATACCTGTACTGGTTTCCATTCCATTTGTAACTGTTTGTAATCTGTTTGTAACCATATTGGTCTCCACTTTGCTCTGCACGTAGTCAGTACAAGTCATAGTTTGTAAAGCCAGTAGTATATATACATACCAGTAGGTACTTGGCTTGTACTCCTCAGTCTGATAATCAAATTGAGCAGCGGACCAGCTCCCTGTTCTCTATCCTCTCCTCTCTTCTGCCTTGCTCCGCTTTGGCCCCAACTTCCTGAAATACGGACTAGGACAGTAGGAGGGCACAGCACATACGCTGAGGCTGCAAGTCCAACTCCCCGCCCGACGTACTCCTGCCTCGGTCCCGAAGTCTACGTACTGACTTTGCCCTGTCCCCTGGTTACCTTACACCAAGGATACCACCCCAACCCTCCACTTTGGTCCTGATCTGCACCGGCTCTAACAGTATTACATATTAGACTCAAACTCCTCCTGTCCACCACACTCTGAATTTTTCTAACCATGGTCTCTTGAACAGTCACCCATCCCTGCACTCTGGTAAATCCAGCCGCTCACCGTAGCAAATGCATCATTCGACAACCTCCCTCCGAGGAACTGCAACCTGACTCCCCGAAGGTTTCTCACTCTCACCAACAATCTATTGCACCCTTGACCCCAGACCAGTTCTCTGAAGATATACAACCTTCATTATTCTGGACTCCCAATGGCCCCAATGATGGCCCCAACCCCAATTCTGATCCCAGCAACCCTGGTGATCCCAACGACTATCCTGACAATGGGGACGGGCCCCTGGGCAATGACGAACCATCAGACAATGGCGACAACAACAACAACATCCCACCTGGCAACAACCGAGATGACCATGATAGACTTCTGCTCCAAGTTTTCCAATGTATAGCTGACCAAATGGACGGCCGTGGGAACTCTCAACCCCCACAGCCTCCCCAAACTCCCTGTACCAAAGCTTGTGAACCTGACATCTTTACAGGTTCCAACCCTGCCAAACTCAAACCCTTCCTCTTCCAGTGCTAACTCTACTTCCATACTAACCCAGCTCAGTTCGCTATCCCTGCCACCAAGGTCAACTTTGTGTTGACGTACCTTACAGGTGTGGCACAGCAACACTTCGAAATTGGCCTCAATGAGGCCGACAACCACAGAATAATGCACGACTGGATTGAGGACTGGGACCAGTTCACCCTAGAACTGCAGACCAATTTCAGTCCCGCGGATCCGACTGGAGAAGCTGCTGAGCAGCTCGACTCCCTCTAAATGCACTACGATGAGAAGATCACTGTCTACAACATCGACTTTCTCTGCTTAGCTGGCCAACTCTGCTGGGGTGACAAAGTATTTTGTCACTGCTACTACAAAGGCCTCCCCGACTGCATCCAGGACATTCTGTCCAATCAGGCCCAACAGGCAAGCCCAACACCTTCATCGAAATGCGAGCAGCAGTGATGAAGATTGATGCTCGCTACTGGGAGCGCCAACGCGAGAAGGCCCACACCAAAGCCACTTCAGGACCCGACAGCCTCTAGGAAACCTGGAGGCAATCCATCCCCATCCACCTTGTCCAACACCCAACCTGCTGCCAAGCCTGCCAACAGTAACAACAAAGGCAGCACCCCCAACAATAACTTCAAGGGCAATCCACCCAATCTGCCCGCCAGTCAGAAATCAGCCCCACCCAAATCTGACCTTACTAGTAAACTTGGTAAGGACAGTAAATTAACCCCCAAGGAACATCAATGACATTTTGACAATAACCTCTGCCTTGTCTGCACAGATCCCAATTACAGGGCTGCCAACTGTGACAAGAAGAAATTCCCTGATGCCAAGGCTAAAGGCTGACAGGCTCAGCTCTCCGAGACAGATGCGCCAGCTCTCCTGAGCTCAGAAAAATAGTTGGCAGTCCTCAGGCCTCTGCACAGACTGAGGATTGCATTGAACTCTGCTGTGCTCCAGAGAGTTTCTAGTCTCAATGTGTCCGCTCTTTCCAACCTGAACTCTCTTCACATTACATTAACTTCTCCTTTAGTTACTTCTTTATGTTCTGTTTCTGCTCCTGTACTCTCTGTTTTGGACCCACTTTCTACAATGGACAATGTAGTTAGTTCTGATTTCTCTTCTCCTTCTCCTTTCAAAGCTCTTGTTGATAGCAGTTCTACTCACTGTTTTGTGGACTCATCTTTTGTTCGTTCTCATAGTATTCCAACCTCATCCATCCCGGCTATTGAACTTTGGTTATTTGATGGGACCTCAAATGCCTACATTATGGAGCTTGCGCAACTGCCTGTATCTTTCCCCTCCAGTGAATCTATTATCTTGGACACTTATGTCACCCAGCTTGACTCTTCCTGTTCTGTGGTCTTAGGACACAACTGGCTCACCCACTACAATCCATTGATTGACTGGGCTTTGGGCAGTATCACTTTCTGGCCATCCCTACTCGAGATTCCTGCTTCTGTCTCTTCCTGCGTCACACCCACATCGGCCCTGCCTATGGCCACCCCTGACTCTCCTGACCTAGGTTCACCACCCCTATCTGGGACCTCGTCCCAACCTATCCCCATTGTGAAACTGCATATCTCCCTGATAAATGCTCCTGCCTTTATCCATGCTGCCAAGCTCCCGGGCTCCCAACAATTCTGAATTAACCTCTCCACTGCCTCCGCATCAGCCACATCTTCTTCCATCTCTGAAGACCTGGCTGACCTCTCGTCCATTCCTGAGGAATACCACAAGTTCGCCGATGTTTTTAGTAAATCGCATGCTGATACACTTGCTCCACACCGCCCTTATGACCTCCAGATTAACCTTGAGGACAGCAGTCAACCTCCGGTCAGTACCATTTACTCCCTTTCACAATCAGAGCTTGGAGCTCTACATGATTTCATTGACGAACATTTATCTATTGGCTTCATTTGCCCCTCCACTTCTCCTCATGGAGCCCTGGTCCTCTTCGTAAAGAAAAAGGATGGCTCCCTGCATTTATGTGTTGATTTTAGAGGTCTCAACTGTATTACTAAGAAGGACCATTACCCCCTTCCGCTCATCTCCAACCTCTTAGACTCCCCTTCGCAAAGCCCGTGTATATACCAAAATTGACCTCTGTCATGCTTACCATCTTGTCCACATTGCTGACAGTGATGAATGAAAGACCGCCTTTCAGACCCACTACAGCTCCTTCAAATGGATGGTTATGCCTTTCAGCCTCACCAACACCCCCACCACCTTCCAGCGGTTCATGAATGATATATTCAAGGACATGCTCAACATCTGCATTACTATTTACCTTGACAACATTCTGATATACTCTGACAATCATAGTATCCATCGTGACCAAGTCAAGGAGGTCCTTAAGCGGCTCCTGCCAACATGGTCTATACACCTGCCCCAACAAATGCCAGTTCCACTCTGACACAGTGGAATATCTTGGCTACATTCTTTCCCTGACGGTCTCCAAATGGACCAATCTAAGGTCAAGACCAGTCCAGGAGTGGCCTAAACCTAAGAAAGTCAAGGACATCCAGTCCTTCTTAGGTTTCACAAATTTCTATCAGTTGCTTCATTCATAGGTTATTCCAACATTGTTGTTCTGCTCACCCACCTCACCTGCAAAGACGTGAAATGGAATTTCACTGACAAATGTTGCAAAGCCTTTAACTCCCTGAAGGAAGCATTCATATCTGCTCCTGTCCTCACTCCTTGGGCCCCTGACGCTCAGATCATTGTCGAGACCAACGCCTCTGACTATGCGCTTGTGGCTATCCTCTCTATCATCACTGATGATGGGGAGGTCCACCCTGTTGCATTCCATTCCTACACCTTTAACATGGCTGAACTTAATTATGACACCCACAATAAGGAACTCCTGGTGATATTTGAGGCTTTTTGTATCTGGCAGCACTATCTTGAGGGTGCCCCTCTTACTATTGATGTAGTCACTGACCACAAAAACCTTGAATACTTCTGCACCACCAAAATCCTCACTCGCCGCCAAGCTCGTTGGTCCAAGTTCCTGTCCCAATTCCACCTCAGTCATCCAGTTCTGACCTGGCCAGTCTCGGCACCAAGCCTGATGCCCTAACTAGATGATGGGACATCTACCCTAAAGGGGGGAATAGCGACTATGCATCAGTCAACCCGCACAATTTCTGACCCATATTCACCCACGAACAGCTTGCAGCCTCTGTCCACAGCCACCACTCTTTATGCCCCTTCCCTTCGCACAGCTGTAGTCATGGATCTCAACCAGCTACACCACAATATCCTCACCACTCTACCAGCAGATCCAACCACCTCCACCCATGTTGCTAGCCCAGAAGGCTGTTGGTCAGTTAACGACAAAGGTTTCCTCCTCCTAGACAACAGAATCTACATCCCCAACAGCTGACAATCTCTAACTTTGGGTCCTTCAGTACAAGCACTGATCATGTCCTAGCCGGCCACTTTGGTCAGAATAAAACGCTGGAACTCATCTAGTGCGAATACACCTGGCCTAGTGTCCACACCTTCGTCAAGGATTTCTGTAAGTCTTGTGTCACCTGTATGAGGTCTAAACCCCAGCGCCACCACCCCTATGGTCTCCTCAAGCAACTCCCCATCCCCAAACGACCTTGGAATTCAATCTCCATGGACTTCATCGAGAAACTTCCCACTACGATGCCATCCTAGTAATAGTCGACAGACTCACCAAGCAATCCTTATCCATCCCCACCTACGATACTGTCACCTCCTCCGACCTTGCCTGCCTATTTGTCCTCCACGTCTTCTCCAAGCATGGCGTACCCAAACATGTTACCTCTGACCATGGCTCCAAATTCATCTCTCACTTCTTCCGCTCATTGGGACAAGCCCTCGACATGAAACTACACTTCACTTCGGGCTACCACCCAGAAGGCAACAGACAGATGGAATGCACCAACCAGACCCTGGAACAATATCTCCAGGTCTACTGTAACTACCAACAGGACAATTGGTCCGAATTACTACCACTAGCTGAGTTTGCTTACAACAATGCTCCTAGTGCCACCACTGGTATCTCCCTGTTCTTTGCTAATAAAGGATACCATCCAAACATCACAGTTCATCCTGAATGCAACCTTGCCTCTGCTCAGGCCTGCCATTTTGCTGTTGATCTCGATGACCTACACACCACCTTGAAGTCTGAAATAGCGCTAGCCCAGCAATGCTACCAGACCTCTGCCGACTGCCCACCAACTCCCTGCTCTGGACTTCAAGGTTGGACAAAAGGTATTTGTGAAAGCCCAATTCTTCCAGCACCACCTGTCCCTCCAAAAAGCTCTCCAAAAAGTTCCTTGGACCCTATGAAATTATTGCCCAAGCAGGTACCCACTCCTTCACCCTCTGACTCCCTGACTCCATGTGTGGAGTACACCCAGTTTTCCATGTTTCTATGCTTGAACTGGCCACACCTAATACCATACCCGCCTGATCGGACCTGCCACCTGCACCAGTTTCTATTGATGGCAAACCAGAATATGAGATCACTCGCATCATCAACTCAAAGATTGATTGACGCCGTGCATGCAAACTCCTCTACAAAGTCATTTGGTTAGGTTATGAAGACACCAAAGAAGAGTCTTTGTGGTTACCGGCTACCAAGCTTGAACATGCCATAGATTTAGTAGAGGCCTTCCATTCCTCTTACCCCACTAAGCCTGGCCCCCTCCATTCACTCTGAGTTTTCCACTGATCACCCACCACACCAAGAAACAAAAAATTTATTGGACAAGTATAAACTACCTGCCCTGTGTCGTTCCCAGAGGTGCGGGGCGGTGCCTGCCACATCCTCCATCATACCTCGCACCTCCTCCTCCAAAATGCCTCCAATGCTCTCCAACTCCTCCATCTCCAGTAATACCCCTACTCAACCAGTTACCATCCACCTGTGCTTCCCAACGCTGCAACTGTTCATAGCAGCCAGCCATCAGTTCAACTTTATCCACCTTCTCCCCTAACTGAGCGATGGCCTTTTCAAGCCACACCTCCATGATGTTGACCCTGCTTGAGGGTCTCCTGGTGTCCTTCTTCAACAAGCCTCTTCAACTCTATGAGACTTGGTCAGCAACCCTCACAACCAATGATCATTATATTACCTTCAAATTGCTGGCTCAACACCACCCCGGCCCTGCTTGGCTCCATCTCCTCTTGACCCCTGCACTGTTTCTTCATTCTGCTGCACCGACAGGCAACTCCTGGTGTTACTAGAAAACTATCAGTATGTAGCCTGGAAACCCTCAAAATGACTTACCCTGCTGGCAACCTCACATAGGACCTTGTCTCACTGGCACCTCCAGCAGGGATTCTCACCCCTGAATATGTTCACATTTCCCCATCGTGGGGCCATCCTTGCCTTTGCCTTCCCCTTACCCTTATCCCCTGAATCCCCAAAGGCCTCCTCCTCCTCATCCCTTCGCCTTGTCCCTATCCATGTATTTGGAATCTGACTCCTCCATATCTACCTGCATCGGTTCTTCCAATGGATGAGTTGACAAGGCCCCATAGTCATTGCAACGAGGTGAGCCCAAATCGCCCAACACTTTACCTTGGCAGCCTCGTCTTGTTGCTGCCTGATTTCTTCCTGCCATACGCTCCCTTGCCCGCTCCTCCACTTGTCACTGGTGCAGCACTATCATCTGCTGCCTGCTCCTCCTCCTCTCATTGCTCCTCCTCCTCCAGCCTCTCAATTTCCAGCCACTCTTGTTCCTCTCACTCCACCTTCTCCCTCAACAATTGCGCCTTGCACTCCACGGTGGTCAGTTGTTGGGGGGGTTGTCTGCTCATGGGAGTAAGCAGTCAAGTTGTTTTTTTTTGAAACTGAACCAGTTCACCAGTTTTTATACCTTGGTGGAGATTTCTGATGGGCCCTGGTCTAGACCACCTTGGGCCTCGAGGCTCAGCCCTAAAGGGGGGACACTGTCATATCCATGCCAACTCAGAGCCTAATCGTTAAACTTCAGCTTCTCAACCCCATGTGTGCTCCCATGCAACAACCCTTTGCCCTCCGACTCAGCCCCAACTCACTCCGACTACAACCCATTGCCCTGGTCATGCAACCACCTCTACATGTGCCATAGTCACCTGACCCTCAGTGTCTCTATATCCCAGTCCTCCATTTTCCACCCATAGTCAGGGTACATTACCAGTCTCCATACCTGTACCGGTTTCCATTCCATTTGTAACCATTTGTAATCTGTTTGTAACCATATCGGTCTCCGCTTTGCTCCGCATGTAGTCAGTACAAGTCATAGTTCGTAAGGCCAGTAGTATATATACATACCATAGGTACTTGGCTTGTACTCCTCAGTCTGATAATTGAATTGAGCAGCGGACCAGCTCCCTGTTCTATATCCTCTCCTCTCTTCTGCCTTGCTCCACTTCGGCTCTGACTTCCTGAAATACAGACTAGGACAGCAGGAGGGTATAGCACATATGCTGAGGCCGCAAGTCCAACTCCCTGCCCAAAGTACTCCACCTCGGTCCCAAAGTCTACGTACTGACTTTCGCCTTGTCCCCTGGTTACCTTACACCAAGGATACCACCCCGACCCTCCACTTCAGTCCTGATCCGCACTGGCTCTAACAACACTCTGTAAAGAAGTGCGCATGGGTGAAGAGCTCGCTACCCCAACAAAAACCTGGGTGTGACAAACAAGGGATGGATAGGGCCGTCAGGTCTCCCTCCTGAAGGGGGTTAGGAGTCAGTTCTCTGTAAATCCCTACACCTCACAGACTAAGGCTCTAAGAGCTTTGGGTCTCTGCCCTTATCGGGTGTTAGGAGTCAATTCTCCATAAATTGCTACACCCTGCCCAAGGGTGAGGGGCGAATAACCACTGGCTCCTCGAGACTGAAGCCCACAAGGGGGGAATAACCCAAAGGCCCTCCCCAGTTATCCCACCCCTTGGGGCCGGGATAGGAATGCAAATGCAGAGGGGTTGCGTTCCAGAAAGCCCAGGAGGGCATCAAGGTCACAGGGTAAGCCACCACATCACATGTACTTCAGACAAGAAGTGAGAATGTGAGTGTGGGTTTTGAGCCACAACCCACAAGGACAGGAGTGATTCCCCTGGGGGTGGAATCTAGCATGGTACTCCTCTATAGGGGCGTGACTGAGTATAGTGCAGGCTGCCTGCACTGTACCAGCAACAGACATCCAAGGACCAATTTCTCAGAGCCAAGTACTGCTGGAGAGGTATGAGGGTTGGAGAGGCTTTCCAAGGGAGTCCAACAGGGGGAGGAAATTCCTACCCCTATACAAAGGCAAGCAAAACATATTCACCCACTCGTCAATGCACCCCCTCGTGGTCTCAGTTTGGAGAGAGTTGATTGTAGTCACTGGGCAAACACCCAATGACACATGGAGTTCCTTCGCCATCACAATGGCATCAGAGTGAAGCTCTGCAACAGAGCCTGAAGGCACCTGCCAGAAAGTGACAGTCCGCTGGGTCCAGCGGTCCAGAGACTGACATACCTCCAGGGAATGAGCCTAGCCGGTATGCACAGAAGGATCAGCAGCTCTGCAGGCGGAGCCTGTGGAGCTGGTGTAGATAAAGATGTGGTCAGTTTCAGCACGATCCAAGACCATGCCTACTCCCAATTGAATGGAGTGGAGCTCTGCATCTGCGAGCAGAACTCTCCCCACAGCCTGCCTGGCCTGCCTGACCAAGCATCTGCCTGCAAACATGCAAGCCTGCTGAAATGGCCTGCAGCCTTCCACACAGCAGCTGGTGGGCACCAGCCTGCTATGCAAACAGACAACGGGTCAGCCTGTACCCTCCAAATAGAGGCATGCAGTCCGTCAAGATGCCATTGTTTCAAATCCCCCCCTGGATCAATAGTGTACAGCATGAATTTGATCTGCTCCGAGAAGCAGTCCAGAAGTCTGAGACCTGGCCTGTTCTTGTCCATGAATGGACTGAATGGCTCAGTAAGCTGTGGAAGCACATTTTGTACTTCCATAAGGGCACTCTTCACCTTGGGCTGAAGCACCGGGGTGAGAGACAAGATGGAGTGAGGGTGTGCTGGGGAGCTCCCTCTGAACTCATGGCCCAGCAAGGGCTGAAGTGGATGATTTGTCGCAAGGGTAGCAACCCGGAATATTGTTCAGGAAGCCAACTTCTTGAGATGCAACTGGAAGGGCAGAAGGCCCACAAGGGCCTCTGCCCCCCTGGAAGGAGACATGTGAAATGCACCAATGATCCAATTAGCAGCACGCCATTGCATGGAGTTAAACATCTTGAGGATTCCCTTGTTACGGAAACCCTTGTGATACCACATACAGAATCCATATGTGTCATATCCATGCCAACTATAAGTCTAATCACTTAAACTTCGGCTTCTCGACTCCACGTGTGTTCCACACAACAACCCTCTGCCCTCCGACTCGGCCCCGACTCACTCCGACCGCAACCCACTGCCCCGATCACGCGACCACCTCCACACGTGCCGTGGTCACCTGAACCTCGCTGTCTCTATTTCCCCGTCTCCATTTCCCGTCCGTAGTCAAGATACGTTACCAGTCTCCATACCCGTACCGGTCTCCATTTCGTTTGTAATCCGTTTGTAACCATATGGGTCTCCGCTTCACTCCGCACGTAGTCAGTACGAGTCATAGTTCGTAAGGCCAGTAGTATATATACCGTAGGTACTTGGCTTGTACTCCTCAGTCTGATAATCGAATCGAGCAGCGGACCAGCTCCCTGTTCCATATCCTCTCCTCTCTTCTGCCTCGCTCCGCTTCGGCTCCGACTTCCTGAAATACGGACTAGGACAGTAGGAGGGCACAGCACATAAGCTGAGGCCGCAAGTCCAACCCCCCGCCCGACGTACTCCGCCTCGGTCCCGAAGTCTACGTACTGACTTCGCCCTGTCCCCCGGTTACCTTATACCAAGGATACCACCCCGACCCTCCGCTTCGGTCCCGACCCGCACCGGCTCTAACAATATGTGGCAATAGGAACCACGCATGACTGGTAGAGGAGGCACTTCTGGTTGGGAAGCAACCCCTGGGTTGAATTACCAAGCATCCCCATTGCACCAACCGTGGAGAATGCCTTGGTAGAATAGTAGTGTACATGCTTGTGAAAGGGTTGAGCGCAATTGAAATAGAAGCCCAAGTATTGCCAAAATGGCTTGGGCCTCAAGGGGGTATCCCCTGTATACGGATGGAAGCCCAGGTCAATGGGTGGGTTGGCAGCCCTCGGGCTACGAGAGAAGTGGAAGACCTCAGACTTGGTATGCTCAAGTGTGAGGCCAAAAGAGTCAAAGAGCCCATGCATGCAGCAGTAAGCCACCTGCAGGGCAGACATGCTGTTGTCCTCCCAGGTCTTGGATTGGACTATAAGGGTCCCGTCATCGACATATGAAAGCATGTTGACACCAAGGCCAGGGGTCCTCTGGTAATAAAGATATACTAGGGAGGCTAGATACAAGACTGATAGGACTGGCGACAGAGCAGAACCCTGCCCCACACCCACATCAGCCTGCCTGGGGTCTGACCTGAAGGAGTTCCACAGGTAAGTGGTAGACCTCCTGACCAAGTAGGAGCCGAAGAATCGCAACAGCTCTGGTACAAACCCTGACCATGATAGCACCGCTAGAATCATATCATGATTCAGCGAAGGGAAGAGCTGGGTGATGTCAAAAGTGATAACACTCGTCCGTAGGCCCCTAGCCCACCCCACATGAATGAGGTGGGTGAGGATCAACCCGGTGCCCTCCATGGACTTCTGGCAAATGCTGCCTACCTGGTTGGGATGAAACATCTCCTCAGAGAAGGCATTCCAAGCCTGGGAGATGATGCACACCACAGCCGAAGCCATGGACTCCACTTCTGCAGGGGTGTCCAAGGGCAACCGCAAAGCGGCCAGCCCTTCATATATCTGCACCATGAACTTCGACTCCTCATTGCTATTGGGCTTCAGAACTTGATGGATCACACTGGTTATAAAGCAAGTGACTGGAAGAACCAGAGTTAGAGGAGTGTGAATCAAGGGCCTGAGATCCGGATCTCGAGCCATTGGGAGGAAGACAAGATCAATCACCAATGGTGACAGATTCACATCATGCAGGAAGTGAGTTGGGCCCAGTACTGCTGGTAACACCAAATCAAGTCCCAGATCCATCCTCTTTTTTTTTTTTTTTGTAAATCTCCAATTTACAAGATATAGGGCTCTCCCATGAAGGAGGACCCTATTGCTTTGCGCTCTTGTGAGGCAAGCACTGGATAATGTACTGGACCCCAGAATCAACTTAGACTCTAACCTGACTTAGTCAGCCAGGAGAACCGACAGAGGATTTAGTGCCCTCTAGCCAGATTGCAGGAGACTGTCCCGGCCTGCTACGGCCCACGCTTCACCAGGGAGTTTGTATAGAGCCCTGGCTACTGGGGTTCCCATCCCTGGGCAGGTGGTTTGCTGGTGCCAACTGGCACAGATCCCCACCTGTCCCAGGTCTCTGCCTTGCCCACAGCCAACCACATTGCACCTCCAGGGGTCTAGAGACCCCTAGCATGGAGTTGTTTCAGCCCCAAGCCTGTGCCACACACCGTCATGTGGAACACCCATTTGGGGATCAAACCCAGAGCATGCCCAGATGCAGTCCCACCCAGGAGTCTGCAGTGTGGATGGCGGACCTCCCCCAATCAGCAACCCCTAAGGGAAGCTGTGGATCACCACAGAAAACCCAGTGTCCCCACCCTTTGCCATGGACCCAGGAACCTACTACCATGGACTAATGACTGGTACTCACCCAGGGTATGCCAGCAGCATGCTGGACTGGGCTTTCCCAATGTGGGGGGTTGCCTGGCCCCAATTGGGACATTCGACCTGTTTTTGTTATCTTTCCCTGCTTACCGTACCCTGTGCTTTCGCTCCCTTATTGGGCACAGCCGATCCAGTCTGATCCAGATTGATCCAGATCTGCCACTTTGGGCTCCAACAATCTCTCCCCCAGATTTACCCCAGATCAGCAATTGCCAGTTGCCAAATCGAGAACTGAGATCAAGGAGACCATTGAATTTCCTTGGAGATAGTTTACCCACCTGAAGAACTGAGCACATGGTAGTATCTGATGACAACCACGCAACCTCTCTCCACTTCACAGGTATGGAGGATGAGAGGGAATCGAACCCCCAACCTTTCCGGCAGCCATGCACAGCCACCTCTCCCCATCTTTAGTGATTGAAACCACTGGGCTAGGGGGGCCCCTGTCCCAGATCCATCCCAACCTCTAGAAGAGACTGGGCGATCCCCAGATGTGAGACCTGATTAGGATCCCACCACTCTGAGTGGCAGTTGAAGTTGTCCGCCATGTATGTCATGGTAGGCAGGGAGTCCATTAGCCCCCTAAGGGCCAAAATGGCAGTGTGTCAGTCATTGGAGTAGATGTTCATAAGGTTATAGGTGTGTCCCCCTTGCCACATGGACACAACCATAATGTCTCAGTGGTCAACCAAGTCCCTGCAAAGGGACGGCCACAACAACTTCAGCCTCAAGTGGACATAAGCCAGCACCCGCAGGGATGAATCACTTGGCTGAGGACTCCAAATGCAAGTCCACTCCGGATGGAGTGGAGCACCTACAACACCCTCACCATCCTTACAAACAGTAGAGGGAGCCTTACGGAGGTTTCGCCAAGGGGGTGCTTGCACAAACAAGACATCAAAGTCATTTTTATACAACTTGAGATAATTGTCCAACAAAATGTAATTATGATTTACATTCTGAGACCATATGTGTAACTTGTTCTGGAACCTAGGCATTACTCCTAGATTGAGTTAGCGGGACCCTAGGGGCAGTGGGGGAACCACATACCTCCTGATATCATTTCTTGGCCCAACCGTCTTCAAAATGTTTGCGCCCGAATGGGCATTTCTTGTCATGGGCAGCATGGGGACCACCACAGTTCCTACAATGGGGCTGGTGAGGGCATGGAGTGCTCTCAGCAGTGCTGGCAACTGGTGGGTTTGCATTGGGGCAGGCCTTACAGCACCCTACCATCAACCTATGGTTCTCCTCGCTATGGAGCTTGGAGCATATGGGGCAGGTCAGGAATTGAGCCCTGCAAATGTTAGTTGGGTGCCCCCACTACCAGCAACAGCAGCAGAGAGATGTTCCAACCCGCTGGGAGGCTGCACTTATAGGGCAAGCACAGGGCCCAATGGCCAATGACCTTCTGATCATTGACTTGGAGGAGGACCCAGTCTGCGAGTCCCAGATCTTGAACCAGACAGTTGCAGTGTCTGATTTGTTGGAGTTCCTCCTGACCCGGGGTGGGCCCTGGAGGTTTTGAAAGCCTCAATACAACGACTGCCACATGATGTTTTTGATCCACTGACTGGTAATCCAGGACCCATCAGGGGCAAAGAAGGGGACATCTGACACTTTCATAAAGGACTTGGAGGAGGGGACCATCACTGTAGGCTTCGATCCTGCTGGGAAGAACCGGGAGGCCCAGTCCTGGATCACGTTGAGATCTACAGTAGACGTGACCGGGTCAGCCACAAGGGATAGGCCATGTCCATAGGGGCCAACACTATGGCTAGTTAGGAGGGTGGGGTAGCCTCAGCAGGTTTAACCCGGCCAGGACCTCCAACTACCTCAGGGATGTCCAGGATGTCCCTCTCAAAGGGGCACATCCCATCCAGAATGTCCCTCTCAAAGGGGCACATCCCATCGATAATGGCCTGACAGAGGGTTGGTTCACCACCCCCATTGCACTTCAGGCTGTAATCCAGGAACCCACTACACCCAGTGCACTGCAGGAAATCCTCAAAAGCAAGCCAGGCCCTCTCCCATGAGGGGCCCACCATCAGTACCTTGGTGTGCTTGACAAAGTACTCTGTGGTGAGTTTGAACGACTCCGCTATTGCCTGCAGGTGATCTGCCTGACTGTCGCTGTCCAGGTTGGCATCCAAGTCAATCCGCAGGGGGGAAATTGCAGGGGGGGCAACGAGGGGTCTCCCCCCCTTGTCCGAGGGATGGTGCAGCTGCTTGGAAGACAACTGAGACTTGTTAGAGTATGTAGAGAGGTAGGAGACAGGATGAGCCTGCCACAGTGTCTCCACCAGGTTGATGGCCATCCCATGAGGTGGGGAAACTGCAGCATGCATGCTTGCCACTGTACCATAGCAGCCAGCAGGCTCTTGAAGAGGGCTCCTAGGGGAGCCGGGGGACAGGATGTTCAAAGGGTTGGTGGAGGGGGTAGGGGGGGGGGCCATGGCCTGAACTGCGGGATCCACCACGATCCACCCCTCCTCATGCTGCCTGTTGTGAGGCCGAGGAGGACATATTTGGTTGCAAGTACTACTGGATGGATCCAACAGCAGAGGTGCGTAGGACGAGAGATAAAGCATCGAGGTGGGTGTGGCTGTGCACATTGCTGGTAGTAGTACCAGATCAAGAAGTGATTGCAACCCTCATATCTCTCTGGAGGTACCTGGCTCTGAGAAATCAGCTCTTGGATGTCTGTTGCTGGGGGGCTACAGTGGTGACCTCCAGTCTCACATCCAGTCCATAGCCAGGCTCCCTCCCTGCAAGTTGATCAAGGTGAAAGGGCCTGTTGTCGATGCTAACCAGTGTCTTGCTGCCCTTGCCAGGCCTTTTGACGCTGTTGCACCAGAGGCTTGGCCGGGGTATTATCTCTTGGATGTGTACCTGGGGAGGGTCCACTTCCATTCATACGACCAGGGGGCGGAAGATGCCCTTGTGGCTCATGTCGCAGCTCTCAACTGGGTTCTCGCCCAGGCACAGGCTGGTCCAGGGGTTCTGGTGGTGGTAATGAATGCAAGTCTGCCACCCCGCCAGGTCCACCAGGTGGTTTTGGCTGCCCAGATTTTCCAGGGACTGGACTGCATCCATGCGGTCCAGCTTCTGGGGGGGAAGGTTATGGCTCCTGAGGCCAAACTCTTTGCCATCTGGCTGGCAGTGTCCAAGGCAGTTACTGTTGAGGGCGCTGCTAGTCTTGTCCTGTTCACTGACTCGCTGGCTTCAGCCAGGCAGGCGGTGGACCTGTTGGTGCACTCTGCCCAGGGTCATTCCTTGGTGGTCTGCCGCCTTCTCACCAAGTGGTTTGCCAGGGGTCCGGCCCGCTCAGTTCACTTCTGGGAAGTCCCTTTGTGTGCAAAGTGGCCTTTCCACACTCAGGTGCACGACTTTGCTTGGTCATTGCCTCCTGTTGGGGTAGGGGCTTGTCCCCAGGCCTTGCTTGACTACCTCTGTAAGGAGGAAGTACGTTTGTGTCAGGACCACTGGATTGACTTGTTCCAGGATCCTGACTACCATGGGCACAGTTTCCTCCAGCTTGCCAGGGATGACAACTGCCCCCTGCAGCCCATGTATCTCCACGGTGGGGCCTGGATCCCACACACTCACTCGGTGTCAGTGATGGCCCAGATGACATGTGCTATTCTTAACCACATGCCGATAGGGAGCTATTGGAGGTGCTTTTTCCCACAGGAGGATTACTCCTGTCGCTGCAGGCTTTGGGAGGAAACTTGTGAGCATGTGTTCCAAAGCTGCCCTAGGCACTCCATGGCAGGGGTCCCAGCTATGGTTGAGGCCCTCATTGCTTTCCTTGAGGCATTGCCGACCGCGTTCGTGTTTGCTGAGAGGGCCAGGCCCCCCTGGGGGGTATCAGCTAATAGCTCTGCCTGGCGCCTGGTTGGGTCCAGGCCAGGGTGGTGGCATGTAGGGATTTACGTGGGAATTGACTCCTAACCCCCAATAAGGGGGGGGACCTTGCCTCGTTTTGGTTCTCATGCTGCGCACTGGGCAGCAGCCGTCCTCCTGCCTCCATTCGTTCAGGGCGGCTTCGTCCTGGGCATGGGGAAACACATGCCTGCATCTGTGGTCACGCGTTGTATGTACAGATACCCTGTAGCTTACGGCTCAGGTTGTACCGTAGTTAGTAGCTGCACGTGGCCTCCCTATGTCGCCTGTGTTATAAATTGGAGATTTAAAAAAAAAAAAAAAAAAAAAAAAAAAGTCTGTTGCTGGCACAGTGCAGGCAGCCTGCACTATACTCAGTCATGCCCCTATAGGAGAGTACCACGCTAGATTCCACCCCCAGGAGGATCACTCCTGTCCTTGTGGGATGTGGCTTGAGACCCACACTCACATACTCACTTCCTGTCCAAAGTACATGCAACGTGGCAGATTACTCTGCAACCTCAATGCCCTTCTGGGCTTTCTGGAGCAAAATCCCTCTGCATTTTCATTCCAATCCCACCCTCCCAAGGGAGTGGGATAACTGGGGAGGGCCTTTGGGTTATTCCCCCCTTGTGGGCTTCGGCCTCAAGAAGCTGGTGGTTATTTGTCTCCCACCCTTGGGTGGGGTGTAGCAATTTATGGAGAATTGACTCCTAACGCCCAATAAGGGTGGAGACCTGAAGCTCTTAGAGCCTTAGTCTGTGGGGTGTAGGGATTTATGGAGAATCAACTCCTAACCCCCTTTGGGGGGGGGATCTATTGGCCCTATCCACCCCTTGTCTGTCACACCCTGGTTTTCGTCAGAGTAGCAAGCTCTTCACCCATGTGCACTTCTTTATGGAGTGTAGCCTTTCAAGTCAGTGGGACTCTCTTCCCTACCTTTAGTGGTAGTTATACCCTGTATTAGTTGCCTTGTATGTAGCTAGTGCACACGGACTGTGTTTGAGCACCACATTATAAATTGTTGATTTCAAAAAAAAAAAAAAAACCTGGACCAAGTGTTTCCATGTAGGGGGTTACCTGGCCCCTTATCAGGACGTTTGATCTGTTTTTGTTAGAATTCCCCTGCTTACTGTGCCCTGTGCTTTTGCTCCCTTATTGGGCACAGCCAATCTGGTCCAATTGAGATTGATCCAGCTCCGCCACTTTGGGCTCCAACAATCTCTCCCCCAGATTTATCCCAGATTAGCGATTGCCAGTTGCCAAATCGAGAACTGAGATCAAGGAGACTGCTGAATTTCCTTGGAGATAGTTTACCCACCCAAAGAACCGAGCACATGGTAGTATCCGATGACAACTGCGCAACCTTTCCCCACTTCACAGGTATGGAGGATGAGAGGGAATCAAACCCTCAACCTTTCCGGCAGCCATGTGCAGCCACCTCTCCCCATCTTTAGTAATCAAAACCACTGGGCTAGAGGGGCCCTCACTGCCAAACTGGTTCAGATGGAACATGCCAAACTTGGCAGCCTCAAACTGCAAGCAGCATGAGATCATTTTCTCAATAAGTTTACCGAAAGTGTTAAGAAGGATGATCAGTCTGAATGCCTTCAGAGTTTTTTTTTTTTTTGAAATCAACAATTTATAACATGGTGCTTGAACGCAGTCCACATGCACTAGCTATGTACAAGGCAACTAATACATGGTATAACTACCAATAAAGGTAGGGAAGAGAGTCCCGCTGACTTGAAATCGAGGTCGCAGAGTAACCCGCCACATTGCGTATACTCTGGACAGGAGGTGAGAATGTGAGTGCGGGTTTCAAGCCACAACCCACAAGGACAGGAGTGATCCTCCTGGGGATGGAATCTAGCGTGGTACTCCCCTATAGGGGCATGACTGAGTATAGTGCGGACTGCCTGTGCCGTACCAGCGACAGACATCTGAGGGCCAATTTCCTGGAGCCAGGTACCTCCGGAGAGATACGAGGGTTGAAGAGGCTTCCTAAGGGAGTCCAGCAGGGGCAGAAAATTCCTGCCCCTATACAAGGGTGAGCGAAACATATTCACCCATCCCTTCTTGGACTTCAACCATCAACAACTCACTTGCACAGCCACAGCCTTCCCCTACATCATCCTCTGCAACAAGCTCTATTGTCCTGATCTACAATCTTAAAGTCCTATGCGCATGCCTCCTAGGCCTACTCGCTCCTCTCAGGGGGCAGGGACTCCTCTGCTACTGGATCCTTCGTCACTGGACCCCCTTGCCATAGCTCCTTCTTGCACTCAGGCTGTCCCCCCTGGCTCCTACCAACCCGGCTACAGCTCTGCATCGCAGGCTGTGGTCCCTGCTCCAGCTGCTGAGGCCCCCAAGAGGTCTCGCAAGTCCGTCGTCTATCTGGATGACACTCTGGTGACCCCCCATCCCAAGCACACCCACATGCCCAAGCCCTCCACCTCTTTCAGGCAGGATCTCAACCTTGAATTGGTCTCCGGTTCAGCCAGGATGGTGATCGACACCCCTGGCCCTGAGCTGTCCCCCAGCCCCGCCTTTGCCGCAGATGAGGAGGAGGATCCCAACTTTGTCCCCACCTTTCTCGCTCTTTCCCGCAGTCTTGTGGATGTAGAGGGTGAGACTGGGATTGTGGCAGATGCACTTGACACAGTCGCCCTTTGGCTGGAGAGAGCCAAGAGGGCACATCTTTCTGAGGGCAGCAGCATGGAGGTCACCTGTTCCCTGGCCAGGCTCTTCCACAAGGTGGAGGAGCATGACTGGGATGATATCCCCTTCACAGAGGGCAAGCGCACCCATAGGCTCCATGAGTGGGCCTCTGAGGTGTATGGTCCATCCAGGCCAAGCACCCCCACCCCTGCGCAAGGGAAGGGCAAATGGCCAGACTCTGCTGCAGCTGCCGCCCCTGCTGGGGTGGCGGGCAGTATGCATGCCCCCTCTCCTAGGGCCTCTGTGGCTCCTATGGAGGTGGATAGCGCTTTGCAGGCTGGTGGCTCTCGCCGCCCCCTGCGGAGGGTAACCTCCCCCTGCCTCCCCCACCTGCAGAGGACTTGGGGCATTTTCCTGCAGGGTACACGCATCCGGCGCCTACCCAGCAATTGTTCAGGAACCTGGCCCATACAGGGTTGGGCAATCCTGTCCCAGTGGCTCATGACCCCGGTGCAGGGCAGTGGCCATCTTGCATCAGGGTGGCATGCACCACCCTCGTTCCCCTGCTGTCAGCAGCAGACAGGGCCCAGCTGGCTGCTAGGCCACCCTCCGGTCCCCCCCCACCACATGTCAACCTGGCTACCAAGCCTTGTTCCCCACCCCACTCCTATGCAGCTGCGGCTGTCTCTTCCCCATTGGGTCTCATCGACCTGGTGTATGCTCTCCCAGGACTGCCTTCTCACAAGGTGGTCTCATTTCACTAGCAGGCAGCAGCCGCCCAGCAGCCACCCAAGGCTCCCAAGCCTTAGATGACTACATCGGGACCTTCATGTAAGCAGGTCATGCTCACCCTTGTGGGGGGTGGTCTCCCAGTCAACCTGGGCCCTATTGTCTGTGCGGAGATTCATTGGGTGGCTGCTGCCGCTCTGGCCTCTGCAAGCTCGCTCATTTGCATCAAACGGGTCCAGCAGATGGATGCACACATAGCTTGCTACACCACTGCCATGCCCAGTGAACTGGACATTGGCATTATCAGGAACATGGTCCACGTGCAGTAGCCTCAGGCTGTTGTGGATGCGAACCTTCCTCAGTTGAAAAGCTACCTTAAGCTCCTCGATGCGCCTATGTTCCGGGGTGGGCAGCCCTGGCTCACGCCCGACAGGGTGGTCGAGGCCATGCAGCGCTCTGTATGGTCTGAGTATTTCATGCTGGCCACCAGGCCTCGCATCATCAAGAACTTGAGGGCTGCTGACACAGCCACCATGTTCTTTGAGATCTGGGACTCTCAGCAGGGCTCTAACGCAAAGACGGTCTCCCGACGCATCATCACTATCAACGGCACTCCATGCAGGATAATCCCTGTGAAGGCCAACCCCGGTGTTCCCCTCTGCCAGTGCTGCTGGAAGTGGGGGCACCCCTCTCTAGCCTGCCGATGTGAGGCTATCCACTGCTTGCACTGCGGCGGTCCGCATTCCCCAACTAACCATCAGGCATTTGCTTCATGCTGCAAGGGCCAGCCCAACCATAGGCCGCCCATTGCCCCCACCCCCGCTGACTGCCCCTGCCCTCATGCCCCTGTGTGTGTGAACTGCAGTGGTGCTCATGCTGCATCGGCTTCAGCCTGCCCATTCTGGGCTCACCGCTTCGATTGTGAGTGGATCGAGCGCCAGTATGATTCTCCGGTAAGGGTTCGTTCCCCACCACGTCAACCTCACTTACCCCAATGAATAGAAACTGTCAGGAACCTAGGAGATTGAGGTGGGCTTGTCATATCTGGTCTCAGAATGTATTTTGTAGTTACATTCTTGTAGACTCCCTACTCGAACAATTCAAAGATGACATGGATTTGTTCCTATTGCAGGAGCTGCCTTGGCGCTCTATCTGCCGCATTCCATCTTCCTCTGACCCCGACGGGGATGAGGTTGTTGGGGTGCCCAAGCATCCAGAGTGGCTGTGCTTGTTCCACCCTCCTTCTTCCCTGGATCAGCCCCCTTGGGTTATGGCATATGTACATAACCAGATGATGCAGCTCTGGCCCTCACTTCAATGTGACATTGTCAATCACTGTGATGTCATGGCCGTCTCCATGTTTTTGCATGGGGAGGCCATGTACTTCCTCAACATCTATTTGGATGACAGACAGTCAGGTATCCGCTATCTGGCGGATGCCATTGACTCTCTCCTGCAGTGTGCCCTCATGTCAGGGGACTTTAACTGCCACATGCCACAGTGGGACCCATGGGCTCCCCACAACCCCACTACTGCTGCCTCCCTACTGGAAATGGCGGACTTGTTGGGCCTGGACCTCTCGCTTCCTGAGAACCCTGGCCCCACACACTTCCCCTTCGAGGAGGGGCTTGCTTCTACCATGATTGACCTCATGTTTGTGAGGGTGTCTGCAGGCCATCTGCCGTTTCCCTTGTGGTGTCCCGATCTGCAGGGCCAATCTGATCATTGCCCCCTTTGGATCACTGTCCCTCTGGAGGCCTTCAAGAAGGCTGTGCCCAGGCACTTGCTGAAGCGGGACTTGGACAAGGAGGCCGAGTTCCTAGCTGAGGTTTTGACAGGGCTTGTGGGTCTGGACTTTCTGGACCTGGGCTCATCCAACAGGATCAACAAGGTGGCCCTGGCCATCTCTGCGGTCTTCTCTAAGGCATGGCTCACCCACTCCAAGGAGATCTGCATTGTCTCACGGTCTAAACTGTGGTGGGATAACAAGTGCTCCTGCACTTATGCAGCGTATTCTTGGTCTCGGGACCGGGAGGATGCTTGCATGTTTAAGTGGACCTGGAAGGCTGCCAAGTGCAAGTTCTTTGATGAGCACATCGAAGAGATTGCTTCTACCAACAAACGCCCCTGGGACCTGATGGATTGGGTCAGGGCATGCAGGTTACCCCCTTGCAAGGCAATCCGCTACTGTGATTGCCCCTGCAACACTCTTGAGGAGCTCTGGGAGGGGCTCCATGGTTCCTACAACGCTGCCAATGATTGACCAATTGATGTCAGGGTTCTTGATCAGATCAATCCACTCCCATCGCGGGAGTGGCCAGTCTTCTCCAATTTGGAGATGCACGAGGCCCTGCACATGTGCTCCTCCTTATCTTTGCCCAGTCCAGACCATATCACATGGATGCACCTCAAGTCCATTCTGGTGGGCCCAACGGTTACTTGTTTGGTCTGTTGGATTGCTGATGCCTGCATGGCATGCGGGCATTGGCCTTGTCACTTTAAGGAGAGCATATCGGTTATCATACTGAAGCCTGGCAAGCCCTCCTATGCCACCCCAAAGGCGTTCAGACCGATTGTCCTTCTTAACACTCTTGGTAAACTTATTGAGAAAATGATCTCATGCTGCTTGCAGTTTGAGGCTGTCAAGTTTGGCATGTTCCATCTGAACCAGTTCAGCGGTGTGATCCAGCGGTCCACCAAAGATGCTGGTGCCTACCTTGTGCACTTGGTCCGTACTGGGTGGGCCCGTGGGTTAAAGACAAGTGTTCTTGCCTTTGACATCGCACAGTTCTTCCCATCCCTGAACCATGGGATGCTCCTCACAGTTCTGGCTTGGCAGGGGTTCTCCCCTTGTGTGGGCCGGTTCTTTGCTTCTTATCTCATGGGGAAGTTTACCAGCTACACCTGGAATTCCTTTCTGTCTAAGCCATTCCGGGCAGAGGTGGGGGTGGGCCAGGGGTCTGCCCTCTCACCTGTCCTGTCCAGCCTCTACTTGGCTCCCGCCATGTATATTATTGAGCAGAGGCTCCCTCAGCCAGGCCTCTTGCTCCTGTCTTACATCAACAATGGTACCATCATGGCGCAGGCCTGGGACTTGGACGCTAACTGTGTCCTGCTCCACAGATCTTACAAGGTTGTCCATAACACCTTTACTCAGTTCGTGCTTGTTGTGGAGCACGACAAGTCCAAACTCTTCTATTTCTCATGGGATTGTTCCAGTGAGGACCCCCTGGTGGACTTAGGGTTTCCCCCATTCACCGGCACTACCCCTCTTCGGCCCAGGACCTATTGGAGGTACTTGGGCTTCTATTTCAATTGTGCCCTTACGTTCAAGGAGCATGTTCACTTCTACTCTACTAAGGCTATCTCCATGGTCAAGGCCATAGGGATGCTTGGTAATTCTGTCCGGGGGCTTTTGCCAGACCAGAAGCACCTACTTTATCGGTCGTGCGTGGCTCCTATTGCCACATACAGCTTTCACTTGTGGTATTACTGGGGCACCAGATGCAAGGGTGCTTTGGACCACCTTCACTGGATGCAGCAGCAGGCTGCACTCTGGATTACCGGCACCTTTAGGACATCGCCTGATGGGGGGTCGGGGCCATTGCAGGCCTGATCCCCATTCATCTTCACCTCCAGAAGCTTTGTGACCACGCCGAGTTGTGGTATGCCACGCTTGCTCCAGGCCATCCCATTCATGCCCTCCTTGGCTGGGGCTACAGCAGCGATCTCCGGTCTCATATCTGGTCCATAGCCAGGCTCCCTCCCTGCAAGTTGATCAAGGTGAAGGGGCCTGTTGTTGATGCTAACCAGCATCTTGTTGCCCTCGCCAGGCCTTTTGACACTGTTGCACTGGAGGCTTGGCCAGGGCATTGTCTCTTGGATGTGTACCTGGGTAGGGTCCACTTCCACTCATGCGACTGGAGGGTGGAGGACACCCTTGTAGCCCACATCGCAGCTCTTGACTGGGTTCTTGCCCGGGTGCAGGCCGATCCGGGGGTTCTGGTGGCAGCGACGGACATGAGTCTGCTGCCCTGCTGGGTCCACCAGGTGGTCTCAGCCACCCAGGTTTTCCAGGGGCTGGACTGCATCCATGCGGTCTGGCTTCTGGGGGAGAAGGTTATGGCTCTGGAGGCCGAACTTTTTGCCATCCAGCTGGCAGTGTCCAAGGCAGTTACTGTCGAGGGTGCCGCTGGTCTTGTCTTGTTCACCAACTTGCTGGCTTTGGCCAGGCGGGCGGTGGACCCTTCAGTGCACTGGTATGACAGCTTCCTGTGAGCGGTGTCCCTCCGGGTGCTCATATGTTCGACTGAACCATGTGCCTTCGATGTAGCAGGTAATTAAGGTGTTGATTAATTCTCCCAGGTATGAATTGAGCCCATCATTGGAGGGTTGCCTGGGTCCAGGAATGATGCCAACAAGATATATGTTCTTGGGCTTGTAGCGGAGTTCAGGGGGCAAACTGAGGCAGACCATGGCAAAGATCCCGCAAGAGACCGATTTCCCTGCAGCTTTATTATGAAATGGATTGAAGGCGTCATAACTTAGACTCCAGACAGTTCGAATCTCGCCTTCACAGTCAACAAAGATGTTGCCCTGGTGATCACGGAACTCTTGAACTCCTTGGCTCTGCATGATGTCGTGAATGGTCATGCCTTGCATTGGAGGGCGGTTTGTAGCCCAGATAGCGGCCTCGATGCTGGGGCGAGTGTAGAATGAGGCAAGAAAAGTAGTGAAGCTCTGCATCGTGTAGGGACGGATTGGAACTCGGACACTGAAACCATTGCGAACTCCAAGCTTGCAAAGCCTCACTCCACAAGGCTGACGGCCAGGAAATCGAACAAAGGTACATTGAGATGGGTAGATCAGGTGATCACCCTGAGTGAGGGGGGGGTAGAGGGAGTGGCACGTAGGGCATGTAGCATAAGTGGTGACCGTTGGCTCGATAAGAAATTTGGCCCAAGCAACACGAACATCATTGGGGATTGTATCAAACAACTGTTTGTGTGTGTGGTCATGAAAAGCAGATTGCAAAGCCAATTTTGTCATCTGAAGAGAAAAGTTGCTCACTGAGCGAGAGCACAAGGCAAGGAGGTGAAGGGCAACAGCTAGATATAGGATGATAATAATGCTGGGATTGGCCTGTCGAAGGGGGTGATCGAAATAACGGTCTGAAGTAGTGATTTTGATAAGTGCTCTATGCGGCAATTGAATAGGGAAAAAAACTCACCTGTGTTGTGCGCATTAAGCTCTTGATTCAGAGTCGCTTTCCAGTCTTCTATCCTACGTTCAAGCATCGGTACAATCACTTGAATAACTTGTAAGGATCCATGTTTCAGATGGATAATGCCTGCGCTCCCATAATCAGATAACCCGTTGAGGTGAAGACGTAGGCAGTTGAAAGTTTGGAGCTCTTCTTGAAAATATGCCAAAGCTTTGTTTCTTGTGGAAAATCTGGTTGACGTCTGGTGCAATGGCACCGGTGTATTGATTTTATTCCAGATGTTGAGCTCCTGACGAACATCCTGTGCTTTTGCGCTGGTCGATTTGAGAATGGCCAGAAGTTCGTTGAGAAGGTCATCATGACTTGATTCTGGAGGGGATGGAGTGCTGAGAGTCAGGCGGGATAAGCCATCATGAATACTATCCGATGGGGGAGGGGTGTTGGGAGACACTCGTTTTTGTCCCATGCTAGTTTCCGAGTGGGGTATTGGTTAATTTGGATGTGGATTCCGGGATACGACCAAGCGTGCTGGAATATATGAATGTTAGGTCTTTATTCCGTAAGTAGAAGTAAAAAATACTTGGGGCACGTTCAATAAAGACCTTGTATTTCACAATAAACCCCCTTATTGAGAACAATATGGTACATCACAACCAAAGTGCTTGTATTTTCAGCTTATAAACCAGTATTAGCAGCAGGCATCGCATCTCCATGAGTATGTCAGCACATGCCTTAAGGACCATGTACACCCTAAATAGCGACTCTCCTAATCTTCATTCAACTCTTCGAACCTGCTGGAAGACGGGCCCCGAGGCCATAGTGCAGACTGCACGAGTGATTGACGAAGTTATCCCGGAACCACGTGGAGAGCTGGGGTGACTTGCTCGAGGTGGTTACACATTATTTACAGTACTTGGATGGGAGCAGAGTACATACAAAGAAGTACAGGTGTGTTCCACACATAATGATTTTACACTGTTCTTGACAAGCAAATAGAAATTTGTTAGAGAAATTGTGGGGCGTCACCTAAACAACTGCAAGCCATTCACAGAGCAGGATCCCAAAAAGGTAGAAGAGGTCTGTCAAATGGTATGGACACAACCAATATCTGTACATATACGTCAATAATGCGCATGAAGATCACTAAAAAGTTCCCAGTCCTAAACCACTACGAGAATAACTGGGCAACGAAGAAGTTCATACATAGTATACTACGTAATTGCAGATGGAACAGATAGAGGCCTTAAGGGCCCAAACAGATACATACCTTAATCGTCGATGATACCAATACAATTCCATCATGTGGTGTTTCGCCAGGGGCAAAGTCAGGGCACCACATTGGTTTGTGAAACTTGAGGGAGTGGGGAATCAGGTTGGGATTCCATGCCGATCCACTGTGCCTGTGACAACGCTTTTCGCCAAGTTGCATCATAGTAGTTGGCAGGAAGATATTTTGGAACACCTGTGGTCATATGATCGGGAGGATTGTTGATAGTTGTTGAGGCTAAGATGCGTTCCAGGTGTCTGTTTCCCCGCCTGGAGATACTAGCACAGCCAGTGTTATCGACAGAAGCCAGGACAGCCACGATCTGAGCATTACGCCAATTCAGTTCAACACGTCGCACCTGCTTCAACTGTACTCCATAGGGCTCTGTTTCGGTCTCATCCCCACTCATGCCCTTATCCGTGAGATTCTGGACTAAATTACGAATGCTGGTCCAAAAAGTCGGATCATCATGAAAACGATCTTCAATTATCCCAAGGCGATGCTTATAGAGCTGATGAATATGGGTTAATCTACAACATTTGAGCTGGAAGGAGCATCCAGGATACGCACTCCACTTCTTCTTGAGTTCATACGGCCCTGCCGCATTTTCATTATCCTCCCAGCAGCCACATGAGCCTCCTTTTCAGTACAAGATTCCGTTGCTTGGGGGGGAGGTGGCTGGGCATCCAGGTATGCTTTCTTTGTACGTTCGAGAATACGAACCATACGAATCCTTATGCATTGAGGTGTAGTCGCCCTGGGTGGTAGCTCAAGTAAACCTAAGATTTGGGACCATGAACCCTCGAGACTTGATAGACACCTAGCTCCTTTGGTAGCAGTCAATTTCTTGAGCTGCTCAATGTCATTAATGAGGTGAGTGCGGTATTCATCCACAAGTAAGGTCAACATATCATTATTCCACCTCGATCGAGTCAATGGTAGATTCCAGTTGAAGCGAGGGGAATTAACTTCAGGCCCATTTTCGTTGGTTTTGTAATAGTGACTGATTTTCTGCTCATCTGGAGGGGTAGGTATATTAGCTGGCACTGAGTGCCAAAGGTTCTTGTTTTTGAAATATTCCCGCAGATGTCACTGGTTATGTGAGCATACATCCTGACTTACGAGAACTAAACAAGCGTACCTCAAGTGCTATACTAGGGGTTTGTTTCCTAGGTGTGCATTTCTTCTCATCTTTCTGGCATTCAGCTTGAACTTCTTCCATAGACTCATCAGAGTCATAACTGTCAATGGCATTATCTAGAGGTTGGGCCGCTTGCTGGTGGTTGCGTGAGAGGGTGGTGCTGGGGCTCAAAGCTGGGGTTCCAGCTGCCTGCATGGGCAGCCTATTGAGATGTTTGTCAATAGCCTCCATTAGTGCTGCCTGGAGTTGTGCCTAGACAGATCAGTTAGCATAATGGCAAGGGGAGGAGGAGGGGTTCTGCACTGCATTCAGTGTTGCTTGTAACTTCAGCTCATCTAGTCCTTGCTGAAACTAAAAGAACAAAGGGTTTGAATGAGCGGGTATTGGGGAAAAGAGATATACAAACCACTCTCTCAAGATCCTGTTGGTGCGAAGAAAGTTCTGATACTACAGGGTGCTGAAGCCAAGGTGAGCAAAGGTCCAACCCCAGGTAATAGGATACCACTCACCCGGGTTTCGATGGACGGTCGCACCTGGCCAGCCATGGGATCATCAATATCTTTGTTCAGGTCCGTCTAATGACCATTTAATATGTTTTTAACTTGGAATGCGCAAGAACCTACATCACTCGGTACAGAACCAGCCCTTCTTCCTTCAGCAGTATTCAACTCACGGGACAGCTGGCTGTCATTGATGTGGGTCATGCTAGCCTCAGCGAGTCTAACAGAGGTGTTTGTGGATGGGATGGGGGGATCTAGTAAGGGAGTTGCACTCGGAGTAGTGCATCCAGTCAAAGGAGTTACATCTGTAATTGAGAATTCAGCTGGAGGAGCCGTGGTTTGGATAGGGGATTGGATGGAGGGAGCAGCATTCCGGATAGGGGATCTGGCCGAAGGGCCAGCATTCAGGGTGGGGGATTTAATGGCGGGAGCGACATTTGGGGTGGGGGATTCAATGGTGGGAACGACATCCAAGAGAGGATGTTCAGTGGGAAGAGAGGCATTTGGGATCACGGATCTGGCTGTGTTCAGGGTGGTAGGTTTGGCAGGGGGAGTTACATTTTGGAGGGGACTGGCTCTCAGGATAGGGGATCTGGCTAAAGGAGCTTCGTTGGGGGTAGGGTGTTCAGTGGAAGCCAGAGTCGGTTGTCTGACTGAAGGGGTTATATCCAGGCAGGAGGGCTCTTCTGGGGTGATTACATTAGGGCAGGAAGGCTCATCCACATTCTGGTGGGAAAGTACACCCATCTAAGGAAAATGAGAGAAGAGTTATTTGTGGGAGGGGTGGGACATACTTCGACATCATGTCCTGTGGCACCTGGCCAGAGATATGAATTGAGCGTGCGCCCAAAATGTACCAAGCTCTGTATATTGTGAGTTATGGTGATGATTGCAGAAATTCTGCAACCCACACTATGAGCGGCAGAAGCAGCAGTAGGATTACTTTTGTGTTGCCGCCTGGCAAAGTAAATAGGCATCAAATTCTGCGATATGAGACATATATTCACCTTCTCGGAGAAAGGCTCCGATCCCTATGTCTGCCTAATTCTTCACAGCTGCATCAACAAACCATGAGACGTGACATTCCAAAAGTTCCAAGTGTACTTACCTCTTTGAAGATAAGCTTCGACGTCTACCCCTTGAACCAACATCATGCTCTTCGACTTGTGGTGAGCGATGGGAACGGAGGGTGTGTTGATGACGGGGTGGCGAGCAGGTTTCGCATTGATGTCGGTGTGTTCGAGAGGGATTCATGGTAATATGAAGGCAGGCTTCTGCGGTACATGACTTATAAAGGGAGGACAACTATTACGGGTGCAACAAAACATAACGGAAAACAAAAACATTTGTGAGGATACAAATACTTTTCATATACAATCCAATTTGGTTGAGTGTCATTCCTGATAGGTCACACCTAAGTTGATAGGAGGCACTGGCACGAACAAAAGATACAAAAAATATTGTCGTAATGGCTATAGCAACAGGATACACACAAAAAGATACAAAAGATCAAACCAATATAAAAGTTGAAAGTGAAGGCGGTGGAGCGAGTGCAACAAACTTCCAAACACCCCAATTTTACTCCAGACAACCTACAATGCCTTCAGCAGATGTCAAGGTATATTGCATTGGCTCGAACTCATGCCTACGTCTCATATGATTATAGATTCAGCTTAAACACAATCTGAAGGCCCACCACCTTCCCATCAACGTGCTGAAGTTTAGCCCCGACGGATCTAGATTGTTAAGTGGAGGTGGGTAATGCAAGCCAACCGCTGATTTATGATTAACCGTGATCTATAGCAGATGATGGAACACTTACAGTTTGGAACGTCGAGCAAGGGTATGCATGTCGGACGTTCAAAGTTCTCTTCAATGGCCCTGTCTTTGCTGCAACATGGTTATGTTCAGATGGGGAGGATAGGCCTGCATGTTTTGCTTTTGGTTGCGCAGATGGAAAGGTTTTCCTCTGCCAAAAAGCCCCCTCTGATTCATCGGTATGCTCAAACGCCTCTGGGATACGATATGAGAAGTTAATTTTTTGCAGACATATCAAATCAGTTTTCATGTACAGGTGCATGACGAGAGAGTAGAAGAACTGGCCTTTGACATGGTTCATCGTCGGCTTGCGTCTGCTTCCCCTGATGGTGTGAAGGTTTACGATATCAACAATCAAGGCAGGTCGCGACACCACAGGTTCAGAGCGTTATTTTTACTTCGACCAGGTCAACTAGTTGAAATCGCGTCCGAACCGGCAAACGGCAACATACCAAGAGGACTCGCATTTATTAATTCAGGATCAGAACTTGCTATCTCTTATCTAGAATCACATGAAGTGTAAGCCTCAAACATGGAAAACGACTTGCTAAGTACTTACATGCGAGACAGCCGATTTTTCCATGTGAATCCTTGGGAAGGGACAGCACCAATCACACTGCTTACTCGAATGTAAGCAGGGAAAGATAGCACAATTTATCTCATTCCCTGAAGTTTCAATATCCAGTGGCCACTCTGCGATTTCCTCCGACGGAAACCAACTAGCAGTTTCAAATCTGGAAACTGGAGTGGATATTTATTCATTCCTGAATTGCCAACCTATAAGATCATTCACTTACCCGATTGCCCGGAATGTACCAGTTCTGGTATCCTTTGCACTGGACGACCGGTTTATCATCGCCGGCAGCGATAATGGCAGGCCGCGGGTTTTCAGGATGAGAGAAGAGAGCAAGGTAAAGGAACTGCCGCATGGTGGTGGTGAGTCGAAATGTTCAGATAGAAATGGAGGCACTCAACTAGAAAATAGACAGCTATATAGTTCAAATTATCGCAGTGCATTTTGCCCACAAATTTTGAAGGTTTTATCTAACCACCTCAGGAGGTCCAACAAGTTGGAGATACATGTCTTGTTGCGACAGGTGGGCAAGATGGTCGTGAGCACTCTGTGAAAATTTGGACTCTGCATTCTGAGGTAAAGATAGCTGCTCCAGAAAGGTATGAATGGCTAACCTCCCTGCACAAAAGGCAACCATCCATCCTCCCGACACGTCAAGGAATTCGATAGTGGCCCCGAGTACGGTGTTCAGGCATCTCCTGTGGACCATGTTAGTGGTCCTGGTTGTACAACTTGTGTTGAGTATGTTGCCACGCAACTTATTACAGGAGTACGTACTGGACCTTTGGAAGTTCTGTGTCAACCCTCAGAGAGAAAACGAGGACTTGATAGACACAGGAAACTTGATAGATGCAGGAGACATTGTACCGGTGACAGCTATAAGGGTAAAAGATTTCTGGGATTCCCTGAGGAACATTTAGTATGTTGGCGCCAAGTAGAATAAGTAATAATACACCTTGGACATTCCGCACGCTTGCAGGCTATAGAGTCACTATCGAGACCGGACAGTATTTCAGTAGCTTATTAGGTACCAAAAAAAAAGGTCGGGCTGCTTATCACACTCCCTGGACCCCTCAACTTTCCTCCACCCCCACACCAACAAAAGAACGCCACACCGGAGCGATGCAAAGAATGTGCTTGGATAATCCAAATGCACATATGCAAGCAAGTTGAACCTCGCGTACTTGGATAGTCCAAAGCACGCAGAGGACACAGGTTGTCGAGGCAAAATCAGGGCCGTTGCGATGAGTGGACATGAGCGAAAGACGAGAGTGGGTCACCATGGCTGTGACAAATAGAAGAGCGGGTCATGTCAATGTGACCAAGCGAGGTGAGCTATCGTGACCTACGAGAGCGGGTCACAATGGCTGTGAGAAAGTGAAGAAGAGCAGGTCATGACAACATGACCAAGCAAGGAGCGAGTCATCGTGACCTACGAGAAGCATCACAACATTGTGACAGCGAGAAATGTTTGCCCCCACTGAACTGACCCTCCCCTCCTCAGTACCACAAGCCTCCTGTGCGTTGGATTATCCAGTCACAGGCTCACAACCGCACAGCTATGGATCGGTTTAACTGGACATAGCCCAGAACAAGCCCTGAGCACGGTCGCGCATCGCTCACCCAAGACCAAGCAGCCACTCGACACCCCCACAACTCCGAGAAAACCCTGGCCCCTTGAAAGACCAGGACGAAACGATGTGTAGCAGTCTCATTTCTGCACACTATGACAGAATGTTTTTTTCCTTACATACCTGATATCTTTGTGAGGGCCGCACTACATACTCTTCGCTATAATCAACATTCGCTCATACGCTATGACAAATTCTAGATTCGCAATCATTTCTCAATGAATTACTGTGGGTGACCAAGGAACTGGTCTGCAAATGAGTCATACCCTTGGTGGGTAGTATCACACTCACATTCGGTATGAAGTTCAGCTCCTGGTTTATCTACCATTAACTGAGACAAATAGTATTAATTCCAGGCCTTTAAGAAGGGTGGCATCTACTAATAAACTTATGATACTTGCCACTGCTAACCACCTGCCCACCGGACCTCTCATGCGCTCCCATGGTGATCCAGCCACCCTTGCCTATAAACAGAAGTTCTCTATATACTTGTCCGTAGCAAATGTTCATGAGTCCATTTAGCCTTTTAATGCTACTAACTTCCACTGCTTCCACCTCCTCACCCTTCTCCACTCACCTAATGGTGTTCGCAGTGCCCACAATTTGGGGAGTATCTTGGCCAGTTTGGTAGTAAACTCAGCCTCAGCGTCGACTGATGATCGGTAATGCCGACAGTCAAACTCCAAATCTTCCAAACTCCGGAAATTCTGCAAGAGTCATTTAACATAGTCCTGTGAGAGAGTCAGTTAGTAAAGGTGGATCAGCAGGGCAAAATATAGCTTACATATGCCACAGGTTCGAAATCCTCCATAGCGAGAATGAATTTTGACACGCCATCAACTTTTGGGCCTTTTGGCAGTGTACAGGAACATCCGAACTCCTCCAGGCTATGATGACAATGGTCGACCACCCAGTAAGGCAAATTCATCCTGAGCTTTACATCCTTTGTATGTTTATGTTGGATACCCTTTAGCACCGATGTTGCAGATGAAACACCTTCACAGAAATCGCATGACCAGTAATCATTGGAGAACATGGGTAGAGAGAGCTCAAGTAGCTGAAGGTCCAAACTTTCTTCTGATACCCAGTACGTGTTTGGCATCACACAGAGCTCTTTGAGCAGGGGCGGTATTGTATTGACTTCGCCGATAGCTCCTACATCCCTGCCTCTTGGGAATGGATAATGGTTCCTTATGGTGATTGACGAGAGACGGAGATGATGGATAAACAGGGAAGATGGGATGGCGATGTGGTGGTTGCTGGTTAGATAGAGGCTTATAAGGCTCGGTAAGCGAATCTGGTCCCAATCAAGAAAAGCCTTGTCATCGTCACTATCGTAGACCAGGTGCAATATCTCTACTGAGGAATTGGCCAGTAGTGGAGACAAGACATAGCGTAATACTTGACAGCCCCATATCCTGGACCCGATGGTCACAGAGCAAATCTGTGGATGAACCTTGATGACAGGCAGCACATCTGCGACCATCAAGGCAATCGGAGGTCTAATAAGTGGTTTACTGGTCCTGGAGGCACTGGTCAGTTCGATGTACCTCGTATTGGTGGTTGATGATATGAGGGCGATACGCGTAAATGACGTTAGCAGTCAGGCTCTTATCATGCACGAATGCCAACGCCAACGCAATGAGGTCGGGATCGTCAATATAGTTGAAAATCTCCAACTGAATCTCCGGAGGACATGATCCTATATCCAGCCGTGAGGTGTGCTGCAATTTCGTGGTCAGAACGGAACCTTCTGTGCTAATGTGAAACAGGTTACGCACTACAGCAAAGACGCCTCTGTCTGAATCAATGCCCAGATTACCACTGTTGGCTGGACTGATTTCCTGAAAACTCCATAAGTCTCAGCTTTCCATTTTGGACCTGCTGCTCACAAGCTTCTGTTTCTTTTGAGCGTGCGGCCAGCGCGACTCCTCATGTTCCTCTTCTCTTTTACATTTGATGGTAGTCTCCGGCACCATCAAGATACGTTTCATAACTCCCAGGCCCTGTAGGATCGGTGTGCAACCGCGACGGAGTCATTATTGGAAGCCGCTTACCTCCTTTGCTATCCCTGTAGCGGTGGCAGCCAAGGAGGACGGATTGCCTAGGCATGGCGAACTGAGAAGTAAACAGTACATGTTGAGTTGATGTGATGGGGAACGTAGACTTTTTTTCTAACCCCTTATATAGTTCCACCTTGCTCAATTTTCACCCATCTCATTGTACCCAGGCATTTTTATCGCAGCACAATTATCATTTTATTGCTCATTGTGCCCCTTCTCCTTGGTTTTTGTTGCTGTCGATTACCAATCATGGACCTTCTGTGCCGGTATATCAACATTCTCCCACAATGAGTGAGCGGGTGTTCATTTTCCTGTCAATGTAAGCACCGTCGCTCTCAAATTACTGCCTCTAACAAATAGACCTGCTCAGTTGCTATGAAGATCACTCAAGTGTTTTATGTGAAATGGACGTTGCTTTACTTGAAATAGGAGAAGTACATGTAATCATTCCACTAATTGGATGCTATCACGACACGCAGACAACCATCATGAAGTAACAATTCCAAGTCTCCACCCTCCAAAATGCTGTTGGAAAATGTGCGAAATAGGCGAAACAAGCGAGGTGCTATCACCTGGTATGTTTTGCCAACTTATTGACTTTGTGACATGACCACTGTTGGACTCACCTGGATCTCCCCCTCCACCCTGAACAAACATTTGATATGAACTAGGTTGACGCCCCCACAAGGCTTGAGATCACAATAGACCTCCCCAGCATGACCCCAGTCCTTTGGATTCACGAACAGTCAGACAAGGATCTTGTCCATGCTTGCATGACATTGTCTGTGTGTAAAGAATAACGTTAGTCAGCTGTCCTGCCAATGCCCTCGACATACGTTTCATAGATCTCCAACAGTTCTTTTGTTCCGGCGTCATGACGTAACACCTGCATTTTGGCGTCCAGACAACCCTGGGCAACGACGGGAGGGGACTCCTGCATTTCAATGTCCAAATTGCCCCGTACAACCACAGGTCGTCCCCACATGGGGGTAGCAGTGCCACAGGCTCTTTCATCAGAGTCTGCAGAGCATTCAGCCCCATCTCGTGTCTGTTGGTCTGAGCTCTCGATTGGCATGCCCTGGCTTTCATTTGCTTTGTGCCTCTGGAACTATGCAGCCATGTAAGTTCGGTGACTGGACAGTAAGTAGGATCTTATACTTGACAGAGTGCATTGAGGTAATCGCTCCTCAGGGTTCTGTTACTAGGTTTCTTCCCAGAAGACTGGACTGGTACCCCGTACTCTTTGCAGAGCTCTGCCAGCTGGTCCTTGCTATACTTTTGAAGTCTTGCCTCGGTGAGTTTTGCTATGACAGCGACTTTAGGCATAATGGTAGAAAACAATGATTCACATATCCGCCCTTACCCAGACTGCACGACCGGCCATCATAGGAATATCGGATTAAACAATACAGTGTATTAGTTATATACCAGACCCCATCCTCCCAATACCCCGTCATGCCCCCTATCCATCCTGTCCATCATATTCAATACCATTATTTGCCCATTACCCTCTGGTCTGCCTTCCTCCCTGAACGTTTGTTAATCCCACCACCTTGTGTCCTTCACCACAAACTTCCCCTCCAAGACTCAAGTCCTCATCATCACAAACCTCCAGACCGCATATCCTCCCCATCCTCCATATCTTCCACTTTGGCCATACATTCTGCTCAACCCATCGTGCTACAGCCTCATAAGGTCCCGAAATCGAGTCTTGAGATATGTGAAAGCATGGGGATCAGTGAGAACGAGTATACACCCATTTCCGTATGTGATACTTATGCCCCCTCTTGTGTATAGCTCATCCTGGCATATCTGAAGAGTACCATTCGTGATCTTGTGGCTGGGAGATTGTCACTGGCCGCACCATTTTCGAAGCAGAAGAAAGCTGACATATCCTACATCTACTCTCAGGTATAGGCTTACAATCAATTGATAAAGCAGGCTAACACAAATATCCTAGGCCAACAGCAAACATGCAATTCTGTATGACTATAAGGATAATTGGGCCACAAAGGCAATTATAATGCTCCACCTCAAGAGTTTGAGGGATAACCTATCCCTCCCTGATGTTGTGGGGGAATAAAATGTCTGGGCTCCCAGCATATCGGTCTAGTGGTATTACTCAATTCCTAGCCCTATACCCCATGTCCTGAACTCGTATCATTGTAGGTACCCTCAGCACTGTATTTGGTATGTTACAAGTCCAATTTGCAAATCAATCTCTCTCTTGTATCACCACTGTTTCTATCATGTTTTATGGAGTTCTCAATATGTTATATCCACTGCAACGCTTCATTTCCTGTGTTTAGCTTTGAATTCAATAATCTATAGCAGATGAGATAGTTAGGCAGAGTGTAGTCTGGAATATGTGGCCCCTGGTTCGGCACTGATTTACTGAGTAAGGGTTTATGGCGTTAAAGGAGATGCCTATGCAAAACTTTGGGACAAGCACTCAGCTATTGATGATACGCCTACCATTTGCCTTACGCTGTGGTTGTTCTCAATCTCCTCTATGACCCAAAGTTCTTCAGCTTCTTCCAAAACTCCTATGACCCTTCTCACAAATGAATTTGCCATAAACACTCTGACAACCTGTACTCTCATTACATCGTGACGCAAAATTCTCAAGACCGCCTGGAGATGTCACTTTCATCATCCGCCTCATATCCATTGTCATCAACATCACCATTGTCCCTGCCACTGTCATTATCCGCCTCATACTCATCGTCATCAATGTCACCGTCCCTGTCGCCCCCATCTTCTCCTTTGTGGTCGCGATCTCCTGTGCCCCCCTCGTCGCTACCTCCCTTCCATTCATTTTCATTGTTGCTACTACCAAATTCTTGCCCCTCCAAGTGTTCTCCAAGTCCTTCGTTCCTACCGCTGCTCAGATTACCCCCTTCCTCTGGGTCATGGGCATTTTCGTGATGGCTATTATCCCCAATACCCCCATCTACTCTCCCTCTGACCCAGCATTGAGTTGTACGCGATGGCATGACATGCAACTGAAGGATTTCTAGACGAAAGAGAAGGTGAAGGTGTTTTCTACTTCACCAGCGCACATATGAATACTCACTAGTTTGCGTTTTCCTGACTGTTATTTGGAGTGGTGATGGTGAGGACGCAAGTTATTAAGCTTGTCTAGTTGATGCCGCAGCTTCCAAATTGGTAAGTGAGGAGCATCACCATGTCGCACAAATGTTTTTATGAGTTGATTGACCCAGCCAAGCACTCTCAGTACTTTCCCCTCTTCATGTCTGTAACTCTCATCATGGTGTACGGTGTTTCATTCACCGGCTTCCCATCCGTTTTTGTACACACTTTCCTCTGGTTCCGCAAGGATACCATCAAGTGCTTTAGAAGAACGTTGAAGGATGAATGAGACGTCACGGAACAAGCACCTTTGAGACTGGAGTAGAGTACTGCATAAAATTTGGAATATCATGCCAAAACTAATGACTACCTGAATTGATGCTATATTCTTGTGGGCCCGACATATCAATCCGGCACACTTCCAGACAATCACTTCTATCAGACAGTTGCGATGGGGTCAGTGACAGACCACATTTATCTGAGTGGCCCGCTCCCGCACCCGCTTGTGGGCCGCTCAACAAAAGAGAGTTGCACTTTCCAAAAATATAGGGCACTCAATGGCGCCTGCATACTATCCCATATATTTGATCACTTAGACTGAATCTACAGGAAACTCATATGCCAACTGTGAGAGACCAACCAATTTACTGTATGCAGGAGAATGCATTCAGCTACTTTTGTCAAACTAAATATATCTCTCTATGATCACCTCCTATCCAGTCACGGTTTCTAATTCCACAAACAGATAAATGACACCCACAGACACAATTAAAATAGTCTAAAATAATGTGCCATGTATATATAGACTCTACAAAATATCTAAACAGAAACAATAAATGTATTGTTGTTTTTCATATAAGTGACTTAACACGTGAGGCCCGTCCATTTGTCAGCGCGTTTTGAATAAACAGGGATATTTATGGCACCCTGTGCAGGCGTCCTGCATTCCCATAGGTCTCAAGTGTCATTAAGGTACTGTGTTGTCGATCTCCATAGCGTTTGGGTCACGCGATGGGTGGAATTGATAATGGCGGTTTGGTCCAGCATAGGATGACTGTTGCTGCAGTTTTTGATATGGTTGCTGCGTACGGCGGTAGTTATTAGTGGGAGCGGGGTGTGGGCGGAATCCTGGATGCAGTCCGAGGATTGTAGAAGTGGTGCGCCAATTATGGTTGATCTGGATAGCAGTGGCGGTACCATTCGTTTATGGTGTTAGGCGGGTTTGGATCGGTGAGGATTTTGTAAGCGAGGTTCCAATTGATGACGTTTTGGAACTTCTCTATAAGAGCGCGGTCCTTGCGAAGTCCTGAACGATGGACAAGAGTTTTAAACTCTGTGATGACATCTTCAACGTTACGGGATCTTTGGCAGAGGGTGTTAAGGTCATAGAACGCTTGAGATGGGACATCGACAGGCGAGAATGCTTCGGTGAACTCTTCGACGAGTTTGTTGTATGTTCCAGGAGTGAACTCTCCCCAAATTTGCTTCAACTGAAAGTACTGGTTCTTCCAGTTGCTGGCTTTGCTGGATTTAAGCAAAGATAAAAAGAATACGATTTTCTTGTTGTCGGTGTTATAGATATCGGTGTTACCATAAAGGTAGAGTGCTACAGAGTTAATGAACTCCTGGAAGTTCTTTCGGTTGCCGTTGAATGGTGTCAGTTTCTCGAATGATAGTTCCTTGTAGCCGTTATGCTGCGGTTGTGGTGACGGGGGACAGGGTGGTCCGTGTGGTGGTCCAGGTGGTCCTGGTGGTCCTGGTGGTGGTTGATTAGCAGGCGGGTCTCCCATAGTCTCAGACATGGGTTCAGAGGGAGGGGATGGTGGTGGGAAGGGTTGTAGGTTACGAGGGAGTTGATATTGTCCAGGTTTGATTTGGCAGATGGGAAAGCGTAAGGGACCTCCTGTACTTGTGGTTGCTTCTAGTAGACCAAAGGGGAATCATGGCAGTTCGATGGGTGATGGTTCAGTAATCTGAGTGGCTACTTGAAGGGTGGTATCCACTGGTTCGGGCGGGATTACGTATACAGGGTTGGTCAGACTCTGGAGAAGACAAAGGCACGCGAAAAGAAGGAGTAGGACAAGGAGTAGATGGAATGGCACATGGGGTAACAGATGGTTGAGAGGGTCCTGGAGATCCAGAACCAGTTTGCGAAATGCGAGGGTTAGGACGATCTGTCCTGGACTTGAAATAACTACCCGTGATGGGCAACAATGTCTTTTCCGGTAAAGAGAAACCTCTGAGAATTTAAGATCCACTAAGACATTCGACAAGACGAATGAGGAATCTGAGAACCTATAGAGATGCTGGGGTGCGAAGGTTCAGAAAAACAACAGCTGGAGTTCTTCGGGGTGAGGACCGTGTCAGATGCTCAAATAGACAAGCGATGATTCTCAACAGATTACGGTTCTGCCTAGACCTCACAGTTAACAGGTACTGTGCAAACCAAAGAGGATGAGAAGAGAGAAGAGAGGCAATGAGTAGCTTTGTCTTTTGTTATGCTGGTTAGGTGTCTGCAAGGCTCAATGTGATTAATGACAAGTTAACCGTTGAGTAATGCAAGCAAGTCTAAGGTGATGCCAAAGATCAGGAACAAATACTGTGTATAACAAGACAAAGCTAAAGATTACAAGTAATACTTAGGTCTATATATACTACCGAGACTGACTGGCATGTGATAAAGAAGGGAATTACATGCGAACTGGGTGGAAATCACAGGCCAAAGGTGGACTAACTATAGATGGGCAGTGGCATGTGATAAGTAAATATAACCAGGGCGCTGAACGGGCGATAATATGTGATAAATAAGAGAAGACAAGCGGACATGCTAAGAGGAATTTGGTAACAGGTGGAAAGGTGGCTGCCTGCCCAGCGTGCAGGCATGGAAACCAAACCGGAACGAGGTCCCCCCCCTACTGGGGGCTAGGGGTCAATTCCCACATAAATCCCTACATGCCATCCGAAGATGGTGGGGGAATAACCAGTGCCCCGGCCCAGCCCCAACTGGGCACCAGGCAAAGCCACTAGCCGATACCCCCCTGGGGGGGGCCTGGTCCTCTCAACAAACACTGAACTGCGGTCAGGGACAGCCTCGAGGAAAGCAATGAGAGCCTCAATCAGTAGCCGGGACCCCCACCATGGAGTGCCTAGGGCAGCTCCAGAACACATGCTCATGGGTCTCCTCCCGAAAACCCGCAGTGACAGGAATAGTCTTCCTGTGGGAAAAAGCGCCTCTGATAGCTCCCTATCGGTGCATGGTTAAGAATAGCATGTGTCATTTGGGCCATCAGAGACACCGAATGAGCATGCAGGATCCAGGCCCCACTGTGGAGGTATGTGGGCCACAGGGGATGGTCGTCGTCCCTGGCAAGCTGGAGGAAACCATGCCTGCGATGGTCAGGATCCTGGAACAAATCAATCCAGTGGTCCTGACACGAATGGACTTCCTCCTTGCGGAGGTAGTCAAGCGAGGCCTGGGGACAAGCCCCTACCCCAACGGGAGGCAACGACCAAGCAAAGTCGTGCACCTGAGTATGGAAAGGCCACTTCGCACGTGAAGGGACCTCCCAGAAATGGACCGAGCAGGCCGGACCCCTGGCAAACCACTCGGCAAGAAGGTGGCAGACCACCAAGGAATAACCCTGGGCGGAGTGCACCAACAGGTCCACCGCCCGCCTGGCCAAAGCCATTGAGTCTGTGAACAGGACAAGGCCAGCAGTGCCCTCGACAGTAACTGCCTTGGACACCACCAGCCGAATGGCAAAAAGCTCGGCCTCGGGCGCTGTAACCTTCCCCCCTGGAAGTCAGACCACATGGATGCAGTCCAGCCCCTGGAAAACCTGGGCAGCCAAAACTGCCTGGAGGACCTGGCAGGGCGGCAGACTCGCATCCATTGCTGCCACCAGGACCCCCAGATTGGCCTGTGCCCGGGCAAGAACCCGGTTGAGAGCCGCAACATGGGCTCGTCTTCAACCCACGGGCCCACCTAGCATACGGTCGAGGCTCTCATTGCTTTCCTCGAGGCGTCCCCGACTGCGTTCGCATTCGCTGAGAGGGCCGGGCCCCCCCTGGGGGGTATCGGCTAGTGGCTCTGCCTGGTGCCCGGTTGGGTCTGGGCCGGGGCATTGGTTATTCCCCCGCTGCCTTCGGGTGGCATGTAGGGATTTATGTGGGAATTGACCCCTAACCCCCATTAGGGGGGGGACCTCGCTCCGGTCTGGTTCCTGCGCCACGCACTGGGTGGCAGCCGTCTTCCCGCATCCGTTCATTTGGGGCAGCTTTGTCCTGGGTATGGGGAAACGCATGCCTGTGTCCGTGGTCATGCGTTGTATGTACAGATACCCTGTAGTGTATGGCTCAGTTGTTTGTACTGTAGTACATTGCTGCACATGGCCTCCCTATGCGGCCCATGTAATAAATTGGAGATTTAAAAAAAAAAAAAAAAAAAAAAAAGGAGGAAGATCCCAAGTTTGTCCCCACCTTCCTTGCCCTTTCCCGCAGTCCTGCAGATGCAGAGGCCGAGGCTGGGATCGTGGCAGATGCTCTCAACACTGTCGCCCTTTGGCTGGGGAGAGCCAAGAGGGGCCATATCTCTGAGGTTGGCAGCGCAGAGGTTGCCTGCTCCCTGGTCAGGCTCTTTCGTGAGGTGGATGAGCTAGACTGGGACGATATCCCCTTTCTGGAGGGCGATCGCATCCAGAAGCTCCACGAGTGGGCCTCTGAGATGTATGGTCAGTCCAGGCCAAGCACCCCTACCCCTTGCGCAAGGGAAGGGCAAACGGCTGGACTCTGCTGCTGTGGCTGCCCCTGTTGGGGTGGCGGGCAGCATGCACGCCCCCTCTCCTAGGGCCTCTGTGGCTCCCATGGAGGTGGATGGCACTTTGCAGGCCGGTGGCTCTAGCCGCCCCCCCGTGGAGGGTAACCTCCCCCTGCCTCCCCCCCGCCGGAGGATTTGGGGTGTTTTCCTGGTGGGTATGCATGTCCAGCACCCACTCAGCAATTCTTCAGGAACCTGGCCCATACGGGGTTGGGCAATCCTGTTCCAGTGGCTCACAACCCCAGTGCGGGGCAGCGGCCATCTCGTGTCAGGGCAGTGTGTGCCGCCCTCATTCCTCTGCTGTCAGCGGTGGACAGGGCTTGGTTGGCTGCGAGGCTGCCCCCCGGTCCCCCCCCTCCATGCATCAAGAAATGGAAGAGCTCGGACTTGTCGTGCTCCATGACCAGTGCGAACCGGGTAAAGGTGTCATGGACAACCTCGTAAAATCTGCGGAGAAGGACACAATTAGCATCCAAGTCCCAGGCCTGTGCCACAATGGTGCCATCGTCGACGTAAGACAGGAGTGTGAGGCCTGGCTGAGGGAGCCATCACTCCATAATATACATGGCGGGAGCCAAGTAGAGGCCGGACAGGACAGGTGAGAGGGCGGACCCCTGGCCCACCCCCACCTCTGCCCAGAACAGCTCAGATAGGAAGGAGTTCCAGGCGTAGCTGGTAAACCTCCCCGTGAGATAAGAAGCAAAGAACCGGCCCACACACGGGGAGAACCCCTGCCGAGCCAGAACCATGAGGAGCATCCCATGGTTCAGGGATGGGAAGAACTGTGCAATGTCGAAGGCGAGAATACTTGTCTTCAACCTGCGGGCCCACCTGGCATGGACAAGGTGCACAAGGTAGGCACCAGCATCTTCGGTGGACCGCTGGATCACACCGCTGAACTGGTTCGGATGGAACACGCCAAACTTGACACAGCACTCCTTTCCCTCTTACCACCATCACCCCCCTCTTATATTATTTTCTACTCCTAATCTACAGGCAGCCGTCCCGTTCTTAGTGGGTTGTCTACACTATTCCACCTCTCTTCACCTTTCTGGAGCGTCCCGGGGCTGTCTGGGGTTGTTGGGGAGTTGGGTGCGCCCTTGGCAAAGGTGCTTAATGGCTGGGTATGCTGGCCGCCTGATGAGCTGGCGATTCTGGGCGGTCTCTGCTGGGGTCAGTGGATCCCTGGCTGGCCGAAATGGGTTAGGAGTCCCCCTGGGCACGTCCTGGGTGGGTTCGCAGTGGGACAACCGCGCTCCTCGCCAAGCTCTCGCGAAACCTGTAGCGAGTGCGCTTCCCCCAAATACCCCCTCGCGAGTAGGGAGTCTCCCGCTTGAAAACGAGGGCATGCCCGCAGGGGACCGAGAGGATAGGGGACGGTAAGAGGGGGCATAGCCGTGAAAACAAGCCGACCAAGAGGACAGGCCACCCCCCTCCTGCATTCCAAGCGAGTAAAGCTCAGCCGGGTGCAGGACGTTAGTAGGGATCACCCAAACTCCGGGGCAGCTCTCACGCTGCGACTTCCATCCCGGTAGCGGCCCCTGCAAGACAGTAAGCCCGGACAGTTATACGGGGATCCGTGCTTATCGTGGATCTGGGCAACCGGATCTCGATCACGAACCGGCTGCTGGGTAACGGGAAGGTGGTCCAGGGGTCGCACCCTGGGTAGCCACTGGGCCGTAGCGGTTCATTCAGAGAATGGCGAACCGGCTCGAGAGATCAAGATCTGCTGTCGATCGATCCTGGGTAAGATCTGGGTTTATCGGTTTGAGTTGTTACCACGTCAGTGGTTCTAGCGTGAGCCTGTGAGTTGAGTGGCGGAGTTTAGCCCGCCTTGTACACCCTTTAGGAAGGCCTTCTGCGCCGACCCGCTACCCTGGGGATTACCTAGTTGGGAGGGCAACGGGTTTGGGGTGTTCCGCGATTTTGCGCCGCCTCATGTAAGTCCGGCCCGTTGGCTTTAGTGCTGCACCAATTAGGGAGGCTGTTAGTGTGCCAACCCATGCCCCCAGGCGCACCACCTATAGGGGAGGCCCCCGCCTGTGTCTATGGCGAGTAAAGCTCAGTCTGGCATGGGAGTAACGGGCGCCGTAGCACTCATCTTACGCCAAGCGGGCCATGTTGGGGTCACGCGGAGTTTGCCCGCAAGGGGCTCCTTGGACGGGCTGGCGGTGTCCAAGGCAGTTTCTGTCGGGGGCGCCACTGGCCTCGTCTTGTTCACCGACTCGATGGCCTTGGCCAGGCGGGCGGTGGACCCGTCGGTGCACTCCGCCCAGGGTCATTCCTTGGCGGTCTGTCGCCTTCTCGCCGAGTGGTTTGCCGGGGACCCGGCCCGCTCGGTCCACTTCTGGGAGGTCCCTTCGCGTGCGAGGTGGCCTTTCCATACTCAGGTGCACGACTTCGCTCGGTCGTTGCCTCCCGTCGGGGTAGGGGCTCGTCCCCGGGCCTCGCTTGACTACCTCCGCAAGGAGGAAGTACGGTCGTGTCAGGACCGCTGGATCGACTTGTTCCAGGATCCTGACCATCGCGGGCATGGTTTCCTCCAGCTCGCCAGGGACGATGACCATCCCCTGCGGCCCACATATCTCCACGGTGGTGCCTGGATCCTGCACACTCACTTGGTGTCAGTAATGGCCCGGATGATGCGTGCTATTCTTAACCACGCGCCGATAGGGGGCTATCGGAGGCGCTTTTTCCCACAGGAGGATTATTCCTGTCGCTGCGGGTTTCGGGAGGAGACTCGTGAGCACGTGTTTCAGAGCTGCCCCAGGCACTCCATGGCGGGGGTCCCGGCTACGGTCGAGGCTCTCATAGCTTTCCTCGAGGCGTCCCCGACCGCATTCGCGTTCACTGAGAGGGCTGGGCCCCCCCCGGGGGGTATCGGCTAGTAGCTCTGCCTGGCGCCCGGTTGGGTCCGGGCCGAGGCGTTGGTTATTCCCCCGCTGTCTTCGGGCGGCGTGTAGGGATTTACGTGGGAATTGACCCCTAGCCCCCGATAAGGGGGGGGACCTCGCTCCGGTTTGGTTCCCGCGCCGCGCGCTGGGCGGCAGCCGTCTTCCCGCCTCCATTCGTTCGGGGCGGCTTCGTCCTGGGCATGGGGAAACGCATGCCCGCATCCGCGGTCACGCGTTGTATGTACAGATACCCCATAGTGTACGGCTCGGTCGTTTGTACTGTAGTACGTTGCTGCGCACGGCCTCCCTACGCGGCCCGTGTAATAAATTGGAGATTTAAAAAAAAAAAAAAAAAAAAAAAAACGCCAAACTTGACAGCCTCGAACTGCAAGCGGCGCGAGATCATTTTCTTGATAAGCTTACTGAGAGTATTGAGAAGGACGATTGGTTTGAACGCCTTTGGAGTAGCATAGGAGGGCTTGCCTGGCTTCGGTATGATAACCAACATGCTCTCCTTAAAGTGATGAGGCCAATGCCTGCACTCCATGCAGGCATCAGCGATCCGACAGACCAAACAGGTAACCGTTGGGCCCGCCAGAATGGACTTGAGGTGTGTCCACGTAACATGGTCCGGACTGGGCGACAATAGGGAGGAGTACGCATGCAAGGCCTCGTGCATCTCCAAGTCAGAGAAGACTGGCCACTCCCGCGGTGGGAGCGGATCAATCTGATCAAGAACCCCGACATCAACCAGGCGGTCGTTGGCGGTGTTGTAAGAACTGTGAAGCCCTTCCCAGAGCTCCTCGAGAGTATTGCAGGGGCGATCCCGATAGCGGATCGCCTCACAGGGAGGCAACTTGCGCACCCTGACCCAATCCATCAGGTCCCAGGGGCGCTTGTTGGTAGAAGCAATTTCCTCGATGCACTCATCGAAGAACCTGCGCTTGGCGGCCTTCCAGGTCCACTTAAATGTGTGAGCGTCCTCCCAGTCCCAAGACCGAGAATATGCCATGTAAGTGCGCAAGCACTTGTCGTCCCACCACGGCCTGGACCGCGAGACAACGCAGACCTCCTTGGAGTGGGCAAGCCACGCCTTGGAGAAGACCGCAGAGATAGCCAAAGCCACCTCATCGATCCTGGTGGATGAGCCCAGGTCCAGAAAATCCAGACCCATGAGCTCTGTCGAGACCTCAGCTAGGAACTCGGCCTCTTCGTCTGAGTCCCGCTTCAGCAAACACCTGGGCACAGCCTCCTCAAAGGCCTCCAGAGGGATAACGATCCAAAGAGGGCAATGGTCAGACTGACCCCACAGATTGGGACACCGCGTGGGAAGCGGCAGATGGCCCGCAGTTGTCCTTGTGAATACAAGGTCGATCACAGTAGAAGCCAGCCCCTCCTCAAAGGGGAAATGCATGGGGCCCGGGTTCTCAGGGAGCAAGAGGTCCAGGCCCAACGAATCCGCCATTTCCAGCAGGGAGGCAGCAGCAGCAAGATTGTGGGGAGCCCACAGGTCCCACTGCAGCGAACGGCAGTTAAAGTCCCCAGACATGGGGGCACACTGCAGGAGAGAGTCTTTTTTTTTTTTTTTTTTTAAATCTCCAATTTATTACGCGGGCTGCATAGGGAGGCCGCGTGCAGCAACGTACTACAGTACAAACAACTGAGCCATACACTACAGGGTATCTGTACATACAACGCGTGACCACAGACATGGGCATGCGTTTCCCCATGCCCAGGACAAAGCTGCCCCGAATAAATGGAGGCGGGAAGACAGCTACCGCCCAGCGCGCAGCGCGGGAACCAGACCGGAGCAAGGTCCCCCCCCAAGTGGGGGTTAGGGGTCAATTCCCATGTAAATCCCTACATGCCGCCCAAAGATGGCAGGGGAATAACCAACGCCCTGGCCCGGCCCCAACCAGGCACTAGGCAGAGCTACTAGCTGATACCCCCCAGGGGGGGCCCGGCCCTCTTTTTTTTTTTTTTTTTTGAAATCAACAATTTATAATGCGGTGCTTGAACGCAGTCCGCGTGCACTAACTACAACAAAGCAACTAGTACATGGTATAACTACCAATAAAGGTAGGGAAGAGAGTCCCGCTGAAAAGGTAGAAACTTTCGTAGGTTTTAATATAGATAGGGGGCTCGTTTTCACTAAGCTTAGCCGCTATTCGATAAGCTTAAGCTAATACAAGTGGAATGAGATAGATAATGAACAGTTTCGTCTTTTAGGGTGTTCTGGGGGTGCGTTCTGACAGCAAAATTCAAGAGAGTAGTGTTTTTAGAGGTTAACGAACAGCCGTTGAAGTTATCTTAGCCGTACGGTGCAACAATGAAAGGACAATCCCTGTCAATTCAAAGCGCTGGGTCTCTGGTCTCTGGTCTCTGGTCTCTGAACTCTGGTCTCTGTCTCTGTCTCTGTCTCTAGCACTCTGGAACTCTAAACTCTGAACTCTGGTCTCTGTCTCTGTCCCTGGGTTGGTCGACGACAGAAGAAATCACACTTAACGACGCACACTAAATAGCCCTCTGAAACCGTTCTTGATTACGGCTTGCAGACTTGCGTGTGGAAGCGGGGGTGAGACCTCTCCTTCTCCACGAACAAGTGCAACCGTATTTATATTGTTTAGATACATACAAGAGATAGTAAATATGAAATAGAAAACAATAAGCTTAATTGTTACAGGCACTGTAGAACATTTTGGAAGGTTCGGCAGCATTTCTACCTCACCCTGGGTTATGGGTTTTTCTCTGATTAACGAATGGCAATCCAGCCAGACGTGCTCCGTGCTTGGCTGCATTATTCTGCGTCCACGCGAGCGCGTTAAGTTTCCGGATCAATTATGATCGGAATGTATAGCGGATGGACAATCCCTTGATCCGTTGTAATTAATCTCAGTTAAGCAGAATGCCGAAGTGCCGGGACCCACAAAGCACTTGTTAATTAGGAGTCTTCGATGTTTCTAGGGTTTTGGGCATCAGGTATTGCCTCCCGAACGTTGGACGTTCCGTTCCATGGTCCGGTCATCATTATTGAACTCGCTATAGACGTAATACGCCTGCGACAGCCGCTAGGTACATTCTTTTATGTTCAAACGCATTTGGGTTCATCAGAAAACTGCTCGTAAGGTCCCTGGATGCGACCGGGGTATACTCGATAGGCTATGTAGAGTCCTGAATCCCTCCAGAGAGCGTTCTGATAGCTTGGTTCACTAAGCTTAGTGATAATGAGCTGGTTTGAACACTTCCGAGGCTCGAATATCCTCAGTTCGGTCGAACTGGCTACTACGGGATATAGTACCAATCCTCTATAGAGTTCTTTAATGATATAGCCAATGATTCTATGTAGAGAATCGTTCCGGAGTACAGAATTCATGTATAGGCGTGAAATCGGCGTATCACCGCTGACTCGAAAGGCTACACTCCAGGGGGCCCGGCCCTCTCAGCAAACGTGAATGCGGTCGGGGACACCTCGAGGAATGTTGATTTCAAAAAAAAAAAAAAAAAAAAAAGACACCTTAAGGAAAGCAATGAGAGCCTCAACCATAGCCGGGACCCCCACCATGGAGTGCCTAGGGCAGCTCCGGAACACATGCTCACGGGTCTCCTCCTGAAACCTGCAGCGACAGGAATAATCCTCCTGTGGGAAAAAGTGCCTCCGATAGCCCCCTATCGGCGCGTGGTTAAGTATAGCGCGCGTCATCTGGGCCATCAGAGACACCGAATGAGCGTAATGCGGGAGAGAGTCCACAGCATCCGCCAAATAGCGGATGCCCAACTGCCTGTCGTCTGAGTAGACGTTGAGAAAGTATATGGCCTCCCCATGCAGGAACATGGAGAGGGCCATGACATCACAGTGATCAACGACGTCATGTCGAAGCGAGGGCTGGAGCCGCATTATCCAGGTATGTACGTATGCCATAACCCAAGGAGGCTGATCCAGGGAAGAAGGAGGGCGGAACAAATACAGCCACTCCAGATGCTTGGGTGCCCTGACAACCTCATCCCCGTCAGGGTCAGAGGAAGATGGAACACGGCGGATGGAGTGCCAAGGCAGCTCCTGTAGTAAGAACATATCAACATCATCCTTGAATTGTTCTAGCAGAGAGTCCACAAGAATGTAACTACAAAATACATTCTGTGACCATATACAACATGCTCTCCTCAATCTCCTAGGTTCCTGATGGTCCCTATTCATTGGGGTAAGCAGGGTTGACACGGTGGGGAATGGACCCTTACCAGAGAATCGTACTGGCACTCAATCCACTCCCGATTGAAGTGGTGAGCCCAGAACAGGCAGGCCGAGGCCGACACAGTGTGAGCGCCTCTGCAGTTCACGCACACAGGCATGTGAGGGCAAGGACGGTCAGTGGGGGTGGGGGCAATGGGTGGCCTATGGTTGGGCTGCCCCTTGCAACATGATGCAAATGCCCGATGGTTAGTCGGGGAATGTGGACTGCCGCAATGAGAGCAGCGGATGGCCCCGCATCGGCAGGCCAGAGAAGGGTGGCCCCACTTCCAACAGCGCTAGCAGAGGGGAACGCTGGGGTTGGCCCTCACGGGAATAATCCTGCATGGAGTGCCATCGATAGTGATGATGCGTTGGGAGACAGTCTTCATGTTGGAACCCTGTTGAGAGTCCCAGATCTCAAAGAATACGGTGGCTGTGTCAGCAGCCCTTGAATTCTTGATGATGCACGGCCTGGTGGCCAACACAAAATACTCAGACCACACAGAGCACTGCATGGCCTTGACCACCCTGTCAGGTGTGAGCCAGGGCTGGCCACTCTGGAACATAGGCACGTCGAGGAGCTTGAGGTAGCTCTTCAACTGAGGAAGGTTCACATCCATGACAGTCTAAGGCCAGTTTGCGCGGACCACGTTCCTGATAGTGCCAATGTCCAGTTCACGGGGCACGGTGGTGGTGTAGCAAGCTACATGTGCATCCATCTGCTGGACCTGCTCGATGCGAACGGGCGAGCCCACAGAAGCCAGAGCGGCAGCGGCCACCCGATGAATCTCCACACAGACAATGGGGCCCAGATTAACCAGGAGACTGCCCCCTGCAAGGGTGAGCATGACCTGCTTGTGTGAAGGTCTGGAGGTAGTCATCCTCGGCTTGGGAGCCTTGGGTGGCTGCTGGGTGGCTGCCACCTGCCGATGAAACAAGACCACCTTATAGGAAGGCAGCCCTGGAAGAGCATGTGCCAGGTTGACAAGACCCGATGGAGACGAGACAGCCACAGCCACATAAGAGCAGGGCGGGGAATGAGGCTTGATAGCCAAGTTGATGCGCGGAGGGGGGGGACTGGGAGGCGGCCTCGCAGCCAACCGAGCCCTGTCTGCCACTGACAGCAGGGAAATGAGGGCGGCCTGCGCCACCCTGATGCGAGATGGCCACTGCCCCACACCGGGGTTGCGAGCCACTGGAACAGGATTGCCCAACCCCATATGGGCCAGGTTCCTGAAGAATTGCTGAGTGGGCACTGGCCACATATACCCAGCAGGAAAATGCCCCAAATCCTCTGGCAGGGGGGGAGGCAGGGGGAGGTTACCCTCCACAGGGGGGCGGCGAGAGCCACCAGCCCACGGAGCGCCATCCACCTCCATAGAAGCCACAGAGGCCCTAGGGAGAGGGGGTGTGCATGCTGCCTGCCACCCCAACAGGGGCAGCCACAGTAGCAGAGTCCAGCTGTTTGCCCTTCCCTTGCACAGGGGTAGGGGTGCTCGGCCTGGACTGACCATACACCTCAGAGGTGTTAGAGCCGGTGCGGGTCGGGACCGAAGCGGAGGGTCGGGGTGGTATCCTTGGTATAAGGTAACCGGGGGACAGGGCGAAGTCAGTACGTAGACTTCGGGACCGAGGCGGAGTACGTCGGGCGGGGGGTTGGACTTGCGGCCTCAGCTTATGTGCTGTGCCCTCCTACTGTCCTAGTCCGTATTTCAGGAAGTCGGAGCCGAAGCGGAGCGAGGCAGAAGAGAGGAGAGGATATGGAACAGGGAGCTGGTCCGCTGCTCGATTCGATTATCAGACTGAGGAGTACAAGCCAAGTACCTACGGTATATATACTACTGGCCTTACGAACTATGACTCGTACTGACTACGTGCGGAGTGAAGCGGAGACCCATATGGTTACAAACGGATTACAAACGAAATGGAGACCGGTACGGGTATGGAGACTGGTAACGTATCTTGACTACGGACGGGAAATGGAGACGGGGAAATAGAGACAGCGAGGTTCAGGTGACCACGGCATGTGTGGAGGTGGTCGCGTGATCAGGGCAGTGGGTTGCGGTCGGAGTGAGTCGGGGCCGAGTCGGAGGGCAGAGGGTTGTTGTGTGGAACATGCGTGGAGTCGAGAAGCCGAAGTTTAAGTGATTAGACTTATAGTTGGCATGGATATGACAGTGCCCCCCCTTTAGGGCCGAGCCTCGAGGCCCTAGGCGGTCCAGACCGGGTCCATCGGAAGACATCCGCCCGAGTATAAAAACCGGCGAACTGGTTCGGTCCGGAAATACACAACTTGACCTCCTACCACCATGAGCAGCCAATTGTCTCGACAACCAACCGCGGCGGAGCGCAAGGCGCAGTTACTGAGGGAAAAGGCGGAGCAGGAGGAGCGGATGCGGCTGGAGATCGAGAGGTTGGAAGAGGAGGAACGGCGAGAGGAGGAACGACGATTGGCGGTAGAGCGCCAAGAGGAAGAACGGCGACGGATGATTGAACTGCGTCAACGGCAAGCGGAGGAGCGGGCAAGGGAGCGACGGGCGGAAGAGATCAGGCGACAGCAAGAGGAAGCTGCTGAGGACGAACGTCGGGCGATCCGGGCCCGACTCGTCGCGATGACTACGACGGCTTCATCTAGCCGCCTGCCGGAGCAGCCTATGGAAGTCGACCATGAAGAGTCCGACCCGAATTACACGGGCGATGACGCGGCGAGGGACGAAGAGGAGGAGGACTCCGAAGGTTCGGAGGTAAAGGGAAAGGGAAAAGGAAAGGCGAGGGCGGCCCCGCGGCGGGGCAACAAACATGTATTCGGAGGCGATAACCCGTGCTGGAGATGTCAGCGGGATGAGGTCCGGTGCGAGATTGCCGGCGGGTAAGTAAATACAAGAGTTTCTACGATGATAATTGCTGACAAAGGCCCCAGCAACACTAGGAGTTGCCGACGGTGTAGCAAAATGAAGAAACGATGCGGGGGTCAAGAAGAGACGGAGCCGAGCGGAGCCGGAGGTTTGTCGGGCCAGCAATTCGAAGGTGAGTAAGGAATCCTGTATTATGATGGATGCCAATTGATGGACCTTGTAGAGTTGAAACGGCTCATCGAAGAAAGGCACCAGGAGACCGTCAAGAAAATCTACATCCTGGAGGTGCGAATTGAGCGGTCCATCGCTCGGTTGGGGGAAAAGGTCGACAAGATGGGGTCGCTTGCTGGCCGCTACGAGCAACTACGGCGTTGGGAGGCTCAGGTGGACGGAAATTGGTCGAGTGGAAATTTTTCGGAGACGGAGGGTTCGGAGGGGGGTGTCGGGCCCGCTTCGGAGGAGGAGGTGCAGGATTTGATGGAAGAAGTGAATGGGTCGCCCGGGCTCTCTGGAGACGACACCGATAGGTAGTTGTACGGGGTTGTTTTTTTTGGTTTGTTTAATACATGGTTGTTTCTTGGTGCGATGTGTGGTCAGTAACTCAAAGTGAGTGAAGAGGACCAGGCTTTGCAGGGTAAGAGGAATGAAAAGCCTCTACGAGATCTATAGCATGTTCAAGCTCGGTGGCTGGCAACCACGAGGACTCTTCTTCAGTGTCTTCGTAACCTAACCAGATGACTTTATAGAGGAGCTTGCACGCGCGGCGCCGATCGATCTTAGAGTCGACGATGCGGGCAATCTCGTATTCTGGTTCACCGTCAATGGAAACTGGCGCGGGCGGCGGATCCGATCGGGCGGGTATGGTGTTAGGTGTGGCTGGTTCGAGCATGGAAACATGGAAGACTGGGTGTACTCCACGCATGGAGTCGGGAAGTCGGAGTGTAAGGGAGTGAGTACCTGCTTGTGCAATGATCTCATAAGGCCCAAGGTACTTTTCGGAGAGTTTTTTGGAGGGACGGGTGGTGCGGAAGAATTGGGCTTTCACGAATACCTTTTGCCCAACCTTGAAGTCCGGGGCGGGGAGTCGGCGGGCGTCGGCGGAGGTCTGATAACGTTGCTGGGCTAGCGCTATTTCAGACTTCAAGGTGGTGTGTAGGTCGTCGAGGTCAACAGCAAAATGGCGGGCCCGAGCGGAGGCGAGATCGCGTTCAGGATGAACTGTGATGTTCGGATGGTATCCTTTATTAGCGAAGAACGGGGAGATACCGGTGGTGGCACTAGGAGCGTTGTTGTAAGCGAACTCGGCTAGTGGTAGTAATTTGGACCAATTGTCCTGTTGGTAGTTACAGTAGACCCGAAGGTATTGTTCGAGGGTCTGGTTGGTGCGTTCCGTTTGTCCGTCGCCTTCTGGATGGTAGCCCGAGGTGAAATGTAGCTTCATGTCAAGGGCTTGTCCCAATGAGCGGAAGAAGTGGGAGACGAATTCGGAGCCGCGGTCGGAGGTAACATGTTCGGGTACGCCGTGCTTGGAGAAGACGTGGAGGACGAATAGGCGGGCGAGGTCGGAGGAGGTGACGGTATCATAAGTCGGGATGAAGAGGGATTGCTTGGTGAGTCTGTCAACGATTACCAGGATGGCGTCATAGCCGGAGGAGGCGGGAAGTTTTTCGATGAAGTCCATGGAGATTGAATTCCAAGGGCGTTCGGGGATGGGGAGTTGCTTAAGGAGACCGTAGGGGCGATGGCGCTGGGGTTTAGACCTCATACAGGTGACGCAAGACTTACAGAAATCCTTGACGAAGGTGCGGACGCTAGGCCAGGTGTATTCGCGCCGGATGAGTTCCAGCGTTTTATTCTGACCGAAGTGGCCGGCTAGGACGTGATCATGCTTGTACTGGAGGACCCGAAGTCGGAGATTGTCGGTGTCAGGGACGTAGATTCTGTCGTCTAAGAGGAGGAAACCTTTATCATTAACTGACCAACGGCCTTCTGGGCTGGCAAGATGGGCGGAAGCGGTCGGATCCGCTGGTAGGGCGGCGAGAATATCGCGGTGTAGCTGATCGAGGTCCATGACTACAGCTGCGCGAAGGGAAGGGGCGTAAAGAGTGGTGGCACGGACGGAGGCCGCGAGCTGTTCGTGAGTGAACACAGGCCGGAAGTTGTGCGGGTTGACTGATGCATAGTCGCTATTCCCCCCTTTAGGGTAGACGTCCCATCGTCTAGTTAGGGCGTCAGGCTTGGTGCCGAGGCGGCCGGGTCGGAAACGGATGACGAGGTGGAATTGGGATAGGAACTCGGACCAACGAGCTTGGCGGCGAGTCAGGATCTTGGTGGTGCAGAAGTATTCGAGGTTCTTGTGGTCAGTGACCACATCAATAGCAAGGGGGGCACCTTCGAGATAGTGCCGCCAGATGCGAAAGGCTTCGAATATCGCCAGGAGTTCCTTGTCGTGAGTGTCATAGTTGAGTTCGGCCGTGTTAAAGGTGCGGGAATGGAATGCAACGGGATGGACCTCCCCATCGTCGGTGACGATAGAGAGGATTGCCGCAAGGGCGTAGTCGGAGGCGTCGGTCTCGACAATGATCTGAGCGTCGGGGACCCAAGGAGTGAGGACGGGGGCGGAGATAAATGCTTCCTTCAGGGAGTTAAAGGCCTCGCGACAATCATCAGTAAAATTCCACTTCACGTCTTTGCGGGTGAGGCGAGTGAGCGGAACGACGATGTCGGAGTATCCGTGAATGAAGCGACGGTAGAAATTGGCGAAGCCTAAGGAAGGACTGGATGTCCTTGACTTTCTTAGGCTCAGGCCACTCCTGGATGGTCTTGACCTTAGATTGGTCCATTCGGAGGCCGTCGGGGGAGAGAATGTAGCCGAGATATTCCACTGTGTCAGAGTGGAACTGGCATTTGTCAGGGCGGGCGTATAGACCGTGTTGGCGGAGCCGCTTGAGGACCTCCTTGACTTGGTCACGATGGATACTATGGTTGTCGGAGTATATCAGAATGTCGTCAAGGTAGATAGTAACGCAGACGTCGAGCATGTCCTTGAATATATCGTTCATGAACCGCTGGAAGGTGGCGGGGGCATTGGTGAGGCCGAAAGGCATAACCATCCATTCGAAGGAGCCGTAGCGGGTCCGAAAGGCGGTCTTCCATTCGTCGCCGTCAGCAACGCGGACAAGATGGTAGGCGTGGCGGAGGTCGATCTTGGTATATACGCGAGCTTTGCGAGGGGAGTCTAAGAGGTCGGAGATGAGCGGAAGGGGATAGCGGTCCTTCTTGGTGATACGGTTGAGACCTCTAAAATCAACGCATAAGCGGAGGGAGCCGTCCTTTTTCTTGACGAAGAGGACCGGGGCTCCATGAGGGGAAGTGGAGGGGCGGATGAAACCAATAGATAAATGTTCGTCAATAAAATCACGTAGAGCTCCAAGCTCCGATTGTGAAAGGGAGTAAATGGTACCGACCGGAGGCTGACCGCCATCCTCTAGGTTAATCTGGAGGTCGTAAGGGCGGTGTGGAGCAAGTGTGTCAGCACGCGATTTACTGAAAACGTCAGCGAACTCGTGGTATTCCTCGGGGATAGACGAGAGGTCAGGCGGTTCCTCGGAGACAGAAGAGGACGCGGCCGATGCGGAGGCGGCGGAAAGATTGATTCGGAATTGTTGGGAGCCAGGGAGCTTGGCAGCGCGGATAAAGGCAGGAGCGTTTATCAAGGAGATGTGCGGTTTCGCAAGGGGGACAGATTGGGACGAGGTCCCGGACAGGGGTGGTGAACCTAGGTCAGGGGAGTCAGGGGCGGCCATAGGCGGAGCCGATGCGGGTGCGACGCAGGTAGAGACGGAAGCAGGATTCTCGAGTAGGGATGGCCGGAAAGTAATACTGCCCAAAGCCCAGTCAATCAACGGATTGTAGCGGGTGAGCCAGTTGTGTCCTAAGACCACAGAACAGGAAGAGTCGAGCCGGGTGACATAAGTGTCCAAAATGATAGATTCACCGGAGGGGAAAGATACAGGCAGTTGCGCAAGCTCCGTAATGTAGGCATTTGAGGTCCCATCAAATAACCGAAGTTCAATAGCCGGAATGGACGAGGTTGGAATACTATGAGAACGAACAAAAGATGAGTCCACAAAACAGTGAGTAGAACCACTATCAACAAGGGCTTTGAAAGGAGAAAGAGAAGAGAAATCAGAACTAACTACATTGTCCGTTGTAGAAATCGGGTCCGAAGCGGAGAGTACGGAAGCGGAGACAGAAGATACAGAAGTAATTAAAGGAGAAGTTAATGTGATATGAAAGGAGTTCGGGTCGGAAAGAGCGGACGCATTGAGACGGAAACTCTCTGGAGCACAGCAGAGTTCAATGCGATCCTCAGTCTGTGCAGAGGCCTGAGGACCGCCGACTATTTTTCCGAGCTCGGGAGAGCCGGCGCGTCTGTCTCGGGGAGCTGAGCCTGTCGGCCTTTAGCCTTGGCATCAGGGAATTTTTTCTTGTCGCAGTTAGCAGCCCTGTGATTGGGATCTGCGCAGACAAGGCAGAGGTTATTGTCGAAACGTCGTTGACATTCCTCGGGGGTTAATTTACCGTCCTTACCAAGTTTACTAGTAAGGTCGGACTTTGGCGGGGCCGATTTCTGACCGGCGGACGGGTTGGGCGGATTGCCCTTGAAGATGTTATTACTGGGGGTGCTGCCTTTGTTGTTACTGTTGGCAGGCTTGGCGGCAGGTTGATGGTTTGTCGCGGTGGAAGGGGATGGGTTGCCTCCAGGTTTCCTAGAGGCGGTCGGGTCCGAAGCGGCTTTGGCGCGGGCCTTCTCGCGTTGGCGTTCCCAGTAGCGAGCATCGATCTTCATCGCTGCTGCTCGCATTTCGATGAAGGTGTCGGGCTTGCCGTCGGGCCGATTGGACAGAATGTCCTGGATGCGGTCGGGGAGGCCTTTGTAGTAGCGGTGACAGAATACTTCGTCACCCCAGCGGAGTTGGCCAGCTAGACGGAGGAAATCGACGTTGTAGACGGCGATCTTCTCGTCGTAGCGCATTCGAAGGGAGTCGAGCTGCTCAGCAGCTTCTCCGGTCGGATCCGCGGGACCGAAATTGGTCTGCAGTTCCAGGGTGAACTGGTCCCAGTCCTCGATCCAGTGGTGCATTATTCCGTGGTTGTCGGCCTCATCGAGGCCGATTTCGAAGTGTTGCTGTGCCACACCTGTGAGGTACGTCAACGCGAAGTTGACCTTGGTGGTGGGGATAGCGAACTGGGCCGGGTTAGTACGGAAGTAGAGCCGACATTGGAAGAGGAAGGGTTTGAGTTTGGCGGGGTTGGAACCTGTAAAGATGTCAGGTTCGCGAGCTTTGGTACGGGGAGTTCGAGGAGGCTGTGGGGCTTGAGAGTTCCCACGGCCGTCCATTTGGTCAGCTATGCGTTGGAAAACTCGGAGTATGAGTCTATCATGGTCGTCTCGGGTGTTGCCAGGTGGGATGTTGTTGTTGTTGTCGCCGTTGTCTGATGGTTCGTCGTCGCCCGGGGGCCCGTCCCCATTGTCAGGGTAGTCGTCGGGATCACCAGGGTCGCTGGGATCAGGATTGGGGTCGGGGCCGTCGTCGGGGCCGTCGGGAGTCCGGAATACTGAAGGTTGTATATCTTCAGAGAAACGGTCTGGGGTCGAGGGTGCGATCGATTGTTGGTGAGAGCGAGAAGCCCTCGGGGAGTCGGGTTGCAGTTCCTCGGAAGGAGGTTGTCGAGTGATGCGTTTGCTACGGCGAGCGGCTGGAGTTACCAGAGTGCGAGTACGGGTAACTGTTCGAGAGACCATGGTTAGAAAAATTCAGAGTGTGGTGGACAGGAGGAGTTTGAGTCTGATAATACTGTTAGAGCCGGTGCGGGTCGGGACCGAAGCGGAGGGTCGGGGTGGTATCCTTGGTATAAGGTAACCGGGGGACAGGGCGAAGTCAGTACGTAGACTTCGGGACCGAGGCGGAGTACGTCGGGCGGGGGTTGGACTTGCGGCCTCAGCTTATGTGCTGTGCCCTCCTACTGTCCTAGTCCGTATTTCAGGAAGTCGGAGCCGAAGCGGAGCGAGGCAGAAGAGAGGAGAGGATATGGAACAGGGAGCTGGTCCGCTGCTCGATTCGATTATCAGACTGAGGAGTACAAGCCAAGTACCTACGGTATATATACTACTGGCCTTACGAACTATGACTCGTACTGACTACGTGCGGAGTGAAGCGGAGACCCATATGGTTACAAACGGATTACAAACGAAATGGAGACCGGTACGGGTATGGAGACTGGTAACGTATCTTGACTACGGACGGGAAATGGAGACGGGGAAATAGAGACAGCGAGGTTCAGGTGACCACGGCACGTGTGGAGGTGGTCACGTGATCAGGGCAGTGGGTTGCGGTCGGAGTGAGTCGGGGCCGAGTCGGAGGGCAGAGGGTTGTTGTGTGGAACACGCGTGGAGTCGAGAAGCCGAAGTTTAAGTGATTAGACTTATAGTTGGCATGGATATGACAAGAGGCCCACTTATGGAGCCTGTGGGTGTGCTCGCCCTCCTTGAAGGGGACATCATCCCAGTCATACTCCTCCACCTTGTGGAAGAGCCTGGCCAGGGAGCGGGTGACCTCCAACCTGCCGCCGTCAGAAAAAGGGGCCCTCCTGGCTCTCTCCAGCCATAGGGTGACTGTGTCGAGCACATCCACCACGATCCCAGCCTCACCCTCTACATTTACAGTACTGCAAGAGAGGGTGAGAAAGGTGGGGATGAAGTTGGGATCCTCCTCCTCCGCAACGAAAGCAGGGCCAGGGGATGGCTTGGGGCCAGGGGTGTCGACCGCCATCCTGGCTGAACCGGAGACCAATTTGAGGTCGAGGTCCTGTCTGAAGGAGGTGGATGGCTCGGACATGCAGGTATGCTTGGGACGAGGGGTCACCAGAGCATCATCCAGGTAGACAGCAGACTCGCAAGGCCTTTTGGGGGCCTTGGCAGCTAGGGCAGGGACCATAGCCTGCGATGCAGAACTGTAGCTGGGTCGAGAGGAGCCAGAGGGGGCATCCTGAGTGCGAACAATGGGACTGTGTCAAATGGGGGGTGTTTCATCCCAACCAGGTTGGCGGTATCTGCCAGAAGTCCACTGAGGATGCCGGGTTGATCCTCACTCATCTCGTTCGTGTGGGGTGGGCTCAGGGACTGCGGACTAGCGTTGTGGCCTTCGACATCGCTCAGTTCTTCCCTTCGCTGAATCATGACATGATTCTGGCGGTGCTGTCACGGTCGGGTTTTGCGCCAGAGTTGGTGCGATTCTTCGGCTCTTATCTGGTTGGGAGGTCTACCACCTACTTGTGGAATTCTTTCCGGTCAGACCCTAGGCAGGCGGATGTGGGCATGGGGCAGGGCTCTGCTCTGTCCCCAGTCTTGTCTGCCTTGTATCTTGCCCCCCTGGTGTACTTGTACTACCAGCAGACCCCCGGCCTCAATGTTGACATGCTCTCGTATGTTGACAATGGGACCCTTATAGTCCAGGCCAAGACTTGGGAGGACAACGTTTCTGCCCTGCAGGCGGCGTACCGCTGCATGCATGGGCTCTTTGACTCCTTTGGCCTCATGCTTTAGCATACCAAGTCTGAGGTCTTTCACTTCTCTCGCAACCCGAGGGATGCCAACCCGCCCATTGACTTGGGCTTCCATCCGTACACGGGGGACACTCCTTTGAGGCCCAAGCCGTTTTGGCGGTACTTGGGTTTCTATTTCGACTGTGCTCTCACTTTTCGTGAGCACGTCTGCTACTATTCTACCAAGGCATTCTCCATGGTTGGTGCGATGGGGATGCTTGGTAATTCAACCCGGGGGTTGCTTCCCAACCAGAAGCGCCTCCTGTACCGGTCCTGCGTGGTTCCCATTGCCACGTATGGATTTTGTATGTGGTATCACGAGGGCTTCCGCAATAAGGGAATCCTCAAGATGTTCAACTCCATACAGCAGCAAGCCACTAATTGGATCATCGGTGCGTTTCGCACGTCCCCAACTGGGGGGGCAGAGGCCCTTGCAGGCCTTCTGCCTTTCCGGCTGCACCTTAAGAAGCTGGCCTCCCAAATGATATTCCGGGTCGCCACTCTTGCGGATAATCATCCGCTCCGGCCCCTGCTGGGCTGTGAATTCAGGGGCAGCTCTCCGGAGCACCCCCGGGCTATCTCGACTCTCATCCCTGCGCTTCGGCCTAAGGTGAGGAGTGCTCTTATGGAGGTACAGGCAGTACTCCCACAGCTTACTGAGCCTTTCTCCCCGTTTGCGGATGAGAATAGGCCAGGTCTCCGTCTTTTGGACCGTTTCTCGGAGTGGATCAAATTTAGACTATACACCGTTGATCCGGAGGGGGATTCGAAGCAACGGCATCTTGATGGATTGCACGCCTCCATCTGGAGGGCGCAGTCCGACCCGTCGTCTGCTTGCATAGTGGCTGGTGCACACCAGCTGCCATACAGGAGACTGCAGGCTATCTCGGCAGCTTGTGTGTTTGCAGGCGGGCGTCTGGTCAAGCAGGCCAGACAGGCCGCGGGGAGGGTTCTGCTTGCTGATGCGGAGCTCCACTCCATTCGGTTGGGAGTAAGCATGGTCCTAGACCATGTGGAAACCGACCACATCTTCATCTACACCAGCTCTGCGGGCTCCGCCTGCAGAGCTGTAGATCCCTCTGTGCACGCCGGCCAGGTTCATTCCCTGGAGGTGTGTTGGTCCCTGGACCACTGGTTGTCTTCCAAGGCCCAGCAGACTGTTACCTTCTGGCAGGTGCCTGCGGGCTCTGTTGCAGAGCTTCACTCTGACGCTGTCGCAATGGTGAAGGAGCTCCATGTGTCGCTAGGCATCCGCCCAGCGACTACTATCGACTCTCTCTGGGCTGAGGTCACGAGAGGGTGTATTGACGAGTGGGTGAATATGTTTCACTTGCCCCTTTATAGGGGAAGGAATTTCCTCCCCCTGCTGGACTCCCTCGGGAAGCCAATCCAACCCTCATACCTCTCCAGAGGTGTGTGGCTCCAAGAAATCGGTTCCCGGATGTCCGTCGCTGGTACAGCGAGGGCCGCCTGCACCATACTCGGTCACGTCCCTATCGGGGAGTACCGCGCTAGATTCCACCCCCAGGAGGACCACTCCTGTCCCTGTGGGTTGCGGCTTGAAACCTGCACTCACATACTCACTTCCTGTCTGAAGTATACGCGGCATAGCAGCTTACCCCGTGACCTCAATGCCCTTCTGGGCTTTCTGGAATGCAACCCTTCCGCGTTTGCGTTTCTATCCCGGCCCCAAGGGGTGGGATAACTGGGGAGGGCCTTCGGGTTGTTCCCCCCTCGCAGCTTTGGCTTCGAGGGACTGATGGTTATTCGCCCCCCGCCCTCAGGCAGGGTGTAGCGATTTATGGAGAATTGACTCCTAACGCCCCTAGGGGCGGAGACCCAAAGTCCTTAGAGCCTAGGCCTGCGGGGTGTAGGGATTTACGGAGAATTGACTCCTAGCCCCCTTCGGGGGGGGGACCTGTTGGCCCTATCTTTTTTTTTTTTTTTTTTTAAATCTCCAATTTATTACACGGGCCGCGTAGGGAGGCCGTGCGCAGCAACGTACTACAGTACAAACGACCGAGCCGTACACTACGGGGTATCTGTACATACAACGCGTGACCGCGGATGCGGGCATGCGTTTCCCCATGCCCAGGACAAAGCCGCCCCGAATGAACGGAGGCGGGAAGACGGCTGCCGCCCAGCGCGCGGTGCAGGACCAAAGCCGAGACGAGGTCCCCCCCCTTATCGGGGGTTAGGGGTCAATTCCCGCGTAAATCCCTACACGCCGTCCGAAGACAGCGGGGGAATAACCAACGCCCCGGCCCAGACCCAACCGGGCGCCAGGCAGAGCTACTAGCCGATACCCCCCGGGGGGGGCCCGGCCCTCTCGGCGAACGCGAATGCGGTCGGGGACGCCTCGAGGAAAGCAATGAGAGCCTCGACCGTAGCCGGGACCCCCGCCATGGAGTGCCTGGGGCAGCTCCGGAACACGTGCTCACGGGTCTCCTCCCGAAACCCGCAGCGACAGGAATAGTCTTCCTGTGGGAAAAAGCGCCTCCGATAGCCCCCTATCGGCGCGTGGTTAAGAATAGCGCACGTCATCCGGGCCATTACTGACACCGAGTGAGCGTGCGGGATCCAGGCACCACCGTGGAGATACGTGGGCCGCAGGGGACGGTCGTCGTCCCTGGCGAGCTGGAGGAAACCATGCCCGTGATGGTCAGGATCCTGGAACAAATCGATCCAGCGGTCCTGACACGACCATACTTCCTCCTTACGGAGGTAGTCAAGCGAGGCCTGGGGGCGAGCCCCTACCCCAATGGGAGGCAACGACCGAGCGAAGTCGTGCACCTGAGTGTGGAAAGGCCACTTCGCACGCAAAGGGACCTCCCAGAAGTGGACCGAGCGGGCCGGACCCCCGGCGAACCACTCGGCGAGAAGGCGGCAGACTGCCAAGGAATGACCCTGGGCGGAGTGCACCGATGGGTCCACCACCCGCCTGGCCGAGGCCATCGAGTCGGTGAACAAGACAAGACCAGCAGCGCCTTCGACAGAAACTGCCTTGGACACCGCCAGTCGAATGGCGAAAAGCTCGGCCTCGGGAGCCGTAACCTTCCCCCCCGGAAGCCGGACCGCGTGGATGCAGTCCAGCCCCTGGAATACTTGGGCGGCCGAAACCGCCTGGTGGACCCGGCGGGGCGGCAGACTAGCGTCCGTCGCCGCCACCAGAACCCCCGGATCAGCCTGCGCCCGGGCCAATACCCGGTCGAGAGCCGCGACATGGGCTGCAAGGGCGCCCTCCGCCCCGCGGTCGTAAGAGTGGAAGCGGACCCGCTCGGGGTACACATCCAAGAGACGGCGCCCCGGCCAGGCCTCCGGCGCCACTGCGTCAAAGGGCCCAGCGAGGGCAGCAAGACGCTGGTTGGCGTCGACAACAGGCCCCTTCACCTTGATAAGCTCACGGGGAGGGAGCCTGGCTATGGACCGGACGTGAGACCGGAGATCACCGCTGTAGCCCCAGCCAAGGAGGGCACGAACGGGGTGGCCCGGAGCAAGCGTGGCGTACCGCAACTCGGCACGGTCACGAAGCTTCCGGAGATGGAGATGAATGGGGATCAGGCCCGCAATGGCCCCAACCCCCCCATCGGGTGACGTCTTAAAGGCGCCGGTGATCCAGAGTGCAGCCCGGCGCTGCATCCGGCGGAGGTGGTCCAAAGCGCCCTTACACTTGGCGCCCCGGTAATACCACAAGCGAAAGCCGTACGTGGCTATAGGAACCACGCATGACCGATACAGAAGGCGCTTCTGGTCTGGCAGAAGCCCCCGGACGGAATTACCAAGCATCCCCATGGCCTTGACCATGGAAATAGCCTTAGTAGAATAGAAGCGAACATGCTCCTTAAACGTAAGGGCACGATCGAAATAGAAACCCAAGTACCTCCAATAGGTCTTGGGCCGAAGAGGGGTAGCGCCAGTGAACGGGGGAAACCCCAAGTCCACTGGGGGATTCTCACCGGACCGATCCCGTGAGAAATGGAAGAGCTCGGACTTATCGTGCTCCACGACCAGTGCGAACCGAGTGAAGGTGTCATGGACAACCTCGTACGATCTGCGGAGCAGGGCGCAGTTAGCGTCCAAGTCCCAGGCCTGCGCCACGATGGTGCCATCGTCGACGTAAGACAGGAGCGAAAGGCCCGGCTGAGGGAGCCGTCGCTCGATAATGTACATGGCCGGGGCCAAGTAGAGGCCAGACAGGACGGGTGAGAGGGCAGACCCCTGGCCCACCCCCACCTCCGCCCGGAACGGTTCAGACAGGAAGGAGTTCCAGGCGTAGCTGGTAAACCTCCCCGTGAGATAAGAAGCGAAGAACCGGCCCACACAAGGGGAGAACCCCTGCCGAGCCAGAACCGCGAGAAGCATCCCATGGTTCAGGGATGGGAAAAACTGTGCGATGTCGAAGGCGAGAACACTTGTCTTCAACCCGCGGGCCTACCCGGCACGGACAAGGTGCACGAGATAGGCACCAGCATCTTCGGTGGACCGCTGGATCACACCGCCGAACTGGTTCGGATGGAACACGCCAAACTTGACAGCCTCAAACTGCAAGCGGCGCGAGATCATTTTCTTGATAAGCTTACCGAGAGTGTTGAGAAGGACGATCGGTCTGAACGCCTTCGGAGTAGCATAGGAGGGCTTGCCAGGCTTCGGTATGATAACCGACACGCTCTCCTTAAAGTGACAAGGCCAATGCCCGCACTCCATGCAGGCATCGGCGATCCAACAGACCAAACGGGTGACCGTCGGGCCCGCCAGAACGGACTTGAGGTGCGTCCACGTGACGTGGTCCGGACCGGGTGAAGACAGAGAGGAGCACGCGCGCAGAGCCTCGTGCATCTCCAAGTTGGAGAAGACCGGCCACTCCCGTGGCGGGAGCGGATCGATCTGATCGAGAACCCCGACATCGACCGGACGGTCGTTGGCAGCGTTGTAGGAACCGTGGAGCCCTTCCCAGAGTTCCTCGAGAGTATTGCAGGGGCGATCGCGATAGCGGATCGCCTCGCAGGGAGGCAACTTGCGCGCCCTGACCCAGTCCATCAGGTCCCAGGGGCGCTTGTTGGTAGAAGCAATTTCCTCGATGCACTCATCGAAGAACTTGCGCTTGGCGGCCTTCCAGGTCCGCTTAAACGTGCGAGCGTCCTCCCGGTCCCGGGACCGAGAATACACCGCGTAAGTGCGCGAGCACTTGTTGTCCCACCACGGTTTAGACCGCGAGACGACGCAGATCTCCTTGGAGTGGGCAAGCCACGCCTCGGAGAAGACCGCAGAGATAGCCAGAGCCACCTCGTCGATCCTGTCGGATGAGCCCAGGTCTGGAAAGTCCAGACCCATAAGCCCCGTCGATACCTCAGCCAGGAACTCGGCCTCCTCGTCCGAGTCCTGCTTCAGCGCGCGCCTGGGCACAGCCTCCTCGAAGGCTTCCAGAGGGATAGTGATCCGGAGGGGGCAATGGTCAGATTGACCCCGCAGATCGGGACACCGCGTGGGAAGCGGCAGATGGCCCGCAGCCGCCCTCGCAAACACGAGGTCGATCACGGTAGAAGCAAGCCCCTCCTCAAAGGGGAAGTGTGTGGGGCCCGGGTTTTCAGGGAGCGAGAGGTCCAGGCCCAACGAGCCCGCCGTTTCCAGCAGGGAGGCGGCAGCAGCGGGGTTGTGGGGAGCCCACGGGTCCCACTGCGGCGAGCGGCAGTTAAAGTCCCCTGACATGAGGGCGCACTGCGGGAGAGAGTCAACGGCGTCCGCAAGATAGCGGATGCCCGACTGTCTGTCGTCCGAGTAGACGTTGAGAAAGTACACGGCCTCCCCATGCAGGAACATGGAGACGGCCATGACGTCACGGTGGTCGACGACATCACGTCGAAGCGAGGGGCGGAGCCACATCATCCGGTTATGTACATACGCCATAACCCGAGGAGGCTGATCCGGGGAAGAAGGAGGGCGGAACAAACACAGCCACTCTGGATGCTTGGGCGCCCTGACAACCTCATCCCCGTCGGGGTCAGAGGAGGACGGAACGCGACGGATGGAGCGCCAGGGCGGCTCCTGTAGTAAGAACATATCAACCTCATCCTTGAATTGTTCTAGTAGACTGTCCACAAGAATGTAACTACAAAATACATTCTGCGACCATACACGACACGCTCTCCTCAATCTCCTAGGTTCCTGACGGTCCCTATTCATTGGGGTAAGCGGGGCTGACGCGGTGGGGAACGGACCCTTACCGGAGAATCGTACCGGCGCTCAATCCACTCCCGATCGAAGCGGTGAGCCCAGAACAGGCAGGCCGAAGCCGACGCAGCATGAGCGCCGCCACAATTCACGCACACAGGCGCGTGAGGGCAGGGGCGGTCAGCGGGGGTAGGGGCAATGGGCGGCCTATGATTGGGCTGCCCCTTGCAACACGACGCAAACGCCCGATGGTTAGTCGGGGAATGCGGACCGCCGCAGTGAGAGCAGCGGATAGCCTCGCGTCGGCAGGCTAGAGAGGGGTGCCCCCACTTCCAGCAGCGCTGGCAGAGGGGGACGCCGGGGTTGGCCTTCGCAGGGATAATCCTGCACGGAGTGCCGTCGATAGTGATGACGTGTCACGAGACCGTCTTCGCGTTGGACCCCTGCTGGGAGTCCCAGATCTCGAAGAACACGGTGGCCGTATCAGCGGCCCTCGAGTTCTTGACGATGCGCGGCCTGGTGGCCAACACAAAATACTCAGACCATACAGAGCGCTGCATGGCCTCGACCACCCTGTCGGGCGTGAGCCAGGGCTGACCGCCCCGGAACATAGGCGCATCGAGGAGCTTGAGGTAGCTCTTCGAGCGGGGAAGGTTCGCGTCGACGACGGCATTGGGCCAATTGCCGCGGACAGCGTTCCTGATGACCTGATGGACTGGGTCAGGGCGCGCAAGTTGCCTCCCTGCGAGGCGATCCGCTATCGCGATCGCCCCTGCAATACTCTCGAGGAACTCTGGGAAGGGCTCCACGGTTCCTACAACGCTGCCAACGACCGTCCGGTCGATGTCGGGGTTCTCGATCAGATCGATCCGCTCCCGCCACGGGAGTGGCCGGTCTTCTCCAACTTGGAGATGCACGAGGCTCTGCGCGCGTGCTCCTCTCTGTCTTCACCCGGTCCGGACCACGTCACGTGGACGCACCTCAAGTCCGTTCTGGCGGGCCCGACGGTCACCCGTTTGGTCTGTTGGATCGCCGATGCCTGCATGGAGTGCGGGCATTGGCCTCGTCACTTTAAGGAGAGCGTGTCGGTTATCATACCGAAGCCTGGCAAGCCCTCCTATGCTACTCCGAAGGCGTTCAGACCGATCGTCCTTCTCAACACTCTCGGTAAGCTTATCAAGAAAATGATCTCGCGCCGCTTGCAGTTTGAGGCTGTCAAGTTTGGCGTGTTCCATCCGAACCAGTTCGGCGGTGTGATCCAGCGGTCCACCGAAGATGCTGGTGCCTATCTCGTGCACCTTGTCCGTGCCGGGTAGGCCCGCGGGTTGAAGACAAGTGTTCTCGCCTTCGACATCGCACAGTTTTTCCCATCCCTGAACCATGGGATGCTTCTCGCGGTTCTGGCTCGGCAGGGGTTCTCCCCTTGTGTGGGCCGGTTCTTCGCTTCTTATCTCACGGGGAGGTTTACCAGCTACGCCTGGAACTCCTTCCTGTCTGAACCGTTCCGGGCGGAGGTGGGGGTGGGCCAGGGGTCTGCCCTCTCACCCGTCCTGTCTGGCCTCTACTTGGCCCCGGCCATGTACATTATCGAGCGACGGCTCCCTCAGCCGGGCCTTTCGCTCCTGTCTTACGTCGACGATGGCACCATCGTGGCGCAGGCCTGGGACTTGGACGCTAACTGCGCCCTGCTCCGCAGATCGTACGAGGTTGTCCATGACACCTTCACTCGGTTCGCACTGGTCGTGGAGCACGATAAGTCCGAGCTCTTCCATTTCTCACGGGATCGGTCCGGTGAGAATCCCCCAGTGGACTTGGGGTTTCCCCCGTTCACTGGCGCTACCCCTCTTCGGCCCAAGACCTATTGGAGGTACTTGGGTTTCTATTTCGATCGTGCCCTTACGTTTAAGGAGCATGTTCGCTTCTATTCTACTAAGGCTATTTCCATGGTCAAGGCCATGGGGATGCTTGGTAATTCCGTCCGGGGGCTTCTGCCAGACCAGAAGCGCCTTCTGTATCGGTCATGCGTGGTTCCTATAGCCACGTACGGCTTTCGCTTGTGGTATTACCGGGGCGCCAAGTGTAAGGGCGCTTTGGACCACCTCCGCCGGATGCAGCGCCGGGCTGCACTCTGGATCACCGGCGCCTTTAAGACGTCACCCGATGGGGGGGTTGGGGCCATTGCGGGCCTGATCCCCATTCATCTCCATCTCCGGAAGCTTCGTGACCGTGCCGAGTTGCGGTACGCCACGCTTGCTCCGGGCCACCCCGTTCGTGCCCTCCTTGGCTGGGGCTACAGCGGTGATCTCCGGTCTCACGTCCGGTCCATAGCCAGGCTCCCTCCCCGTGAGCTTATCAAGGTGAAGGGGCCTGTTGTCGACGCCAACCAGCGTCTTGCTGCCCTCGCTGGGCCCTTTGACGCAGTGGCGCCGGAGGCCTGGCCGGGGCGCCGTCTCTTGGATGTGTACCCCGAGCGGGTCCGCTTCCACTCTTACGACCGCGGGGCGGAGGGCGCCCTTGCAGCCCATGTCGCGGCTCTCGACCGGGTATTGGCCCGGGCGCAGGCTGATCCGGGGGTTCTGGTGGCGGCGACGGACGCTAGTCTGCCGCCCCGCCGGGTCCACCAGGCGGTTTCGGCCGCCCAAGTATTCCAGGGGCTGGACTGCATCCACGCGGTCCGGCTTCCGGGGGGGAAGGTTACGGCTCCCGAGGCCGAGCTTTTCGCCATTCGACTGGCGGTGTCCAAGGCAGTTTCTGTCGAAGGCGCCGCTGGTCTTGTCTTGTTCACCGACTCGATGGCCTCGGCCAGGCGGGTGGTGGACCCATCGGTGCACTCCGCCCAGGGTCATTCCTTGGCAGTCTGCCGCCTTCTCGCCGAGTGGTTCGCCGGGGGTCCGGCCCGCTCGGTCCACTTCTGGGAGGTCCCTTTGCGTGCGAAGTGGCCTTTCCACACTCAGGTGCACGACTTCGCTCGGTCGTTGCCTCCCATTGGGGTAGGGGCTCGCCCCCAGGCCTCGCTTGACTACCTCCGTAAGGAGGAAGTATGGTCGTGTCAGGACCGCTGGATCGATTTGTTCCAGGATCCTGACCATCACGGGCATGGTTTCCTCCAGCTCGCCAGGGACGACGACCGTCCCCTGCGGCCCACGTATCTCCACGGTGGTGCCTGGATCCCGCACGCTCACTCGGTGTCAGTAATGGCCCGGATGACGTGCGCTATTCTTAACCACGCGCCGATAGGGGGCTATCGGAGGCGCTTTTTCCCACAGGAAGACTATTCCTGTCGCTGCGGGTTTCGGGAGGAGACCCGTGAGCACGTGTTCCGGAGCTGCCCCAGGCACTCCATGGCGGGGGTCCCGGCTACGGTCGAGGCTCTCATTGCTTTCCTCGAGGCGTCCCCGACCGCATTCGCGTTCGCCGAGAGGGCCGGGCCCCCCCCGGGGGGTATCGGCTAGTAGCTCTGCCTGGCGCCCGGTTGGGTCTGGGCCGGGGCGTTGGTTATTCCCCCGCTGTCTTCGGACGGCGTGTAGGGATTTACGCGGGAATTGACCCCTAACCCCCGATAAGGGGGGGGACCTCGTCTCGGCTTTGGTCCTGCACCGCGCGCTGGGCGGCAGCCGTCTTCCCGCCTCCGTTCATTCGGGGCGGCTTTGTCCTGGGCATGGGGAAACGCATGCCCGCATCCGCGGTCACGCGTTGTATGTACAGATACCCCGTAGTGTACGGCTCGGTCGTTTGTACTGTAGTACGTTGCTGCGCACGGCCTCCCTACGCGGCCCGTGTAATAAATTGGAGATTTAAAAAAAAAAAAAAAAAAAAAAAAAAAAAAAAAAGACAGCGTTCCTGATGGTGCCAATGTCCAGTTCGCTGGGCACGGCGGTGGTGTAGCACGCTACATGTGAGTCCATCTGCTGGACCCGCTCGATGCGAACGAGCGAGCCCGCAGACGCCAGAGCGGCGGCCGCCACCCGATGAATCTCTGCGCAGACGATGGGGCCCAGGTTAACCGGGAGACCGCCCCCTGCGAGGGTGAGCATGACCTGCTTGCGCGAAGGTCCAGACGTAGTCATCCTCGGCTTGGGGGCCTTGGGTGGCTGCTGGGCGGCCCGCCTGCCGATGGAACGAGACCACCTTGTGAGAAGGTAGCCCCGGGAGAGCACGCGCCAGGTCGACAAGACCCGACGGGGAGGAGACAGCCACGGCCGCATAAGACCCGTCCAAGGAGCCCCTTGCGGGCAAACTCCGCGTGACCCCAACATGGCCCGCTTGGCGTAAGATGAGTGCTACGGCGCCCATTACTCCCATGCCAGACTGAGCTTTACTCGCCATAGACACAGGCGGGGGCCTCCCCTATAGGTGGTGTGCCCGGGGGTATGGGTCGGCACACTAACAGCCTCCCTAATTGGTGCGGCACTAAAGCCAACGGGCCGGACTTACATGAGGCAGCGCAAAATCGCGGAACACCCCAAACCCGTTGCCCTCCCAACTAGGTAATCCCCGGGGTAGCGGGTCGGCGCAGAAGGCCTTCCTAAAGGGTGTACAAGGCGGGCTAAACTCCGCCACTCAACTCACAGGCTCACGCTAGAACCACTGACATGGTAACAACTCAAACCGATAAACCCGGATCTTACCCGGGATCGATCGACAGCAGATCTTGATCTCTCGAGCTGGTTTGCCATTCTCTGAACGAACCGCTACGGCCCAGTGGCTACCCAGGGCGCGACCCCCGGACCACCTTCCCGTTACCCAGCAGCCGGTTCGTGATCGAGATCCGGTTGCCCAGATCCACGATAAGCACGGATCCCCGTATAACTGTCCGGGCTTACTGTCTTGCAGGGGCCGCTACCGGGATGGAAGTCGCAGCGTGAGAGCTGCCCCGGAGTTTGGGTGATCCCTACTAACGTCCTGCACCCGGCTGAGCTTTACTCGCTTGGAATGCAGGAGGGGGGTGGCCTGTCCTCTCGGTCGGCTTGTTTTCACGGTTATGCCCCCTCTTACCGTCCCCTATCCTCTCGGTCCCCTGCGGGCGTGCCCTCGTTTTCAAGCGGGAGACTCCCTACTTGCGAGGGGGTATTTGGGGGAAGCGCACTCGCTACAGGTTTCGCGAGAGCTTGGCGAGGAGCGCGGTTGTCCCACTGCGAACCCGCCCAGGACGTGCCCAGGGGGACTCCTAACCCATTTCGGCCAGCCAGGGATCCACTGACCCCAGCAGAGACCGCCCAGAATCGCCAGCTCATCAGGCGGCCAGCATACCCAGCCATTAAGCACCTTTGCCAAGGGCGCACCCAACTCCCCAACAACCCCAGGCAGCCCCGGGACGCTCCAGAAAGGTGAAGAGAGGTGGAATAGTGTAGACAACCCACTAAGAACGGGACGGCTGCCTGTAGATTAGGAGTAGAAAATAATATAAGAGGGGGGTGATGGTGGTAAGAGGGAAAGGAGCGATGGCGTCTGGTGCCCTTCGGGTGTAGGCATGTGCTAACCATTGGGTAGTTTCCCACTTGTTTCTCCGCTTCTTGTGGGTGGTTCCCTCCTGAGCTTGGGGTGACACAAGCTCGTGTTGGCAAGCATGCCAGTATGTAGGGTGAACTTTGTAGCTACTTGCCCCCTGTAGTAGGTAGTTGCACGTGGCCTCCCATCATGGCCCGCGTTATAAAGTGTAGATTTAAAAAAAAAAAAAAAAAAAGAGGATGCCCTTGCGGCCCATGTCGCGGCTCTTGACTGGGTTCTTGCCCAGGCGCAGGCCAATCCAGGGGTTCTGGTGGCAGCGATGGACGCAAGTCTGCCGCCCCGCTGGGTCCACCAGGCGGTTTCGGCTGCCCAGATTTTCCAGGGACTGGACTGCATCCATACAGTCCGGCTTCTGGGGGGGAAAATTACGGCTCCTGAGGCTGAGCTTTTCACCATTCAGCTAACAGTGTCCAAGGCAGTTACTGTTGAGGGTGCTGCCGGCCTTGTCCTGTTCACCAATTCGATGGCCTCGGCCAGATGGACGGTGGACCCATTGGTGCATGGGACCGGGAGGACACTCGCACGTTTAAGCGGACCTGGAAGGCCGCCAAGTGCAAGTTCTTTGATGAGCGCATCGAAGAGATTGCTTCTACCAACAAGCGCCCCTGGGACCTGATGGACTGGGTCAGGGTGCGCAAGTTGCCTCCCTACGAGGCGATTCACTATCGCGATCACCCCTGCAACACCCTTGAGGAGCTCTGGGAAGGGCTCCATGGCTCTTACAATGCCGCTAATGACCGCCTGCTCGATGTTGGGGTTTTTGATCAGATCGATCCACTCCCACCATGGGAGTGGCCAGTCTTCTCTGACCTGGAGATGCATGAGGCCTTACGCATGTGCTCCTCTTTGTCTTCACCCGGTCCAGACCATGTCACGTGGATACACCTCTTTTTTTTTTTTTTTTTTTGAAATCAACAATTTATAACGCGGTGCTCGAATGCAGTCCGCATGCACTAGCTATGTACAAGGCAACTAATACATGGTATAACTACCAATGAAGGTAGGGAAGAGAGTCCTGCTGACTCGAAAGGCTACACTCCATAAAGAAGTGCGCGTGGGCAAAGAGTCCGCTACCCCGACGGAAACCAGGGTGCAGCAGACGAGGGGTGGATAGGGCCAACAGGTCCCCCCCCTGAAGGGGGTTAGGAGTCAATTCTCCGTAAATCCCTACACCCTGCAGGCTCCGGCTCTAAGAACTTCGGGTCTCCGCCCCTAAGGGCGTTAGGAGTCAATTCTCCATAAATCGCTACACCCTGCCCGAGGGCAGGGGGCGAATAACCACCGGTCCCTCGAGACCGAAGCCGCGAGGGGGGAATAACCCAAAGGCCCTCCCCAGTTATCCCACCCCTTGGGGCCAGGATAGGAACGCAATCATGGAAGGATTGCGTTCCAGAAAGCCCAGAAGGGCGTCAAGGTTGCGGGGTAAACCGCCACGTCGCGTGTACTTCGGACAGAAAGTGAGTATGTGAGTGCGGGTTTCAAGCCGCATCCCACAGGGACAGGAGTGATCCTCCTGGGGGTGGAACCTAGCGCGGTACTCCCCGATAGGGGCGTGACTGAGTATAGTACGGGCGGCCCTTGCTGTATCAGCGACGGACATCCGAGGACCAATTTCTCGGAGCCATGCACCTCCGGAGAGGTACGAGGGTTGGATTGGCTTCCCGAGGGAGTCCAGCAGGGGAAGGAAGTTCCTTCCTCTATAAAGGGGTGAGCGAAACATATTCACCCACTCGTCAATGCACCCTCTCGTGACCTCAGCCCGGAGAGAGTCGATAGTAGTCGCCGGGCGAATGCCCAGCGATACACGGAGCTCCTTCGCCATCGCGATGGCGTCAGAATGAAGCTCTGCAACAGAGCCCGAAGGCACCTGCCAGAAGATAACAGTCCGCTGGGCCTTGGAAGACAGCCAGCGGTCCAGGGACTGGCATACCTCCAGGGAGTGAACCTGGCCAGCATGCACAGAGGGATCCACAGCTCTGCAGGCGGAGCCCGCAGAGCTGGTGTAGATGAAGATGTGGTCAGTTTCCGCACAGTCCAGGACCATGCTTACTCCCAACCGGATGGAGTGGAGCTCCGCATCAGTGAGCAGAACCCTCCCCGTGGCCTGCCTGGCCTGCTTGACCAGACGCCCGCCCGCAAACACGCACGCCGCCGAGACGGCCTGCAGTCTCCCGCACGGCAGCCGGTGAGCACCAGCTGCTATGCAGACAGACGACGGATTGGACTGCGCCCTCCAAATGGAGGCGTGCAGTCTGTTGAGGTGCTGTTGCTTCGAATCCCCCTCCGGATCAACGGTGTAAAGTCTGAATTTGATCCGCTCCGAGAAGCGGTCCAAAAGACGGAGACCTGGCCTATTCTCGTCCGCAAATGGGGAGAAGGGCTCAGTAAGCTGTGGAAGCACTGCCTGTACTTCCATAAGGGCACTCTTCACCTTAGGCCGAAGCGCAGGGGTGAGAGTCGAGATAGCTCACGGGTGCTCTGGAGAACTCCCCCTAAATTCATGGCCCAACAAGGGCCGAAGCGGATGATTAGCCACAAGAGTGGCAACCCGGAATATCGTTTGGGAAGCCAGCTTCTTAAGATGCAGCCGGAAGGGCAGAAGGCCCGCCAGGGCCTCTGCCCCTCCGGTTGGGGACATGCGGAATGCACCGATGATCCAGTTGGCGGCATGCTGCTGCATGGAGTTGAACATCTTGAGGATTCCCTTGTTACGGAAGCCCTCATGATACCACAAACGGAATCCATACATGGCAATAGGAACCACGCAGGACTGGTAGAGGAGGCGCTTTTGGTCAGGAAGCAACCCCCAGGTTGAGTTACCAAGCATCCCCATCGCACCAACCGTGGAGAAAGCCTCGGTAGAATAGTAACGGACGTGCTCACAAAAGGTGAGAGCACAGTCGAAATAGAAGCCCAAGTACTGCCAAAACAGCTTGGGCATCAATGGGGTTTCCCCCGTGTACAGATGGAAGCCCAGGTCAATGGGCGGGTTGGCATCCCTCGGGTTGCGAGAAAAGTGAAAGACCTCAGACTTGGTATGCTCAAGCATGAGGCCAAAAGAGTCAAAGAGCCCATGCACACAGCAATAGGCCGACTGCAGGGCAGTAATGTTGTCCTCCCAATTCTTGGTCTGGACTATAAGGGTCCCATCATCGACATACGAAAGCATGTCGACGCCAAGGCCGGGGGTCCGCTGGTAATACAAGTACACCAGGGGGGCGAGATACAGGGCGGACAAGACGGGGGACAGAGCTGAGCCCTGCCCTACGCCCACATCCGCCTGCCTAGGGTCAGACTGAAAGGAATTCCACAGGTACGTGGTGGACCTCCCAACCAGGTAGGAGCCAAAGAATCGCACCAACTCAGGCGTGAATCCCGACCGTGACAGTACCGCCAGAATCATGTCATGATTCAGTGAAGGGAAGAACTGAGCAATGTCAAAGGCTACAACGCTAGTCCGCAGTCCCTGAGCCCACCCTGCATGAACGAGATGAGTGAGGATCAACCCGGCATCCTCAGTGGACTTCTGGCGGATACCGCCAATCTGGTTGGGATGAAACACCCCCCACTTGACACAGTCAAACTGGAGGTGGTTGGAGACCATCTTCTCCACAAGTTTCCCCAACGTGTTAAGCAACACAATCAGCTGAAAGGCCTTGGGGGTAGAGTAAGAGGGCTTCCCCGGTTTAGGTATGACCACCGAGTTAGACTCCTTGAAGTAATCAGGCCAATGCCCTGCCATCAGGCAGGCATTGGCGAGATTGACGAACACGCGGCAGGACGCCTGGTCCACCACGATATCCTTCAGGTACAACCACGTAACATGGTTGGGCCCGGGAGCAGACTTCTTCGCACAAGAACGTAAAGCGTCCTCGAGCTCCAAAGTGGAGAAAGGGTACCACGCCCTCTCTGCCTGCATGGGGAGAGCGTCCAACACCAAGGGATCTACAGCACGGCCGGAGGCCGCGTTGTAGGTACCGTGTAGGGCATCCCATAGGGAGTCCATATCATGACACGGCACGCTGTCGTGCTGTATCGCGTCACAGGCAGGTAACTTGCGCTGCTTGACCCAGGCCATCAAGTCCCAGGGGCGCTTGTTCGCAGAGGCAATCTCCTCGATCTTCTCATTGAAGAACTTGCGTTTGACAGCCCTAACGGCACGCCGGAACTCGCACCATGCTTCCCTCGAAGGGGAGGCCCAATACGTCCTAATGGCAGCGGTGCAATCGTCATTCCACCAGGGATTAGACCGCCCCACAATGAACACCTCCTCGGAGAAGGTATCCCAGGCCTGGGAGATAATCCGAGCCACAGCCGAGGCCACAGACTCTACCTCCACAGGGGTGACCAAAGGCAGCCGCAAGGCGGCTAGCCCCTCACATATCTGAGCCACGAACTTTGACTCCTCGTCGCTATCGGGCTTCAGAACATGACGGATCACCCCGGTCATAAATTGAGTGACCAGAAGAACCAGAGTAAGAGGCACGTGGTCCGAAGGACCATGCATCTTGAGATCGATCAGGGGCCTGAGATCGGGATCTCGAGCCATCGGAAGGAAGACGAGATCGATCACCGATGGTGACAGATTCGAATCATGTGGGAAGTGAGTTGGGCCCAGAACCACCGGGAGCACCAAGTCAAGCCCCACGTGGACACACCTCAAGTCCGTTCTGGTGGGCCTGACAGTTACCCGTTTGGTCTGTCGGATTGCTGATGCCTGCATGGAGTGCGGGTATTGGCTGTGTCACTTTAAGGAGAGCATGTCGGTTATCATACCAAAGCCCGGCAAGCCCTTCTATGCTACTCTGAAGGCATTCAGACTGATCGTCCTTCTTAATACTCTCAGTAAGCTTATCAAGAAGATGATCTTGTGCCGCTTGCAGTTTGAGACTGTCAAGTTTGGTGTATTCCATCCAAACCAGTTCGGCGGGGCTCCTATGGAGGTGGATGGCGCTCCCCAGGCGGGCGGCTCTCGTCGCACCCCTTGGGAGGGTAACCTCCCCCTGCCTCCTGCTCCGGCGGAGGATTTGGGGCGTTTTCCTGCTGGGTACGCGTGTCCTGCGCCTACTCAGCAATTCTTCAGGAACCTGGCCCGCACAGGGTTGGGCAATCCTGTCCCAGTGGCTCGCAACCCCGGCGCGGGGCAGCGGCCATCTCACATCAGAGCGGCGCGAGCCGCCAATGTCCCTCCGCTGTTGGCGGCGGACAGGGCTCGGTTGGCTGCGAGGCTGCCTCCTGGTCCCCCCCCTCCACGCGTCAACTTGGCTACCAAGCCTCGTTCCCCACCCCGCTCTTATGCGGCCGCGGCCGTCTCTTCCCCGTCGGGTCTCGTCGACCTGGCGCGCACTCTCCCGGGGCTGCCTTCTCACAAGGTGGTCTCGTTTCATCGGCAGGCGGCAGCCGCCCAGCAGCCACCCAAGGCCCCCAAGCCTAGGATGACTACGTCCGGACCTTCGCGCAAGCAGGTCATGCTCACCCTCGCAGGGGGCGGTCTCCCGGTTAATCTGGGTCCCGTCGTTTGCGCGGAGATTCATCGGGTGGCGGCAGCCGCTCTGGCATCTGCGGGCTCGCTCGTTCGTATTGAGTGGGTCCAGCAGATGGATTCACATGTAGCTTGCTACACCACCGCCGTGCCCAGCGAACTGGACATTGGCACTATCAGGAACGCGGTCCGCGGCAACTGGCCTAACGCCGTCGTCGACGCGAACCTCCCCCGCTCGAAGAGCTATCTCAAGCTCCTCGATGCGCCTATGTTCCGGGGCGGGCAGCCCTGGCTCACGCCCGATCGGGTCGTCGAGGCCATGCAGCGCTCTGTGTGGTCTGAATATTTTGTGCTGGCCACCAGGCCGCGCATCGTCAAGAACTCGCGCGCCGCGGACACGGCGACCGTGTTCTTTGAGATCTGGGACTCTCAACAGGGTTCTAACGCGAAGACGGTCTCTCGACGCGTCATCACTATCGACGGCACCCCGTGCAGGATCATCCCTGCCAAGGCCAACCCCGGCGTCCCCCTCTGCCAGCGCTGCTGGAAGTGGGGGCACCCTTCTTTAGCCTGCCGACGCGAGGCTATCCGCTGCTCTCACTGCGGCGGTCCGCATTCCCCGACTAACCATCGGGCATTTGCATCATGTTGCAAGGGCCAGCCCAACCACAGGCCGCCCATTGCCCCCACCCCCGCTGACCGTCCCTGCCCTCATGCGCCCATGTGCGTGAATTGCGGGGGCGCTCACGCCGCTTCGGCTTCGGCCTGCCCATTCTGGGCTCACCGCTTCGATCGGGAGTGGATTGAGCGCCGGTACGATTCTCCGGTAAGGGTTCGTTCCCCACCGCGTCAACCTCGCTTACCCCAATGAATAGGGACCGTCAGGAACCTAGGAGATTGAGGAGAGCGTGCCATGTATGGTCACAGAATGTATTTCGTAGTTACATTCTTGTGGACTCTTTACTGGAACAATTCAAGGATAATGTGGATATGTTCTTACTACAGGAGCCGCCTTGGCGCTCCATCCGCCGCGTTCCGTCCTCCTCTGACCCTGACGGGGATGAGGTTGTCGGGGCGCCCAAGCATCCGGAGTGGCTGTGCTTGTTCCGCCCTCCCTCTTCCCCGGATCAGCCTCCTCGGGTTATGGCGTATGTACATAACCGGATGATGCGGCTCCGCCCCTCGCTTCGACGTGACGTCGTCGATCACCGTGACGTCATGGCCGTCTCCATGTTTCTGCATGGGGAGGCCGTGTACTTTCTCAACGTCTATTCGGACGACAGGCAGTCGGGCATCCGCTACCTCGCGGACGCCGTTGACTCTCTCCCGCAGTGCGCCCTCATGTCGGGGGACTTCAACTGCCGTTCGCCGCAGTGGGACCCGTGGGCTCCCCACAATCCCGCTGCTGCCGCCTCCCTGCTGGAAACGGCGGACTCGTTGGGCCTGGACCTCTCGCTCCCTGAGAACCTGGGCCCCACGCACTTCCCCTTTGAGGAGGGACTTGCTTCTACCGTGATCGACCTCGTGTTTGCGAGGGCGGCTGCGGGCCACCTGCCGCTTCCCACGCGGTGTCCCGATCTGCGGGGTCAATCTGACCATTGCCCCCTCCGGATCACTATCCCTCTGGAAGCCTTCGAGGAGGCTGTGCCCAGGCGCGCGCTGAAGCGGGACTCGGACGAGGAGGCCGAGTTCCTAGCTGAGGTATCGACGGGGCTTATGGGCCTGGACTTTCCAGACCTGGGCTCATCCAGCAGGATCGATGAGGTGGCCCTGGCTATCTCTGCGGTCTTCTCCGAGGCGTGGCTCGCCCACTCCAAGGAGATCTGCGTCGTCTCGCGGTCTAAACCGTGGTGGGACGACGAGTGCTCGCGCGCTTACGCGGTGTATTCTCGGTCCCGGGACTGGGAGGACGCTTGCACGTTTAAGCGGACCTGGAAGGCCGCCAAGCGCAAGTTCTTCGATGAGCGCATCGAGGAGATTGCTTCTACCAACAAGCGCCCCTGGGACCTGATGGATTGGGTCAGGGCGCGCAAGTTGCCTCCCTGCGAGGCGATCCGCTACCGCGATCGCCCCTGCAACACTCTCGAGGAACTCTGGGAAGGGCTCCACGGTTCCTACAACGCCGCCAACGACCGTCCAGTCGATGTCGGGGTTCTCGATCAGATCGATCCACTCCCACCACGGGAGTGGCCGGTCTTCTCCAACTTGGAGATGCACGAGGCTCTGCGTGCGTGCTCCTCTTTGTCTTCACCCGGTCCGGACCACGTTACGTGGACGCACCTCAAGTCCGTTCTGGCGGGCCCGACGGTCACCCGTTTGGTCTGTCGGATCGCCGATGCCTGCATGGAGTGCAGGCATTGGCCTCGTCACTTTAAGGAGAGCGTGTCGGTTATCATACCGAAGCCTGGCAAGCCCTCCTATGCCACTCCGAAGGCGTTCAGACCGATCGTCCGTCTCAATACTCTCGGTAAGCTTATCGAGAAAATGATCGCGCGCCGCTTGCAGTTTGAGGCTGTCAAGTTTGGCGTGTTCCATCCGAACCAGTTCGGCGGTGTGATCCAGCGGTCCACCGAAGACGCTGGTGCCTACCTCATGCACCTTGTCCGTGCTGGATGGGCCCGCGGGTTGAAGACGAGTGTTCTCACCTTCAACATCGCACAGTTCTTCCCATCCCTGAATCATGGGATGCTTCTCGCGGTTCTGGCTCGTCAGGGGTTCTCCCCTTGTGTGGGCCGGTTCTTCGCTTCTTATCTCACGGGGAGGTTTACCAGCTACGCCTGGAATTCCTTCCTGTCTGAACCGTTCCGGGCGGAGGTGGGGGTGGGCCAGGGGTCTGCCCTCTCACCCGTCCTGTCCGGCCTCTACTTGGCCCCGGCCATGTATATCATCGAGCGGCGGCTCCCTCAACCGGGCCTTTCGCTCCTGTCTTACGTCGACGATGGCACCATCGTGGCGCAGGCCTGGGACTTGGACGCTAATTGCGTCCTACTCCGCAGATCTTACGAGGTTGTCCATGACACCTTCACTCGGTTCGCACTGGTCGTGGAGCACGATAAGTCTGAGCTCTTCCATTTCTCACGGGATCGTTCCGGTGAGAATCCCCCGGTGGACTTGGGGTTTCCCCCGTTCACTGGCGCTACCCCTCTTCGGCCCAAGACCTATTAGAGGTACTTGGGTTTCTATTTCGATCGTGCCCTTACGTTTAAGGAGCATGTTCGCTTCTATTCTACTAAGGCTATCTCCACGGTCAAGGCCATGGGGATGCTTGGTAATTCCGTCCGGGGGCTTCTGCCAGACCAGAAGCGCCTTCTGTATCGGTCATGCGTGGTTCCTATAGCCACGTACGGCTTTCGCTTGTGGTACTACCGGGGCGCCAGGTGTAAGGGCGCTCTGGACCACCTTCGCCGGATGCAGCGTCGGGCTGCGCTCTGGATTACCGGCGCCTTTAGGACGTCACCCGATGGGGGGGTTGGGGCCATTGCGGGCCTGATCCCCATTCATCTCCATTGCCGGAAGCTTCGTGACCGTGCCGAGTTGCGGTACGCCACGCTTGCTCCGGGCCATCCCGTTTGTGCCCTCCTTGGCTGGGGCTACAGCGGCGATCTCCGGTCTCACGTCCGGTCCATAGCCAGGCTCCCTCCCCGCGAGCTGATCAAGGTGAAGGGGCCTGTTGTCGACGCTAACCAGCGTCTTGCTGCCCTCGCTGGGCCCTTCGACGCGGTGGCGCCGGAGGCCTGGCCGGGGCGTCGTCTCTTGGATGTGTTCCCCGAGCGGGTCCGCTTCCACTCTTACGACCGCGGGGCGGAAGACGCCCTTACGGCCCATGTCGCGGCTCTCGACCGGGTTTTGGCCCGGGCGCAGGCTGATCCGGGGGTTCTGGTGGCAGCGACGGACGTGAGTCTGCCGCCCCACCGGGTCCACCAGGCGGTTTCGGCCGCCCAGGTTTTCCAGGGGCTGGACTGCATCCATGCGGTCCGGCTTCTGGGGGGGAAGGTCACGGCTCCCGAGGCCGAGCTTTTCGCCATCCGGCTGGCGGTGTCCAAGGCAGTTTCTGTCGGGGGCGCCACTGGCCTCGTCTTGTTCACCGACTCGATGGCCTTGGCCAGGCGGGCGGTGGACCTGTCGGTGCACTCCACCCAGGGTCATTCCTTGGCGGTCTGTCGCCTTCTTGCCGAGTGGTTTGCCGGGGACCCGGCCCGCTCGGTCCACTTCTGAGAGGTCCCTTCGCGTGCGAGGTGGCCTTTCCATACTCAGGTGCACGACTTCGCTCGGTCGTTGCCTCCCGTCGGGGTAGGGGCTCGTCCCCGGGCCTCGCTTGACTACCTCCGCAAGGAGGAAGTACGGTCGTGTCAGCACCGCTGGATCGATTTGTTCCAGGATCCTGACCATCGCGGGCATGGTTTCCTCCAGCTCACCAGGGACGATGACCGTCCCCTGCGGCCCACGTATCTCCACGGTGGTGCCTGGATCCCGCACGCTCACTCGGTGTCAGTAATGGCCCGGATGACGCGTGCTATTCTTAACCACGTGCCGATAGGGGGCTATTGGAGGCGCTTTTTCCCACAGGAGGATTATTCCTGTCGCTGCGGGTTTCGGGAGGAGACTCGTGAGCACGTGTTTCGGAGCTGCCCCAGGCACTCCATGGCGGGGGTCCCGGCTACGGTCGAGGCTCTCATAGCTTTCCTCGAGGCGTCCCCGACCGCGTTCGCGTTCGCTGAGAGGGCCGGGCCCCCCCCGGGGGGTATCGGCTAGTAGCTCTGCCTGGCGCCCGGTTGGGTCTGGGCCGGGGCGTTGGTTATTCCCCCGCTGTCTTCGGACGGCGTGTAGGGATTTACGTGGGAATTGACCCCTAGCCCCCGATAAGGGGGGGGACCTCGCTCCGGTTTGGTTCCCGCGCCGCGCGCTGGGCGGCAGCCGTCTTCCCGCCTCCGTTCGTTCGGGGCGGCTTCGTCCTGGGCATGGGGAAACGCATGCCCGCATCCGCAGTCACGCGTTGTATGTACAGATACCCCGTAGTGTACGGCTCGGTCGTTTGTACTGTAGTACGTTGCTGCGCACGGCCTCCCTACGCGGCCCGTGTAATAAATTGGAGATTTAAAAAAAAAAAAAAAAAAAAAAAAAGACCCAGTGCGTAACCCGGTCAACGAGGGAAATAGCAGCATGCACCTGCTCAGGGGGTATAATGCCCTGGGAGTGCAGCGGAGGTGGATCAGCAGCAGCAAGCACTGTATGTCTGCTACTCATAAAAGTATCACAGAGCAGATACGCAAAATGTTGTGCATCTGCCCGTAATAGTGCCCGCCTAAGACAAACGGTGTCCCGGTCACTGGAGTCCAGCAACTGGAGAGAGTGTGTGACTGAGGGATCTAGAAAGTGTTCTGATGCCTCAGACAGGATGAAATCAGCAATGGTATCATCCAAGAATAGATCATAGTCATCATTGAGAGAGAACTCCATGGTGGTGGAAGTTGATAATCAAGAGGGAATAACCTCTTGGCGAATTGCAAGGGAATTGCTGGGCGCATTCCCACGCACATAATAGGATGGAAGCACACCAATGTGCACTACACACCTGTAAAATTAGGCACCAAGTGCCCAAGAAAGACATGGTACACAGCCCAATTACTCCGGAGAGCAATTAGGGCTATGTCCGAAAAAGTGGTATTGCGGGTGAATGAATGAGCGCAGCCACATGCGATTAAGGGGACAGGAGGGGTACTAGGACCCCTACTGTCCCGTAAAATATGGGGCGAAGCGCCTGCTGAACGAGTTCTAAACAAGCCCTGCAATCCGGAGAAGCAGGACTGTCAGAGAGGAAACACCCCATAAAAGGTGTGATAGATCAATGAGATCAGCCCGGAACGGGCTGAAACTCGCTGAGAATGGTCTGAGCACGCTCCCAAGCCTTCGCTAAGCAAGGGAGAAGCAGCCGAGCCAGGGGGCTGGCAGAACAACTGCAGATGCACAGAAGACAGGCTTCTTGGGGGGGATGCCCCCAAAGAAGTGAATGTCGAGGCTGCCCCCGTGGGCGCAGCCGCGTATAAGCGAGGGATCTGAAGGGGCCTAGGGTCCCCTACAGTCCTGTGAAATATCAGCCAGAACGGCCAAGGAACGAGCTCTGAACAAGCTCCGCAATCTGAGGATTACAGAGAGGTCAGAGGAGAAACACATGAAAAGTGTGATAACTCAGCAAAATCAGCTCGGAATGAGCTGAAACTTGCTGAGGATGTGCCTGGAGCTCCTGTGCACGCTTTGTTACCCAGTCCGGCGCTGTGGGGCAAGATGTAGCCCCCCCGGGGTGATGGGGGAGGCTGGAGGAGGTGAGACATGCCTGGGCATGCTCAAAGTGTCAGTGGAGGTGCCATAGCCTGGCACAACCACTGGAAATGGTCTGTGAACACCCTGATAGTGCTTGCCTTCAACCTAGACCTCAGACCAGCGATTTGGAACCCTGCAGAGCCTCCAATCCTTCCCCACAGTGTTTCCTACAAAAAGGGCGAATTGTCGGTGACCCCCTCAACGGATCAACTCGAAGTTTGGTACATGGGAGGGCACACAGGGCCGCTACTACCATGCCGGATTAGAAGAAAAACGGACAAGAGGAAGGCCATGAATGGGCCTCCCAACTTGAGAGGAGGTGCAACCTGACCAAATATGGTAATGGTTGCTGATAAAGGAGCTGGAGGTATCTGGGCTTCTACTTCGATCGTGCCCTTACGTTTAAGGAGCATGTTCGGTTCTACTCTCCTAAGGCTATTTCCACAGTCAAGGCCATGGGGATGCTTGGTAACTCCATCCGAAGGCTTCTGCCAGACCAGAAGTGCCTTCTTTACTGGTCGTGCATGGTTCCTATGGCCACGTACAGCTTTCGCTTGTGGTACTACCGGGGCGCCAGGTGTAAGAGCGCCTTGGACCACCTTCACCAGATGCAGTGTCAGGCTGCACTCTGGGTCACCGGTGCCTTTAGAACATTGCCCGATGGGGGGGTTGGGGCCATCGCGGGCCTGATTCCCATCCATCTTCATCTCCGGAAGCTTTGTGACCGTGCCGAGTTGCGGTACACCACACTTGCTCCAGGCCATCCCGTTTGTGCCCTCCTTGGCTGGGGCTACAGCAGTGATCTCCGGTCTCACGTCCGGTCTATAGCCAGGCTCCCTCCCTGCGAGTTGATCAAGGTGAAGGGGCCTGTGGTCGATGCTAACCAGCGTCTTGCTGCCCTCACTGGGCCTTTCGACGCTGTTGCACCAGAGGCTTGGCTGGGGTGCCGTTTCTTGGATGTGTACCCGGGGTGGGTCCACTTCCATTCTTATGACCAGGGGGTGGGGGACGCCCTTACGGCCCATGTTGCGGCTCTTGACCGGGTTCTCGCCTGGGTGCAGGCTGATCCGGGGGTTCTGGTGGCAGCAATGGACACGAGTCTGCCGCCCCACCGGGTCCACCAGACAGTTTCGGCTGCCCAGGTTTTCCAGGGGCTGGGCTGCATCCATGCGGTCCGGCTTCCGGGGGGGAAGGTCACGGCTCCTGAGGCCAAGCTTTTCGCCATCCGGCTGGCGGTGTCCAAGGCAGTTTCTGTCGAGGGCGCTGCTGGCCTCATTCTGTTCACCGACTCGATGGCTTCAGCCAGGCAAGCAGTGGACCCGTCAGTGCATTCCGCCCAGGGTTACTCCTTGGCGGTCTGTCGCCTTCTCGCCGAGTGGTTTGCCGGGGGTCCAGTCTGCTCGGTCCACTTCTGGGAGGTCCCTTCGCATGCGAAGTGGCCTTTCCATACTCAGATGCACGACTTCACGAAGTCATTACCTCCTGTTGGGGTAGGGGCTCGTCCCTGGGCCTCGCTTGACTACCTCTGCAAGGAGGAAGTACGGTCGTGTCAGGACCGCTGGATCGATTTGTTCCAGGATCCTGACCATCGCGGACATGGTTTCCTCCAGCTCGCCAGGGATGACAACCGTCCTCTGTGGCCTACGTATCTCCACAGTGGGGCCTGGATCCTGCACACTCATTCAGTGTCTCTGATGGCCCAGATGACATGTGCTATACTTAACCACATGCCGATAGGGGGCTATCGGAGGTGCTTTTTCCCACAGGAGGATTATTCCTGTCGCTGCAGGTTTCGGGAGGAGACCCATGAGCACATGTTCTGGAGCTGCCCTAGGCACTCCATGGCGGGGGTCCCGGCCACGGTCAAGGCTCTCATTGCTTTCCTCGAGGTGTCCCCGACTGCATTCGCGTTCGCTAAGAGGGCTGGGCCCCCCCCAGGGGGTATCAGCTAGTAGCTCTGCCTAGCGCCTGGTTAGGGCCGGGTCAGGGCATTGGTTATTCCCCCGCCGTCTTCAGGCGGCATGTAGGGATTTACATGGGAATTGACCCCTAACCCCCACTTGGGGGGGGACCTTGCTCCGGTCTGGTTCCCACGCCGCACGCTAGGCAGTAGCCATCTTCCCGCCTCCATTCATTCGGGGCGGCTTCGTCCTGGGCATGGGGAAATGCATGCCTGCGTCCATGGTCACGCATTGTATGTACAGATACCCTGTAGTGTACGGCTCGGTTGTTTGTACTGTAGTATGTTGCTGCACGTGGCCTCCCTACACGGCCTGTATAATAAATTGGAGATTTAAAAAAAAAAAAAGGCCCGGGGACAAACCCCTACCCCAACGGGAGGCAACGACCAAGCGAAGTTGTGCACCTGAGTATGGAAAGGCCACCTCGCACATGAAGGGACCTCCCCGAAATGGACCGAGCAGGCTAGACCCCCGGCAAACCACTCGGTGAGAAGGCGGCAGACCACCAAGGAATGACCCTGGGCGGAGTGCACCGATGGGTCTACCGCCCGCCTGGCCGAAGCCATCGAGTCAGTGAACAAGACAAGGCCAGCAGCGTCCTCGACAGTAACTGCCTTGGACACTGCCAGCCGAATGGCGAAAAGCTCAGCCTCGGGCACTGTAACCTTCCCCCCTGGAAGCCGGACTGTGTGGATGCAGTCCAGCCCCTGGAAAACTTGGGCAGCCGAAACCACCTGGAGGACCCAGTAGGGCAGCAGACTCATGTCTGTTGCTGCCACCAGGACTCCCAGATCGGCCTGCGCCCAGGCAAGAACCTGGTTGAGAGCCGCGACATGGGCTGCAAGGGAGCTTGGCTATGGATCAGACATGAGACTGGAGGTTACTGCTGTAGCCCCAGCCAAGGAGGGCACGAATGGGATGGCCTGGAGCAAGCATGGCGTACTGCAATTTGGTACGGTCATGAAGCTTCCGGAGATGAAGATGAATGGGGATCAGGCCTGCAATGGCCCTGACCCCCCCATCGGGCGACGTCCTAAAGGTGCCAGTAATCCAGAGTGCAGCCTGGCACTGCATCTGGTGAAGGTGGTCCAAAGTGCCCTTACACCTGGTACCCCGGTAGTACCACAAGCAGAAGCCGTACGTGGCAATGGGAACCACACATGACTGGTAAAGAAGGCGCTTAGTAGAGTAGAAGTGGACATGCTCCTTAAACGTAAGGGCACGATTGAAATAGAAGCCCAAGTACCTCCAATAGGTCTTGGGCCGAAGGGGGGTAGCACCAGTGAATGGGGGTACAGAACGCTGCATGGCCTTGACCACCCTGTTGGGCGTGAGTCAGGGCTGCCCACCCCAGAACATAGGCACGTCGAGGAGCTTGAGGTAGCTCTTCAACTAAGGAAGGTTCGCATCCATGATGGCCTAGGGCCAGTTTGCGCGGACCATGTTCCTGATAGTGCCAATGTCCAGTTCACTGGACATGGCAGTGGTGTAGCAAGCTACGTGGGCGTCCATCTGCTGGACTTATTCGATGCGAACGAGCAAGCCCACAGAGGCCAGAGTAGCGGCAGCCACCCGATGAATCTCTGCGCAAATGACAGGGCCCAGATTAACTGGGAGACTGCCTCCTGTGAGGGTGAGCATGACCTGCTTGCGTGAAGGTCTGGACATAGTCATCCTAGGCTTAGGAGCCTTGGGTGGCTGCTGGGTGGCTGCCGCCTGCCAATGAAACGAGACCACCTTGTGAGCCAGCAGCCCCGGGAGAGCACGTGCCAAGTCAACAAGACCCGATGGGGATGGCACTCCTTTCTCTCTTACCACCATCATCCCTCTCTTATATTATTTCTACTCCTAATCTACAGGCAGCTGTCCCATTCTTAGTGGGTTGTCTACACTATTCCACCTTTCTTCACCCTTCTGGAGTATCCTGGGGCTGTCTGGGGTTGTTGGGGAGTTGGGTGCGCCCTTAGCAAAGGTGCTTAATGGCTGGGTATGCTGGCCACCTGATGAGCTGGTGATTCTGGGTGGTCTCTGCTGGGGTCAGTGGATCCCTGGCTGGCCGAAATGGGTTAGGAGTCCCCCTGGGCACGTCCTGGGTGGGTTCGCAGTGGGACAACCGCGCTCCTCGCCAAGCTCTCGCGAAACCTGTAGCGAGTACGCTTCCCCCAAATACCCCCTCGTGAGTAGGGAGTCTCCTGCTTGAAAACGAGGGCACGCCCGCAAGGGACCGAGAGGATAGGAGACAGTAAGAGGGGGCATAGCTGTGAAAACAAGCCGACTGAGAGGACAGGCCACCCCCCTCCTGCATTCCAAGCAAGTAAAGCTCAGCCGGGTGCAGGACGTTAGTAGGGATCACCCAAACTCCGGGGCAGCTCTCACGCTGCGACTTCCATCCCGGTAGCGGCCCCTGCAAGACAGTAAGCCCGGACAGTTATACGGAGATCCATGCTTATTGTGGATCTGGGCAACCGGATCTCGATCACGAACCGGCTGCTGGGTAACGGGAAGGTGGTCCGGGGGTCGCGCCCTGGGTAGCCACTGGGCCGTAGCGGTTCGTTCAGAGAATGGCAAACCAGCTCGAGAGATCAAGATCTGCTGTCGATCGATCCCGGGTAAGATCCGGGTTTATCGGTTTGAGTTGTTACCATGTCAGTGGTTCTAGCGTGAGCCTGTGAGTTGAGTGGCGGAGTTTAGCCCGCCTTGTACACCCTTTAGGAAGGCCTTCTGCGCCGACCCGTTACCCCGGGGATTACCTAGTTGGGAGGGCAACGGGTTTGGGGTGTTCCGCAATTTTGCGCCGCCTCATGTAAGTCCGGCCCGTTGGCTTTAGTGCCGCACCAATTAGGGAGGCTGTTAGTGTGCCAACCCATGCCCCCGGGCGCACCACCTATAGGGGAGGCCCCCGCCTGTGTCTATGGCAAGTAAAGCTCAGTCTGGCATGGGAGTAACGGGCACCGTAGCACTCATCTTACACCAAGCGGGCCATGTTGGGATCACATGGAGTTTGCCCGCAAGGGGCTCCTTGGACGGGACATGGCTCCAAATGCTCTCTAGAGTAATTGGACTGTGTGACACATTTTGCTTGGGTGCTTGGCACCTAACCTTCTTGATTCTGTATGGGCTACTATTACAGTAGTCAGGGCTTCCCTTGACGCCCAGGTTGTCCCTCATCGCTGACATTGCAGTTGACCTTTTCCCTTCCCTTTGGGAAGTTTACCTTGCTTCTATGGTTATTGTCCACCTACATGGGCATTTGCGGTGAATTAACATCGTCATGCTACGCGCATGGGGACCATGGACCCTTGTTTATTCAGCAGGTCTTCAGACCTGTCCTTCTGCACTGGGCTCCCAGGGCCTACAGACTCTATTCCCACAGGAATTTCCTGTGGTCTGCGCTGGGCCCTTTTTTAGGTTCCAGTATTTATCCGGAGGGGAGTATGTACTACATACTCCCTGCTCCAGCCACTGTCCTCTGGGAAGGTGTGGTAGCAGAGTGGGCTACTGGGTGGGACCCCATGCGTCTGGTGCCCTTTGGGTGCAGGCATGTGCTAACCATTGGGTAGTTTTCCACTTGTTTCTCTGCTTCTTGTGGGTGGTTCCCTCCTGAGCTTGGGGTGATGCAAGCTCGTGTTGGCAGGCATGCCAGTATGTAGGGTGAACTTTGTAGCTACTTGCCCCCTGTAGTAGGTAGTTGCACGCGGCCTCCCATCGCAGCCCGCGTTATAAATTGTAGATTTAAAAAAAAAAAAAAAAAAAAAAAAAAAAAGGAACAAGCTGTGGACAGCTGTGAGAGACTGGAAGTCCCAAACGCGTCCACAGGTGCAAGTCCATGTCTAGATCACATGACTAGCTACCAAAAGCATCCAGGCCTATCTACAAGTCCACAAACACAACAACAAACAAGTGGGACTGTTCAGAGCACAATGAGACAAGTGCACACTGCTCACCACAGGAGTGCACATAGCACATCCTGGCATGTCACAGGGCACTCCTAACACACCCCCTTGATCTGACAAGTCCTACTGCATCAGACATACCGTCGCAGACCTAAAAGAGGTACTGTGGACTCCACAATCGATACAGGAACAGGCTTGGTGAGGATGTCGGCCAACTGCTCAGTGGTTGGTACATGCACTGGATCAATCATTCTTGCCTCCACTGCATCACGGAGCCAGTAGAGTCGAAGGTCTAGGTGCTTCATTCGTCCATGATGTTCTGGATTCTTTGCAACCTGTATTCCTGACTTGTTGTCAACATAGAGTGTTGAAGGGAAGGAAATGATGTGTCCAATCTCTGAGAGAATGTTGCGCATCCACATGATCTCCTTGCCTGCTTCAACTGCTGCAACATACTCGGCTTCAGTAGTAGACAGTGTTACCAATCCCTGACGCTTTGAGGACCATCCTACAGCGCCACCACACACCAGAGTTACATATCTACCTGTTGCTCGTCCTGTCTCCTTGCAATCACCATGAGAGGCATCTGAGTAGGTTATAAACAACTCGTCATCATTGTTCCCTCTGTAGACTAGCTTGTAGTCAGCAGTGCCTTTGAGGTAACGGAAGAGGTGTTTGACAGCTGCCCAGTACTGGAGGCCAGGATTGTGATTAAACCGCCCCAGATAAGCAACAGCAAATGCAATGTCGGGACGAGTCATGGTGGCCAAGTATTGGAGTGCACCCACAGCACTAAGATAGGGAATAGAGCGCATCTGGTCTTGTTCTGCAGGGGAGATTGTGATGTTGGCTAAGTCAATTCCTGGACTCATAGGAGTCTTCACAGGATTACAGTCATCCATACCAAACTGTTTGAGCATAGAATCAATATAGTGCGATTGGGAAAGGGAGATGGTGCGGTTGGGGATGTCCTGAGTAATCTAGATGTTGAGAAGAAAGGAGGTGAGACCAAGATCACGGAGTTTGAAGTGTTTTGACAGCTCAGCTACTGTTCTTTCCATGGCTTGATTGTTCTTGGACACAAGTGTGATGTTCCAGACCTGGGCTCATCTGACAGGATCGACGAGGTGGCCCTGGCTATCTCTGCGGTCTTCTCCGAGGCGTGGCTCGCCCACTCCAAGGAGATCTGCGTCGTTTCATGGTCTAAACCGTGGTGGGACGACGAGTGCTCGCGCACTTACGTGGTGTATTCTCGGTCTTGGGACTGGGAGGACGCTCGTACGTTTAAGCGGACCTGGAAGGCCGCCAAGCGCAAGTTCTTCGATGAGCATATCGAGGAGATTGCTTCTTCCAACAAGCGCCCCTGGGACCTGATGGATTGGGTCAGGGCGCGCAGGTTACCTCCCTGCGAGGCGATCCGCTACCGCGATCGCCCCTGCAACACTCTCGAGGAGCTCTGGGAAGGGCTCCACGGCTCTTACAATGCCGCCAACGACTGCCCGGTCGATGTCGGGGTTCTTGATCAGATTGATCCGCTCCCACCGCGGGAGTGGCCGGTCTTTTCCAACTTGGAGATGCACGAGGCCCTGCACGTGTGCTCTCCTTTGTCCTCGCCCAGTCTGGACCACATTACGTGGATGCACCTCAAGTCCGTTCTGGCGGGCCCGGCGGTTACCCGTTTGGTCTGTCGGATCGCTGATGCCTGCATGGAGTGCAGGCATTGGCCTCGTCATTTCAAGGAGAGCGTGTCGGTTATCATACCGAAGCCTGGCAAGCCCTCCTACGCTACTCCAAAGGCGTTCAGACCGATCGTCCTTCTCAATACTCTCGGTAAGCTTATCGAGAAAATGATCTCGCGCCGCTTGCAGTTTGAGGCTGTCAAGTTTGGCGTGTTCCATCCGAACCAGTTTGGCGGTGTGATCCAGCGGTCCACCGAAGACGCTGGTGCCTACCTTGTGCACCTTGTCCGTGCCGGGTGGGCTCGCGGGTTGAAGACAAGTGTCCTCGCCTTCGACATCGCACAGTTCTTCCCATCCCTGAACCATGGGATGCTTCTCGCGGTTCTGGCTCGGCAGGGGTTCTCCCCTTGTGTGGGCTGGTTCTTTGCTTCTTATCTCACGGGGCGGTTTACCAGCTATGCCTGGAATTCCTTCCTGTCTGAACCGTTCCAGGCGGAGGTGGGGGTGGGCCAGGGGTCTGCCCTCTCACCTGTCCTGTCTGGCCTCTACCTGGCGCCAGCCATGTACATCATCGAGCGGAGGCTCCCTCAGCCGGGCCTTTTGCTCTTGTCTTACGTCGACGATGGTACCATCGTAGCGCAAGCCTGGGACCTGGACGCTAGCTGCGTCCTGCTCCGCAGGTCTTACGAGGTTGTCCACGACACCTTCACTCGGTTCGCGCTTGTCATGGAGCACGATAAGTCTTTTTTTTTTTTTTTTTTTTTTTTTTAAATCTCCAATTTATAACGCAGGCCGCGTAGGGAGGCCGTGTGCAGCTACCAACTACGGTACAAACAACTGAGCCGTATACTACAGGGTATCTGTACATACAACGCGTGACCGCGGATGCGGGCATGTGTTTCCCCCATGCCCAGGACGAAGCCACCCCAATCGAACGGAGGCGGGAAGACGGCTGCCGCCCAGCGCGCGGCGCGGGAACCAAACCGGAGCGAGGTCCCCCCCCTTATTGGGGGTTAGGGGTCAATTCCCACGTAAATCCCTACACGCCGTCTGAAGACGGCGGGGGAATAACCAACGCCCCGGCCCGGACCCAGCCGGGCACCAGGCAGAGCCACTAGCCGATACCCCCCGGGGGGGGCCCGGCCCTCTCAGCGAACGCGAACGTGGTCGGGGACACCTCGAGGAAAGCAATGAGAGCCTCGACCGTGGCCGGGACCCCCGCCATGGAGTACCTAGGGCAACTCTGAAACACGTGCTCACGGGTCTCCTCCTGAAACCCGCAGCGACAGGAGTAATCCTCCTGTGGGAAAAAGCGCCTCCAATAGCCCCCTATCGGCGCATGGTTAAGAATAGCACGCGTCATCCGGGCCATCACTGACACCGAATGGGCGTGCGGGATCCAGGCACCACCGTGGAGATACGTGGGCCGCAGGGGACGGTCATCGTCCCTGGCGAGCTGGAGGAAACCATGCCCGCGATGGTCAGGATCCTGGAACAAATCGATCCAGCGGTCCTGACACGACCGTACTTCCTCCTTGCGGAGGTAGTCAAGCGAGGCCCGGGGATGCGCCCCTACCCCAACGGGAGGTAACGACCGAGCGAAGTCGTGCACCTGAGTGTGGAAAGGCCACTTCGCACGCGAGGGGACCTCCCAGAAATGGACCGAGCGGGCCGGACCCCCGGCAAACCACTCGGCGAGAAGGCAACAGACCGCCAAGGAGTGACCCTGGGCGGAGTGCACTGACGGGTCCACCGCCCGCCTGGCCGAGGCCATCGAGTCGGTGAACAAGACGAGACTAGTGGCGCCCTCGACAGAAACTGCCTTGGATACCACCAGCTGGATGGCGAAAAGCTCGGCCTCGGGAGCCGTAACCTTCCCCCCCGGAAGCCGGACCGCATAGCCCGTCCAAGGAGCCCCTTGCGGGCAAACTCCGCGTGATCCCAACATGGCCTGCTTGGCGTAAGATGAGTGCTACGGCGCCCGTTACTCCCATGCCAGACTGAGCTTTACTCGCCATAGACACAGGCGGGGGCCTCCCCCATAGGTGGTGCGCCCGGGGGCATGGGTCGGCACACTAACAGCCTCCCTAATTGGTGCGGCACTAAAGCCAACGGGCCGGACTTACATGAGGCGGCGCAAAATCGCGGAACACCCCAAACCCGTTGCCCTCCCAACTAGGTAATCCCCGGGGTAGCGGGTCGGCGCAGAAGGCCTTCCTAAAGGGTGTACAAGGCGGGCTAAACTCCGCCACTCAACTCACAGGCTCACGCTAGAACCACTGACATGGTAACAACTCAAACCGATAAACCCGGATCTTACCCGGGATCGATCGACAGCAGATCTTGATCTCTCGAGCTGGTTTGCCATTCTCTGAACGAACCGCTACGGCCCAGTGGCTACCCAGGGCGCGACCCCCGGACCACCTTCCCGTTACCCAGCAGCCGGTTCGTGATCGAGATCCGGTTGCCCAGATCCACGATAAGCACGGATCCCCGTATAACTGTCCGGGCTTACTGTCTTGCAGGGGCCACTACCGGGATGGAAGTCGCAGCGTGAGAGCTGCCCCGGAGTTTGGGTGATCCCTACTAACGTCCTGCACCCGGCTGAGCTTTACTCACTTGGAATGCAGGAGGGGAGTGGCCTGTCCTCTCGGTCGGCTTGTTTTCACGGCTATGCCCCCTCTTACCGTCCCCTATCCTCTCGGTCCCTTGCGGGCGTGCCCTCGTTTTCAAGCGGGAGACTCCCTACTCGCAAGGGGGTATTTGGGGGAAGCGCACTCGCTACAGGTTTCGCGAGAGCTTGGCGAGGAGCGCGGTTGTCCCACTGCGAACCCACCCAGGACGTGCCCAGGGGGACTCCTAACCCATTTCGGCCAGCCAGGGATCCACTGACCCCAGCAGAGACTGCCCAGAATCGCCAGCTCATCAGGCGGCCAGCATACCCAGCCATTAAGCACCTTTGCCAAGGGCGCACCCAACTCCCCAACAACCCCAGACAGCCCCGGGACGCTCCAGAAGGGTGAAGAGAGGTGGAATAGTGTAGACAACCCACTAAGAACGGGACGGCTGCCTGTAGATTAGGAGTAGAAAATAATATAAGAGGGGGATGATGGTGGTAAGAGGGAAAGGAGCGACGCGGAGCACGATAAGTCCGAGCTCTTCCATTTCTCACGGGATCGCTCCGGTGAGAATCCCCCGGTGGACTTGGGGTTTCCCCCGTTTACCGGCGCTACTCCCCTACGACCCAAGACCTATTGGAGATACTTGGGTTTCTATTTCGATCGTGCCCTTACTTTTAAGGAGCATGTTCGCTTCTATTCTACTAAGGCTATTTCCACGGTCAAGGCCATGGGAATGCTTGGTAATTCCGTCCGGGGGCTTCTGCCAGACCAGAAGCGCCTTCTGTATCGGTCGTGCGTGGTTCCTATAGCCACGTATGGCTTTCGCTTGTGGTATTACCGGGGCGCCAGGTGTAAGGGCGCTTTGGACCACCTTCGCCGGATGCAGCGTCGGGCTGCGCTCTGGATCACCGGCACCTTTAGGACGTCACCCAATGGGGGGATTGGGGCCATTGCGGGCCTGATCCCCATCCATCTCCATCTCCGGAAGCTTTGTGACCGTGCCGAGTTGCGGTACGCCACGCTTGCTCCGGGTCATCCCGTTCGTGCCCTCCTTGGCTGGGGCTACAGCGGTGATCTCCGGTCCCATGTCTGGTCCATAGCCAGGCTCCCTCCCCACAAGCTGATCAAGGTGACGGGGCCTGTTGTCAACGCTAACCAGCGTCTTGCTGCCCTCGCTGGGCCCTTCGACGCGGTGGTGCCAGAGGCCTGGCCAGGGCGTCGTCTCTTGGATGTGTACCCCGAGCGGGTCCGCTTCCATTCCTACGACCGTGGGGCAGAGGACGCCCTTACGGCCCATGTCGCGGCTCTCGACTGGGTTCTGGCCCGGTCGCAGGCTGATCCGGGGGTGCTGGTGGCAGCGACAGACGCAAGTCTGCCGCCCCGCCGGGTCCACCAGGCGGTCTTGGCCGCCCAGGTTTTCCGGGGGCAGGACTGCATTCATGCGGTCCGGCTTCCGGGGAGGAAGGTTACGGCTCCCAAGGCTGAGCTTTTCGCCATCCAGCTGGCAGTATCCAAGGCAGTTTCTGTCGAGGGTGCAGCTAGTCTCGTATTGTTCACCGACTCGATGGCTTCGGCCAGGCGGGCAGTGGACCCGTCGGTGCACTCCGCCCAGGGTCAGTCCTTGGCGGTTTGCCGCCTTCTCGCCGAGTGGTTCGCTGGGGGTCCGGCCCGCATGGTCCATTTCTGGGAGGTCCCTTCGCATGCGAAGTGGCCTTTCCACACTCAGGTGCACGACTTTGCCTGGTCGTTGCCTCCCGTTGGGGTAGGGGCGCGTCCCCGGGCCTTGCTTGACTACCTCCGCAAGGAGGAAGTACGGTCGTGTCAGGATCGCTGGATCGATTTGTTCCAGAATCCTGACCACCGCGGGCATGGTTTCCTCCAGCTCGCCAGGGACGACGACCGTCCCCTTCGGCCCACGTATCTCCACGGTGGTGCCTGGATCCCACACGCTCATTCGGTGTCGCTTATGGCCCGGATGATGTGTGCTATTCTCAATCACGCGCCGATAGGGGGCTATCGGAGGCGCTTTTTTCCGCAGGAAGATTATTCCTGTCGCTGCGGGTTTCGGGAGGAAACTTGTGAGCACGTGTTTCGGAACTGCCCTAGGCACTCCATGGCGGGGGTCCCGGCTACGGTCGAGGCTCTCATTGCTTTCCTCGAGGCGTCCCCGACCGCGTTCGCGTTCGCTGAGAGGGCCGGGCCCCCCCCGGGGGGTATCGGCTAGTAGCTCTGCCTGGCGCCCGGTTGGGTCCAGGCTGGGGCGTTGGTTATTCCCCCGCCGTCTTCGGACAGCATGTAGGGATTTACGCGGGAATTGACCCCTAACCCCCGATAAGGGGGGGGACCTCGTCTCGGCTTTGTTCCCACACCACGCGCTGGGCGGCAGCCGTCTTCCCGCCTCCATTCGTTCAGGGCGGCTTCGTCCTGGGTATGGGGAAATGCATGCCTGCATCCGCAGTCATGCGTTGTATGTACAGATACCCTGTAGTGTATGGCTCGGTCGTTTGTACTGTAGTACGTTGCTGCACGCGGCCTCCCTACGCGGCCCGCGTAATAAATTGGAGATTAAAAAAAAAAAAAAAAAAAAAAAAAAGACACAAGTGTGATGTTGTCAATGAAGATGGGAACAATAACACGAACGTCACCCTTGCTGTAAACATACACAGAGTTGTCTGACTTGAGCTTGGTGTAGTCCAAAGAGCTAAAGATGTCATGTAGCTTCTTGTTCCACTGTCTAACAGCCTGTTTGAGACCATAGAGCGACTTGGTGAGCTTGCAAACATGGTTAGGACCTCCCTTGTGGTAGCCTTCAGGTTGGCGCATATAGATCTCTTCATCCAAGTCCCCATAAGTGAAGGCAGATGAAATGTCGATAGAACGAAGTGAATAGCCTTCTTTAGCTGCCAAGGCCAGAATGAGGCGTAGGGATGCAGGGCAATATGTGGGAGCAAAGACTTCAGTATAGTCAAATCCAGGGTGTTGAGAGTACCCTTTTGCAACCAACCTAGCCTTGTAGCACTCCACGGAGCCATCAGCCTTACCGCTCCTTTATCAGCAACCATTACCATATTTGGTCAGGTTGCACCTCCTCTCGAGTTGGGAGGCCCATTCATGGCCTTCCTCTTGTCCGTTGTTCTTCTAATCCGGCATGGTAGTAGCGGCCCTGTGTGCCCTCCCATGTACCAAATCTCGAGTCGATCCGTCGAGGGGGTCACCGACAATTCGCCCTTTTTGTAGGAAACACTGTGGGGAAGGATTGGAGGCTCTGCAGGGTTCCAAATCGCTGGTCTGAGGTCTAGGTTGAAGACAAGCACTATCAGGGTGTTTACACACCATTTCCAGTGGTTGTGCCAGGCTATGGCACCACCACTGACACTTTGAGCATGCCCAGGCATGTCTCACCTCCTCCAGCCTCCCCCATCACTCCGGGGGGGCTACATCTTGTCCCACAGCGCCGGACTGGGTAACAAAGCATGCACAGGAGCTCCGGACACATCCTCAGCAAGTTTCAGCTTGTTCCGAGCTGATCTCGCTGAGTTATCACACTTTTCATGTGTTTCTCCCCTGACCTCTCTGTGATCCTTAGATTGCAGAGTTCGTTCAGAGCTCGTTCCTTGGCCGTTCTGGCTGAGACTTCACAGGACTGTAGGGGACCCTAGGCCCCTTCAGATCCCTCGCTTATACGCAGCTGCGCCCATGGGGGCAGCCTCGACGTTCGCTTCTTTGGGGGCATCCCCCCCAAGAAACCTGTCTCCTGCGCATTTGCAGTCGTTCTGCCAGCCCCCTGGCTCGGCTGCTTCTCCCCTGCTTAGCGAAGGCTTGGGAGCGTGCTCAGACCGTTCTCAGCAAGTTTCAGCCCATTCTGGGCTGATCTTGTTGATTTATCACACCTTTTGTGGGGTGTTTTCTCTCTGACAGCCCTGCTTCTCCGGATTGCAGGGCTCGTTTAGAACTCGTTTGGCGGGCGCTTCGCCCCATATTTTACGGGATGGTAGGAGTCCTAGTACCCCTCCTGTCCCCTTAATTGCATGTGGCTGCGCTCACGTGTTCGGCCGCAATGCCACTTTTTCGGACATGGCTCCAAATGCTCTTTAGAGTAATTGGACTGTGTGCCATATTTTGCTTGGGTGCTTGGCACCTAACCCTCTTGATTCTGTATGGGCTACTATTACAGTAGCCAGGGCTTCCTTTGATGCCCAGGTTGCCCCTCGTCACTGACATTGCAGTTGACCTTTTCCCTTCCCCTTGGGAAGTTTACCTTGCCTCCTTGGTTTTTGTCCAACTACCTGGGCATTTACGGTGAATTAACACCAACGTACTTCGCGCATGGGGACCAGGGACCCTTGGCTATCTGGCAGGTTCCCCAACCTGCCCACCTGCATTAGGCTCCCAGGGCCTGCAGATTTTATTCCTACAGGAACTCCCTGTGGTTTGCGCTAGTGCCTTGTAGGTACTGGTATTTGTCCGGAGGGGAGTATATACTATATGCTCCCTCCTCCAGCCACTGTCCTCTGGGAAGGTGTGGTAGCAGAGTGGGCTACTTGGTGGGACCCTGTGCGTCTGGTGCCCTTCGGGTGCAGGCATGTGCTAACCACTGGGTAGATCCCTACTTGTTTTTCTGCTTCTTTTGGGCAGTTCTCTCCTGGGCTTGGGGTGACGCAAGCTCGTGTTGGCAGGCATGCCAGTATGTAGGGCGGACTTTGTAGCTACTTGCCCCCTGTAGTAGGTAGTTGCACGCGGCCTCCCATCGCGGCCTGCGTTATAAATTGTAGATTTAAAAAAAAAAAAAAAAAAAAAAAAGACTGGAAGTCCCAAAAGCGTCCACAGGTGCAAGTCCATGTCTAGATCACATGACTAGCTACCAAAAGCGTCCAGGCCTATCTACAAGTCCACAAACACAACAACAAACAAGTGGGACTGTTCAGAGCACAATGAGACAAGTGCACACTGCTTACCACAGGAGTGCACATAGCACATCCTGGCATGTCACAGGGCACTCCTAACAAAAACAAGCCAACCAAGAGGACAGGCCACCCCCCTCCTGCACTCCAAGCAAGTAAAGCTCAGCCAGGTGCAGGATGTTAGTAGGGATCACCCAAACTCTGGGGCAGCTCTCACGCTGTGACTTCCATCCTGGTAGCAGCCCCTGCAAGACAGTAAGCCCGGACAGTTATATGGGGATCCATGCTTATTGTAGATCTGGGCAACCAGATCTCGATCACAAACCAGGCTGCTGGGTAACAGGAAGGTGGTCCGGAGGTCAGTGCCCCAGGTAGCCACTGGGCCATAGCAGTTTGTTCAGAGAATGGTGAACCTGGCTTGAGAGATCAAGATCTGCTGTTGATCAATCCCAGGATAAGATCCAGGTTTATCGGTTTGAGTTGTTACCACATCAGCGGTTCTAGTGTGAGCCTATGAGTTGAGTGGTGGAGTTTAGCCCTACCTTGTACACCCTTTTGGAAGGCCTTCTGTGCTGACCCACTACCCCAGGGATTACCTAGTTGGGAGGGCAATGGGTTTGGGGTGTTCCATGTTTTTGCACCACCTCATATAAGTCTGGCCCGTTGGATTTAGTGCCACACCAATTAGGGAGGCTGTTAGTTTTTTTTTTTTTTTTTTTTTTGATCAACAATTTACAAGGTATAGGGCCCTCCCATGAGGGAGGACCCTATTGCTATGCGCTCTTGTGAGGCAAGCACCAGATGCACCAGGACCCCAGAATTAACTTAGACTCTAACCTGGCTTAGTCAGTCAGGAGAACCAACAGAGGATTTAGTGCACTCAAGCCAGGTTGTGGGAGACTTATCCTAGGCCTGCTACGGCTTATGCTTCACCAGGGAGTTAGTATAGAGCCCTGGTTACTGGGCTTCCCATTCCCAGGCAGGTGGTTTGCTGAAGCCAACCGGCACGGATCTCCACTTGTCCCAGGTCTCTGCCTTGCCCACAGCCAACCATGTTGCACTCCCAGAGGTCCGTGGACCAGTGGCATAGAGTTGTTTCAGCACCCTAAGCCTGCGCCACCTACTTCAGATGGAACACCCATGGGGGATCTAACCCCTAGGGCATGCCCAAGATGTAGACTCACCCAGAGCTCCAAGGTCTGGGTAGCGGACCTCCCCAATCAGCAACCCCTATGGGAGAAGCCATGAGTAACCCCAAAGCCCCAGTGCCCCACCCTTTGCCACCTGACTGGATACCTACTACCTATGGACTAACGACTGGTACTTACTTGGCTTAAGCTGGCAGGCACCTGGACCAAGCGTTCCCATGTAGGGGTTACCTGGCCCCTTATCGGGACGTTTGATCTGTTTTTGTTAGAATTCTCCCCACTTACCGTGCCCTGTGCTTTCACTTCCTTATTGGGTACAGCCTGATCTGGTCCAATCGAGATTGATCCAGATCCGCCACTTTGGGCTCCAACAATCTCTCCCCCAGATTTACCCCAGATCAGCGATTGCCAGTCGCCAAATCAAGAACTGAGATCAAGGAGACCAGCCGAATTTCCCTTGGAGATAGTTTACCCACCTGAAGAACCAAGTACATGGTAGTATCTGATGATAACCGTGCAACCTTTCCCCACTTCACAGGTATGGAGGATGAGAGGGAATCGAACCCCCAACCTTTCCGGCAGTTATGCACAGCCACCTCTCCCCATCTTTAGTGATCAAAACCACTGGGCTAGAGGGGCCCTGGGAGGCTGTTAGTGTGCTGACCCATGCCCCCAGGTGTACCACCTATAGGGGAGGCCCCTGCCTATGTCTATGGTGAGTAAAGCTCAGTCTGGCATGGGAGTAATGGGCGCTGTAGCACTCATCTTATGCCAAGCAGGCCATGATGGGATCATGTGGAGTTTGCCTACAAGGGGCTCCTTGGACGGGCTCCCTGCATGCCGAGGTTACAAGAGGGTGCATTGACAAGTGAGTGAATATGTTTCACTTGCCCCTGTATTGGGATAGGAATTTCCTCCCCCTCTTGGACTCCTTTGGGAAGCCTCTTCAACCCTTGTACCTCTCTAGGGGGTACTTGGCTCCGAGAAATTGGTCCTTGGATATCTGTTGCTGGCATAGTATGGGCAGCCTGCACTATACTTGGTTATGCCCCTATAGGGGAGTACTGCGCTAGATTCCATCCCCAGGAGGATCACTCCTGTCCTTGTGGGTTGCGGCTTGAAACCTGCACTCACATTCTCACCTCCTGTCCGGAGTATATGTGGTGTGGTGGCTTACCCTGTGACCTCAATGCCCTTCTGGGCTTTCTGGAATGCAACCCTACCGCGTTTGTGTTCCTATCCCAGCCCCAAGGGGTGGGATAACTGGGGAGGGCCTTCAGGTTATTTGCCCCCCCCACCCCTGAGCGGGGTGTAGCGATTTATGGAGAATTGACTTCTAACGCCCCTAGGGGCAGAGACCCAAAGCTCTTAGAGCCTTCACCTGCGGGGTGTAGGGATTTATGAAGAAACAACTCCTAACACCCCTAGGGGCGGGGAACTGTTGGCCCTATCCACCCCTTGTCTATCACACCCTGGTTTTTGTTGGGGTAGCAAGCTCTTTGCCCATGCGCACTTCTTTATGGAGTGTAGCCTTTCGAGTCAGTGGGACTCTCTTCCCTACCTTTATTGGTAGTTATACCATGTATTAGTTGCCTTGTACATAGCTAGTACATGCGGACTGTGTTTGAGCACCACGTTATAAATTGTTGATTTCAAAAAAAAAAAAAAAAAAGCTCTCCTCTGATGTTGATTGGCTTGCAGACTTAGGGGCTACTTCTCATATGACCCCACATCGTCACTGGATGCATTCCTATGCTCCCCTTTGCATTCCTGTCCAGTTAGCTGATGATTTAGTCATTTACTCAGCTGGAGTGGGCTCTGTGGTGTTTCAGCCAGTTGTAGGGGGAAAAGTGACAAGTGCAGTGCAGTTTTCACAAGTTCTCCATGTTCCTCAGCTTCAGAGCAATCTCCTGTCTTGCCTCTACCTTACTAAGCATAAAGACCTTAATATACACATCTCTGCTTTGTCTATAGACTTCCAGAGGGATAGGAAGACTCTGTTCTGTGCTAGGATCCGTTTCTAACAACACTGCTGTGCTTGAGGGAGTCACCATTGCTTCCCAGCTCGCTTCTGCAGCCTCTATCTCTCTTCCTTCTTGACTTGTCACTCTGGCATAGAAGGCTCTTCTGGCTTTTCTGGAACGCAATCCTTCTGCATTTGCAGTTCCTATCCTGGCCCCAAGGGGTGGGATAACTGGGGAGGGCCTTTGGGTTATTCGTCCCCCGCCCTTTGGGCAGGGTGTAGCGATTTATGGAGAACTGACTCCTAACTGCCCCTAGGGGTGGAGAACCCTGATGCTCTTAGAGCCTTTGCCTGTGGGGTGCAGGGATTTACAGAGAAGTAACTCCTAACCCTCCTTCGGGGGGGGGACCTGTTGGCCCTATCCACCCCTCATCCTGTCGCACCCCGGTTTTCATCAGGGTAGCGAGCTCTTCACCCACGCGCACTTCTTTATGGAGTGTAGCCTTTTGAGTCAGTGGGACTTTCTTCCCTACCTTTATTGGTAGTTATACCATGTATTAGTTGCCTTGTATGTAGCTAGTGCATGTGGACTGCGTTTGAGCACTACATTATAAATTGTTGATTTAAAAAAAAAAAAAAGCTACCCCAACGGAAACCAGGGTGCGGTAGATGAGGGGTGGATAGGACCGACAGGTCCCCCCCTCCAAAGGGGGTTAGGAGTTAGTTCTCTGTAAATCCCTACACCCTGCAGACTAAGGCTCTAAGAGCTTTGTGTTTCCGCCCTTATTGGGTGTTAGGAGTCAGTTCTCCATAAATTGCTACATCCCACCCAAAGGGCAGGGGGCAAATAACCCAAAGGCCCTCCCCAGTTATCCTACCCCTTGGGGCCAGGATAGGAATGCAAACATGGAAGGATTGCGTTCCAGAAAGCCTAGAAGGGCATCAAGGTCACGGGGTAGGCCGCCACACTGTGTGTACTCTGGACAGGAGGTGAGAATGTGAGTGCAGGTTTCAAGCTGTAACCCACAAGGGCAGGAGTGGTCCTCCTGGGGGTGGAATCTAGCGCGGTACTCCCCTATAGGGGTGTGACCGAGTATAGTGCGGACTGCCTACGCTGTGCCAGCAACAGACATCTGAGGACCAATTTCTTGGAGCCAAGTACCACCAGAGAGGTACAAGGGTTAGAGAGGCTTCCGAAGGAGTCCAACAGAGGAAGGAAGTTCCTGCCTTGATACAAGGGTAAGCAAAACATATTCACCCACTTGTCGATGCATTCCCTTGTGACCTCAGCATGCAGGGAATTAATGGTGGTCACCAGGCAGATGCCCAGTGAGATACGAAGCTCCTTTGCCATCGCAACAGCATCAGAATGAAGCTCTGCAACAGAGCCCAAGGGTACCTGCCAGAAAGTGACAGTCCACTAGGCCCCGGCAGACAACCAGCACTCCAGAATACATCCCAGAATCAAAGATCCCTGCACCAGACGCTCTATCAAGACATCCAGACCACATTCCTGATGAGGATAACGATAACGAAGACATCACTATGCTTCCAAATAACCTCTTTGTTGCCACAGTCAACATATAAAATCAAAACCTGATCATAGTACTCCCAGAACACCTCTTTATCACCACCATTGATATGGAACTCCAAGAAAGAATCATGGAATTACCCAAATATGATGCTAGAACCACCAAAGTGTTCAAACTCCTGAAGGAAACTCACCCTAATGCTGCCGATAAAGACTTTGGAACAGTCCCAACCTCAAACAGTCCACTCCTCACATTCCAAGAACATGTCATCATTCCAGAAGACCTCCAACTCAAGATGTGATGTCATTGCAAGATACCATGACCACCCAACATGTGGCCACCCTGGAGAACAGGAAACATACCGCCTTGCCAAGAAAGAAGTGTATTGGCCAGGAATGTCAATATTCATAAAGAATTACATCAAAGGCTGTCTAGAATATCAACAACACAAAATCATATATAGACTGGATCATGCACTGACTCAACCGATCCCACCATCATCTTCCAAACACTCATTTGCTCAAATCTCATAGGATCTTATCACCAGTCTACCACCTAGTGCCGGCCATAATGCGATATTGTCTGTGGTGGACCACAGGCCTTATGAAGGGTAATTTTCATCCCAACCTCAGATTGATCAAATGCTGACAACATCAGACAACTATTAATAGAAAAAGTCTTCACCAGGTTTGGATTACCTAATGAAATCATATCAGATTGAGACCCTAGATTCACCACCAACTCCCTCTAAGAGCTAGCCAAACAACTAAACATCCAACAAGCATTCTCAACCGCATACCACCCCCAGACAGATGGTTCCACCAAACAATACAACCAGGAAATCGAAACCTACCTCACCATATACTGCACCAGAAACCCCCTCAACTGGTCAGAAACCCTCCCTATTGCCAAGTTTGCATACAACTCCAAAATACATGCCTCAAGGCAGAAATCCCCATTCGAACCAATTATGGAATACAACTCTCCACCGATACCCACGGTAATAGAAACATCAAACTTTCCATCAGTAGACAAATGCATCAGACTCCTTGATGATGCCAAAAAAGAAGCACATGCGGCACACCAACTCTCTGCCAATATCATGAATCATCGATACATCAACCTTACCAACAATGACTACTTGCAAGGAATGCTATGATGACATTGCTGAATCAAACATTACAGGAGAACCATGTGGTTCCTTCTGAAGAAAACCCAATCACCCCACCAGAAGAAAGGATAGAAAGTCCTCATTTCAGACATCTCCTATATGACATTTTCTATCCAGGACAACCCTCCTTCCCCAGAAACCACTGCTGTACTTGATCTCCACAGAACTCTTACCCCTACCTTTTCTCCTGTCATTCCCCCTTGACCAGACTCTAATGACCAACCTCAGATTGACTACTACAAGCCAAATGATCCACTTCCTCAGGAGGGCGGGATTGGAACAAAAACACAGAGGGATTGCATTCCAGAAAGCCCAGCAGGGTGTTGAGGTTGCAGGGTAAACCACCATGCTACATGTACTTTAGACAAGAAGTGAGTATGTGGGTGTGAGTTTCAAGCTGCAACCCACAGGGACAGGAGTGATCCTTCTGGGGGTGGAACCTAGTGTGGTACTCCCCTATAGGAGCAGTGACCTGAGTATAGTGCAGGGCTGCCTGTGCTGTGCCTAGTGAACAGACATCTGAGGGCCAATTTCTCAGAGCTATGTACCCCCAGAGAGGTACTGAGGGTTGAGAGGCTTCCTGAGGGAGTCCAACAGGAGGAGGAAATTCCTACCCCGATACAAGGGTGAGCAAAACATATTCACCCACTCATCAATGCACCCCCTCTGTGACCTCAGCCTGAAGGGAGTTGATGGTGGATCGCCAGGTGAGTGCCTAGCAAGACATGTAGCTTCCTTCACCTATCACAACAGCATCAGAGTGAAGCTCTGCAATAGAGCCCAAGGGCACCTGCCAGAAGGTAATGGTCCACTGGGTCTTAGCAGACAGCCAGTGATCCAAGGACTGGCACACTTCCAGGGAGTGAGCCTGGCTGACATGAACAGAGGAATCCACAGCTCTGTGGGCAGAGCCCTGCAGAGCTGGTGTAGATAAAGATGTGGTTGGTTTCGACATGGTCCAGGACCATGCCCACTCCCAACTGAATGGAGTGGAGCTCTGCATCAGCAAGCAGAACCCTCCCTGTAGGCCTGCCTGACCAAGCGCCCACCTACAAACACGCAAGCTGCTGAGACAGCTTGCAGTCTCTCACATGGCAGCTGATGGGCACCAGCCACTATGCAAGCAGACAAAGGGTTGGCCTGCGCTCTCTGAATGGAGGCATGCAGTCCTGTTGAGATGCCATTGCTTTAAATCCCCCTCCAGATCAACAGTGTAAAGCATAAATTTGATCTGCTCTGAAAAGTAGTCCAAAAGACAGTAAACCTGGCCTGTTCTTGTCTGCAAATGGGCTGAACAGCTCAGTAAGCTGTGGAAGCATGTTCTGTACTTCCATAAGAGCACTCTTCACCTTGGGCCTAAGTGCCAGAGTGAGAGACAAAATAGACCAAGGGTGCTCCAGGGAGCTCCCCCTGAACTTGTGGTCCAGCAAGGGCCAAAGCAGATGATTTGCTGTAAGAGTAGGCAACCCAGAATATTGTTCAGGAAGCCAGTTTCCTAACATGCAACTGGAAGGGCAGAAGGCCCACAAGGGCTTCTGCCCCCCTGGAGGGAGATGTGCGAAATGCACCAATGATCCAGTTAGCAGCTTGCCACTGTATGGAGTTGAACATCTTGAGGATCCCCTTGTTATGGAAACCCTCATGATACCATATGTGGAACCCATACATGGCTATAGGAACCATACAAGACCAGTAGATGAGGCATTTCTGGTCAGGAAGCAGCCCTTGAATTGAATTACCAAGCATCCCCATTGCACCAATCATGGAGAAGGCCTTGGTAGAATAGTAATGCATATGCTTGCGAAAGGTGAGAGCACAATTGAAATAGAAACCCAAGTACTGCCAGAATGGCTTGGGCCTCAAAGGGGTATCCCCCATATACGGATGGAAGCCTAGGTCAATGGGACAGATTGGCATCCCTCAGATTATGAGAGAAGTGAAAGACCTCAGACTTGGTATGCTCAAGTGTGAGGCCAAATGAGTCAAAGAGCCCATGCACACAGCTGGTAAGCTGCCTTGCAGGGCAAAGACATTGTCATCTCAAGTCTTGGACTGGACTATGAGAGTCCCATTGTTGACATATGAGAGCATGTCAATGCCGAAGGCCAGAGGTCCTCCAGTAGTACAGATATACCAGAGGCATGAGGTACAGAGCAGAGAGGACTGGAGACAGAGCAGAGCCCTGCCCCACACCCACATCTGCCTGCCTGGGGTCAGACCAGAAGGAGTTCCACAAGTAAGTGGTAGACCTCCCGATCAGATAGGAGCCAAAGAACCGCACTAGCTCAGGCGCAAATCCTGATTGTGAAAGAACTGCCAGAATCATGTTGTGATTCAGTAATGGATAGAACTGAGCAATGTCAAAGGTGACAACACTTGTACATAGTCCCCGAGCCCACCCCGCATGAACAAGACGAGTGAGGATCAACCTGGCATCTTCAGTAGACTTCTGGCGTATGCCGCCAACCTGGTTGGGATGAAACACTCCCAACTTGATGCAGTCAAACTGGAGGCAGTTGGAGATCATTTTCTCCACAAGCTTACCCAACGTGTTCAACAACACAATTGGCCTGAAGGCCTTGGGCATAGAGTACAAGGGCTTTCCTGGCTTAGGTATGACCACCAAGTTAGATTCCTTGAAATAATCAGGCCAATGCCCTGCCATCAGGCAGGCATTGGTGAGACTGACAAACATGTGGCAGGACACTTTGTCCACCACAATGTCCTTAAGGTAGGACCATGTAATGTGGTCAGGCCTAGGAGACAGAGGGATCTACAATGCAGCCAAAGGCTGTATTGTAGGTCCCATGAAGGGCATCCCAAAGGGAGCCCATATCATGACACAGCACACCATTGTGCTGGATTGCGTCACAGGCTGGAAGTTTGCGCTGCTTAACCCAGGCTATAAGGTCCCAGGGGTGCTTGTTTGCAGAGGCAATCTCCTCGATCTTATCATCAAAGAACTTGTGTTTAACAGCCTTACCTTCTCACCCATTCTGTCCAGCCTCTATCTGGCTCTGGCCATGTGCATTATTGAGCAAGGGCTCCCTCAGCTGGGCCTCTCACTCCTTTCTTACATTGATGATGGTACCATTGTGGCACAGGCCTAGGACCTGGATGCCAATTGCATCCTTCTCCGCAGATCTTACAAGGTGGTTCATGACACCTTTACTTGGTTCATGCATGTTGTGGAGCATGACAAGTCCAAGCTATTTCACTTCTCCTGGGACCAGTCTGGTGAGAACCCCCCAGTGGACTTGGGGTTTCCCCCATTCACTGGCACTACCCCTCTTCAGCCCAAGACCTACTGGAGGTATTTGGGCTTCTACTTTGATTGTGCCCTTAAGTCTAAGGAGCATGTTCACTTTTACTCTACTAAGGCCATCTCCATGGTCAAGGCCATGGGGATACTTGGTAATTCTGTCTGGGGGCTTCTGCCTAATCAGAAGCACCTTCTTTATTGGTTATGCATGGTTTGTTAGGGCAACCTGGGAGGCCTTGATGGCTCAGGGGGAGCCGAAATGACTGCAGGGAAATCCTAAGTGATATTAAACTATGAGTTAGTTATGTACAGGACACATACCTGCAGGGAAATCCTAAGAGAATAGGATGAGGAAACCCCTGCAGGCGAAAACTATGTCTATACCTAACTTAATCACATGCTGATAGGGAGCTATCAGAGGCACTTTCTCCCACAGGAGGATTACTCCTGTTGCTGCAGGTTTTGGGAGGAGACCCATGAGCATGTGTTCCAGAACTGCCCCAGGCATTCCATGGCAGGGGTCCCAGCTACAGTCGAGGCCCTCATTACTTTCCTCAAGGCATCGCCAACTGTGTTCACATTCACTGAGAGGGCTGGGCCCCTCCCAGGGGGTATCAGCTAGTAGTTCTGCTGGGCACTGGGATGGGTCCAGGTCAGGGTATTGGTTATTCCCCCAGCCACTTCCGTGCAGTGTGTAGGGATTTACATGGGAATTGATCCCTAACCCCTGTTATGGGGGGGGACCTTGCTCCGGTCTGGCACCTGCTCCATGCGCTGGGCAGCAGCTATCTTCCCACCTCTGTTTGTTCAGGGCAGCTTCTTCCTGGGCATGGAGAAATGCATGCCTGCATCCACAGTCACATATTGTATGTACAGATATCCTGTAGTGTACGGCTTGGTTGTTTGTACTGTAGTATGTTGCTGCACACAGCCTCCCTATGCAGTCCGCATAATAAATTGGAGATTTAAAAAAAAAAAAAAAAATGGAGCACCATAGTGGCTCCTGTAGTAAGAACATGTCAACATCATCTTTGAATTGTTCCAGCAAAGCATCTACAAGAATGTAGCTATGGAATACATTCTGTGACCATATACGACACGCTCTCTTCAATCTCCTAGGTTCCTGACAGTCCCTATTCATTGGGGTAAGCAAGCTTGATGCAGTGGGGAATGAACCCTTACCAGAGCATCATACCAGTGCTCAATCCACTCCCAATCAAAGTGGGGGTAGGGGTAATGGGCAGCCTTATGGTTGGGACTAGGCCCTTGCAGCATGCAGCAAATACCCTGATGGTTAGTCAGGGAATGCGGACTGCTGCAGTAGAAGCAGCGGATAGCCTCCCTATGGCAGGCTAGAGATGGGTGCCCCTACTTCCAGCAATACTGGCAGAGGGGGACATTGGGATTGGTCTTGGCAGGGATGATCCTGCACAGGGATGCCATCAATAGTGATAACCCTGCCAGGAGATGATCTTTGCATTGGACCCCTGTTGAGAGTCCCAGATCTCAAAGAACACAGTGGCTGTGTCAGCAGCCCTTGAGTTCTTGACAATGTGTGGCCTAGGTGGCCAGCACAAAATACTCAGACCACACAGAATGCTGCATGGCCTCAACAACCCTGTCAGGCATGAGCCAGGGCTGCCTGCCCTGAAACATAAGCATGTTGAGGAGCTTGAGATAGCTCTTCAAGCAAGGGAGGTTTGCATTGATGACAGCCTAAGGCCACCTGCCATGGACTGCATTTCTGATAGTGTCAATGTCCAGTTCACTGGGCACCACAGTGGTGTAGCAAGCTACATGAGAGTCCATCTGCTGGACTTGCTCAATACGCATGAGCGAGCCTGCAGAAGCCAGAGCGGCCACTAGCCACCCAATGAATCTCCATGCATACAACAGGGCCCAGATTAACCGGGAGACCACCTCCTGCAAGAGTGAGCATGACCTGCTTACATGAAGGCCCCAACGTAGTCATCCAAGGCTTAGGAGCCTTGGGTGGCTGCTGAGTGGCTGTCACCTGCTTGTGAAAAGAGACCACCTTATGAGAAGGCAGTCCTGGGAGAGCACATGCCAGGTCAACCAGACCTGATGGGAATGAGACAGCCACTAGCCATGTAGGAGCAGGGTAGGGAACAAGGCTTTGTAGCCAAGTTGACTGCATGGAGGGAGGGGGCTAGGAGGCAGCCTAGCAGCCAACCAAGCCCTGTCCACTACCAACAGTGGAGGAACAAGAGCAGCACAAGCTGCCCTGATGCAAGATGGTCGCTGCCCTGCACCAGGGTTGCGAGCCACTGGGACAGGATTGCCCAACCCTGTATGGGCCAGGTTCCTGAAGAACTGTTGGGTAGGTGCTGGACGTGCATACCTGGCAGGGAAATGACCCTAAATCCTCCCTAAGAGGGGGAGGTAGGAGGAGGTTACCCTCCACAGGGGGGCACCGAAGAGCCGCCCACCTCATGAAGTGCCATCCACCTCCATAGGAGCCACAGAGGCCCTAGGAGAGAGGGTATGCATAATACCCGCAACCCCAATAGGGGTGGCAGCTGCAAGCAGAGTCTGGCCATTTGTCCCTTCCCTTGCACAGGGATGGGGGTGTCTGGCCTGGAATGGACCATACACCTCAGAGGCCCACTCATAGAGCCTATGGATGTGCTTGCCCTCCGTGAAGGGGATGCCATCCCAGTCATGCTCCTCCACCTTGTGGAAGAGCCTGGCTGGGGAACAGGTGACCTCCTTGCTGCCACCCTCAGAAAGACCAGCCCTCTTAGCTCTCTCTAGCCAAAGGGCCACTGTATCAAGTGCATCTGCCATGATCCCAGCCTCATCCTCTGCATCCACAGGCCTGCAGGAAAGGGCAAGAAAGGCGGGGACAAACTTGGGATCCTCCTCCTCATCTGCAGCAAAGGTAGGGCTGGGGGATGGCTTGGGACCAGGGGTGTCAACCACCATCCTGGCTGAACTGGAGACCAATTTGAGGTCAAGATCCTGTCTGAGAGAGGCGGAGGGCTTGGGTGTGTGGGTGCACTTGGGATAAGAGGTTACCAGGGCATCATCTGGGTAAACAACGGACTTGCAAGACCTTTTGGGGGCCTCTACAGCTGGAGCAGGGGCAACAGCCTGTGATGCAGAACGGTAGCCTAGGTCGAGAGGAGCTGGGGGGGGCATCCTGAGTGCAGGGAGATAGCCCTGGTGAGGGGGTCTGGCAATGAAGGATCTGGCAGTGGAGGAGCCCCCTGTCATATCTATGCCAACTCAGAGTCTAATCACTTAAACTTCAGCTTCTCGACTCCACGTGTGTTCCACACAACAACCTCCCCGCCCTCCAACTTGGCCCTGACTTGCTCTAACCACAGCCTACTGCCCCAATCACGTGACCACCTCCACATGTGCCTTGGTCGCCTGACCCTCAGTGTCTCTAGCTCCCAATCTCCATTTCTCATCCATAGTCAAGATACATTATCAGTCTCCATACCTGTACCAGTTTCATTCCATTCGTAATCCGTTTGTAATCTATTTGTAACTATATTGGTCTCCTGCTTTGCTCCATACATAGTAAGTATGAGTCATAGTTTAGTAAGGCCAGTAGTATATATACCATAGGTACTTGGCTTGTACTCTTCAGTCTGATAATTGAATTGAGTAGTGGACCAGCTCCCTGTTCCATATCCTCTCCTCTCTTCTGCCTCACTCCACTTTGGCTCTGACTTCCTGAAATATGGACTAGGACAGCAGGAGGGTACAGCACATACGCTGAGGCCACAAGTCCAACCCCCCACCCAAAGTACTCTACCTCAGTTCTGAAGTCTATATACTGACTTCACCCCATCCCCCTGGTTACCTTATGTATATCAAGGATACCACCCCAACCCTCTGCTTTCGGTCCTGACCCACACTGGCTCTAACAGTATTATCAGACTCAAACTCCTCCTGTCCACCACACTCTGAATTTTTCTAACCATGGTCTCTTGAACAGTCACCTGTTCCTGCACCCTGGTAACTCCAGCCACTTGCCATAGCAAATGCATCATTTGACAACCTCCTTCCGAGGAACTGCAACCTGACTTCCTGAGGGCTTCTCGCTCTCGCCAACAATCTATTGCGCCCTCAACTCCAGACCAGTTCTCTGAAGATATACAACCTTCATTATTCTGGACTCCCAATAGCCCCAACAATGGCCCTTGACCCCAATCCTGATTCCCAGCAACCCTGGTGATCCTGACGACTACCCTGACAATGGGGATGGGCCCCCAGGTGACAACAAATCATCAGACAACAGTGACAACAACAACATCCCACCTGGCAACAATTGAGACGACCATGATAGACTCCTGCTCCGAGTTTTCCAATGCATAGCTGATCAAATGGATGGCCATGGGAACTCTCAAGCCCCACAGCCTCCCCAACCTCCCTGTATGAAAGCTCATGAACCTGACATCTTTACAGGTTCTGACCCTGCCAAACTCAAACCCTTCCTCTTCCAGTGCCGACTCTACTTCTGTACTAACCCAGCTCAGTTCACTATCCCTGCTACCAAGGTCAACTTCACGTTGATGTACCTTACAGGGTGTGGCACAGCAACACTTTGAAATTGGCCTCAACAAGGCCAACAACCACAGAATAATGCACAACTGGATCGAGGACTGGGACCAGTTCACCCTGGAACTCCAGACCAATTTTGGTCCTGCGGATCCGACTGGAGAAGCTGCTGAGCAGCTTGACTCCCTCCAAATGCACTACAATGAGAAGATTGCCATCTACAATGTTGACTTTCTCCACCTAGCTGGCCAACTCCACTGGGGTGACAAAGTATTTTGTCACTGCTACTACAAAGGCCTCCCCAACCACATCCAGGACATCCTGTCCAATTGGCCTGATGGCAAGCCTGACACCTTCATCAAAATGTAAGCAGCAGCGATAAAGATTGATGCTCACTACTGGGAGTGCCAACGCAAGAAGGCCTACACCAAAGCCGCTTTGGACCCAAATGCCTTAGGAAACCTGGAGGCAACCCATCCCCATCCACCTTGTCCAACACCCAACCTGCCATGAAGCCTGCCAACAGTAACAATAAAGGCAGCACCCCCAACAACAACAACTTCAAGGGTACTCCACCCAACCAGTCCACCAGTCAGAAATCAGCCCCACCCAAATCCAACCTTACTAGTAAACTTGGTAAGGATAGTAAATTAACCCCTGAGGAATGTCAATGACATTTTGACAATAACTTCTGCCTTGTCTGCGCAGATCCCAATCACAGGGCTGCCAACTGTGACAAGAAGAAATTCCCCGATGCCAAGGCTAAAGGCTGACAGGCTCAGCTCCCTGAGACAGATGTGCCAGCTCTCCTGAGCTCGGAAAAATAGTCAGCAGTCCTCAGGCCTCTGCACAGACTGAGGATCGCATTGAACTCTGCTGTGCTCCAGAGAGTTTCCATCTCAATGCATCTGCTCTTTCTGACCCTGAACTCTTTTCATATTACATTAACTTCTCCTTTCGTAACTTCTGTATCTTCTATTTCTGCTCCTGTACTCTCCACTTTGGACCCACTTTCTACAATGGACAGTGTAGTTAGTTCTGATTTCTCTTCTCTTTCTCCTTTCAAAGCTCTTGTTAATAGCAGGTTCTACTCACTGTTTTGTGGACTCATCTTTTGTTTGTTCTCATAGTATTCCAACCTCATCTATCCCGGCTATTGAACTTTGGTTATTTGATGGGACCTCAAATGCCTACATTATGGAGCTTGCGCAACTGCCTGTATCCTTCCCCTCCAGTGAATCTATCATTTTGGACACTTATGTCACCTGGCTTGACTCTTCCTGTTCTGTGGTCTTAGGACACAACTGGCTCACCCACTACAATCCATTGATTGACTGGGCTTTGGGCAGTATCACTTTCCAGCCATCCCTACTCAAGAATCCTGCATCCGTCTCTACCTGCATCACACCTGCATTGGCCCCGCCTATGGCCACCCCTGACACTCCTGACCTAGGTTCACCACCCCTATCCAGGACCTCGTCCCAATCTGTCCCCCTTGCAAAACCGCACATATCCCTGATAAACGCTCCTGCCTTTATCCACACTGCCAAGCTCCCTGGCTCCCAACAATTCCAAATCAATCTCTCTGCTGCCTTTGCATCAGCCACGTCCTCTTCTGTCTCTGAAGATCTGGCTGACCTCTTGTCCATCCCTGAGGAATACCACGAGTTTGCTGATGTTTTCAGTAAATCGCGTGCTGACACACTCGCTCCACACCGCCCTTATGACCTCCAGATTAACCTAGAGGACGGCAGTCAGCCTCCGGTCAGTACCATTTACTCCCTTTCACAATCAGAGCTTGGAGCTCTGCGTGATTTCATTGATGAACATTTATCTATTGGCTTCATTCGCCCCTCCGCTTCTCCTCATGGAGCCCCGGTCCTCTTCGTCAAGAAGAAGGACGGCTCCCTCCGTTTATGTGTTGATTTTAGAGGTCTCAACTGTATTACCAAGAAGGATTGCTACCCCCTTCCGCTCATCTCCGACCTCTTAGACTCCCCTCGCAAAGCTCGCGTATATACCAAAATCGACCTCTGTCACGCTTACCATCTAGTCCGCGTTGCTGACAGCGACGAATGGAAGACCACCTTTTGGACCCGCTACGGCTCCTTCGAATGGATGGTTATGCCTTTCGGCCTCACCAATGCCCCCCTGGCCACCTTCCAGCGGTTCATGAATGATATATTCAAGGACATGCTCGACGTCTGCGTTACTATCTACCTTGACGACATTCTGATATACTCCGACAATCACAGTATCCATTGTGACCAAGTCAAGGAGGTCCTCAAGCGGCTCCGACAACACGGTCTATACGCCCGCCCCGACAAATGCCAGTTCCACTCTGACACAGTGGAATATCTCGGCTACATTCTTTCCCCCGACGGTCTCCGAATGGACCAATCTAAGGTCAAGACCATCCAGGAGTGGCCGGAACCCAAGAAAGTCAAGGACATCCAGTCCTTCTTAGGTTTCGCCAATTTCTACCGTCGCTTCATTCACGGTTACTCCGACATCGTCGTTCTGCTCACTTGCCTCACCCGCAAAGACGTGAAATGGAATTTCACTGACGAATGCCGTGAAGCCTTCAGTTCCCTGAAAGAAGCATTCATATCCGCCCCCGTCCTCACTCCTTGGGCCCCCGACACTCAGATCATTGTCGAGACCGATGCCTCCGACTACGCCCTTGCGGCCATCCTCTCTATCATCACCGATGATGGTGAGGTTCACCCCGTTGCATTCCATTCCCGCACCTTTAACACAGCCAAACTTAATTATGACACCCACGACAAGGAACTCTTGGCGATATTCAAGGCTTTTTGTATCTGGCGGCACTATCTTGAGGGTGCCCCTCTTACTATTGACGTAGTCACCGACCACAAAAACCTTGAATACTTTTGCACCACCAAAATCCTCACTCACCGCCAAGCTCGTTGGTCCGAGTTCCTGTCCCAATTCCACCTCGTCATCCGGTTCCGACCCGGCCGCCTCGGCACCAAGCCTGATGCCCTAACTAGACGATGGGACGTCTACCCTAAGGGGGGGAATAGCGACTATGCATCAGTCAACCCGCACAATTTCCGACCCGTATTCACCCACGAACAGCTCACGGCCTCCGTCCGCGCCACCACTCTTTACGCCCCTTCCCTTCGCGCAGCTGTAGTCATGGACCTCGATCAGCTACACCGAGATATCCTCACCGCCCTACCAGTGGATCTGACCGCTTCCGCCCACCTTGCCACCCCAGAAGGCCGTTGGTCAGTCAACGATAAAGGTTTCCTCCTCCTAGACGACAGAATCTACGTCCCTGATGCCGACAACCTCCGACTTCGGGTCCTCCAGTACAAGCATGATCATGTCCTAGCTGGCCACTTTGGTCAGAATAAAACGCTGGAACTCATCCGGCACGAATACACCTGGCCTAGTGTCCGCACCTTCATCAAAGATTTCTGTAAGTCTTGTGTCACCTGTATGAGGTCTAAACCCCAGCACCACCACCCCTACGGTCTCCTCAAGCAATTCCCCATCTCTGAACACCCTTGGAATTCAATCTCCATGGACTTCATCAAAAAACTCCCCGCCTCCTCCGGCTACGACGCCATCCTAGTAATAGTTGACAGACTCACCAAGCAATCCTTATTCATCCCCACCTATGATACCATCACTTCCTCTGACCTCACCTGCCTATTTGTCCTCCACATCTTCTCCAAACACGGCGTACCTGAACATGTTACCTCTGACTGTGGCTCCAAATTTGTCTCTCACTTCTTCCACTCATTAGGACAAGCCCTTGACATGAAACTACACTTCACTTTGGGCTACCACCCAGAAGGTGACGGACAAATGGAACGCACCAACCAGACCCTGGAACAATATCTCTGGGTCTATTGTAACTACCAACAGGACAATTGGTCCGAATTACTACCACTAGCTGAGTTTGCTTACAACAATGCCCCTAGTGCCACCACCGGTATCTCCCCATTCTTCGCTAATAAAGGATACCATCCGAACATCACAGTTCATCCTGAACGCGATCTCGCCTCTGCTCAGGCCCACCATTTTGCTGTTGATCTCGACGACTTACATACTACCTTGAAGTCTGAAATAGTGCTAGCCCAGCAATGCTACCAGATCTCTGCCGACACATGCCATCTTCCCGCCCCGGACTTCAAGGTTGGACAAAAGGTGTTTGTTAAAGCCCAATTCTTCCGCACCACCCGTCCCTCCAAAAAGCTCTCCGAAAAGTTCCTTGGACCTTACGAGATCATTGCCCAAGTGGGTACTCACTCCTTCACACTCCGACTTCCTGATTCCATGTGTGGAGTACACCCAGTCTTCCATGTTTCCATGCTCGAATCGTCCACGCCTAACACCATACCCGCCCGATTGGACCCGCTGCCCGCACCGGTTTCTATTGACGGCGAACCCGAATACGAGATTGCTCGCATTGTCGACTCAAAGATTGATCGGCGCCGTGCATGCAAACTCCTCTACAAAGTCATTTGGTTAGGTTATGAAGACACCGAAGAAGAGTCTTCGTGGTTACCGGCTACCGAACTTGAACATGCCATAGATCTAGTAGAGGCTTTCCATTCCTCTTACCCCGCTAAGCCTGGCCCCCTCCATTCACTCTGAGTTTCCCACTGATCACCCATCACACCAAGAAACAACAAGATTTATCAAAACAAAAAAAAGAAAAAAACTACACAAACGACTACCAAATTACTTATTGTCTCCAGAGGGGCCGGGCGACTGTGCAGCATCATCCTCCATTAAGCCCTGCACCTCCTCCTCCGAGGCGGCCCCGATGCTCTCCTCCGAACCCTCCATCTCCGTAACATTTCCACTCGACCAATTACGATCCACCTGCGCCTCCCAACGCCGCAGTTGCTCATAACAGCCCACCGTCAGCTTGACCTTGTCCACCCTCTCCCCCAATCGAGCGATGGCCTGTATGAGCTGCACTTCCATGATATTGACCTTCTTGATGGTCTCCTGATGCTTTTCCTCGATGAGCCATTTCAACTCTACAACACCCACTGATTAGTGTACATCAATACAGGACTCCTTACTTACCCTCAAACTGTTGGCCTGACAACCTACCAGTCCCACTTGGCTCCATCTCCTCTTGGCTTCCACATCATTTCTTCATTTTGCTACACCGACAGCAACTCCTGGTGTTACTGTAAACCCTATCAGTATGTATTCTGGAAACCTTCAAAAAAAACAACTCACCTGCTGGCAACCTTGCACTGGACCCCATTTCACTTGCACCTCCAGCAGGGGTTCTCACCCCTGAAAATGTTTGCATGGCCCCATTGTGGGGCCGCCTGCGCCCTTGCCTTTCCCTTACCCCCTGTATCCCTAGAGGCCTCCGTCTACTCCTCCCCTTCATCTTCCGTCTTGCCACTACCCATGTAATTGGAACCCAACTCCTCTATATCTACCTCCATCGGTTCTTCCAGCAGGTGGCTCAACAAAGCCCCTGCAGTAGTTGCAACGAGCCTGGCCCGAATCACCCGACGCTCTGCCTCGGCAGCCTCGTCTTGTTGCCGCCTGATCTCTTCCGCCAGGTGCTCCCTTGCCCGCTCCTCCGCTTGTCGCTGATGCAGCGCTATCAGCCGCTGCCGCTCCTCCTCCTCTTGTCGCTCCTCCTCCTCCAACCTCTCGATTTCCAGCCGCTCCCGCTCCTCTCGCTCAGCCTTCTCCCTCAGCAGTTGCGCCTTGCGCTCCACGGCGGTCGGTTGTCGGGATGGTTGTCTGCTCATGGGAGTATGGGGTTAAGTTGTGCTCTCCCAACTCGAACCAGTTCACCCGTTTTTATACCCTGGCGGAGTTTTTCCAATGGGCCCCAGTCTAGGCCACCTAGGGCCTCAAGGCTCAGCCCTAAAGGGGGGGCACTGTCATATCCATGCCAAACCCAGAGCTTAACCATTATACTTCGGCTTCTCGACTCCACGTGCGCTCCACATAACAACCCTCTGCCCTCCAACTTGGCCCCAACTTGCTCTGACTGCAATCCACTGCCCTGATCATGCGACCACCTCCACACATGCCTTGGTCACCTGACCCTCAGTAGTCTCTAGCTCCCAATCTCCATTTCCCATCTATAGTCAAGATATGTTATCAGTCTCCATACCTGTACCAGTTTCCATTCCATTTGTAATCCATTTGTAATCTGTTTGTAACTATATTGGTCTCCACTTTACTCTGTATATAGTAAGTACGAGTTATAGTTTGTAAGGTCAGTAGTATATATACCATAGGTACTTGGCTTGTACTCTTCAGTCTGATAATTGAATTGAGCAGCAGACCAGCTCCCCTGTTCCATATCCTCTCCTCTCTTCTGCCTCGCTCCACTTTGGCTCCAACTTCCTGAAATACGGACTAGGACAGCAGGAGGGTACAGCATATACATTGAGGCCGCAAGTCCAACCCCCCACCCAAAGTACTCCACCTTGGTTCCAAAGTCTATGTACTGACTTCACCCTGTCCCCTGGTTACCTTATATCAAGGATACTACCCTGACCCTCTGCTTTGGTCCCAACCTGCACCAGCTCTAACACCCCTGCCCCCTGAGAGAAGCAAGTAGACCTAGGACGTATGCATATAGGACTTTAAGATCGTAGATCAGGACAATAGAGCTTGTTGCAGAGGATGATGTAGGGGAAGGCTGTGGCTGTGCAAATGAGTTATTGATGGTTGAAGTTGGAGTGGGGCTCCACATCAGCAAGCAGAACTCTCTCCACAGCCTGTCTGACCAAGCACCCGTCTGCAAACACACAAGCTGCTGAGACAGCCTGCAGTCTCCCACATGGCAGCCAGTGGGCACCAGCCACTATGCAAGCAGACAAGGGGTTGGCCTGTGCTCTCCAAATGGAGGCATTCAGCCCATCAAGATGCCATTGCTTCGAATCCCCTTCCAGATCAACAGTGTAAAGCATAAATTTGATCCACTCCAAAAAGCAGTCCAAAGATGGAGACCCGGCCTGTTCTCATCCATGAATAGGGCTGAACAGCTCAGTAAGCTGTGGAAGCATGCTCTGCACCTCCATAAGAGCACTCTTCACCTTGGGCTAAAGCACCAGGGTGAGAGACAAAATAGACTGAGGGTGCTCTGGGGAGCTCCTCCTAAACTTGTGGCCCAGCAAGGGCCAAAGTGGGTGATTCACTGCAAGAGTGGTGACCCAGAATATTGTTCAGGAAGCCAGCTTCTTGAGATGCAGCTGGAAGGGCAGAAGGCCCACAAGGGCTTCTGCCCCCCTGGAGGGGGATGTGCGAAAAGCACCGATGATCCAGTTAGCAGCATGCCACTGCATGGAGTTGAACATCTTGAGGATCCCCTTATTACTGGAAACCCTTGTGATACCACATGTGGAACCCATACATGGCTATAGGAACCACACAGGACTGGTAAAAGAGGCGCTTCTGGTCAGGAAGCAGCCCCCAGGTAGAATTACCAAGCATCCCCATCACACCAACTATGGAGAAGGCCTTGGTAGAATTGTAATGCACATGCTCACAGAAAGTGAGGGCACTGGTTCGAAATAGAAACCCAAGTACTGCCAGAATGGCTTGGGCCTCAAGGGAGTGTACCCCGTATACAGATGGAAGCCCAGGTGTATGGGCAGGTTGGCATCCCTCAGATTACAAGAGAAGTGAAAGACCTCAGACTTGGTATGTTCAAGTGTGAGGCCAAAAGAGTCAAAGAGCCCATACATGTAGCAGTAAGCCACCTGCAGGGCAGAGATATTGTCTTCCCAAGTCCTGGATTGGACTATGAGGGTCCCATTGTCAACATACGAGAGCATGCTGACACCGAGGCTGGGGGTCCTCTTGTAGTAAAGATATACCAGAGGGTGCAAGGTACAGAGCAGAGAGGACCAGGAGACAGAGTAGAGCCCTGCCCCACACCCACATCTGCCTGCCTGGGATCAGACTGGAAGGAGATTCCACAAGTAAGTGGTAGACCTTCTGACCAGATAGGAACCAAAGAACTGCACCAATTCAGGCATGAATCCCAATTGTGAAAGAACTGCTAGAATCATGTCATGATTCAGCGATGGAAAAAACTGAGCAATGTCAAAGGCAACAATGCTTGTATGCAGTCCCTGAGCCCACCCTGCGTGAACGAGATGAGTGAGGATCAATCCAGCAGTCTTCAGTAGACTTCTGGCATATACCACCAACCTGGTTAGGGATGAAACACCTCCCACTTGACACAGTCAAACTGGAGGCAGGTTGGAGATCATTTTCTCCACTAGCTTATCCAACATGTTCAACAACACGATCAGCCTGAAGGCCTTGGGCATAGAGTATGAGGGCTTCCCCAGGTTTTGGTATAACCACCAAGTTAGACTTCTTGAATTAATCAGGCCAATGCCCTGCCAACAGGCAGGCATTGGCAAGACTGACAAGCATGCAGCAGGATGCTCGGTCTACCACAATATCCTTCAGGTAGGACCACATAACATGGTTAGGCCTGGGAGCAGACCTCTTTGCACAAGAATGCAAAGTGTCCTTGAGTTCCAGTGAGACCAGAGATCACTGCTGTATCCCCAACTGAGGAGGGTGTGAACGGGATGACCTGGAGCAAGTGTGCCATACCACAACTCAGCATGGTCATGACCCCTGTTGGACTCCCTCAGGAAGCCTCTCCAATGCTCATACCTCTTTTTTTTTTTTTTTCTTTTTGAAATCAACAATTTATAATGTGGTGCTTGAATGCAGTCCATGTGCACTAGCTACAACAAAGCAACTAATACATGGTATAACTACCAACTAAGGTAGGGGAGAAAGCCCCACTGGCTTGAAAGGCTACACTCCAGGGGGGGCACTTGTTTGCAGAGGCAATCTCCTTGATCTTATCATCAAAGAACTTGTGTTTGACAGCCTTAATGACTTGTCGGAACTTGAACCATGCGTCCCCTGAGGGAACACCTGATACACCCAAATGGTGGTGGTGCAGTCATTGTTCCACCAGGGATTAGACTGCCCAACAATGAACACCTCCTCAGAGAAGGCATCCCAGGCCTGAGAGATGATGCAAGCCACAGCCAAGGCTGCAAGCTCCACCTCCACAGGGGTGTCCAAGGGCAACCACAGCATGGCCAGCCCCTCACATATCTAGCACCATGAACTTTGACTCCTTGTTGCTATCAGGCTTCAGAACTGCAACAGATCACACTGGTCATAAAATGAGTGACTAGAAGAATCAGAGTAAGAGAGGTGTAGGTCTGAAGGACCACGCTTCTCGAGATCAATCAGGGCGCCTGAGACCAGGATCTCAGGCCATCAGGAGGAAGATGAGATCAATCACCAACAGTGACAGATTCATATCATGCAAGAAGTGAGTTGGGCCCAGAACCACCAGAAGCACCAAATCAAGCCCCAGATCCATCCCAACCTCCAGAAGAGATTGGGAAATCCCTGGATGTGAGACCCAATTAGGATTCCACTGCTCCGAGTGGCAATTGAAATCACCCACCATGTAGGTCATGGTAGGCAGAGAGTCCACCAGCTCCCTAAGAGCAAGTATGGTGGTGTGTTGGTTGTCAGAATAGATGTTCATAAGATTATAGGTGTGCCCCCCCTGCCTACATGGACACAACCATAATGTCTCAATGGTCAACCAAATCCCTCCAAAGGGATAGCTGCAATAACTTCAGCCTCAAGTGGACATAGGCCAACACTTGTAGGGATGAATTGCCTAGCTAGGGATTCCAGATGCAAGTCCACTCTGGTTGGAGTGGAGTGCCTACAACACCTTCACCATCCTTACAAATGGTGGAGGGAGCCTTACAGAGGTTTCACCAAGGGAGTTCTTGCATGAACAGGATGTCAAAGTCACTTTTATACAACTCGAGATAAGAGTCCAGCAGAATGTAATTACGGTTTACATTCTGAGAGCATATACATAACTCATTAAGGAACCTGGGCATTACTCCCAGACTGAGTTAGTGAGACCTTGGGGGTGGTAGGTGAACCGCATACCTCCTGATATTGTTTCTTGGCCCAACCATCTTCAAAATGTTTGCACCAAAATGGGCATTTCTTGTCATAGGCAGCATAGGGACTGCCACAGTTCCTACAGTGGGGCTGATGAGGGCACTTCCATGCCCTCAGCAGTGCCTGGTGACTGGTGGGTTTGCGTTGGGGTGGGCCTTGCAGCACCCTGCCATCAACCTATGGTTCTCTTCGCTATGCAGCTTGGAGCAGATGGGGCAAGTCAGGAATCTTGCCCTGCAGACATTAGTCAGGTGCCCCCACCACCAGCAATGGTGGCAGAGAGATGTCCCAACCTGCTGGGAGGCTGTACTTATAGAGCAAGTGTAGGGCCCAATGGCCAATGACCTTCCGATCATCAACTTGGAGGAGGACCCGGTCTGCAAGTCCCAGATCTTGAACCAGACAGTCACAGTGTCTGATTTGTCAGAGTGCCTCCTGACCTAGGGGGGGGCCCTGGAGGTTTTGGAAGCCATAATGCAACAACTGTTGCATGATGTTTTTGATCCACTGACTGGTAATGCGAGACCTGTCAGGGGCAAAGAAGGGGACGTCCAATATTTTCATGAAGGGCTTGGAGGAGGGGACTATTGCCATAGGCTTTGAACCCACAGGGAAGAACCAGGAGGCCCAGTCAGATCACATTTAGATTTGCAGGAGATGTGACTATGGTCAGTCACAAGAGATAGACCATCATAAGCCAGGGAGGCAGACATGACATTGAGGGAGGACTTCGCATTGAGGGCCTGATTGGCTCCTACAATGACCTGAGACATATCCTTGACCAGGGGACAGGGGCCCATGAACAGGATGACAACCTGATGCCTCGTGGGGCCAGAGGTAGTGTTGCAAGGCCTCTTGCGAGGCCTCCCAGATGACGGAGTGGGGGACCCCTACCAACAGTGTGGAGGATGTCCATAGGGAAAAGGTGGGGAAAGGCCCTCGCCAGAGCAGTGATAACCTCCACGACCTTGGTATCGCCATCCCTAGAGACCAGGGGGGTGGTGGCCATCCTGAGCAAAGGAGCGTTTGGTACCCCTAGGCTTAGTGGAGAGGTTGACCTTCAGTGGCAGTGGGAATGCCATCCTGCGCATAGGACATGCCAGCTTGCAACAGGGCCAGGACCCACAGGATTAGGCAGTGGCACTAGGGAAGGGGGGGGGGGCCTTGCCCTTGCCCTTTGCTTGAGAGGACTTAGCCCCACCAGATGCCAGCAGCTGAGGTGGCATTGGAGTCAGGGGCTGTATCCATTGGGGCTGGCACTATGGCCAGCCGGGAGGGTAGGGTATTCCTAGCAAGTTTGACCCCACTTGGACCCCCAACAACCTCTGGGACATCTGAGATGTCCCTCCCAAATGGGCGCATCCCGTCAATAATGGACTGCCAGAGGGTCACCTTGTCATTCCCCTCACACTTCAGCCTGAAGTCAAGGAACCCGCAATGCCCAGTACACCACAGGAGCCTGTCAAACACATTCCAGATCTGCTCCCAGGAGGGACCCTGTCATCAACACCATGGAGTGCTTGGTGAAGTACTCTGTGGCAAGCTCAAGCAACTCCCTGATGACCTGCAGGTGATCAGCCTGACTGTCGCTGTCCAGTTTGGCATCCAAGTCAATCTGCAGGGGGGAAATTAATGGAGGAGTAAAGAGGGGTCTCCCCCCCTTTGTCTGATGGATGGTGTGGCCTCTTGGAAGAGGACTAGGACTTGTTAGAGAATGTAGAGAGGTAGGAGACTCCTAGGGGAGCTAGGGGACAAAACGTCCAATAGGGCATGCTGCTTTCCCTCTTACCACCATCATCCCCCTCTTATATTATTTTCTAACTCCTAATCTACAGGTAGCTGTCCCATTTTTAGTGGGTTGTCTACACTATTCCACCTCTTCTCACCCCTCTGGAGCATCCTGGGGCTGTCTGGGATTGTTGGGGAGTTGGGTGCGCCCTTGGCAAAGGTGCTTAATGGCTGGGTATGCTGGCTGCCTGATGAGCTGGCAATTCTGGGCGGTCTCTGCTGGGGTGTCAGTGGATCCCTGGCTGGCCGAAAATGGGTTAGGAGTCCCCCTAGGCATGTCCTAGGTGGGTTCGCAGTGGGACAACTGCACTCCTTGCCAAGCTCTCACTGAAACCTGTAGTGAGTGTGCTTCCCCCAAATACCCCCTCGCGAGTAGGGAGTCTCCTGCTTGAAAATGAGGGCACACCTGCAAGGGACCAAGAGGATAGGGGACAGTAAGAGGGGGCATAGCTGTGAAAATAAGCTGACCAAGAGGACAGGCCACCTCCCTCCTGCATTCCAAGTGAGTAAAGCTCAGCTGGGTGCAGGACATTAGTAGGGATCACCCAAACTCCAGGGCAGCTGTCATGCTGTGACTTCCATCCTGGTAGTGGCCCCTGCAAGACAGTAAGCCCAAACAGTTATATGGGGATCCATGCTTATTGCAGATCTGGGCAACCAGATCTCAATCACAAACCAGCTGCTGAGTAACAGGAAGGTGGTCCGGGGTCGTGCCCTGGGTAGCCACTGGACTGTAGCAGTTTGTTCAGAGAATGGCAAACTGGCTTGAGAGATCAAGATCTGCTGTCAATCGATCCCAGGTAAGATCCAGGTTTATCAGGTTTGAGTTGTTACCACATCAGTGGCTCTAGTGTGAGCCTGTGAGTTGAGTGGCAGAGTTTAGCCCACCTTGTACACCCTTTAGGAAGGCCTTCTGTGCCAACCTGCTACCCTGGGGATTACCTAGTTGGGAGGGCAATGGGTTTGGGGTGTTCCACATTTTTGCGCCGCCTCATGCAAGTCCAGCCCATTGGCTTTAGTGCTGCACCAATTAGGGAGGCTGTTAGTGTGCTGACTCATGCCCCCAGGCACACCACCTATAGGGGAGGCCCCCACCTATGTCTATGGCAAGTAAAACTCAGTCTGGTATGGGAGTAACAGGTACCGTAGCACTCATCTCACACCAAGTGGGCCATGTTGGGATCACGTGGAGTTTGCCCACTAAGGGGCTCCTTGCATGGGGCTTCTGCAGCTTACTGAGCCATTCAGCCTGTTCGCAGATGAGAACAGGCCAGGTCTCCATCTTTTGGACTGCTTTTTGGAGTGGATCAAATTTATGCTTTTGTTAGAGCCGGTGTGGGTCGGGACCGAAGCGGAGGGTTGGGGTGGTATCCTTGATATAAGGTAACCAGGGGACAGGGCGAAGTCAGTACATAGACTTTGGGACCGAGGCAGAGTACATCGGGCGGGGGGTTGGACTTGCGGCCTCAGCGTATGTGCTGTGCCCTCCTACTGTCCTAGTCCGTATTTCAGGAAGTTGGGGCCGAAGCGGAGCGAGGCAGAAGAGAGGAGAGGATAGAGAACAGGGAGCTGGTCCGCTGCTTGATTCAATTATCAGACTGAGGAGTACAAGCCAAGTACCTACGGTATATATACTACCGGCCTTACGAACTATGACTTGTACTGGCTACATGCGGAGCAAAGCGGAGACCAATCTAGTTACAAACGGATTACAAACAGATTACAAATGGAATGGAAATGGGTACAGGTATGGAGACTAATAACGTATCTTGACTACGGACAGGAAATGGAGACGGGGGTATGAGACACTGAGGGTCAGGTGACCACAGCACGTGTGGAGGTGGTCGCATGATCGGGGCAGTGGGTTGCGGTCGGAGCAGGTCGGGGCTGAGTCGGAGGGCAGAGGGTTGTTGTGTGGAACACACGTGGAGTCGAGAAGCCAAAGTTTAAATGATTAGACTCTGAGTTGGCATGGATATGACAGCTTTACACCGTTGATCTGGAAGGAGATTTGAAGCAATGGCATCTTGATGGGCTGCAAGCCGACCCCTCATCTGCTTGTATAGTGGCTGGTGCCCACCAGCTGCCATGTAGGAGACTGCAGGCTGTCTCGGTGGCTTGCATGTTTGCAGATGGGTGCTTGGTCAGACAAGCCAGGCAGGCCACGGGGAGGGTTCTGCTTGCTGATGCAGAGCTCTACTCCATTTGGTTGGGAGTAAGCATGGTCTTGGACCATGTCAAAACTGACCGCATCTTTATCTACACCAGCTCCACAGGCTCCACCCACAGAGCTGTGGATCCCTCTGTTCACGCCAGCCAGGCTCACTCCCTGGAGGTGTGCTGGTCTTTGGATCACTGGTTGTCTGCTAAGGTATGGCAGACCATTACCTTCTGGCAGGTGCCCTCAGGCTCTGTTGCAGAACTTCACTCTGACACCGTTGCAATGGCGAAGGAGCTGCACATCTTACTGGGCGCTTGCCCAGTGACCACCATTGACTCTCTCAGGGCTGAGGTCATGAGGGGGTGTATTGACAAGTGGGTGAATATGTTTCGCTCACCCTTGTATTGGGGCAGGAATTTCCTCCCCCTGTTGGACTCCCTTGGGAGGCCTCTACAACCCTCATACCTCTCCAGAGGCACTTGGCTCCAAGAAATTGGTTCTCGGATGTCTGTCGCTGGCACAGCATGGGCAGTCTGCACTATACTTGGTCATGCCCCTATAGGGGAGTACCACGCTAGGTTCCACCCCCAGGAGGATTACTCCTATCCCTGTGGGTTGCAGCTTGAAACCCACACTCACATACTCACTTCCTGTCCGAAGTATACATGGCATGGTGGATTACCCCATGACCTCAATGCCCTTCTGGGCTTTCTGGGTCTAATCCCTGGTGGAATGATGACTGCACCACCACCATTCAGGCATATCGGGTGTCCCCCTTGGGGGATGCGTAGTTCAAGTTCTGACAGGTCATTAAGACTGTCAACCTGCAAGTTCTTTGATGATAAGATCAAGGAGATTGCCTCCATGAACAAGCAACCCTGGGACCTCATGGCCTGGGTTAAGCAGTGCAAACTTCCAGCCTGCGACGCAATCCAGCACAATGGTGTGCCATGTCACGATATGGGCTCCCTTTGGGATGCTCTTCATGAGACCTACAATACAGCATCTGGCCAGCATTGTAGATCCCTCAGTGTTGGATGCTCTCCCTGCGCAGGCAGAGAGGGTGTGGTATCCATTCTCGGCCTTGGAACTTGAGGATGCTTTGCATTCTTGTGTGAAGAGGTCTGCTCCCGGGCCTGACCATGTTATGTGGTCCTACCTGAAGGACATTGTGGCAGACTGAGCATCCTGCCACGTGCTTGTCGGTCTCACCAATGCCTGCCTGTTGGCAGGGCATTGGCCTGATTACTTCAAGGAGTCTAACTCAGTGGTCATACCAAAACCAGGGAAGCCCTCATACTCTACGCCCAAGACCTTCAGGCTGATCATGTTGTTGAACACGTTGGGTAAGCTTGTGGAGAAAATGATCTCCAACTGCCTCCAGTTTGACTGTGTCAAGTGGGGGGTGTTTCATCCCAACCAGGTTGGTGGTATACACCAGAAGTCTACTGAAGATGCTATGATCCTCACTCATCTCATTCATGCAGGGTGGGCTCGGAGACTGTGTACAAGCATTGTCACCTTTGACATTGCTCAGTTTTTTCTGTCACTGAATCACAACATGATTCTAGTGGTTCTTTCATGATCAGGATTCATGCCTGAACTGGTGCAGTTCTTTGGTTCCTATCTGGTCAGGAGGTCTACTACTTACTTGTGGAACTCCTTCCAGTCTGACCCCAGCCAGGTGGATGTGGGTGTGGGGCAGGGCTCTGCTCTGTCTCTGGTCCTCTCCACTCTGTACCTCGCGCCCCGGGTATATCTTTACTACCAGAGGATCCCCGGCCTCAGCATTGACATGCTCTCATATGTTGATGACAGGACCCTCATAGTCCAATCCAGGACTTGGGAAGACAACATCTCTGCCCTGCAGGCAGCTTACTGCTGCATGCATGGGCTCTTTGACTCTTTTGGCCTTACACTTGAGCATACCAAGTCTGAGGTCTTTCACTTCTCTCATAATCCGAGGGATGCCAACCTGCCCATTGACCTGGGCATCCATCTGTATACGGGGGACACCCCCTTGAGGCCCAAGCCATTCTAGCGATACTTGGGTTTCTATTTCAACCATGCCCTCACTTTCCACAAGCACATGCATTACTATTCTACCAAGGCCTTCTTCATGGTGGGTGCAATGGGGATGCTTGGTAATTCTACCCAGAGACTACATCCTGACCAGAAGCACCTCCTTTACCAGTCCTGCATGGTTCCTATAGCCATGTATGGGTTCCGCATGTGGTATCACAAGGGTTTCCATAATAAGGGGATCCTCAAGATGTTCAACTCCATGCAGCAGTGCGCCGCTAACTGGATCATCAGTGCTTTTCGCACATCCCCCTCCAGGGGGGCAGAAGCCCTTGTGGGCCTTCTGCCCTTCCAGCTGCATCTCAAGAAGCTGGCTTCCTGAATGATATTCCAGGTCGTCACTCTTGCAGCAAATCACCCACTTCAGCCCTTGCTGGGCCACAAGTTCAGGGGGAGCTCCCCAGAGCACCTTTGGTCTATTTTGTCTCTCACCCCAGCGCTTTGGCCCAAGGTGAAGAGTGCTCTTATGGAGGTGCAGAGTGTGCTTCTGCAGCTTACTGAGCCATTCAGCCCATTCACAGATGAGAACAGGCCAGGTCTCTGTCTTTTGGACTGCTTTTCAGAGCAGATCAAATTTATGCTTTACACCGTTAATCTGGAAAGAGATTTGAAGCAACGGCATCTCGACAGACTGCATGCCTCCATTTGGAGAGTGCAGGCCAACCCTTCATCTGCTTGCATAGCGGCTGGTGCCCACTGGCTGTTATGTGGGAGACTGCAGGCTGTCTTGGTGGCTTGCATGTTTGCAGGTGGGCGCTTGGTCAGGCAGGCTAGGCAGGCTGCAGGGAGAGTTCTGCTTGCTGACACGGAGCTCCACTCCATTCAGGCTGGGAGTAGGCATGGTCTTGGACCATGTTGAGACCAACCACATCTTTATCTACACTACCTCTGCAGGCTCTGCCCACAGAGCTGTGGATCCCTCTGTTCATGCTGGCCAGGCTCATTCCCTGGAGGTGTGCCAGTCTCTGGATCACTGGTTGTCTGCTAAGGCCCAGCAATCCGTTACCTTCTGGCAAGGTACCCTTGGGCTCTGTTGCAGAACTTCACTCTGACACTGTTGCGATAGCGAAGGAGTTGCGCATCTCATTGGGTGCTCACCTGGTGACTACCATCGACTCCCTCAGGGCTGAGGTCATGAGGGGGTGTATTGACAAGTGGGTGAATATGTTTCACTCACCCTTGTATTGGAGCAGGAATTTCCTCCCCCTGTTGGACTCCCTCAGGAAGCCTCTCCAACCCTTGTACCTTTCCGGAGGTACCTGGCTCCAAGAAATTGGTCCTTGGATGTCCGTCGCTGGCACAGTGTGGGCAGTCCACACTATACTCGGTCACACCCCTGTAGGGGAGTACCGTGCTAGATTCCACCCCCAGGAGGATCACTCCTGTCCTTGTAGGTTGCAGCTTGAAACCCCTACTCACATTCTCACTTCTTGTTCAAAGTATACATGACAGTGGCAGCTTACCCTGTGACCTCGACACCCTTCTGGGCTTTCTGGAGCGAAAATCCTTCCACGTTTTCATTTCAATCCCACCCCCCCAAGGGAGTGGGAATAACTGGGGAGGGCCTTTGGGTTATTCACCCCCCACAGGCTTGGACCTCGAGGGACCAGTGGTTATTCACCCCTTGCCTTTGGGTAGGGTGTAGCAATTTATGGAGAATTGACTCCTAATGCCCAATAAGGGCAGAGACCTTGAAGTTCTTAGAGTCTTAGTCTGCAGGGTATAGGGATTTACAGAGAATCAACTCTTAACCCCCCTAGGGGGGGGGACCTGTTGGCCCTTTCACCCCTCATCTGTCGCACCCTGGTTCCTGTCAGGGTAGCAAGCTCTTCACCCACGTGCACTTCTTCATGGAGTGTAGCCTTTCAAGCCAGCAGGGCTTTCTCCCCTACCTTAGTTGGTAGTTATACCATGTATTAGTTGCTTTGTTGTAGCTAGTGCATGCAGACTGTGTTCACGCACCATGTTATAAATTGTTGATTCAAAAACAAAAAAAAAAAAAAAAGCAACAGAGCCTGAGGGCACCTGCCAGAAGGTAACGGATTGCTGGGCCTTAGCAGACAACCAGTAATCCAGAGACTGGCACACCTCCAGGGAATGAGCCTGGCCAGCGTGAACAGAGGGATCCACTAGCTCTGCTGGGCAGAGCCTGCAGAGGTGGTGTAGATAAAGATATGATTGGTCTCGACACGGTCCAAGACCATGCCTACTCCCACCCAAATGGAGTGGAGCTCCACGTCAGCAAGCAGAACTCTCCCCGTGGCCTACCTGGCCTACCTGACCAAGTTCCTGCCTGCAAACATGCAAGCCACTGAGACAGCCTGCAGTCTCCCACACAGCAGCCAGTGGGCACCAGCCACTATGCAAGCAGATGAGGGATTGGCCTGCACTCTCTGAATGGAGGCATGCAGTCCATCAAGATGCCATTGCTTTGAATCCCCTTTCAGATCAACGGTGTAAAGCATAAATTTGATCCACTCTGAAAAGTGGTCCAAAAGATGTAGACCTGGCCTGTTCTCATCTGCGAACAGGCTGAATGGCTCAGTAAGCTGTGGAAGCATGTTCTGTACCTCCATAAGAGCACTCTTCACCTTGGGCCAAAGCGCCAGGGTGAGAGATGAAATAGACCTGAGGGTGCTCTGGGAAGCTCCCCCTAAACTCATGGCCCAGCAAGGGCCAAAGTGGATGATTCGCTGCAAGAGTGGTGACCCGGAATATCATTTGGGAAGCCAGTTTCTCAAGATGCAACCAGAAAGGCAGAAGGCCTGCAAGGGCTTCTGCCCCCCTGGAGGGAGATGTGCAAAACACACCAATGATCCAGTTAGTGGCATACTGCTGCATGGAGTTGAACATCTTGAGGATTCCTTTGTTACAGAAACCCTCATGATACCACATGCAGAACCCATACATGGCTATAGGAACCATGCAGGAACTGGTAAAGGAGGCACTTCTGGTCAGGAAGCAGCCCCTGGGTAGAATTACCAAGCATCCCTATCACACTAACCGTGGAGAAGGCCTTGATAGAATAGTAGCACACATGCTTGCGAAAGGTGAGAGCACAGTCGAAATAGAAACCCAAGTACTGCCAGAACGGCTTGGGCCTCAAGGGGGTGTCCCCCATATACAGATGGAAGCCCAGGTCAATGGGCAAGGTTAGGCATCCCTTGGACTATGAGAGAAGTGAAAGACCTCAGACTTGGTATGTTCAAGTGTGAGGCCAAACAAGTCAAAGAGCCCATGCACATAGCAGTAAGCCGCTTGCAGGGCAGAGATGTTGTCTTCCCAAGTTGTGGACTGGACTATGGGAGTCCTGTCATTGACATACAAAAGCATGTCAATGCCAAGGCTGGGGGTCCTCTGGTAGTACAAATATATCAGAGGTACGAGGTACAGAGTAGAGAGGACTGGAGACAGAGCAGAGCCCTGCCCCACACCCACATCCGCCTGTCTGGGGTCAGACTGGAAGGAGTTCCACAAGTAAGTGGTTGACCTCCTGACTAAATAAGAACCAAAGAACCGCACCAGCTCAGGCACAAATCCCAATCATGACAAAACTGCCAGAATCATGTTGTGATTCAGCAATGGAAAGAACTGAGCAATGTCAAAGGCGACCACACTCATTCGTAGTCCCTGAGCCCACCCTGCACAGACAAGATGAGTGAGGATCAACCTGGCATCTTTGGTAGACTTCTGGCATATGCCGCCAACCTGGTTGGGATGAAACACCCCCCACTTGACACAGTCAAACTGGAGGCAGTTGGAGATCGTGTTTTCCATGAGCTTACCCAGCATGTTCAGCAACATGATTGGCCTAAAGGCCCTGGGCATAGAGTACAAGGGCTTTCCCAGCTTAGGTATGACCACCAAGTTAGACTCCTTGAAATAATCAGGCCAGTGCCCTGCCATTAGGCAGGCATTGGCGAGGTTGACAAACATGCAGCAGGACACTCGGTCTGCCACAATGTCCTTCACTCGAGTTCCAGGGTCAAGAATGGGTACCACACCCTCTCCGCCTGCACAGGAAGAGCATCCAGCACAGAGGGATCTACAGCATGGCCAGAGGCCATGTTGTAGGTCCTATGAAGGGCATCCCAAAGGGAGTCCATATCATGATATGGCACACCATTGTGCTGGATCACGTCGCATGCTGGAAGTTTGCGCTGTTTAACCCAGGCCATGAGGTCCCAGGGGTGCTTGTTTGCAGAGACAATCTCCTCAATCTTATCATCGAAGAACTGGCATTTGATGGCCTTAGCAACTCATCAGAACTCAAACCACATGTCCTCTAAGGGGGACACCCAATATGCCTGAATGGCAGCAGTGCAGTCATCATTCCACTAGGGATTAGACTGCCCAACAATGAACACCTCCTCAGAGAAGGCATCACAGGCCTGGGAGATGATGTGAGCCATAGCCATGGCTGCAAGCTCCACCTCTGCAGGGGTGTCCAAGAGCAGTCACAGTGCAGCCAGCCCCTCACATATCTGTGCCATGAACTTCGACTCCTTGTCGCTATCAGGCTTCAGAACTCAATGGATCACACTGGTCATGAAACAAGTGACCAGCAGAACCAGGGTTAGAGGAGCGTGGTCCGAAGGGCCATGTTTCTCGAGATCGATCAGGGGCCTAAGATCAGGGTCTCAAGCCATCAGGAGGAAGACGAGATCAATCACTGATGGTGACAGATTTGCATTGTGCAGGAAGCAAGTTGGGCCCAGAACCACTGGTAGCACCAAGTCAAGCCCCAGATCCATCCTAACCTCCAAGAGAGATTGGGCAATCCCTGGATGTGAGACCCGATTAGGATCCCACTGCTCTGAGTGGCAATTGAAGTTGCCCACCATGTAGGTTATGGCAGGCAGAGAGTCCACCAGCTCCCTGAGGGCCAAAATGGTGGTGTGTCAGTCATTGGAATAGATGTTCATGAGATTATAAGTGTGCCCCCCCTGCCACATGGACACAACCATAATGTCTTGGTGGTTGACTAAATCCCTATAAAGGGACGGTTGCAACAACTTCAGCCTTGAGTGGACATAAGCCAGCACCCACAGGGATGAATCGCCTAGCTGAGGATTTGTTAGAGCCGGTGCGGGTCGGGACCGAAGCGGAGGGTCGGGGTGGTATCCTTGTTATAAGGTAACCGGGGGACAGGGCGAAGTCAGTACGTAGACTTCGGGACCGAGGCGGAGTACGTCGGGCGGGGGGTTGGACTTGCGGCCTCAGCTTATGTGCTGTGCCCTCCTACTGTCCTAGTCCGTATTTCAGGAAGTCGGAGCTGAAGCGGAGCGAGGCAGAAGAGAGGAGAGGATATGGAACAGGGAGCTGGTCCGCTGCTCGATTCGATTATCAGACTGAGGAGTACAAGCCAAGTGCCTACGGTATATATACTACTAGCTCGACGAATTATGACTCGTACTGACTACGTGCGGAGCAAAGCGGAGACCCATATGGTTACAAGCGGATTACAAATAATTTCGAATGGAATGGAGACCGGTACGGGTATGGAGACTGGTAATGTATTCTGATTACGGACGGAGAATGGAGAACTGGACAATGGGAGCACCGAGGGTCAGGTGATCGTGGCACGTGTAGAGGTAGGTCGCGTGATCGGGGCGAAGGGTTGCGGTCGGAGCCAGTCGGGGCCGAGTCGGAGGGCATAGGGTTGTCGTGTGGAGCACACGTGGAGTCGAGAAGCCGAAGCCTAATGGTTAAGCTCTAGGTTTGGTGTGGATATGACAGTGCCCCCCCTTTAGGGCCGAGCCTCGAGGCCCAAGGCGGTCTAGACCGGGGCCCACCGGAAAATTCCACGAGGGTAGAAAAAAAGGTGAACTGATTCGAATTTGAGAGGACACAACTTGACCTCCTACCCCCATGAGCAGACAACCATCCCGTCAACCGACCGCTACGGAGCGCAAGGCGCGATTACTGAGAGAGAAGGCGGAGCGAGAGGAACGAGAGCGGCTCGAAATTGAGAGGCTAGAAGAAGAGGAACGGCGAGAGGAGGAGGAGCGGCGGCTGGCAATAGAGCACCAAGAGGAGGAGCGACGGCGGCTCATAGAGCTGCGCCAGCGACAAGCGGAAGAGCGCGCGAAGGAGCGATATGTGGAGGAGATCCGGAGGCAGCAAGAGGAAACCGCCGAGGCAGAGCGTCGGGCGATTCGGGCCCGACTCGTTGCGACGACCACAGGGGCCTCGTCAAGCCATCTGTCGGAAGACCCGATGCAAGTAGATACGGAGGAGTCGGATTCCGAATATACGGATAGGGATGAGGCGAGGGACGAGGAGGAAGAGGGGGAGGAGGACTCCGGGGATTCAGGGGGTAAGGGTAAGGGGAAGGCAAAGGCGAGGGCGGCCCCGCGACGGGGCCATGCGCATGTATTCGGGGGCGAGAATCCCTGCTGGAGGTGCCAGCGAGACGGGGTCCCATGTGAGGTGGCCGGCGGGTAAGTCATTTTGGAGGATTTCCGGACTACATACTGATAGTTTCTTAGTAACACCAGGAGTTGCCGTCGGTGCAGCAAAATGAAAAAACGGTGCGGGGGTCAAGAGGAGACGGAGCCGAGCGGGGCCGGTGGTTTGTCGGGCCAGCAATTCGAAGGTGAGTAAGGAATCCTGTATTATGATGGATGCCAATTGATGGACCTTGTAGAGTTGAAACGGCTCATCGAAGAAAGGCACCAGGAGACCGTCAAGAAAATCTACGTCCTGGAGGTGCGAATTGAGCGGTCCATCGCTCGGTTGGGGGAAAAGGTCGACAAGATGGGGTCGCTTGCTGGCCGCTACGAGCAACTACGGCGTTGGGAGGCTCAGGTGGACGGAAATTGGTCGAGTGGAAATTTTTCGGAGACGGAGGGTTCGGAGGGGAGTGTCGGGCCCGCTTCGGAGGAGGTGCAGGATTTGATGGAAGAAGTGAATGGGTTGCCCGGGCTCTCTGGAGACGACACGGATAGGTAGTTGTACGGGGTTGTTTTTTTTTTTGGGTTTGTTTAATACATGGTTGTTTCTTGGTGTGATGTGTGGTCAGTAACTCAAAGTGAGTGAAGAGGACCAGGCTTTGCAGGGTAAGAGGAATGAAAAGCCTCTACAAGATCTATAGCATGTTCAAGCTCGGTGGCTGGCAACCATGAGGACTCTTCTTCAGTGTCTTCGTAACCTAACCAGATGACTTTATAGAGGAGCTTGCACGCGCGGCGCCGATCGATCTTAGAGTCGACGATGCGGGCAATCTCGTATTCTGGTTCACCGTCAATGGAAACCGGCGCGGGCGGTGGATCCGATCGGGCGGGTATGGTGTTAGGTGTGGCTGGTTCGAGCATGGAAACATGGAAGACTGGGTGTACTCCACGCATGGAGTCGGGAAGTCGGAGTGTAAGGGAGTGAGTACCTGCTTGTGCAATGATCTCATAAGGCCCAAGGTACTTTTCGGAGAGTTTTTTGGAGGGACGGGTGGTGCGGAAGAATTGGGCTTTCACGAATACCTTTTGTCCAACCTTGAAGTCCGGGGCGGGGAGTCGGCGGGCGTCGGCGGAGGTCTGATAACGTTGCTGGGCTAGCGCTATTTCGGACTTCAGGATGGTATGTAGGTCGTCGAGATCAACAGCAAAATGGCGGGCCCGGGCGGAGGCAAGATCGCGTTCAGGATGAACTGTGATGTTCGGATGGTATCCTTTATTAGCGAAGAATGGGGAGATACCGGTGGTGGCACTAGGAGCGTTGTTGTAAGCAAACTCAGCTAGGGGTAGTAATTCGGACCAATTGTCCTGTTGGTAGTTACAATAGACCCGAAGGTATTGTTCGAGGGTCTGGTTGGTGCGTTCCGTTTGTCCGTCGCCTTCTGGATGGTAGCCCGAGGTGAAATGTAGCTTCATGTCAAGGGCTTGTCCCAATGAGCGGAAGAAGTGGGAGACGAATTCGGAGCCGCGGTCGGAGGTAACATGTTCGGGCACGCCGTGCTTAGAGAAGACGTGGAGGACGAATAGGCAGGCGAGGTCGGAGGAAGTGACGGTATCATAAGTCGGAATGAAGAGGGATTGTTTGGTGAGTCGGTCAATGATTACCAGGATGGCGTCATAGCCGGAGGAGGCGGGAAGTTTTTCGATGAAGTCCATGGAGATTGAATTCCAAGGGCGTTCGGGGATGGGGAGTTGCTTAAGGAGACCGTAGGGGCGATGGCGCTGGGGTTTAGACCTCATACAGGTGACGCAAGACTTACAGAAATCCTTGACGAAGGTGCGGACGCTAGGCCAGGTGTATTCGCGCCGGATGAGTTCCAGCGTTTTATTCTGACCGAAGTGGCCGGCTAGGACGTGATCATGCTTGTACTGAAGGACCCGAAGTCGGAGATTGTCGGCGTCAGGGACGTAGATTCTGTCGTCTAAGAGGAGGAAACCTTTATCATTAACTGACCAACGGCCTTCTGGGCTGGCAAGATGGGCGGAAGCGGTCGGATCCGCTGGTAGGGCGGCGAGAATATCGCGGTGTAGCTGATCGAGGTCCATGACTACAGCTGCGCGAAGGGAAGGGGCGTAAAGAGTGGTGGCACGGATGGAGGCCGCGAGCTGTTCATGAGTGAACACAGGCCGGAAGTTGTGCGGGTTGACTGATGCATAGTCGCTATTCCCCCCTTTAGGGTAGACGTCCCATCGTCTAGTTAGGGCGTCAGGCTTGGTGCCGAGGCGGCCGGGTCGGAAACGGATGACGAGGTGGAATTGGGATAGGAACTCGGACCAACGAGCTTGGCGGCGAGTCAGGATCTTGGTGGTGCAGAAGTATTCGAGGTTCTTGTGGTCAGTGACCACATCAATAGCAAGGGGGGCACCTTCGAGATAGTGCCGCCAGATGCGAAAGGCTTCGAATATCGCCAGGAGTTCCTTGTCGTGAGTGTCATAGTTGAGTTCGGCCGTGTTAAAGGTGCGGGAATGGAATGCAACGGGATGGACCTCCCCATCGTCGGTGACGATAGAGAGGATTGCCGCAAGGGCGTAGTCGGAGGCGTCGGTCTCGACAATGATCTGAGCGTCGGGGACCCAAGGAGTGAGGACGGGGGCGGAAATAAATGCTTCCTTCAGGGAGTTAAAGGCCTCGCGACAATTATCAGTAAAATTCCACTTCACGTCTTTGCGGGTGAGGCGAGTGAGCGGAACGACGATGTCGGAGTATCCGTGAATGAAACGACGGTAGAAATTGGCGAAGCCTAAGAAGGACTGGATGTCCTTGACTTTCTTAGGCTCAGGCCACTCCTGGATGGTCTTGACCTTAGATTGGTCCATTCGGAGGCCGTCGGGGGAGAGAATGTAGCCGAGATATTCCACTGTGTCAGAGTGGAACTGGCATTTGTCAGGGCGGGCGTATAGACCGTGTTGGCGGAGCCGCTTGAGGACCTCCTTGACTTGGTCACGATGGATACTATGGTTGTCGGAGTATATCAGAATGTCGTCAAGGTAGATAGTAACGCAGACGTCGAGCATGTCCTTGAATATATCGTTCATGAACCGCTGGAAGGTGGCGGGGGCATTGGTGAGGCCGAAAGGCATAACCATCCATTCGAAGGAGCCGTAGCGGGTCCGAAAGGCGGTCTTCCATTCGTCGCCGTCAGCAACGCGGACAAGATGGTAGGCGTGGCGGAGGTCGATCTTGGTATATACGCGAGCTTTGCGAGGGGAGTCTAAGAGGTCGGAGATGAGCGGAAGGGGATAGCGGTCCTTCTTGGTAATACGGTTGAGACCTCTAAAATCAACGCATAAGCGGAGGGAGCCGTCCTTTTTCTTGACGAAGAGGACCGGGGCTCCATGAGGGGAAGTGGAGGGGCGGATGAAACCAATAGATAAATGTTCGTCAATAAAATCACGTAGAGCTCCAAGCTCCGATTGTGAAAGGGAGTAAATGGTACCGACCGGAGGCTGACCGCCATCCTCTAGGTTAATCTGGAGGTCGTAAGGGCGGTGTGGAGCAAGTGTGTCAGCACGCGATTTACTGAAAACGTCAGCGAACTCGTGGTATTCTTCGGGGATGGACGAGAGGTCAGGCGGTTCCTCGGAGACAGAAGAGGACGCGGCCGATGCGGAGGCGGCGGAAAGATTGATTCGGAATTGTTGGGAGCCAGGGAGCTTGGCAGCGCGGATAAAGGCAGGAGCGTTTATCAAGGAGATGTGCGGTTTCGCAAGGGAGACAGATTGGGACGAGGTCCCGGACAGGGGTGGTGAACCTAGGTCAGGAGAGTCAGGGGCGGCCATAGGCGGAGCCGATGCGGGTGCGACGCAGGTAGAGACGGAAACAGGATTCTCGAGTAGGGATGGCCGGAAAGTAATACTGCCCAAAGCCCAGTCAATCAACGGATTGTAGCGGGTGAGCCAGTTGTGTCCTAAGACCACAGAACAGGAAGAGTCGAGCCGGGTGACATAAGTGTCCAAAATGATAGATTCACCGGAGGGGAAAGATACAGGCAGTTGCGCAAGCTCCGTAATGTAGGCATTTGAGGTCCCATCAAATAACCGAAGTTCAATAGCCGGAATGGACGAGGTTGGAATACTATGAGAACGAACAAAAGATGAGTCCACAAAACAGTGAGTAGAACCACTATCAACAAGGGCTTTGAAAGGAGAAAGAGAAGAGAAATCAGAACTAACTACATTGTCCGTTGTAGAAATCGGGTCCGAAGCGGAGAGTACGGAAGCGGAGACGGAAGATACAGAAGTAATTAAAGGAGAAGTTAATGTGATATGAAAGGAGTTCGGGTCGGAAAGAGCGGACGCATTGAGACGGAAACTCTCTGGAGCACAGCAGAGTTCAATGCGATCCTCAGTCTGTGCAGAGGCCTGAGGACCGCCGACTATTTTTCCGAGCTCGGAAGAGCCGGCGCGTCTGTCTCGGGGAGCTGAGCCTGTCGGCCTTTAGCCTTGGCATCAGGGAATTTTTTCTTGTCGCAGTTAGCAGCCCTGTGATTGGGATCTGCGCAGACAAGGCAGAGGTTATTGTCGAAACGTCGTTGACGTTCCTCGGGGGTTAATTTACCGTCCTTACCAAGTTTACTAGTAAGGTCGGATTTGGGCGGGGCCGATTTCTGACCGGCGGACGGGTTGGGCGGATTGCCCTTGAGGCTGGTGTTGGGCGTGCTGCCTCTGTTATTATTGGCAGGCTTGGCGGCAGGTTGCGGGTTGGTCGAGGTGGAAGGGGATGGGTTACCTCCAGGTTTCCTAGAGGCAGTCGGGTCCGAAACGGATTTGGCGCGGGCCTTCTCGCGTTGGCGTTCCCAGTAGCGAGCGTTGATCTTCATCGCTGCTGCTCGCATTTCGATGAAGGTGTCGGGCTTGCCGTCAGGCCGATTGGACAGAATGTCCTGGATGCGGTCGGGGAGGCCTTTGTAGTAGCGGTGACAGAATACTTCGTCACCCCAGCGGAGTTGGCCAGCTAGACGGAGGAAATCGACGTTGTAGACGGCGATCTTCTCGTCATAGCGCATTCGGAGGGAGTCGAGCTGCTCAGCAGCTTCTCTGGTCGGATCCGCGGGACCGAAATTGGTCTGCAGTTCCAGGGTGAACTGGTCCCAGTCCTCGATCCAGTCGTGTATTATTCCGTGGTTGTCGGCCTCGTCGAGGCCGATTTCGAAGTGTTGCTGTGCCATGCCTGTGAGGTATGTCAACGCGAAGTTGACCTTGGTGGCGGGGATAGCGAACTGGGCCGGGTTAGTACGGAAATAGAGCCGACATTGGAAGAGGAAGGGTTTGAGTTTGGCGGGGTCGGAACCTGTAAAGATGTCAGGTTCGCGAGCTTTGGTACGGGGAGATCGAGGAGGCTGTGGGGCTTGAGAGTTCCCACGGCCGTCCATTTGGTCGGCTATGCGTTGGAAAACTCGGAGTATGAGTCTATCATGGTCGTCTCGGGTGTTGCCAGGTGGGATGTTGTTGTTGTTGTCGCCGTTGTCTGATGGTTCGTCGTCGCCCGGGGGCCCGTCCCCATTGTCAGGGTAGTCGTCGGGATCACCAGGGTCGCTGGGATCAGGATTGGGGTCGGGGCCGTCGTCGGGGCCGTCGGGAGTCCGGAATACTGAAGGTTGTATATCTTCAGAGAAACGGTCTGGGGTCGAGGGTGCGATCGATTGTTGGTGAGAGCGAGAAGCCCGCGGGGAGTCGGGTTGCAGTTCCTCGGAAGGAGGTTGTCGAGTGATGCGTTTGCTACGGCGAGCGGCTGGAGTTACCAGAGTGCGAGTACGGGTAACTGTTCGAGAGACCATGGTTAGAAAAATTCAGAGTGTGGTGGACAGGAGGAGTTTGAGTCTGATAATACTGTTAGAGCCGGTGCGGGTCGGGACCGAAGCGGAGGGTCGGGGTGGTATCCTTGTTATAAGGTAACCGGGGGACAGGGCGAAGTCAGTACGTAGACTTCGGGACCGAGGCGGAGTACGTCGGGCGGGGGGTTGGACTTGCGGCCTCAGCTTATGTGCTGTGCCCTCCTACTGTCCTAGTCCGTATTTCAGGAAGTCGGAGCCGAAGCGGAGTGAGGCAGAAGAGAGGAGAGGATATGGAACAGGGAGCTGGTCCGCTGCTCGATTCGATTATCAGACTGAGGAGTACAAGCCAAGTGCCTATGGTATATATACTACTAGCTCGACGAATTATGACTCGTACTGACTACGTGCGGAGCAAAGCGGAGACCCATATGGTTACAAGCGGATTACGAATAATTTCGAATGGAATGGAGACCGGTACGGGTATGGAGACTGGTAATGTATTCTGATTACGGACGGAGAATGGAGAACTGGACAATGGGAGCACCGAGGGTCAGGTGATCGTGGCACGTGTAGAGGTAGGTCGCGTGATCGGGGCGAAGGGTTGCGGTCGGAGCCAGTCGGGGCCGAGTCGGAGGGCATAGGGTTGTCGTGTGGAGCACACGTGGAGTCGAGAAGCCGAAGCCTAATGGTTAAGCTCTAGGTTTGGTGTGGATATGACAGGATTCCAAATACATGTCCACTCCGGATGGAGTGGAGCACCTACAACACCTTCACCACCCTTAGAAATGGTAGAGGGAGCCTTATGGAGGTTTTGCCAAGGAGGCTCTTGCACAAATAAGATGTCAAAGTCACTTTTATATAACTCAAGATAAGAGTCCAGCAGAATGTAATTACAGTTTACATTCTGAGAGCATATATGTAACTCATTCAGGAATCTAGGCATTACTCCTAGATTGAGTTAGTGAGACCTTGGAGGTGGCAGATGAGCCACATACCTCCTGATATCTCTTCTTGGCCCAATCGTCTTCAAAATGCTTGCACCAAAAGGGGCATTTCTTGTCATGGGCAGCATGGGGACTGCTACAGTTCCTACAGTGGGGCTGATGAGGGCACTCCATGCCCTCAGCAGTGCCAGCAACCAGTGGGTTCACATTGGGGTGGGCCTTACAGCACCCCGCCATCAACCTATGATTCTCCTCGCTATGTGGCTCAGAGCAGATGGGGCAGGTCAGGAATCTTGCCCTGCAGACATTAGTCAGGTGCCCCCACCACCAACAACAGCAGCAGAGGGATGTCCCAACTCACTGGGAAGCCACACTTATAGGGCAAGTGTGGGGCCCAATGGCCAATGACCTTCTGATCATTGACTTGGAGGAGGATCTGGTCTGCAAGTCCCAGATTTTGAACCAGACAGTTGCAGTGTCTGATTTGTCGGAGTTCCTCCTGACCTGGGGCAGGCCTTGGAGGTTTTGAAAACCTTGATGTGACAACTGTTGCATGATGTTCTAGATCCACTGACTGGTAATGTGAGATCTGCCAGGGGCAAAGAAGGGGATGTCCAACACCTTCATGAAGGACTTGGAGGAGGGGACCATCGCCATAGGCTTCAATCCCGCTGGGAAGAACCAGGAGGCCCAGTCCTGGATCACATTAAGATCTGCAGGAGATATGACTGGGTCAGTTGCAAGAGAAAGGCCATTGTAAGCCAGGGAGGCAGACATGATATTGAGTGAGGGCTTTGCATTGAGAAGGGCTCAGTTGGCTCCCGCAACAACCTGAGACAGATCCCTGACCAGGGGCCAGAGGCCCACAAACAGGATGACAACCTAGTGCCTGGTGGGGCCAGAGGTAGTGTTGCAAGGCCTCCCAGACAAAAGAGTGGGGGATCCCCTTCCAACAGTGTGGAGGATGTCTGCAGGGAAGAGGTGGGGGAAAGCCCTCACCATAGCAGTGATAGCATCCGCAACCTTGGTATCACCATCCCTTGAAACTGGGGGGGTGGTGGCCACCTGAGCAAAGGAGTGCTTAGCACCCCTGGGCTTGGTGGAGAGATTGACCTTCAGTGGCAGCAGGAATGCTGTCCGCATGTAGGACATGCCTGTCTGTGATGGGCCAGGACCCACAGGGTTCAGCGGTAGTGCTGGGGGGGGGGCCTTGCCCTTACCCTTGGAACAAGAGGATTTGGCCCCCCTAGATACCGTAGCCAAGTTGGCATTGGAGTCGGGGGCTGTGTCCATAGGGGCCAGCACTATAGCCAGCCAGGAGGGTGGTGCAGCTGTTGCAGGTTTAACCCTGCTCAGGCCTCCAATGACCTCTGGGATGTCCATGATGTCCCCCCCAAAAGAGTGCATCCTGTTGATAATGGACTGCTGGAGAGTCACCTCATCTTTCCCCTTGCACTTCAGCCTGTAGTCAAGGAACCTGCTCTGCCCCATGCATCGTAGGAGTCCATCAAAGGCATGCCAGGCCTTCTCCCAGGCATCACCCACCATAAGTGCCTTGGTGTGCTTTGTCAAGTACTCCACAGCTGCATTGAATGACTCCCCAATGGCCACCAGGTGATCAGTCTGACTCTCACTGGAAGGTTCGGCATCCAAGTTGACCTGGAGGGGGGAAATTGCATGCATGCTGGCTGCTGTACTGAAGTGTTCAGCAAGCAAGGGCTGTGAACTCCTAGGGGAGCTGGGGGACAGAACATCCAAAGGGTCTGTGGAGGGGGTAGGGGGGGGACCACGGCCTGAACCACAGGATCTGCCTCGATCTGCCCCTCCTCGCACTGCCTGCTATGAGGCCAAGTAAGACATGTTTGGTTGGGAGTACCACTGGTTGAATCCAACAGTGGGGGTATGCAGTACAAGACAATGAGCGAGGATGTGGCTGTGGCTGTGCATGTTACTGGTGGTGGTACCAGATCAAGAAGTGATGACAACTGCACCACTGCCATCTGGGCGTATTGGGCGTTGAAAAGGTAGAAACTTTCGTAGGGTTTAATATAGATAGTGGACTTGTTTTCACTAAGCTTAGCCGCAATTCGATAAGCTTAAGCTAATACAAGTGGAATGAGATAGATAAATAACAGTTTTGTCTTTTAGGGTGTTCTGGGGGTGCGTTCTGACAGCGAAATTCAAGAGAGTAGTGTTTTTAGAGGTTAACAAACAGCCGTTGAAGTTATCTTAGCCATACGGTGCAACAATGAAAGGACAATCCCTGTCAATTCAAAGCGCTGGGTCTCTGGTCTCTGGTCTCTGGTCTCTGAACTCTGGTCTCTGTCTCTGCCTCTGTCTCTACATAGCACTCTGGAACTCTAAACTCTGAACTCTGGTCTCTGTCTCTGTCTCTGGGTTGGTCGACAACTGAAGAAATCACACTTAACGACGCACACTAAATAGCCCTCTGAAACCGTTCTTGATCATGGCTTGCAGACTTGCGTGTGGAAGCGGGGGTGAGACCTCTTGCTTCTCCACAAACAAGTGCGACCGTATTTATATTGTTTAGATACATACGAGAGATAGTAAATATGAAATAGAAAACAATAAGCTTAATTGTTACAGGCACTGTAGAACATTTTGGAAGGTTCGGCAGCATTTCTACCTCACCCTGGGTTATGGGTTTTTCTCTGATTAACGAATGGCAATCCAGCCAGACGTGTTCCGTGCTCGTCTGCATTATTCTGCATCCACGTGAGCACGTTAAGTTTCCGGATCAATTATGATCGGAATGTATAGCGGATGGACAATCCCTTGATCTGTTGTAATTAATCTCAGTTAAGCAGTATGCTGAAGTGCCAGGACCCACAAAGCACTCGTTAATTAAGAGTCTTTGATATTTCTAGGGTTTTGGGCATCGGGTATTGCCTCCCGAACATTGGATGTTCCGTTCCATGGTCCGGTCATCATTATTGAACTTGCTATAGACGTAATACGCCTGCAACAGCTGCTAGGTACATTCTTTTATGTTCAAACGCATTTGGGTTCATCAGAAAACTGCTCATAAGGTCCCTTGATGCGACCGGGGTATACTCAATAGGCTATGTAGAGTCCTGAATCCCTCCAGAGAGTGTTCTGATAGCTTGGTTCACTAAGCTTAGTGATAATGAGCTGGTTTGAACACTTCCGAGGCTCAAATATCCTCAGTTCAGTCGAACTGGCTACTACGGGATATAGTACCAATCCTCTATAGAGTTCTTTAATGATATAGCCAATGATTCTATGTAGAGAATCGTTCCGGAGTACGGAATTCATGTATAGGCGTGAAATTGGTGTATCATCTCCCCCTAACCAAATTGCTGACTGTCCTCAGTCATTATCTCCTTCAAATTCGCAGTATCTGAGTCTCTCTGACGCGCTCTACAGTCTAGAACGTTCACCAGCTTCGAGGGTAGCGCACTTTCGCTAAGCTTATTTCAGAATGATGTCATGTCACCGAGTTTAAATGTATAGATCAACTTCTTGTTGCTATAGCTTAAATTCTTATCTCATTATTGGGTCTTTTAAATGTCCCAAGGTCTCGTTTCATCTCCTTCATTCTCCCTCTCACTTCTTACTCGTCTATTCTGCTTGCATATTCACTTTTCAACACCCACTTCTATCAACAATGGACAGAAACACGCGCAGCAGCAAACGTGCTCGCTACGAGGAGGACTTGGACTCTTCTTCCAGTAAGTAGAGTTCGAGTTACAGTTTTCTCTGTTTTCGTAACACTGTTTTCAGGCTACCCTGGGCCGAGCAACGCCTCAACAGCTTCCCAAGGCGTGCCTTCATCATTGATCGCGCAATGTAAGTCGTGTTTTCCCCTGTTCTCATTGTCTTTACTTATGTTTTCTCTACTTTTAGGTCTCACTATTCACCTCCCGGCACATCGCAACCTCCTACCTCAATGGGAACCACCAGCACTGTGTACTAGGAGAGCTAGAGGAGGGTGAGGAGCTCGAGGAGCTCGCGGAAATTGTCAGGTGGGTGTGGCAAGGACCCCTCCTCCACCATACTCTCCGCCTCGTGCACCAACTCCTCCGCCGGCCTCTCCCTTGTCCGCTCCAGTGCCAAGACGCGTGATTTCCATCGCATTGTTGTGCAATCCAACCGACGAGCGCTCTGCTGGATTTTCTGCAGAACCCTCGTCAGGTATCCCCATTGGCGGGCCCTCTGGTGGATTGTCCACAGAGGCCTTGTCAAGTTTAATGTCGCTGCCCCCTCTTGCCGTCTCTCTGCGCTCCCTCCCCTGGGTATTGCATCAGGTTCAGAGGTGCCGGGCCCTTCAACAAACCACCCCTCCTCTCCCATAGCCTCTTCGACTGTTTCAACGCGTAAGCTTAGTCTTTTACAAGGTATATTTGTCCTTTCTGCTAACTTCCGCTTTAGCGCATATCCCAGCTGCCCTTAAAGGCAAACAGAAGGCGAAACCATTGATGCCACCCCCTACGCCTCTATTCTTGGCGAATTCAAACTTGCCATCGCATTCTCCAGTCCCTGAGGTCTCTCAAGCCAACCTCTTTAAAATCTTTAGCTGGTCCTTGTCTCTGGATGGGCAACATGTGCTGGCTTCGCCTAGGTGCCCAACACCATCACCACCTCACTTAGCTGGCGCTCCAGTCGAGTCTCCCGCAAGCGCCATGGAGATTTCTCCTTCTCCAGATTTGGAGCTCCTTCTGGAGCCTTCACCTGCCCCTCAAGAACCGACTTTTGTTTTTCAAGATGCGTTCTTAGCTTCTCTGACCCCCATCCTTTCTTGTTTCCCTAGCCCAGTGGTTCCAGAGATCCCTCAAGAGTCCCCTCATGCTGGCCCGTCGCGTCAACAACGTGTCCTTTCATCCAAGAAGAGTTCCAACATGTGGACAAAGAAATACGTTCCCCAAGCTCGCATTCGGCGCTCTGAGGCCGAAATTATTCAGGACCATGGATACCGGCACCCAGTCCTGCTCTTTTGTGAGGACTTCCCTAGGCTGCTGGCAGCTAGCCAGCTTTCGGTATGTTCTCCAAGTTTTCTCATGGTGTCATATCCATGCCAACTCAGAGTCTAATCATTTAAACTTCGGCTTCTCGACTCCACGTGTGTTCCACACAACAACCCTCTGCCCTCCGACTCGGCCCCAACCTGCTCCGACCGCAACCCACTGCCCCGATCACACGACCACCTCCACACGTGCCGTGGTCACCTGACCCTCGGTGTCTCATACCCCCGTCTCCATTTCCCGTCCGTAGTCAAGATACGTTATTAGTCTCCATACCTGTACCCGTTTCCATTCCATTCGTAATCCGTTCGTAATCCGTTTGTAACTAGATCGGTCTCCGCTTCGCTCCGCACGTAGTCAGTACGAGTCATAGTTCGTAAGGCCAGTAGTATATATACCGTAGGTACTTGGCTTGTACTCCTCAGTCTGATAATCGAATCGAGCAGCGGACCAGCTCCCTGTTCCATATCCTCTCCTCTCTTCTGCCTCGCTCCGCTTCGGCTCCGACTTCCTGAAATACGGGCTAGGACAGTAGGAGGGCACAGCACATAAGCTGAGGCCGCAAGTCCAACCCCCCGCCCGACGTACTCCGCCTCGGTCCCGAAGTCTACGTACTGACTTCGCCCTGTCCCCCGGTTACCTTATACCAAGGATACCACCCCGACCCTCCGCTTCGGTCCCGACCCGCACCGGCTCTAACAGTATTATCAGACTCACACTCCTCCTGTCCACCACACTCTGAATTTTTCTAACCATGGTCTCTCGAACAGTTACCCGTACTCGCACTCTGGTAACTCCAGCCGCTCGCCGTAGCAAACGCATCACTCGACAACCTCCTTCCGAGGAACTGCAACCCGACTCCCCGAGGGCTTCTCGCTCTCACCAACAATCGATCGCACCCTCGACCCCAGACCGGTTCTCTGAAGATATACAACCTTCAGTATTCCGGACTCCCGACGGCCCCGACGACGGCCCCGACCCCAATCCTGATCCCAGCGACCCTGGTGATCCCGACGACTACCCTGACAATGGGGACGGGCCCCCGGGCGACGACGAACCATCAGACAACGGCGACAACAACAACAACATCCCACCTGGCAACACCCGAGACGACCATGATAGACTCATACTCCGAGTTTTCCAACGCATAGCCGATCAAATGGACGGCCGTGGGAACTCTCAAGCCCCACAGCCTCCTCGATCTCCCCGTACCAAAGCTCGCGAACCTGACATCTTTACAGGTTCCGACCCCGCCAAACTCAAACCCTTCCTCTTCCAATGTCGGCTCTATTTCCGTACTAACCCGGCCCAGTTCGCTATCCCCGCCACCAAGGTCAACTTCGCGTTGACATACCTCACAGGCATGGCACAGCAACACTTCGAAATCGGCCTCGACGAGGCCGACAACCACGGAATAATACACGACTGGATCGAGGACTGGGACCAGTTCACCCTGGAACTGCAGACCAATTTCGGTCCCGCGGATCCGACCGGAGAAGCTGCTGAGCAGCTCGACTCCCTCCGAATGCGCTACGACGAGAAGATCGCCATCTACAACGTCGATTTCCTCCGTCTAGCTGGCCAACTCCGCTGGGGTGACGAAGTATTCTGTCACCGCTACTACAAAGGCCTCCCCGACCGCATCCAGGACATTCTGTCCAATCGGCCCGACGGCAAGCCCGACACCTTCATCGAAATGCGAGCAGCAGCGATGAAGATCGACGCTCGCTACTGGGAACGCCAACGCGAGAAGGCCTGCGCCAAATCCGTTTCGGACCCGACCGCCTCTAGGAAACCTGGAGGTAACCCATCCCCTTCCACCGCGACAAACCATCAACCTGCCGCCAAGCCTGCCAACAGTAACAACAAAGGCAGCACCCCCAGTAATAACATCTTCAAGGGCAATCCGCCCAACCCGTCCGCCGGTCAGAAATCGGCCCCGCCCAAATCCGACCTTACTAGTAAACTTGGTAAGGACGGTAAATTAACCCCCGAGGAACGTCAACGACGTTTCGACAATAACCTCTGCCTTGTCTGCGCAGATCCCAATCACAGGGCTGCTAACTGCGACAAGAAAAAATTCCCTGATGCCAAGGCTAAAGGCCGACAGGCTCAGCTCCCCGAGACAGACGCGCCGGCTCTTCCGAGCTCGGAAAAATAGTCGGCGGTCCTCAGGCCTCTGCACAGACTGAGGATCGCATTGAACTCTGCTGTGCTCCAGAGAGTTTCCGTCTCAATGCGTCCGCTCTTTCCGACCCGAACTCCTTTCATATCACATTAACTTCTCCTTTAATTACTTCTGTATCTTCTGTCTCCGCTTCCGTACTCTCCGCTTCGGACCCGATTTCTACAACGGACAATGTAGTTAGTTCTGACTTCTCTTCTCTTTCTCCTTTCAAAGCTCTTGTTGATAGTGGTTCTACTCACTGTTTTGTGGACTCATCTTTTGTTCGTTCTCATAGTATTCCAACCTCGTCCATCCCGGCTATTGAACTTCGGTTATTTGATGGGACCTCAAATGCCTACATTACGGAGCTTGCGCAACTGCCTGTATCTTTCCCCTCCGGTGAATCTATCATTTTGGACACTTATGTCACCCGGCTCGACTCTTCCTGTTCTGTGGTCTTAGGACACAACTGGCTCACCCGCTACAATCCGTTGATTGACTGGGCTTTGGGCAGTATTACTTTCCGGCCATCCCTACTCGAGAATCCTGCTTCCGTCTCTACCTGCGTCGCACCCGCATCGGCCCCGCTTACGGCCACCCCTGACACTCCTGACCTAGGTTCACCACCCCTGTCCGGGACCTCGTCCCAACCTGTCCCCATTGCGAAACCGCATATCTCCTTGATAAACGCTCCTGCCTTTATCCGCGCTGCCAAGCTCCCTGGCTCCCAACAATTCCGAATTAACCTCTCCGCCGCCTCCGCGTCGGCCGCGTCTTCTTCTGTCTCCGATGACCCGGCTGACCTCTCGTCCATCCCCGAGGAATACCACGAGTTCGCTGATGTTTTCAGTAAATCGCGTGCTGACACACTCGCTCCACACCGCCCTTACGACCTCCAGATTAACCTAGAGGACGGCGGTCAGCCTCCGGTCGGTACCATTTACTCCCTTTCACAATCGGAGCTTGGAGCTCTACGTGATTTTATTGACGAACATTTATCTATTGGTTTCATCCGCCCCTCCACTTCCCCTCATGGAGCCCCGGTCCTCTTCGTCAAGAAAAAGGACGGCTCCCTCCGCTTATGCGTTGATTTTAGAGGTCTCAACCGTATTACCAAGAAGGACCGCTATCCCCTTCCGCTCATCTCCGACCTCTTAGACTCCCCTCGCAAAGCTCGCGTATATACCAAGATCGACCTCCGCCACGCCTACCATCTTGTCCGCGTTGCTGACGGCGACGAATGGAAGACCGCCTTTCGGACCCGCTACGGCTCCTTCGAATGGATGGTCATGCCTTTCGGCCTCACCAACGCCCCCGCCACCTTCCAGCGGTTCATGAACGATATATTCAAGGACATGCTCGACGTCTGCGTTACTATCTACCTTGACGACATTCTGATATACTCCGACAATCACAGTATCCATCGTGACCAAGTCAAGGAGGTCCTTAAGCGGCTCCGACAACACGGCCTATACGCCCGCCCCGACAAATGCCAGTTCCACTCTGACACAGTGGAATATCTCGGCTACATTCTTTCCCCCGACGGTCTCCGAATGGACCAATCTAAGGTCAAGACCATCCAGGAGTGGCCGGAACCCAAGAAAGTCAAGGACATCCAGTCCTTCTTAGGTTTCGCCAATTTTTACCGTCGCTTCATTCACGGTTACTCCGACATCGTCGTTCCGCTCACTCGCCTCACCCGCAAAGACGTGAAATGGAATTTCACCGACGAATGCCGCGAAGCCTTCAGTTCCTTGAAAGAAGCATTCATATCCACCCCCGTCCTCACTCCTTGGGCCCCCGACGCTCAGATCATTGTCGAGACCGACGCCTCCGACTACGCCCTTGCAGCTATCCTCTCTATCATCACCGATGACGGTGAGGTTCACCCTGTTGCATTCCATTCCCGCACCTTTAACACGGCCGAACTTAATTATGACACCCACGACAAGGAACTCCTGGCGATATTCGAGGCTTTTCGTATCTGGCGGCACTATCTTGAGGGTGCCCCTCTTACTATTGATGTAGTCACCGACCACAAAAACCTCGAATACTTCTGCACCACCAAAATCCTTACTCGCCGCCAAGCTCGTTGGTCCGAGTTCCTGTCCCAATTCCACCTCGTCATCCGGTTCCGACCCGGCCGCCTCGGCACCAAGCCTGACGCCCTAACTAGACGATGGGACGTCTACCCTAAAGGGGGGAATAGCGACTATGCATCAGTCAACCCGCACAATTTCCGACCCGTATTCACCCACGAGCAGCTCGCGGCCTCCGTCCGCGCCACCACTCTTTATGCCCCTTCCCTTCGCGCTGCTGTAGTCATGGATCTCGACCAACTACACCGCGATATCCTCACCGCTCTACCAGCGGATCCGACCGCCTCCGCCCACCTTGCCAGCCCAGAAGGCCGTTGGTCAGTCAACGATAAAGGTTTCCTCCTCCTAGACGACAGAATCTACGTCCCTGACGCCGACAATCTCCGACTTCGGGTCCTCCAGTACAAGCATGACCATGTCCTAGCTGGCCACTTCGGTCAGAATAAAACGCTGGAACTCATCCGGCGCGAATACACCTGGCCTAGTGTCCGCACCTTCGTCAAAGATTTCTGTAAGTCTTGTGTCACCTGTATGAGGTCTAAACCCCAGCGCCACCGTCCCTACGGTCTCCTTAAACAACTCCCCATTCCCGAACGCCCTTGGAACTCAATCTCCATGGACTTCATCGAGAAACTCCCCGCCTCCTCCGGCTACGATGCCATCCTAGTGGTAGTCGACAGACTCACCAAACAATCCCTATTCATCCCCACCTACGATACCGTCACTTCCTCCGACCTCGCCCGCCTATTCGTCCTCCACGTCTTCTCCAAGCACGGCGTACCCGAACATGTTACCTCCGACCGCGGCTCCGAATTCGTCTCTCACTTCTTCCGCTCATTGGGACAAGCCCTCGACATGAAACTACACTTCACTTCGGGCTATCACCCAGAAGGTGACGGACAGACGGAACGCACCAACCAGACCCTGGAACAATACCTCCGGGTCTACTGTAACTACCAACAGGACAATTGGTCCGAATTACTACCACTAGCTGAGTTTGCTTACAACAACGCCCCTAGTGCCACCACCGGTATCTCCCCGTTCTTCGCTAATAAAGGATACCATCCGAACATCACAGTTCATCCTGAACGCGATCTCGCCTCCGCTCGGGCCCGCCATTTTGCGGTTGATCTCGACGACCTACATACCACCTTGAAGTCGGAAATAGCGTTAGCCCAGCAACGATACCAGACCTCCGCCGACGCCCGCCGACTCCCGGCCCCGGACTTCAAGGTTGGGCAAAAGGTGTTCGTTAAAGCCCAGTTCTTCCGCACCACCCGTCCCTCCAAAAAGCTCTCCGAAAAGTTCCTTGGACCCTATGAGATCATCGCCCAAGCAGGTACCCACTCCTTCACCCTCCGACTTCCCGACTCCATGCGTGGAGTACACCCAGTCTTCCATGTTTCCATGCTCGAACCAGCCACACCTAACACCATACCCGCCCGATCGGATCCGCCGCCCGCGCCGGTTTCCATTGACGGTGAACCAGAATATGAGATTGCCCGCATCGTCGACTCTAAGATCGATCGGCGCCGCGCGTGCAAGCTCCTCTATAAAGTCATCTGGTTAGGTTACGAAGACACTGAAGAAGAGTCCTCGTGGTTGCCAGCCACCGAGCTTGAACATGCTATAGATCTCGTAGAGGCTTTTCATTCCTCTTACCCTGCAAAGCCTGGTCCTCTTCACTCACTTTGAGTTACTGACCACACATCACACCAAGAAACAACCATGTATTAAACAAACCCAAAAAACAACCCCGTACAACTACCTATCGGTATCGTCTCCAGAGAGCCCGGGCGACCCATTCACTTCTTCCATCAAATCCTGCACCTCCTCCTCCGAAGCGGGCCCGACACTCCCCTCCGAACCCTCCGTCTCCGAAAAATTTCCACTTGACCAATTTCCGTCCACCTGAGCCTCCCAACGCCGTAGTTGCTCGTAGCGGCCAGCAAGCGACCCCATCTTGTCGACCTTTTCCCCCAACCGAGCGATGGACCGCTCAATTCGCACCTCCAGGATGTAGATTTTCTTGACGGTCTCCTGGTGCCTTTCTTCGATGAGCCGTTTCAACTCTACAAGGTCCATCAATTGGCATCCATCATAATACAGGATTCCTTACTCACCTTCGAATTGCTGGCCCGACAAACCACCGGCCCCGCTCGGCTCCGTCTCCTCTTGACCCCCGCACCGTTTTTTCATTTTGCTGCACCGACGGCAACTCCTGGTGTTACTAAGAAACTATCAGTATGTAGTCCGGAAATCCTCCAAAATGACTTACCCGCCGGCCACCTCACATGGGACCCCGTCTCGCTGGCACCTCCAGCAGGGATTCTCGCCCCCGAATACGTGCGCATTGCCCCGTCGCGGGGCCGCCCTCGCCTTTGCCTTCCCCTTACCCTTACCCCCTGAATCCCCGGAGTCCTCCTCCCCCTCTTCCTCCTCATCTCTCGCCTCGTCCCTATCCGTGTATTCGGAATCCGACTCCTCCGTATCTATCTGCATCGGTTCTTCCGACGGACGGCTCGACGAGGCCCCCGTAGTCGTTGCGACGAGTCGGGCCCGAATCGCCCGACGCTCTGCCTCGGCAGCCTCATCTTGTTGCCGCCTGATATCTTCCGCCATACGCTCTCTCGCCCGCTCCTCCGCTTGTCGCTGGCGCAGCGCTATCATCCGCTGCCGCTCCTCCTCCTCTCGTTGCTCCTCCTCCTCCAGCCTCTCGATTTCCAGCCGCTCTCGCTCCTCTCGCTCCGCCTTCTCCCTCAACAATTGCGCCTTGCGCTCCGCGGCGGTCGGTTGTCGGGAGGGTTGTCTGCTCATGGGAGTAAGAGGTCAAGTTGTGTTTTTTGGAATCGAACCAGTTCACCGTTTTTATACCCTGCCGGAACTTTCCGATGGGCCCCGGCCTAGACCGCCTTGGGCCTCGAGGCTCGGCCCTAAAGGGGGGGCACTGTCATATCCATGCCAACTCAGAGTCTAATCATTTAAACTTCGGCTTCTCGACTCCACGTGTGTTCCACACAACAACCCTCTGCCCTCCGACTCGGCCCCGACCTGCTCCGACCGCAACCCACTGCCCCGATCACACGACCACCTCCACACGTGCCGTGGTCACCTGACCCTCGGTGTCTCATACCCCCGTCTCCATTTCCCGTCCGTAGTCAAGATACGTTATTAGTCTCCATACCTGTACCCGTTTCCATTCCATTCGTAATCCGTTCGTAATCCGTTTGTAACTAGATCGGTCTCCGCTTCGCTCCGCACGTAGTCAGTACGAGTCATAGTTCGTAAGGCCAGTAGTATATATACCGTAGGTACTTGGCTTGTACTCCTCAGTCTGATAATCGAATCGAGCAGCGGACCAGCTCCCTGTTCCATATCCTCTCCTCTCTTCTGCCTCGCTCCGCTTCGGCTCCGACTTCCTGAAATACGGGCTAGGACAGTAGGAGGGCACAGCACATAAGCTGAGGCCGCAAGTCCAACCCCCCGCCCGACGTACTCCGCCTCGGTCCCGAAGTCTACGTACTGACTTCGCCCTGTCCCCCGGTTACCTTATACCAAGGATACCACCCCGACCCTCCGCTTCGGTCCCGACCCGCACCGGCTCTAACACATGGTTCCTTACTGACGGCTTTGATATCTGCTCCAGTACGTGCCACCTCAGTCTCGGTGTCCTTCTTGCGCTGCTCGTAAGTTGGAGTGTGAGCCTCTGGGCAAGGGTAAGAAGTGTCGCAGCTGCGACTTGTACAACTACCCTTGTACCTTTGCAGACCATCCCTGGGTTTTGGCTGGTGTTGCGAACGCCCTGGTCACATCCTCACTGACCAGTGAATACCGTAAGTTTCTCTGTTCACTATTTTTCCCTTTTCTTATTCTCTTTATTTTTCTAGATCTGGCTGCGTTCACGCGTGTTGTGTCCTCTAGCTTGGTCAGCCTGGAGGCGAACCATGTCGCTTACAAGGCTTCGGCGTTTCACCACCACTGTGTAGTTTACCAATTTGTCCAGGAGATGCAAGCTACCAGGACTGCCTTGGACAGTAACGATGTGGCTTTTGTAGAGATGGGTATGGCCAACTCCCTTGAAGACGTCCAGGCGTTCTTTGAGTTTGCCAACAACTTTCCGGGGGTCCTGACATACGAGGAATTTGAGGAGCTCAAATCGCTTCTCTTCCTCGCTTTCCCAATGACTCAGGATCCGGAGTCTGTTCTAGAAGACTTTGAGTGATCTCTGCACCTAGTTTACTTCTTGGATGTAGTATATAATCTTGTCATGTATATACATCCCAATAGTCATCTTGTTGTTCCTTGTCTCCTACTGAGTTAAGCTAAACTGTTTCTGACTTTCTTGTCATCTCCTAAAGCTAAGCTAAAGACCTCCTGGGAGACTCCTAAGCTAGTTTAGGTTGCCAGTCACTTATATACTCATTATATGCCTCTCTGATCTATCAGTGATGTTTATTGACATCTCAGCGCGCCATGACCCGCAACACATAGTGACCCGGCTCATCCGCTCCGGTTTACTTACAAGCCCAAACCAGCCTGTCCACGATGTTTGAAAAAGCTCTTCGCAAAAAAGCTTGCGTCAAACTGTCAAACTGAAGCACCCCTTGGGACCCATCTCCCCCTAGCCAAATTGAAATCGGTGCCCTTACTATTCCATCAGAATCCCTGTGCACACTGATAACCGCGAGACCCTGGCGACATGTTACCTAATAAGGCAACTGTGGTTCAGCAAGTCTGTCGAAGGCTGGCTACTCAAGATTACAGGTTTCCTCGGCCCCTCAGGTCATAAGCTTAGGGTGGAGGGTGCTCTTCATCCACTTGTTATGATTCGTCATCACTGCCTACAGCCTTTTCTTATAAAAGTGAGGGAGCGACGTCTCATTCTAGCAGACACCCTTTGCAAGAAAATGGCTTCTTCTATCCCCCATCTCCAGGTCGAGCTTGACGATCTCATCAGCAACACCAAAGGTCATCTTCAGCACCTGCAAAACGGCCAAGTCGCTCGTCCCCTCGTCAAGAAGGCTCTCCTTACATTCGACGCCCCTGGGGTATGTCTACTCTTTCCATGCTTCTCTCACCATTTCTAAATCATTTCTAGTCTGCTTATATTGAAGCGTTATTGGAGGATAATGAGGCTATCAAGCTTCATGTCAACCAGGACTACGTCTTCCGTATCCGCAAGCTCTACGAAATTTACCAAAACAACTACCATTTGTCTTATGAGATGCCCGCGATCTATAAGGCACTCTCTGAATGCTGTAGCCACATTAATCGCGTTTGTTCTGAAGAATCCCACAAATCCAGGACCGAAGAGGCTCAGAACCCATCGTCCACGACTGGCTCTACTTCCTCCAACGTTGCCGAAGGCTCTGCTGTCCCCAAACGCATAAGCTTAGCATTCTTTTGGCTCCAATCGTCTCCTCATGTATAAGCTTAGCCTCGCAAAGGTCGCAAGGCCCCTATCTCTGCTGCTGTTGTGGTAGACACCGATACCAAGCTTGCTGAGAGTATGACCAGTGCATCCAACTCCCGAGCAACTGGTGCTGACACGGTAATATAGCTGCTTCTCAACCTATTACATTGGCTGAGATAATTGCTCGCCTCCAGGACATGATGGTCGATGAGGAGGTCTCTCAAGCTATCGTCGAAGAGGTTCATGTAGTCTCGCCTTATCGCAAGCATTGTTTGTCTACCTCTGACATGGTGCGCCAGCTCTACTCCCCCTAACCACTGATTCTGACTTCATCCTTCACTAGGAGGCCGTCAAAAAGTCCTCCTCGTCTAAAGGCACTGTCCATCTTCTTCCCTATTGTCAAGTTCCCAATATCAACACTAAACACTGCTGTTATGCCTGGGCTGAACAGGTTCTAGCCAAAGCCAACGCCAATACTGCCAAGCGTGCCTGTACTGAGTTTACTTCCGATGAGCGCACCTTTGCAGGCTTATCTGGTGGGCAATTTCTCACTTCTCTTCACTAAGCTTAACGGTCCTGACACTTCTCCCGGGCAGCTCGTTTGCTCCAGGAACTCCAAAACCTCCTGTCTCACTCTTGCGATGAGTACGAATCCGAATCTTGTGGTGACGATGCTTGGTCAGTCAAATGCGACCTCAATTCGCTCAGCCGGGACTTCATCGATGCTATTCCCTCGCTCAAAGCCAACTTAAAGAGGTTCCAATTCCTCATTCAAGAGCGCATCCATCTCAAAAGCCTTTTGCACAACCTTTCTGACTTGGACAAGTCCTCCCCCGCTTAAGCTTAACGCTTTTACAGTCCCCAGGATAGTTTTCCTTCGATAAGTAGATAGTTCTGTCCACAATATCAGGTTTTTTCTATCCCTCCAACTCTTCTGGCTCCCATCTGTCACTAAGCTCATCCTCAGTAGTCTTCTCCAGGGTCTTCAGTCCCTCTGGCGACAGATCTAACAACTCTTGTAACTCCAGCAGCAACGGCATATGTTTTCTGGCTACGTAGGGAATTACTCTGAATGCCGCCACTTTATTCTGCCATACAGAGCCATCCAACTCTGCCAGGATATATGATCCTCCCTTTGATCTAGATATGACCACCATAGGTCCTAGATACCTGGGTTTCATCTTCCTGTCTGCTGAGCTCTCTATAGCTGTGTTTCTCACTAATACTAAATCTCCCAGGCCGAAGTGATAATCTTTTATCTTATGCGCTGCTTGTCGTTCCATCTCCCAAGCCTTGCTAAGCTTAGTGTCTGAAACACACTGACGCACCTCCTCAACATGCCGAACATGTTTTGCCAAAGCCTGAGCTCGGTATCCTATCAACTCGGCTGTGGTTAAGTACTTATTTGGTAGTTGTACTAGCCAAGTGGCCTCTTTGACATCCAGAGGTAGCGTCGGGTGCGCTCCGGTTACCAGAAAGTACAGGGAACACCCCATTCCTTTTCTAATGGTTATCCAATCTGCCCACATAATGTGTAGTAGGTGCCAATACCACTTTTTGACATCTCCATCTGTAGCTTTGTACAACATTTGCCACACATCCCAGTGGGCTCTTTCAATAATCCCGTTCACTTTGGAATTGTAAGGAGATATCGTTACTCCTTTTATCCCATATTTTTCTTCCAGCCATTGAACAGCTTTCTTAAATGGAGAACCGTTGTCCGTGACAATCTTCACTATACAGCCCCATCAGCAAATGATATCTTCAAATAACCACTGCACGATTGAACTGGCATTCTCTTTTCTCAATGCTTTTGCCTCCATCCAGGATGACAGTCCACACCTTCCATGCACAATATAACTACACCCATTAGAACTTGGCATCATATGTAGTGTGTCCACATGTAGCACTTGGAATATCGATGGCGTGGGCGTTACTATTGGCGGCGTCTCGATGATCGCCTTTTGCCACTGCTGGTATAGATGGCACGATTGCACATACCAAGCTACGTCTCCTTCAACTTCCGGCCACCAGAACCTCTGCGTTATAAGCTTAGTGGTTGCGTATATTCCCCTGTGTCCTAGGAAGTCGTGGCTGGCTCACAACATATACATATGTTGCTCTTTATCCACTACTAGCTGATGCTGACTGCTAGGGCTCATCCTATACAGTCTCCCCTCTTTGTCCAAGAAGAAATGCTCCACCATATGCTTAAGCTTACGCAGATCCGGCTTATCCAAGCCTTCAGCTGCGCTACTGCCCCCTGTTTTCAGGTATTCCCTGACTTTGGGTATTCTTTTGTCCTGTATTCGCGCTGTATCTGTCCTGCGTGACTCATCATATGCTTCCTCTATCTCAGTTGACTTTTCCTCTTCGAAATCTGGCACTAGCCTGACATCCGTCATTAAGCTTAGTACTTGTCGATGGTTTTCTGGACAGGCTGGGTCTTCTATAACCCTAAGCTTAGCCTGTTGTTCATCCAAGTACTCTTCCCAAGCTTGATCCAGCTCATACTCAAAATCATACACATCACACGCCAGACCCTGGTAGAAGCCAGAGCGACTGTTGATCTCATCACAGAAGGCTTCCAAGGGTAACGGATCTGCAGCCCCCGGATCTTCTTTGATCAACTCGAACTCCTCTCCCTCGTCCTTGGATCCGTTGTCGAAACGACGGGCTGTCTCATCACCGGGATAGTAATGTCGTCTGGACAGTCCATCCGGCCCAAATGTCTTTCCTTCTTTGTGTACTAGCGTGAAGTGGAACGATCTAATGAAGTCCACCCAACGGTTTACAGTAGCGTTTGGGAGTTTTCCTGGGTTGTTTAACATCCCAAAGAGAAACTTCGCGTTTGTTTCCACTACTAGATTTCTCGATCCCCACAATAAATATTTCTCCTGTTCCAGCACCATTCTTAAGCCGCATAGCTCTCGCTTGGGCTGAGAATACCTCTGCTGTCTCTCGTCCAATAATATTGACCCAAACTTCGCATAATGTATAAGCTTAGCGTCTTCTCCATCTTGCTGATATATGTAGTATCCCACTGCCCTCCATGAGGTATCCACGGCTACTACTATGGGTTGTTTACTTGGGAATTCGGGGTTCCTGGTCAGGAAACAGCATTGAATCGCATCTTTCAGCTCCTGCTGCGCTTTCCGTTCATTTTCTCCCCATTCAAACTCTTGCCCTTTCTTAAGCTTTTCGTATAGAGGTGCAGCAATGGCTATGAACTTCAGGATATGATTCCTGCAGCGCGTAGCTGTTCCTAGAAAACCCCTTAGCTTGGAGACATTCTTGCAATCCCCCCATCTTAATATCTTCCCAATGGTGTCTGTGGCAGGCAACCGTCCTTTATAAGAGCATTCAAAACCCACTACGGTGATTTCATCAGTGCAGATAGTCGTCTTGGGCCCAGAGAAGGTTCCTCCTACATATTTCATCCTCTGTAGAATCCTATTGACTGTCTGCATGTGTTCCTATACAAATCGTTGGATCCCTGAGTTTTCTTTCAGCATCTCTTCCATGCCATCTGGCAACTCATATCTAGTTTTGGGTCCTCTGATAGGTACATCATCTATGTACGGCATCGTGTATTCTGGTATCTCACTGGCTAGGATCGCTGTTACATCCTCATGAAATATAGGCACTGAATTGGTCCATCCCATGGGTAACATCACTAAGCGTAGCACTCCAAAAGGCGTCTGGAACGTTGTTAAGTCCTGAGACGACTCAGCTAACAGTCGTTTGTCATAGCCAACATATAGATCCAGAATGCCTCCGCAAGCTCTGCCTGCAAAGTGCATTGCCAAATCTTCCATTGCTGGCGGCAGTCCTGAATGCGCTATCATCACTTTGTTCAGCGGTTCCAAGCTGTGTACCAGTCTCAAACTTTTCCCATCTTTCTTCACCACACAGAACCATCTGGATCTATAGGATGAGTTTGACGGCTCGTACACACCAGCACTAATCTTTCTCTTTATAATGGCACAAACTTCATCATAGATCGCTGGTGGAATCAGAATGGGCTTCTCAACCCACAGAGTATGTTCTACCGTCGGTATCTCAATCGGTGGGAAGAAATCTTCCCTAAAACATCCCTTTTCCTCATTTGTCCAGGCAAATGCCTTTTCTTGAAGCATCATGATGTGGTGCATCAGCTTTCTTTCCTCTGGCCACAAGAAATCCCCTGCATGGGCTTCGTCCAGCTTAAGCTTACGCTCCTCCGTATATCTGCCTGTCGGGACAAACTCTGGAGGATGCACGCTAAGCTCAGGCATTTCTGCCAGTGGGTCCCCTTTTATTTCTTGTTTTATCCTGAATCTCTCTGGTAGATCACCCAACACTGGCCTCACTTTTAAGGCTACTGGTTTATATTTCTTCCCAGCCAGGCATTGTACCATATCTTTGTCATCTTCTTCTGTTTCGAAGACAGTTATTCCCTGGTCCTCTGTGCCCTGCATGTTGGCTATGTGTCCTAGGCACAATAACGCTGTCACTTTATCTTCTTGTGGACAGTCCTCATCGCGTATGACTCAGTCAATGAACATTAGCTGTAGCTCAGCCTCTGAGAAGCTTCCTTTTGCTAAGCTTAGTGTTTGTGCGATGACAGGGCCCTTCTTATCATCATAGTCTATTATACAAGCCACCTCTCCTTGTCCCTCAGTCAACTCATCGAGGTTTCTTGAAAATTTTGACTGTTTTCCCTAAGCTTAGGAGGATTACACTCTCCTCAAGCATAAGTTGGTAACACAGCCCTTTCTCTGGTATTTGGGTCCGTAATAACCAAGGTTTGCTCGCCACTGGCGCTATTCCTGACTTCGCTAGCCATCATTACATCAAAGGGTCGTCCCAGGAGTACTTGATACGCGGGGCTACAAACGATGTGAACTTGCAAATAGATTGTGACTCCCCTGCAGGTAAAGCCTACATTCTTTGCCAATCCACAAGTCTTTTCAACCTGCCCATTCGCACTCTGCAAATTTATCGTAGTATCTGGGTCCCAAGAAACTTGACATGCAATCGCCGCTTCCTGACTCATGGAGACAATCTGTGACCCGCTATCTAGCAAGGCCTCTTCCTGCTGAATCCCATTTATCAGAGTTGGCACTACTCTCAACGGCTCGCATTCTTTCGCAATAAACACTTGCCGTCCCCTGTCTCTTTGGGGCAGTGACTCCAAGTACTGCATGATTGGATCCTGAGCTACCCAGGCTTGGGTTGCCAAGCCTTCTCGGAGCACTGTATCATACTTCCAAGGACTGTCTGCTAGCTCCGTTATCATGACTTGTACTGGCCCACTATTAATCTCTATATCTTCTGTATCATCGTCCCCGGGCCCTACTCCTGCTATTAAGCTTTGACTTGTGGGTACCTGTTTTCTCATAATTCGCTCCCTATAAGTGTTCCTGTATAAAGGTGACAATGCCAAGAGTTCTCCATGCGATACTGAGGCTTCTCGCTTCAATACCCTGCTGAGTACTTCCTCAACATCGACATTCCTCTCTATAGGGGCCTGGTGCTTATATGCAGGCTTCTTCTTGGATGATTCCATCCTTCTGACAGGCAGCGGTGGTACCTCAATGACCGGGTGCAGTGGTTTCACATTCTTATATGGTAATTCTCCTGCTGCGGCACGCATGGGTTTCTCCGTTGTCTGCCCTATTTCCTCATTTTCTGATTCTTCTGATCGCTCGGAATCCGATGCATCCTCAGGAGTCTGTCCTCTGGCGAAGGCGATCTTCTTCTTCAGAGCTGGCTCCTTCCTCGAACCCTTTAGAAACCTGACTCCGAGTTCCTAGTCTTCGCGCCACTTCTGGTGTCCAAATACTGGCTTGCCGAGGGCGTACCATCCGTCAAACTGCTAAGCTTAGCCTGTATCTGGGCCAATTGCTCGGCCAAAGACTGTATTTTGACGTTATCCTCCTTTCTGGTCATAAGCTTAACCTTTGGGGCACTCCCGGCATGGATGGCAGCTGTCTCCAACATTTCCATGTGCTGCTTCAGACAGCAGACTTCTTCTTCCGCTGGTGACCTTTGGTTTTCTGACCTTGGGAACACTCTCTGTGCAAACACCACTGATGTTGGCACTTGCGGTAACTCAGGCTCAACCTCCGGCAGTTCTGGTATCTGAACAAAGAGTTGTCCCTTTGTTGCATAGTACTTTGCCACTTTCTCTTTAATAGGCCCTTCTCCTCGAGGGATACTCAAGCCATCTCCCATATATATTTTGTTCCCTTCGACTCTAATTCGGCCAGCTTGTTTATCCGCCTCCATGTCTGGGCAGAATAACCAACTATGCCCTAATAACCAGCAGTAGAAACACTTGCGGTCGGAAAGTGACCCTGCCGACCCACTTCCGGTATTCCTCTGAGCGTGATTATAACTGGCATGATTATGTCCATCTTTCGCCAAGCTCTCTAAGTATGATTTTAAGGTATGCCCCTGGATATTCATGAGGTCCTTAAGCTCAGCGAGGCCACCTGCCATCTGCGAGACTTCATCCTGAAATTTCTGCTTTAAGCTTTGCAGCTCTCGCTTTACTACCGGGTCATAAGTCCCTGTTCCAGACATCGCGGGTGGATGGCTCATCGATGCCGAGTTTACTGGCCTCAAATCCTGATGAAGGGATCGCATAAGTGTTTTGCCAATCGAAATTTCGACAGCTTTATCCACGATGATCCTCCAATCATAGGGGTCCTCTTCGCGTAAATCCTTCGCAGTCAGTGCCAACCCATCACTTGCGGTTCTACGCGCCCCGGTGATCGCTAATCTCGCATTGAGTACATCCTGGAACACTGAGTCCAGTGCGCTCGTAAATAACTCGACTAGTTCTCGGTTCAAGACTACCACCAGCAACTTCAGACACTTCTCTGCTTCGAGAATGAATCGCCTTTTAAAGTCCAAGACTTTATGCTCCTCATTCATCGCAATGCCTCTACTCTCTGTGCAGAGTTCCCTCAATCATCGCACTGAGCCCTGCTCAGCTGCCACAGTCTTGGGATACTCTTTCTTCAATCTCTCTACGAAGCCTGTCCAGCTTCCTGCTGGGAACTCCGCAAAACTCATCCACTCTTCACGGATATCCTGGTCCACATATGACACTGCCCAATTTATCCTTTCTGCATCGTCCATCATCTTCGTTATCGTGAAGAGCCGTTCAAGCGTCCAGAGATAATTTCTCAATGTCTGTGGTTTTGATGCATTCCATCTGGGAGCATTATTGCTAAAGGGAATTGGCATACGCTCGTGTCCCATTTTACTAGCTGTAGTCGTCGTAGACGGCATAGTTTGGTTTGTCTGTACAGTCGGAGTTGACTGTGATATCTGTGGTACCGTAGAGGCACCAGGAGGGTTCGTATGAAACAAGTTTTGGTTTGTAAACGCTAAGCTTAGCATAGGAACGGTCTGACCATCCTGGCTTTTGGTGTGCAGAATATGCGCTATGTTGCAAGCTGAGGCTGGAAGCCTTATAGTAATTCTGGGAGCAGTAGAGGTCGGCGGTGCAACTTCTCTCGATACTGCAACTGCTGAACCACTCACTGTGTTTGCAGCTAAAGAGTTAACGGGATCTTTTCACTTTCGAGAGGTACTAGCAGCAATGAGGCCTTCAGAACCTTCTGGACGATTGGAATTCTGAGTAGTTCTCTGTTTTGGGGGGTTGACCTTCCTGAGACTGTTCTCGAAGGACATTTTGGGTGACTTTACAGTCTTTGCTTGAACCTTTTTCTGCTTCGCAGGTGAAAGGCAGGCCAGTGTCCAAGTCTTTTGGTGTTTGTTGTGAAATTCAACCGAAAACCCCCCCTTGCGGTGGGCTCCAGATGAAAAGGTAGAAACTTTCGTAGGTTTTAATATAGATAGTGGACTTGTTTTCACTAAGCTTAGCCACAATTCGATAAGCTTAAGCTAATACAAGTGGAATGAGATAGATAAATAACAGTTTCATCTTTTAGGGTGTTCTGGGGGTGCGTTCTGACAGCGAAATTCAAGAGAGTAGTGTTTTTAGAGGTTAACAAACAGCCGTTGAAGTTATCTTAGCCATACGGTGCAACAATGAAAGGACAATCCCTGTCAATTCAAAGCGCTGGGTCTCTGGTCTCTGGTCTCTGGTCTCTGAACTCTGGTCTCTGTCTCTGCCTCTGTCTCTAGCACTCTGGAACTCTCAACTCTGAACTCTGGTCTCTGTCTCTGTCTCTGGGTTGGTCAACAACCAAAGAAATCACACTTAACGACGCACACTAAATAGCCCTCTGAAACCGTTCTTGATCATGGCTTGCAGACTTGCGTGTGGAAGTGGGGGTGAGACCTCTTGCTTCTCCACAAACAAGTGCGACTGTATTTATATTGTTTAGATACATATGAGAGATAGTAAATATGAAATAGAAAACAATAAGCTTAATTGTTACAGGCACTGTAGAACATTTTGGAAGGTTCGGCAGCATTTCTACCTCACCCTGGGTTATGGGTTTTTCTCTGATTAACGAATGGCAATCCAGCCAGACGTGTTCCGTGCTTGTCCGCATTATTCTGCATCCACATGAGCACGTTAAGTTTCCGGATCAATTATGATTGGAATGTATAGCGGATGGACAATCCCTTGATCCGTTGTAATTAATCTCAGTTAAGCAGTATGCTGAAGTGCCAGGACCCACAAAGCACTCGTTAATTAAGAGTCTTTGATATTTCTAGGGTTTTGGGCATCGGGTATTGCCTCCCAAACATTGGATGTTCCAGTTCCATGGTCCGGTCATCATTATTGAACTTGCTATAGACGTAATACGCCTGCGAACAGCTGCTAGGTACATTCTTTTATGTTCAAATGCATTCGGGTTCATCAGAAAACTGCTCATAAGGTCCCTTGATGCGACCAGGGGTATACTCAATAGGCTATGTAGAGTCCTGAATCCCTCCAGAGAGTGTTCTGATAGCTTGGTTCACTAAGCTTAGTGATAATGAGCTGGTTTGAACACTTCCGAGGCTCAAATATCCTCAGTTCAGTCGAACTGGCTACTATGGGATATAGTACCAATCCTCTATAGAGTTCTTTAATGATATAGCCAATGATTCTATGTAGAGAATCGTTCCGGAGTACGGAATTCATGTATAGGTGTGAAATCGGTGTATCAGCATCCCCTTTGGGGGATATGTGGTTTGAGTTCTGACAAGTCGTTAAGGCCATCAAATGCCAGTTCTTCAATGATAAGATCAAGGAGATTGCCTCCACAAACAAGTGTCCCTGGGACCTCATGGCCTGAGTTAAACAGCGCAAACTTCTAGTGTGCAACACAATTCAGCACAATGGTGTGCCGTATCATGATATGGACTCCCTTTGGGATGCCCTTCATGGGACCTACAATGCGGCCTCTGGCCACACTGTAGATCCCTCTGTGCTGGATGCTCTCCCTGCGCAAGTGGAGAGAGCAGTGGTACCCATTCTCAACCTTGGAACTTGAGGATGCTCTGCATTCTTGTGCGAAGAGGTCTGCTTCCAGGCCTGACCATGTTATGTGGTCCTACCTGAAGGACATTGTGGTGGACCAAGTGTCCTGCCATGTGTTTGTCAGCCTTGCCAATGCCTGCCTGATGGCAGGGCATTGGCCTGATTATTTCAAGGAGTCTAACTCAGTGGTCATACCTAAGCTGGGGAAGCCCTCATACTCTACGCCCAAGGCCTTCAGGCTGATCATGTGTTGTTGAACACACTGGGTAAGCTTGTGGAGAAGATGATCTCCAACTGCCTCCAGTTTGACTGCATCAAATGGGGAAGTGTTTCATCCCAACCAGGTTGGTGGCATATGCCAGAAGTCTACTGAAGACACCGGGTTGATCCTCACTCATCTTGTTTGTGTGGGGTGAGCTCAGGGCCTACACACAAGTGTTGTCGCCTTTGACATTGCTCAGTTTTTTCCATTACTGAATCATGACATGATTCTGGTAGGTTCTTTTACAATCGGGATTTGCACCTGAACTGGTGTGGTTCTTTGGTTCCTATCTGGTCAGGAGGTCTACCACTTACTTATGGAACTTCTTCCAGTCTGGCCCCAGGCAGGCGGATGTGGGTGTGGGGCCGGGCTCTATTCTGTCTCCAGTCCTCTCCACTCTGTACCTCGTGCCTCTGGTATATCTGTACTACCAGAGGACCCCCAGCCTTGGCATTGACATGCTTTCATATGTCAATGACAGGACTCTCATAGTCCAGTCTAAGACTTGGGATGACAATGTCTCTGCCCTGCAGGTGGCTTACCACTGCATGCATGGGCTCTTTGACTCATTTGGCCTCATGCTTGAACATACCAAGTCTGAGGTTTTTCACTTCTCTCATAGTCCAAGGGATGCCAACCCACCCATTGACCTGGGCTTCCATCCATATATGGGGGACACCCCCTTGAGGCCCAAGCCATTCTGGCAGTACTTGGGTTTCTATTTCAACTGTGCTCTCACTTTTTGTGAGCATGTGTGTTACTATTCTACCAAGGCCTTTTCCACAGTTAGTGTGATGGGGATGCTTGGTAATTCTACCTGGGGGCTGCTTCCTGACCAGAAGCACCTTCTCTACCGGTCCTGCATGGTTCCTATAGCCATGTATGGGTTCCACTTGTGGTATCACAAGGGTTTCCATAACAAGGGGATCCTCAAGATGTTCAACTCCATGCAGTGGTGAGCTGCTAACTGAATCATCGGTGTATTTTGCACATCTCCCTCCAGGGGGGCAGAAGTCCTTGTGGGCCTTCTGCCTTTCAGGTTGCATCTCAAGAAGCTAGCTTCCCGAACAATATTCCAGGTTGCCACTCTTGCAGCAAATCATCCGCTTTGGCCCTTGCTGGGCCACAAGTTCAGGGGGAGCTCCCTGGAGCACCCTTGGTCTATTTCATCTCTCACCCTAGCACTTTGGCCCAAGGTGAAGAGTGCTCTTATGGAGGTGCAGAATGTGTTAGGGGAAGTAAGAGCGCTGGAACCAATTTGATATTCAGGTGGCGATTACAATCGCCACCCACGCTACATATATACATAGCGGTCTGCGCACAGACCGGGTAACCAAACACTACAGTAGCTACCAGAAATAACACGCACAAACAATATTCAAACAACTATAGATGATAAGGTCGTCTGCGGATCGGGCTCGGGGATGGGGGTGGCCGAAGGCCGAGACCAGGCTTGGACATTGGGCATCGGCTAGGAAGGCCGAGCCCAGACATCCAACCACAAGTCTCTAGACATACCTTGCGTAAGGGGGGGGCACGACGTGGAACGCGACGCCTGTCCCCTTACAGAATGTGCTTCCACAGCTTACTGAGCTGTTCAGCCCATTTGCGGACGAGAACAGGCCAGGTCTCCAACTTTTGGACCTTTGTTCCACATCCCAACTATTGCGGGCATAGCTTCCTCCAGCTTGCCAGGGATGATGACCATCCCCTGCAGCCCACATATCTCCACAGTGGGGCCTGGATCCCACATGCTCATTCAGTGTCAGTTATGGCACCATGGCTCTGGTCTGGTGCCTGCTCCACATGGTGGGTGGCAGCTGTCCTCCCACCCTCATTCACTCAGGGCAGCTTCTTCCTGGGCATGGGGAGATGCATGCCTGCATCTGCAGTCACACATTGTATGTACAAATACCCTGTGGTGTACAGCTTGGTCGTTTGTACTGTAGTATGTAGCTGCACGCAGCCTCCCTATGCAGCCTGTGTTATAAATTGGAGATTAAAAAAAAAGAAGAAAAAAAAAGAAAACATAATTTTCCAACAAAATGTAATTACAATTTACATTCTGAGACCATATACATAACTCATTCAGGACCCTAGGCATTACTCCTAGACTGAGTTAGCAAGACCTTGGGGGTGGCAGATGAGCCTACATACCTCCTGATATCTCTTCTTGGCCCAACTGTCCTCAAAACACTTGCACCAGAAAGGGCATTTCTTGTTGTGGGTGGCATGGGGGCCACCACAGTTCCTACAGCCAGGCTGATGAGGGCACTTCATGCCCTCAGCAGTGCCGGCGAACTGGTGGGTTTGTGTTGGGGCAGGCCTTGCAGCACCCTGCCATCAACCTATGGTTCTCCTCACTGTGGGGCTCAGAGCAGATGGGGCAGGTCAGGAATCTTGCCCTGCAGACATTAGTCAGGTGCCCCCACCGCCAGCAATGGTGGCAGAGAGATGTCCCAACTCACTGGGAGGCCACACTTATAGGGCAAGTGCAGGGTCCAATGGCCAATGACCTTCTGATCATTGACTTGGAGGAGGACCCGGTCTGCAAGTCCCAGATTTTGAACCAGACAGTTGTAGTGTCTGACTTGTCGGAGTTCCTCCTGACCCAGGGAGGGCCCTGGAGGTTCTGAAAACCACAATGCGATGACTGCCGCATGATGTTCTCAATCCACTGACTGGTAATGTGAGACCCATCAGGGGTGAAGAAGGGGATGTCTGACACTTTCATGAAGGACTTGAAGGAGGGGACCATTGCTGTAGGCTTCGAACCCACAGGGAAGAACTGGGAAGCCCAGTCCTAAATCACACTAAGATCTGCAGGAGATGCAACTGGGTTAGTCACAAGGGATAGGCCATTGTAAGCTGGGGAGACAGACATGATGTTGAGAGAGGACTTTGTGTTAAGGAGGGCCCAATTAGCTCTTGCGATGACCTGAGATAAATCCTTAACCAGGGGACAGGGGCCCACAAACAGGATGACAACCTGGCACCTTGTGGGGCCAGAGGTAGTGTTGCAAGGCCTCTTGCAAGGCCTCCCAGTTGACAGAGTGGGGGACCCCCCACCAACTGTGTAGAGGATGTCCGCAGGGGAAAGGTGGGGGAAGGCCCTCACCATAGCAGCAATAGCCTCCACGACCTTGGTATCACCATCCCTTGAGACTGGGGGGGCAGCAGCCACCTGAGTGAAAAAGCACTTAGCACCCCTAGGCTTGGTGGAGAGGTTAACCTTCGGTGGCAGCAGGAATGCTGTCCACACATAGGACATGCCAGCTTGCGATGGGCCAGAACCCATAGGGTTAGGCAGCGGCACTGGGAGAGGGGGGGCCTTGCCCTTGCCCTTTGCTCAAGAGGACTTAGCCCCACCAGACACCATGGCCAAGGACGGCAGTTGGAGTTGGGGGTCATATCCATAGGGGCCAGCACTATGGCCAGCCAGGAGGGTGGGGCAGTTCTGGTAGGTTTGACCCCGCTAGGACCCCCAACAACCTCTGGGACGTCCGAGATGTCCCTCCCAAATGGGCAGCATCCCATTGATAATGGACTGCTGGAGGGTCACCTTGTCATTCCCCTCACACTTCAGCCCAAAGTCAAGGTACCCACAGCACCCAGTGCGCCACAGGAGCCTGTCAAATGCCTTCCAGGTCCGTTCCCAAGAGGGACCCATCATCAACACCATGGAGTGCTTAGTCAAGTACTCTGTGGCAAGCTCTAGTGACTCCCCAATAGCCTGCAGGTGATCAGCCTGACTTTCATCATCAGGATTGGACATCTAAGTCAACCCGCAGGGGAGAAATTGATGGAGGGGCAAAGAGGGGCCTCTCCCCCTCATCCAATGGATGGCGCAGCCTCTTGGAGGAGGACTGGGACTTGTTAAAGAAGGTAGAGAGGCAGGAGACAGGTTGAGCCTGCCACATCATCTCCACCAGGTCAACAGCCATTCCCTGGGGTGGGGAAACAGCTGCATGCATGCTGGCTGCTGTACTGAAGCATTCAGCAAGCAAGGGCTGGGGACTCCTAGGGGAGCTGGGGGACAGTACTGTCCAGTGGGTTGGTGGAGGGGGTAGGGGGGGGACTGCAGCCTTGGCTGCAGGATCCACCACAATCCGCCCCTCCTCATGCTGCCTGTTGCAAGGTGGAGTAAGACATGTAAGGTTGCAAGTACTACTGGAGGGATCCAACAGCGGGGGTGTGCAGGATGAGAGATAGAGCATTGAGGTGGGTGTGGCTGTGCACATTGCTGGTGGTAGTACCAGATCAAGAAGCAATGCCAACAAGGAGTAGCACTTAGCAGTATGTGGCTAGGCTTGTCACAAAATTTGCATTTCCCAGATGAAGGAGTGGGTGCAGAGCATGTTGCCAGTGCCTGGGTGGAGCCTGCAGTGTCCCCAGCACATCTACAATGTTGAACATCCTCTGTGATGAAAGCCTGGTGCACAGAAGCCTTATCAAGCTTGTCCATGAGCAGGAGGGAAGAGGTGAATGAGGAGAATTCCTCAGCAGGGAGGGCTCTGATGAGAGCCATGGAGGCCAGTTCTTCATCCAGCTAGGCTAGTGTGAAGCCAGGGGGGCGGAGATTCACAATTGTTCAAGTATTTTCATCCACCCTGTTCATCAGAGCCTGCAGAGACTTGTCCTCTTGCTTCCTGATGCTGAATAAGTCATCATATGCATTAAAATGTGTCCCAGCATGCTTTTGGAGGTGTATTTGCTCCAGGGCCTTCCACATCTTCACAGGATCATCCTGAATCAAGTTGAAATGGATCCTCTGGTCAGGTTCCTGTTATGAACAGTCTGGACCGAGAGGAACAAGAACAACTATTTGACTTTACAAGATGGGTACAGGAAACCACAGACCAGTTGCAAGGGTAGGAATATGAAGACGAAGAAGGGGAATATTACAACACCATGCAGGACCTGGCAAGAGAAGCAGGAATGGAGATAACTCTGGAGGATATTCTGGAATACCCCAAGGATGAAGAAGATAGCCACAGATTGACCGATCCAACCTCCGATACGGATGGAAGCACCAAGAGAATGGAGAGCAAGAATGGAAGAGAATCCATGGAGATAGAATTGGGAGAAGAGAACTATGAGTCAGAGGAAAGCGATGGAACATTGCACAGCAGTGGAATGGAGAATGAGGACACTGACTCATTGTAATATATAAATAACAGTAGGATGCCATCAGCTAGGATGTGCATCATGGTCAAGACTGTGCAGGACAAGTAGAACAGCCCAATAATGTTATCAGAATTCCATCAGAAGGACAGTTATTTTTAGTTACATTTCCCATGTCACTACGAAACTATCAGTAGTGTACATCAGAAGGACGATTCTTACCACATGCCTCATGTTTCTTATCTCTGACTCATAATTACCTTGGTCTGGACTATTATAGTAGGAGTATAGCCACACTTAGAAGTATATAAGGATACAGTACAATACCTTGTATCCTTATCTTAGCGTTATAAAGTTCTTGCCTCCTATACCTCTTTGCCATAACCGGCTGGACTTATAGTGCTCCGTCGTCTCCAAGTCACGCCTAGTAGGACAGGACCAAGTCTGTATAGATATCCTGTGTCAAACGCCGTGCTACTCAAGAGCAAACCCCTAACCCGGGTAACAAAACGCTAAGATACTTTGCTGCTTATCTCTTGCTCGCCTTCCACTCTGCTCTGCTTTGCCGACGTACTGAATACGTTGAGGTACCCTGGTCGTTCAAAATGACGTATGAAAGAAAACCGCCCTTCTGTGTAGCCATCGCTACGTCCCTCAACCTCTCCCTGCCAGAAGACCTGGCTTACCTACTCATTTTCGTTTTCACTTCTACCGCCACCCTCATCGCCTACCGAATCATAACCCTAGAACTTGAATGCATCACATGCCCCTGCCACTGCTGTGTCATCAGATTGTGGAACCTATACTCAGGAATATCCATAATTGCCACCCAATTTTTCATACTTCTAGCGATAATCGATCGCTAGACAAATATCACCACACCTCCAAAGAAATTCTCGGCCCGAGAATCCCCATCACCTCCTCCCCCCAAATCAAGGAGTAGAATCTCAGGATCAGGAACCCAAAACCCGGATCCCAGAAGAAACCCTATCCCCACTCAGACGCCATCCCCATTCTATCCTCCATCCCCATTCGACTCACCCACTCCAAGTACATCAACACATACAAGAACAAGTTTTGCTGACGAACTAGCAGAATGACAAAGAATACAACACAAAAGAGAATTAAAAGAACACTACAAAGAAGAAGAAAGAAGACGCAAACAAGCCAAAGAATACCGTGCCAAAGTAGACCCATTAAACAACTACAAACTCCAAAGACTTAAAAACGCCCTCAAGCAACCGAGAGGACTTTCCGCATCAGAAGAAAACTTACTTACACACCATGAATACACCATAAATCAGGGAAAAACCCCCCCAGCAGATAACAACTCCGACGTCTATATAACAGATGACAACCAATCGGATCCCAATCCACAACCACCCGCATTACCCACACCAACTGTACCCTTAGCCCTACCGGCTCCTCCTGTACAATCACCACAACCCCCAGCACCACCACCGCCGCCACCACCCGGACAATTACAAATAATGGCCGCCGCACAAAACCCAAAGGAGTTAGGACTCCTCAAACCCATCGCCTTCGATGGAACTAGAAGACTGTTCGAAGATTGGATCTTCCAATGCGAAGTTTACGTACTTGCCAATGCAACAACGTACAACACCGATCTTGCTAGGACTCTATTTGTCCTTTCAACAATGCAATCAGGAGATGCCCGAGCCTGGGCTAGACAATACCTCCACGAGAGAAATGCCCAAACGCAACAAGGGCAACCCATAGCCATGGAGTCATGGGACAACTTCACTGCTCGACTTAGAGCCAACTTCACCCCAGCAGACGAACATGCGTATGTGCATACCAGACTTCAAACCCTGCACCAAGCAGGCAAGCCAATGACCAAGTTCAATGCTCAGTTCAAAGAACTTGTCCATCAAGCTGGGCTAAATGAAGATTGCACCTTGATCGATCTATACCGCAAAGCAATCAACCGCCGCATTGCCATGAAAATCGACAAATCAGAAAACCCTCTGACGACTATCGCTGCTTGGTACACCCAAGCCAATAAGCTCGATGACAATTTCCGCCAAATCAATGCCCTCTATGGCACTCCCAGAAACACGTTCCCCCAAAGGAACCAATACCAACCCAACCGTGGACCAAACCGCCCAAACAACAACGTGCCCTATGCACAATTCTATCAAAGAAGCAATGCTCCACGTTTCACCCCACGAGACCCACACACCATGGAAATAGACCATGCCGCAATGGAAGAAGGATTCGAAGATCCTTATCCTGAAATTCCACAACCAGAATATGCTGAAGAAAATTCCGCACAAGAACCATTGGAGTTAGATGCCGTTGTCACTGGACAACAAATGAAATCATACCAAAACCAGGAATGCTTCCGATGTGGAGCTAAAGATCATTGGGTCAGCAAATGCCCTCAACCACCGCCAGCCAGACGCTTCCCAGGAATGCGCACCAATCCTCCTTGCCCTGCAAGAAACCCCAACCGTCCCTTCCCTGGACAACAAAACACCCGTCCCGGAATTCCAAACCGGAACGCCCAACAATCACCGCAACACAAGTATTCCCTTGCTGTCGCAGAAGTCGCATCTCAGATGCGCCAAATGGTTGATGATCTTGACCCTGAACTCCAACAAGAACTCCACTCTGTGCTAGCCGAGGACCTGGAGATGTGTCCATTCCAGGATTTTTAAAAAGAAACACTGTCGACCGATGTGCCCCTGCACATTCCAGAACTCAGAAGGACATTTCGTACTATCACTCCCAGAAGGACACTTTCTCAATAAACTCTGTACAATTACGACTATCCCTGAATAAACGATCCCTTTTCTTACCCATCGAGATTTGGAGTGAACGGACATCAAAACCTGTGGCCATCACTGCTCTGATAGATTTAGGAGCCCAAGGGAACTTCATCTCCCACAAAGTCATTGAACGACATGGTTATCAAACCAAATGGCTGGACCAACCAATTCCACTCAGTAACGTTGACGGAACTGATAATCAACATAGCAAGATCCATGAATACATCAAAATCAGAACTATCATCGATGGAAGAGATTGCACGCTAGAAGCGTACGTCACAAATACTGGTGAGAAAGACCTCATCATTGGATTTCCCTGGTTGGAACAACACAATCCTGACATCAACTGGAAGACCAAGGCGTTTTCTTGGAAACCACAAATCGATCACCAAGACTTTTCCAAACTCCTCAGAACCCTACGATGACCTGTCAAACTCAACTCCATCACCATGGACATAATGGCTGGAAAGACCTCCCAACCCAAGGAAAACCCTGAGGAATACGTCAACCTATCAAACGTTGACCTTGACACCTTCTCTTTGGAAAGAGAAATGAATCCGATGCTTCTAACCCCATTAGAAGTAAACGCCAAAGCTACACATGCCACAACGCTCCACAATGAGCAACACAACCCGACAAAATCGGCAAACCAAAAAATAAACAACCAGAATCAAACAAGGAAATACCCAAGATCCCTCGAAGATTCGCCCGATGGGCTAGAATATTCAACAAAAAAGCCTCCGAACGATTCCCACCATCAAGAACGTTTGATCACAAAATTGAACTAAAACCAACATTCAAAGCAAAATCGATGAAACCTTATCAAGTGGCACCTGCCAAAGAAAAAGTGCTGAAGGAATTCATAGACGAAAACCTCCAAAAAGGCTACATCTGCCCTTCAAAATCCCCTATGGCATCACCCTTCTTTTTCATTGCCAAGAAAGGAGGAGACCTCCGACCCTGCCAAGACTATTGTTATCTAAACGATCATACCATCAAAAACGCTTACCCAATCCCCATGATTTCCTCCATCATGGACAAACTCAAAGAAGCTAAGTATTTCACTAAGCTCGATGTCCGCCTAGGATACAATAACGTCAGAATCAAAGATGGCAATCAATGGAAAGCAGCGTTCAAGACTCCCATGGGTCTTTTTGAACTGACTGTTATGTTTTTCGGACTCTGCAACAGTCCCGTGATGTTCCAACATATGATGGACACGTTATTCTCCGAAATAATGGAGAAAGGAGGAATCATCATCTACATGGATGATATCCTAATCTACGGTAAAACCCAGGAAGAAACCGACCGACTTACAGAAAAAGTACTACAAATCCTGCAGGAAAACGACCTCTACCTCAAAACGGAGAAATGTGAGTTCAACAAACAATGACTTGAATACCTCAGCATGATCATCATGCCAGACGAGATCAAAATGGATCCCGGAAAACTCAAAGGAATAGAGGACTGGCCAGTGCCAAAAACAGTCTGACACATTTGGAAATTCATCGGATTCTGTAACTTCTACCGGAAGTTCATCTGCAGCTACTCCCACCACACCAAACCCCTGAACCAACTCCTTTCCAAATCAAACAAATTTGAATGGAAAGAAGAGCAACAGAAAGCGTTCGAAATGCTCAAGAATGAATTCCTAAAGGAACCAGTACTCCTCATGCCCGACTCCACAAAACCCTTTGAAATAGAAGCTGATGCTTCTAAATTTGCATCAGGAGCTGTCTTGTATCAACACGACATCAACGGAATATGGAAACCCGTATCATTCTATTCAAAGATGTTCGGACCAGCGGAACGCAATTACGATATCTATGACAGGGAACTTCTCGCTATTATCTGAGCCCTTGAAGATTGGCGCCACTATCTCCTTGGCAGCCCCCATACTGTCCGTATCAGAACAGATCATCAAAATCTAACATACTGGCGCAAACCCCAGAAAATCAACCGCAGACAAGCACGATGGGTCCAGACCCTCACTGACTACAACTTCAAATTAGAACACGTCCCAGGATCAAAGATCCCTGCACCAGACGCCCTATCAAGACGACCAGACCACATTCCTGATGAGGATAACGATAATGAAGATGTCACCATACTCCCAAACAACCTCTTTGTTGCCACTGCTGACACAGAAGATCAAAACCTGATCACAATACTCCCAGAACACCTCTTTATCGCCACTATCGATATGGAACTCCAAGAAAGAATCACGGAATCACCCAAATACAACACTAGAACCACTGAAGCGTTCAAACTCCTAAAAGAAACCCATCCTAACGCCGCCGATAAAGACTTCGGAACAGTCCCGACCTCAAATGGTCCACTCCTCACGTTCCAAGAACATGTCATTATTCCAGAAGACCTCCAACTCAGACACGATGTCATCGCAAGATACCATGACCACCCTACACGTGGCCATCCTGGAGAACAGGAAACATACCGCCTCACCAAGAAAGAAGTATATTGGCCAGGAATGTCGATGTTCATAAAGAACTACGTCAAAGGCTGTCCAGAGTGTCAGCAACACAAGATCATACGCAGACCAGATCGTGCACCAACTCAACCGATCCCACCATCATCTTCCAAACGCCCATTTGCACAGATCTCATGGGATCTTATCACTGGTCTACCGCCTAGCGCTGGCCATAATGCGATATTGTCTGTGGTGGACCACAGCCTTACAAAGGGGGTAATTTTCATCCCAACCTCAGATCGATTAAACACCGATGACATCGGACAATTATTAATAGAAAAGGTCTTCACCAGATTCGGATTACCTGACAAAATCATATCAGATCGAGATCCCAGATTCGCTGCCAACTCCCTCCAACAACTAGCCAAACGCCTAAACATCCAACAAGCATTCTCAACTGCATACCACCCCCAGACAGATGGTTCCACCGAACAATACAATCAAGAAATCGAAACCTACCTTGCCATATACTGCACCAGAAACCCCCTTGACTGGTCAGAAACCCTCCCTATCGCCAAGTTTGCACACAACTCCAAAATACACGCCTCGGGGCAGAAATTGTTACCTGGGTTAGGGGTTCACTCTTGAGTAGCACGGGGTTTGACACAGGATGTCTATACAGACTTGGTCCTGTCCTACTAGGTGTGACTTGGAGACGACAGAGCACTATAGTCCAGCCGGTTTAAGGGCAAAGAGGTATAGGAGGCAAGAACTGTATAACACTAAGATAAGGATACAAGGTATTGTACTGTATCCTTATATACTTCTAAGTGTGGCTGTACTCCTACTATAATGGTTCGGACCAGGGTAACTATGAGTCAGAGATAAGAAAACATGAGGCGTATACTAAGAATAGTCCTTCTGATGTATACTACTGATAGTTTCATAGTGACATGGGAATGTGAACTAAAAGTAACCGTCCTTCTGATGGGGTTTCTGATAACATTAGGTCCATTTCTAGAGTTGTTTTCCATACAACTTGTTAGTTTCCTTCTTCCGGGTACTCGGCTAGGTAATTTGGTTCATAGTAATCAATCTGTGGTGGGTCGGTGGAGTCTGGTCTGGGGGGAATGACGGGGGAGAAGGTGGGAGTGGGAGTTCTGTGAAGATCAAGTATGGTGGCGGTTTCTGGGGATGGGGGTTGTCCTGGGTAAAAGATGTCATATAGGAGGCGTCTGAAATGGGGACTTTCGATCCTTTCTTCTGGTGGGGTGATTTGGTTTGCTTCAGAAGGAACTGCATGGTTCTCCTGTGATGTTTGATTCGGCCACGTCATTGTAGCACTCCTCGTAGTAATCGTCATGGGTGAGGTCGATGTATCGATGGTGAGTTGTGGGAATGGTCGAGGGACGGGTTGTAGGATTTCTGGAGTAGGGGGTGTGTCGAGTCTTTCGACTTGGGCATTCGGTCCATTTATGGCGCGGTTGGAAGACAGCGCAATGGGGGTATCTATATTTGATGCAGTCGTAGGAGTAGTGCCCTGGGGCATATTGCTTGCATCCGAGGCAGGCAAATTGGGGGCAATCCATGGCCCAGTGTCCTGTGTGTCTGCATTGGATGCAGACTGATCTGTCGGTGGTTTGGGGGTTGGTTCGTGGGTGAATGGGGTTGGGGGAGTTCCAAATCAGGACGTTGTTACTGGCGATGGTGTGGGTGGTGTCCTTGGTGGGGGTGAGAAGTCTGAAGGGATTTCTGACACTGGTGGGCTTTCTTCCCTTGTTGGGGACGGTGGTGATGATAGCGGCAGTGGTTGTCGTGGTAGTGGTGGGGATGGTTGCGGTGGGGGGCTGCGAGGTATGTACCTCATCTCGTTTGGGTAGGTTCTTCGACACCTCGGACATGAGGCCCAATCTTGAGTGGAGAAGTCGCTCGAGTGATTCTGCCCAGGTGCATTGCGTATTGTACACAGTAGCGAGAGCCTTAGTCTGTCATACGTGGTGGGTATAGTCGTACCAGAGTTGTCGGTTGTATTCTGAAATTGAAGTGTGTTCCAATTTAGTTGTAAAGGCTCCGTCGGTGGCAGCCTTGCGCAGATCTCCGTCAGAAGGGTGATCTGGTCCATATGATTGTACTCCAGCTGTATGGTATCTAAGGGAGGCGGCTGGGGTGGCTGTTGGTTCTGGGGTGTCGTTGGGGTTGGGGGTCTCGTCCCTGAGGGAGGCGTATGTTGCGGCGAAGGTGTGAGAGGGGGTGTAGGGAGACAGGGCCAGAATGGGAGTTGTTTGAAGTGTGGTATGTTCGACACTTGCATTGTTTATAATGACGACGGAGGATGATGAGGAGGTTGGTGAAGGTGTTGTTGAAAAAGGGGGAGTAGTTTGGGGGCAAGTGAGGTCGAGGTTCATGGGCATCTTTTAAGTACGTTTGGTGTGGGAGCAAAGTTGTCTTTGGTTGGTTCTAGTGTTTTAAGGTCCGGTCCGGTCCGGTCTTTTGCCTCATTGGTGATGCAACTGGGACCAGGACCAGTTGATGTCAAGAATGATTTCATAAAAACTGGACCAAGACCGTGATCAACCGGTCTGTAGTGGTTTGGTTGAAGCTCAATAACCGGTTGTAACAGGTCTTTCCAGTAACCAGTTGATAACCAGTCTCAACTGGTTTATTTTCAGTTGCAACCGGTTCTACGTACCAAGTAGGGCAATGTAATCTAGCAAACCTTCAAGAAAAGTCCCCCAGTTCATATGCATGCCCAGCTTCCTCAACATCTGCAACCAGAAGGTCCTTGTATTCCTCAACATCCACCTGCTCGATCTCGCTAGTGTTCCATGCCGCTACATCAATGATGTGCTGACGCCAAGCAAATTTCATAAGTTGGAGTTCCTCGAATCGTGTGGCACCAAGTTGAGCATGCCAGTCTGTTGCCACCTGTTTGCTGGCAGAGAACAGACGTTCGCAGGGGACAGATGAGGCTTGACAGGGAAGAATATCGAGGGCAATCCATCCAAGAGTCGGGTAGATTCGGTGATTTACATACAGCACAAGAACGTGAGACATGAGCGAGTAGTCGAATATCAATGAACGTACCTGCCAATACTCGACAACATCCATGTCTGGTGTCGCGTCTTCCGCTAGGTCACCCAGATAGCGGCCCAATTCTGCAACCCAACCCTCCTCACCACATGCCAGCAGTGTTTGTTGATGTTGATCGAAGCCTGTCAGAGATGATGATCTTGACGTCGACGGTGGGGTCAGTGCAGCTGAAGTTGTTGCCAATGGACGGGGCTGTGTTTCCCAGTATTCCTCCATCTGGTTTTAATCAGTGGCATGCTTATGTGAAAGTATTACAAACGTACCGTAGTTTCTAAGATCTTGCGTGCCTCAGCCTGCCAGTTCTTTGCATGGATATTCCCAGCTGCAAGCACCGCCATCTCCTTGTCCTCACCACCCCATGCATGCTTGATGTAGTTAAGTTTGTAGTACGGATGAAGAACTAAATGTACATAATATGAGTCTGTTCAATGATAATAGGTATTACTTACTGAGAGCCAGGATGTAGCTCAGTTTCTCATCAAATCGACAGTAGTACTTGTTGAGTTTCATGAGGCCATCATTGATCGCGTCCTTGTAAAGAGCGTATCGGGGGTCGTCACGTTTTGCCTCCCATGCTGTCTGAAGCTCTTCAATTGCAGGCAGTGCGCGCCATAAGGTGGGTTGCTTTTCGGAAGAGAAATATTGCTGTATGCGATTAGAATCCTGTGGATTGCGATGTAAACAATAGAAAGTAAATAAAACTCAAATGGGAACGTACCTCGAGAATCGACTTCGCATCAAGGACTCTGTTCCAGTCAGGATCACGGATCTTGAATGCGGACCAGGGGATTTTCTTGAAAATTCACCCATCACAACGAAGAACAGTGATCGGTCCATATAATTCATCAGCTGCCACTACAAACAGCTTTATTGACTGAATGGTAACTGGGTGAGCATTCACGAAGACTATTGAGGGCAAATACACACCTGGCAAAGATGATACGCGCGGTCAAGCATGTTGTAGGTGGATCCCCAGTGGATGTTGCTATGCAGTGGGATCACAAGCACGGTAGTGATCCCGGACTCAATTTGAACCTTTTCAAAGTATTCAATACGCTGTCCTGAGCATTGGATCTGTTGAGAAGGGCCCGGGAGTCAGACTACAAGTTAAAGTCCTGCTTGCTTGACTAACCTTGACAGCGAGAGTGCGAATGGTGGCAATCACATCGAGCAATCCTCCAAGGACTCGGTTGTCAGGTAGGTCAGGATCGTACTCCCAAATAGCCATCGTCGTCTTGATGGCAGCTATTTTTGTGATGTGTCCCATTACATCAACATTGCCAAGGTTGACAACATGTCCGAGGCACCTGGAACGACTAAGCAGCGCTCCCAAGTTATGCAACTGGGGACTCACATGAGTTGGTTCTCATGAGCATTCCAAGTTGGGAGGCCTCGAGACTCATGCAGCCGTTGGACTGTCTGGCAAATCGTTCCATTCACTGATGTGTTATCCAGGGTAACACATTGGAGCTATGAGGTCATGAGGTCAGAACCAGGTGATTCATCGTACCAAATTTGGAGTACTTTTGATCCTTTCTGACTAGTGATTCCTACATGGTCACACAGCCCCATGAAATACCGACCCAAGTTGTTCCCATCATGTCCGTCTGAAACCCCCTGAAACGCCACGACTTCAGAACGCAATGCCCACTTGCCTTCCTTCACATCAATCCAGTGCGCAGTCATTCCCAAGAACGATGCCTTTGTATTATCTGCTGACCATCCATTGGCGGTTGTTGAGACCTTGCCAGGTGCGGCCTGAACCCTGGTTAGTATTTGTTCACCGTCTCTGAGTGCTCTTACTAATGATTATATCTTCCCGCAGTTGCTTCAACCACCTCATGCATTCATTGTGGATATAAACACCAACATCGTGACTACTGGGTAGCTCAGAGGACTTGGTCTTCGGCCGCATTGAAACAAGACAATTCCTGAACAGTTTGTTGCTTGTGACAGCCAGTGCCTGCAAGTTTATATTTGTAAGTGTAGCTTGTTGTACCTCATACAGATTGCTTACCTGGTCATCACAAGCAACAAACTGGGCCACAGCATGCAGTGTCCCTTCTCGTGTGAAGCCTTCGGCGTGATTCACCACCACGATATCATCCAAGCTCGACTGCGACTTCGCTTTTTTTGCCTTCTGCTGTGCTTCTACAATCTTTGGAGGGATTGCGTGATGATTCAGAGGTATGTCGGCTTTCTCACATCTCGCTTTGTATATCTCGTAATGCTTCTGACAGTGTTGGCGCAACGTTGAGTTACCACCCGTCAAAAAACACTTCCGGAGTCCAGCCACTTCAACGTGTCTTTCATCGCCTCTGATAATGGGTAAGTTCTGTGATTATTTCATGATATAACGACAGAAACTTACTTGCATGAAATACACCAGCGCCCACTCAGCATCGTCACTTGGTTACCTTTTTTAAAGTTCACCTTCACCCGCTTCGAGAACATCAAATCCAAGTCCTTCATCGTCTCACCCTTTGTGGCCAACTCCTCTCCAATGGTGCCCTGGTGTTGCTCCTCAAGATCACTCCCCTGCTTCAGTTTGTCAACAAGGTATGTGTAATGTTGCATAAACAGAAACGTGCCTCAATGCCCCGTTCAGCCTGAGGTTCTTGTGCAGCAGCCCCACTCTCGATAAGTTCAGGCTCGTCAGAGTCCTCACTGCTACTCTCCTCAACTGTCTCCAGAAGCTTGACAGCTTTCTTCCCCCTCCCCTTTCGCTTCTGTCGCTTACGTGGCTGTTTCTGAACCTCATCCTCATCAGATGAACTTTTACTTTCATCTGAGTCGCGAGCCTGCTGTTTACGGCTGGTTGTCTTCTGGCCACAAGGTGCCCTTGCTGCTTGACCCTTCTTTGATGCCGTTTTAGAGTTTTGGGCTTTGGGAGGCATGATGGGGCAATGTGATGATGGGTTGTTAGTTTGTCATGCTTTTTTTTTTGTTGTTTGGTTCCGAATCCGTTGCATGGTATGGTACAGTTAGCTTGACCTGACTTCTACATATAGCCTTTTTGTCGCCTACGTACACTCTGGTCACCAACTTCAAAACATCACTAGCGGTTCGGTCAAAGACCGGTTTCAACCGGTCTTTGAGTGGTTGAGTTAAATGATGCAGCACTGTGAGACTGCAACCGATGTTTACAAAAGACCGATGCAACCGCAACCGACGGTCCGGTCCTTTTACGGTCCGGTCTGGTTGGGTTCTGGTCTTTTTCCAGTCCATAGGACCGGACCTCAAAACACTAAGTAGCAAGTGTCAATCTTCATCGCTGCTGCTTGCATTTTAATGAAGGTGTCAGGCTTGCTGTTGGGCTGATTGGACAGAATGTCCTGGATGCGGTCAGGGAGGCCTTTGTAGTAGCAGTGACAAAATACTTTGTCACCCCAGCAGAGTTGGCCAGCTAGGCAGACAAAATTGATGTTGTAAACAGCGATCTTCTCATTGTAGCACATTTGGAGGGAGTTGAGCTGCTCAGCAGCTTCTCCAGTCAGATCCACAGGACCAAAATTGGTCTGCAGTTCCAGGGTGAACTTGTTAGGGGAAGTAGAGTGCCAGAACCAAGTTGATATTCAGGTGGTGAATACAATTGACACCCACACTACTTATATACATAGTGGTCTGCACACAGACCGGGTAGCCAAACACTACGTAGCTACTAGAATATAATGTACACAAACAATATACAAACAATGTCAGTTGTATGTGGATCAGACTTGGGGATAGGGGTGGCCAAAGGCTGAGGCTGGGCTTAGGGGTCAGGTATTGGCTAGAGAGGCTGAGCCCGGACACCCAACCACAGACCCCTAGATGTACCTTGTGTAAGGGGGTGTATGCGATGCTAGTCCCCTTACACCAGCCCCCTCTTAAGAGTTGATGACCTGGTGACTCAGTTCTTTTGTCCTAGGCAGCATGAGCCCAATGACCATCCATGAGCCAAATGACAAGCCCATCCTCTAGAAGGGAACAGGCAAAGTTAAGACAGGCCAGGTAGGTGGTGGGCAGAAGTCCCTGGCCCCAGGTCAAGATGATGCTGTCAACCTCCATCAGGGTCAAGGCTGGGGTAGGGGTGGCACTTCCCATCCAGACTGATGGGACTCTGGGAGTAGACCTGCTGGAGGGGGTAGAGATGGGCATAGGTAAGTTACATGATGGTTGCCAAGAAACTATGGGCAAGCGCATAGGAGTGGGGGTAGATGTGGCCATGTGCATAGTAGTTGACAGAGCACCAGCTGGGGTAGAAATCATAGGGGGAGTGGGAGTGACAGAAAAGGCCTGTGAGGAGGACCATGTGCCCGGATGCACCCAGTCGGGGGCTAGGGTAGCAGAGCCAGGGGTAGCGGGGTCCACATGGGCTGGAGCAGGAGCCTGGGCTGCTCCAGGAGCAGACAGTCCAGGGGCCGCTGGGGCAGGGCCGGAAGCTGCCATTGTCTTCTCCTTCTTTGTCTTGGGGAGATGGATGCACTTGTGTGCAATCCACTTACCTAATACCATGAGGGCATCACTGAGTTGCTGCTCGGTCCCCCTGATAGAGACATGATGCTCATCGGCACCATCTGTGGCCACTGAATAGACCTGGAGGTGAGTGCTGCTGATGTCTGTGACCTGTTTAAGGCCACGGCCACCACAGCCAACCATGTGCCTACCCATATCATCGGCGATGACAAGGGTGGCCTGATAGCAATCAGCCTTGTCGTCCTGTGGGTAGTGAGCCGACAGCAGGAGGGCAGTAGAAGTGCCCTTGACTGCAGGGCAAGTGGGGCCCGGGCGGTTAGGAGTGTGTGGGACACCCACAGGGATCCATGAGCAACCCTTCTGGGTAGTAGCTGCTTGAATGACAGCTGGGGTAGGACCAGTAGCAGCCATTGAGGTACGATCCTTGAGGATGTGCAGGCAGGATGAGAGCAAACTGATTGATTGGTTAAGCTTGCCAATCCGGGCCAATAAGGCCTGAGTATCCTCACCTGAACACAAGGGTCCTGCTGAGGCAGGGGCCATTGTTGGTGGGGTGGGCACAGTCAGTTTCTGCTTGCCTGAGGACTTTTGGCAGGGCATACTAGCATTAGAGCTGAGAAGACAGGGTAGGTGGGGTGCAGAGGGCTAGATTGGCAAGTCTGCGTAGAGACCCAAATATTCTGTTAGGGGGAGTAGAGTGCCAGAACCAAGTTGATATTTGGGTGGCGAATACAATCGACACCCACACTACTTATATATATAGTGGTCTGCGCACAGACTGGGTAGCCAAACACTATGTAGCTACTAGAATATAATGTACACAAACAATATACAAACAATGTCAGTTGTACGTGGATCAGACTCAGGGATGGGGGTGGCTGAAGGCTGAGGCCAGGCTTAGGGGTCAGGTATTGGCTAGAGAGGCTGAGCCCAGACACCCAACCACAGACCCCTAGATGTACCTTGCATAAGGGGGTGTGCATGATGCTAGTCCCCTTACAGAACTGGTCCCAGTCCTCAATCCAGTCATGCATTATTCCATGGTTGTCAGCCTCAGCAAGGCCAATTTTGAAGTATTGCTGTGCCATGCCTGTGAGGTATGTCAATGCAAAGTTGACCTTGGTGGCAGGGATAGTGAACTGGGCTGGGTTAGTATGGAAATAGAGTCAGCATTGGAAGAGGAAGGGTTTGAGTTTGGCAGGGTCAAAACCTGTAAAGATGTCAGGTTTGTGAGCTTTGGTACGGGGAGTTTGGGGAGGCTGTTGTTAGGGGAATAAGGGGCCTGGAACCAAGTTGATAATCAAGTGAGGGGCTTCACCCCCCAACCTGTACCTATATACTACAGACAGTGCTATAAATACTACAGAATGTCCTGGAACATCAGAGAACAACTATTTACAGCACAAGATCAAGTTCTATCTAAGAATACCCATCAAGTAACCTACATCAGAAGAGGAGTAAGAATAGATGAGCAGCAACCCATTACACCGGTTAGATACACTGGGTGATTGGTATGCTAAGCTCGCTAGGATTGGGATCTGGCTACCCAGCTGTCCCCTTACAGCTGTGGGGCTTGAGAGTTCCCACGGCTGTCCATTTGATTGGCTATGCATTGGAAAACTTGGAGCAGGAGTCTATCATGGTCATCTCAGTTGTTGCCAGATGGGATGTTGTTGTTGTTGTCGCCATTGTCTGATGGTTCATTGTCACCTGGGAGCCTGTCCCCATTGTCAGGATAGTCATCAGGATCACCAGGGTTGCTGGGATCAGGATTGGGGTCAGGGCCTTTGTTGGGGCCATTGGGGGTCTGGAATAGTGAGGGTTGTATATCTTCGGAAAACCGGTCTGGAATTGAGGGCACAACTGATTGTTGGCAAGAGTGAGAAGCCCTCAGGGAGTCTGGTTGCAGTTCCTCAGAAGGAGGTTGTTGAGTTATGCATTTGCTACAGCAAGCAGCTGGATTTGCCAGGGTGTGGGAGTGGGTGACTATTCAAGAGACCATGGTTAGAAAAATTCAGAGTGTGGTGGACAGGAGGAGTTTGAGTCTGATAATACTGTTAGAGCTGGTGCGGATCAGGACCGAAGTGGAGGGTTGGGGTGGTATCCTTGGTATAAGGTAACTGGGGGACAGGGCAAAGTCAGTATGTAGACTCTGGGACCAAGGCAGAGTACTTTGGGTGGGGAGTTGGACTTGCAGCCTCAGTGTATGTGCTGTGTCCTCCTGCTGTCCTAGTCTGTATTTCAGGAAGTCAGAGCTGAAGCGGAGTGAGGCAGAAGAGAGGAGAGGATATGGAACAGGGAGCTGGTCTGCTGCTCGATTTGATTATCAGACTGAGGAGTACAAGTCAAGTACCTATGGTATATATACTACTGGTCTTATGAACTATGGCTTGTACTGACTACAGACAGAGCAAAGTAGAGACCAATATGGTTACAAATGGATTACAAATGGATTACAAATGGAGTGGAGACCAGTACAGGTATGGAGACTGATAATGTCTCTTGGTTATGGACAGAGAATGGAGAACTGGAAAGTAGCACTGAGGGTCAGGTGACCATGGCATGTGTGGAGATGGTTGTGTGATCGGGGCAATGGGTTATGGTTGTTATCAGAATTCCATCAGAAGGACAGTTATTTTTAGCTACATTTCCCATGTCACTATGAAACTATCAGTAGTGTACATCAGAAGGACGATTCTTACCATATGCCTCATGTCTCTTATCTCTGACTCATAGTTACCTTGGTCCGGACTATTATAGTAGGAGTATAGCCACACTTAGAAGTATATAAGGATACAGTACAATACCTTGTATCCTTATCTTAGTGTTATACAGTTCTTGCCTCCTATATCTCTTTGCCCTTAAACCGGCTGGACTATAGTGCTTTGTCATCTCTAAGTCATGCCTAGTAGGACAAGACCAAGTCTGTATAGACATCTTGCCACGAATGCCATGCTACTCAAGAGCAAACCCCTAACCCGGGTAACAAAACACTAAGATACTCTGCTGCTTATCTCTTGCTTGCCCTCTACTCTACTCTGTTCTGCCGATGTACTGAACATGTCAAGGTACCCTGGTCATTCAAAACAACATACGAAAGAAAACCACCTCTCTGTGTAGCTATCGCTACATCCCTCAACCTCTCCCCGCCAGAAGATCTGGCTTACCTACTCATTTTCGTTTTCACTTCTACCGCCACCCTCATCGCCTACCAAATCATCACCCTAGAACTCAAACGCATCACGTGCCCCTGCCACTGCTGTGTCGTCAGATCGTGGAACCTATATTCAGGAATATCCATAATCGCCACCCAATTCTTCATACTTCTAGCGATAATTGATCACTAGACAAATATCACCACGCCTCCAAAGAAATTCTCGGCCCAAGAATCCCCATCACCCCCCCCTCCCAAATCGAGAAGCAGAATCTCAGGATCAGGAACTCAAAACCCAGATCCCAGAAGAAACCCTATCCCTGCTCAGACACCATCCCCATTCTATCCCCCATCCCCATTTGATTCACCTAAACCACGTGCATCAACATCCATTCAACTAGTCCCAACAACATCATCAAGTTTCTCAGCTGCATTAGCCGAAAAACAAAGACAACGTGAAGAACAAGAAAAACGCGATATCATCGCAAACCAGCTTTCCCCACTTGAACTTAAAAGACTTCAACAAGCTGTACAACAACCAAGAGAACTCACAGGTTCTGAAGAGAATCTCCTTTCAAGACACGAAGCCTTTGTCAAACTCAACCGAGGAAAAACTCCCATAGATAACGATTCAGACATCTACATAACAGACGACAACCAATCAGATCCCGATCCACAACCACCTGCATTACCCATCGCACCCTTAGCCCTACCAGCTCCTCCTTTGCGACCAACACAACCACCATCACCACCACCGCCACCACTACATGGACAATCACAAATAATAGCCGCTGCAGCTACCCCAAAGGAGTTAGGACTCCTCAAACCCATCGCCTTCGATGGAACTAGAAGACTATTCGAGGATTGGATCTTCCAATGTGAAGTTTATGTGCTCGCTAATGCGACCACTTACAACACCAACCTCACTAGGACCCTATTTGTCCTTTCGACGATGCAATCAGGAGATGCCCGAGCCTGGGCTAGACAATACCTCCACGAGAGAAATGCCCAAACTCAACAAGGGCAACCCATAGCCATTGAATCATGGGACAACTTCACCGCTCGACTTAGGGCCGACTTCACCCCAGCAGACGAACATGCGTACATGCATACCAGACTTCAAACCCTGCACCAAGCAGGCAAACCAATGACTGAATTCAATGCTCAGTTCAAAGAACTCGTCCGTCAATCCGGACTAAATGAAGATCGCACATTGATCAATCTATACCGCAAGGCAATCAACCGTCGCATTGCCATGAAAATCGACAAATCGGAGAACCCTCCGACAACTATCACTGCTTGGTACACCTGAGCCAATAAACTCGATGACAATTTCCACCAAATCAATGCCCTCTATGGCACCCCCAGAAATACATTTCCCCAGAAGAACCAATACCAACCCAACCGCGGACTAAGCTGTCCAAACAACAACGTGCCCTACGCACAATTCTACCAAAGGAGCAATGCTCCACGATTCACTCCACGTGACCCACATGCCATGGAAGTAGACCATGTCACAATAGAAGAAGGATTTGAGGATCCTTATCCCGAAATCCCACAACCAGAATATACCGAAGAAAACTCCATACAAGAACCATTGGAGTTAGATGCCGTTGTCACCAGACAACAAATGAAATCATACCAAAACCAGGAATGCTTCCGATGTGGAGCCAAAGATCATTGGGTCAGCAAATGCCCTCAACCACTGCCAACTAGACGCTTCCCAGGAATGCGCACCAATCCTCCTCGTCCTGCGAGAAACCCCAACTGTCCCTTTCCTGGACAACAAAACACTCGTCCTGGATTTCCAAACCGGAACGCCCAACAATCACCGCAACGCAAGTATTCCCTTGCCGTTGCAGAAGTTGCATCTCAGATGCGCCAAATGGTCGATGATCTCGATCCTGAACTCCAACAAGAACTCCACTCCGCGCTAGCTGAGGACCCGGAGATGTGTCCATTCCAGGATTTTTAAAAAGGAACGCTGTCGACAGATGTGCCCCTGCACGTTCCAGAACTCAGAAGGACATTTCATACTCTCACTCCCAGAAGGACATTTTCTCAATAAACTCTGTACAATTACGACTATCCCTGAATAAACGATCCCTTTTCTTACCCATCGAGATTTGGAGTGAACGGACATCGAAACCCGTGGCCATCACCGCCCTGATAGATTCAGGAGCCCAAGGGAACTTCATCTCCCACAAAGTCGTTGAACGACATGGTTATCAAACCAAACGGCTGGACCAACCAATTCCACTCAGTAACGTTGACGGAACTGATAATCAACATGGCAAGATCCATGAATACATCAAAATCAGAACCATCATTGATGGAAGAGATTGCACGCTAGAAGCGTACGTCACAAATACCGGTGAGAAAGACCTCATCATCGGATTTCCCTGACTGGAACAATACAATTCCGACATCAACTGGAAGACCAAGACGTTTTCTTGGAAACCACAAATCAATCACCAAGACTTTTCCAAACTCCTCAGAACCCTACGACGACCTGTCAAACTCAACTCCATCGCCATGGACATAATGGCTGGAAAAACCTCTCATGTTATGATCCGTGCTCCTTCTGTATCCGAGGATAACTGGAGACGGCCTTCAATCACTCTACAAGGTGTCTGAGACGGTTGGCCTTATAGAGCTTAGTGGATCGCGCTCAATGAGATAACGAGGGAAGACGCCAAGTCAAGGCAGAGAGGTAAACGACCGCTGTTAACAGGATTAAAGCTTGAGGCTTTAATCTCTACTTGTACAGGCCTTATATACCTATGAGATGCTATATACTCGTTATAGGTTACTTGGCTGTTCTACTGGTCGTGCGCAGTCCTGACCATGATGCACATCCTGGCTGATGGCATCCTAGCATTATTTATATTACAATGAGTCAGTACTCTCGCTACTGCTGTGCGATGTTCCATCGCTTTCCTCTGACTCATAATCTCCTTCTCCCGATTGTATCTCCATGGAGTCTTCTCCATTCTCGCTCTCCATTCTCTCGGTGCTTCCATCCGTATCGGAGGTTGGATCGGTTGATCCATGGTTATCTTCCTCGTCCTCGGGGTATTCCAATATATCCTCCAAGGTTATCTCCATTCCTGCTTCTCTCGCCAGGTCCTGCATGGCGGTGTAGTATTCCCCTTCCTCGTCTTCGTATTCTTGTGCCCGTAGTTGGTCTGTAGTCTCCTGTACCCATCTTGTAAAGTCGAACAGTAATTCTTGTTCCTCCCGGTCTGGACTGTTCATAACATTATCCCCTTCGTAAGGTCTGATGTCCTCATCAGACATATCCTCAGTATAGTCCGACAGGCTCTCCTGTAATATTTGATTCGGCGATGGGGTCCCAGTCGAAGTATGGGTCGGGTTCTGGGGAGTCGCTTCGGTAGCTTGGTGGTCTGGGGATGGCGGGTCTTGGGTGAGGTCGATGACGATGGGTTCTCTGGAGTGAATGGTGGCGGGTGTGCCGAAGGATCGATTCAGGAAGTCGGTGGCTTCCACTAGCAGATGTGGTGGTGGCGTTGGTGGTCGGAATGACGACGGGGGCATTTTGAATTTGGGTGCGGAGGGGTCTGGCTGAAGCGGGGCGCTGCTCGGTGCTTGCAACAATGTGTCGAATATTGTTGTTTGTGGTTTCGCGTGTGAGGGATCGAGCTCTGCTTGGTATTCCTCGTGGGCGGCGATACAGGCCAGGTACCATACTTGCGGGTTGATGCTGGTAAGGGTTTCTCTCGCAGTGCTTCTCGTAATGGCCTGGGGCAATCTTTCGACAATATCGACATTGGTAGCGCGGGCATCCTGCTTTGATATGGCCGAATCGACGGTAGCAATTGCAGCGAGTTCGGGTGGTGGATAAGTGAGTGGTGGTAGTCCCGATGGGGGCGTCATTAGAAGCAGATATAGTTTGTACAACACTTGATGGTTGGTTACTCGTATCCACCATGGGAGGGTTGGAAGGTTGGGTGGTGGTCCCGATAGGTAGGATAGGGCGGTCCTGACTTCCGCTTCCATTGCTCGGGCTTGGGATCGGACTCTCGAACGGGAATTCAGTGAGAGCGGTTGATAGCATGGCAGAAATGGTATTGCGGTCCTGTTCCTCTGTTGCGCTAGAAAGAATAGTGGCGCATAGTTTTTCGAATTCTGTTGCTCGGTCGTGGACGAGGCGCTTGTGATACAGAAGAGCAGTAAATGTCTTCCAGCAGGTGTCAACCAGGGGTACCATCGCTGGACTGCGTTTAAGACGGGTTCCGGTAATATGAAAGGGAACTTCGTGTAGAAGGATGGATCGTATCTCGGGTTGGTTGGAGGGAAGGAAGGTATGCCGGATGATATAAGGACTGTTGGTCCTGTCTGGTTGGTCGTCAACGGTATTGGTGGCAGGGTTAGGTTGGCTATTTCCTTCGACGCGGTTCGCCAGGGATATGATTCTTTCCCGGATGAGAAGGCGTCCATCGTTGTCTGGCTCTGGGAGGTCTGGAGTGGTTGCTCGAGTGTTGGGTGGTTGGGTCATTGGTGGGGTTGTCTAATTTGTGGGCCCTTTTATATTCTTCAATGACTTCCTTGGCGTTCTCCAGGTTTGCTTCTGGCTCCCAGGAATCCTCGGTGGGAAGGTATCCTTTCCATCTGACTAGGAATTGATACTTGTTTCGGAATTTTCTGTGGCGCAGTATTGACTCGACCTCGTATTCTTCTTCTCCATTTACAAGGTCGGGTGGTGGGGCTGTGTTGTATTCCCCATGTGTGTCGTTCTCTTCTGCAGGCATTAGGAGGCTCGCATGGAACTTGTTGTGGATCTTCCATTTGATGGGTAATTTTAGTTCATAGGTTACAGGTCCGAGTTTTCTTGTTATGGTGAAGGGACCTTCTCGGCGTTGGGCCAGTTTCTTTGAGGCATACTGAATTGGGAGGTTGCGGTTGTCGAGCCAAACCTTCTGTCCAACTTTTAGATTGATATCTGGCCGGTTATATCTTGCAGCCATTTTTAGTCTGGCTTGTTCATGCACAGCTTGGGCTTCTTGGCGTATCTTGGCGAGGTATTTAAACTTCTCTCCTATTGCTGGAATGTTCGTTGGCTCCTCGGAGGTCGGAAATCCTTTGGGGCTTGATCCATAGAGGAGTTCAAATGGGGTATGTTGGTGTTCGGCATGTGTTTTCGAGTTGTGGACATATTCCAGGAGTGGGAGTGCCTTTACCCATTTGTTCGGGTTCGATGAGCAATAGATGCCAAGGTAGAGTTCTATTTCTTGATTAAATCGCTCTGTTTGTCCGTCTGTCTGGGGGTGGTAGGCGGTAGAGAGTGCTTGTTCGATTCCGAGTTGTTTGTAGAATTCTTTCATGGATTTGGCAGCGAATCTGGGGTCGCGATCACTGAGAACTTTCTCGGGAAGGCCAAATCTAGAGAATAGCCGTTTGATAAGAATTTCGGCGATCTTGTCCGCGTTGGCGGTTTTCGCAGTAGGTTCTAGAATTATCCCCTTCGTAAGCTGGTCGACCACGACCAGTATAGAATCATGGGGTCCGTCCGGGGGTAGGTCTGTGATAAGATCCATCGAGATGTTCGAGAATGGACGGGTGGAACGGGGTCCAGGGATAGGTTGAAGCGGTGGTTTTAGGGGGTGGCGATTGATCTTGTATTGTTGGCAAGCACCACATCCTTTGACGTAGTTTTTGACAAATGATCGCATCCCGGGCCAGTAGGCGTATTCCTGGAGTTTTCTAGTTGTTTCTGCGATTCCAGGGTGTCCTGCGGTAGGTGAGTCGTGTACTCTTTGCAGTAAGCGGCGTCTGAGGTGTAAATCTTGTGGTATAAATAGCTTTCCTTGGACGCGTGGGTGTCCTGAGTCGTCTTCTTGGGCGATGTCGGTCTGTTTCTTCTTCTTCCACAGCTCTTTTATTTCCTTTTTAGTGTTTTCGTCGATAATATGGATATGTTGTGGCTGTTCTGGGGTGAAGAATTTGTCAGGGAGTGCAACGACCTGTTTGTTGTCTCTTGTCTTGGGTTCATGATCGGGTCGTCTGGAAAGGGCATCTGCTGGTCCGTTTTTCTTTCCAGGGATATGTCAGATTTCGATGTCAAATCGTTGCATGTAGGCAATCCATCGGGCTTGTCTTCTGCTGAGGTCTTCAGGTTTTCTCCAGCGGCGAAGGTTGTCGTGATCTGACCATATGATGGTCTTGTGTGATGATCCTTCTATGTGGTGATGCCATTCTTTGAGTGCTCGGATAATGGCGAAGAGTTCCTGTTCGGAGCAATGATAGTTACGTTCGGCTGGTGAGAATCCTTTCGAGAAGTATGCGACTGGGTGTTTAACTCCATTGTCGTCGCGTTGAAGTAGGACTGCTCCTGATGCAAATAGTGATGCGTCGCATTCGATTTCGAAGGGTTTGTCTCGGTCGGGGACCATTAATACCGGTTCGCTTTGGAATTTTCTCTTGAGAGTATCGAAGGCGTTCTGGCATTCTTCTGTCCATTCGAATTTCTTGGTTTTGGACATTAGGGCATTGAGAGGTTTTGCCCATGTGGCGTATTGGTGTATGAATTTTCGGTAGAAGTTGCAAAATCCTATGAATTTTCGTACGTCGCGTGGGGTAGTTGGTGTTGGCCATTCAGCGATGCCTTTGAGCTTTGCTGGGTCCATCGAAACTGAGTCGGGAGTGATAATAACTCCTAGATATTCGAGTCGTTGTCGTTCGAATTCGCATTTCTCGGTTTTGAGGTATAGATCGTTGTCCTTGAGTATTTTGAGTACTTCTCTTGTGAGGCATCGAAGTTCTTGTTTTGTTTTTGCGTGAATGAGGATGTCGTCCATGTAAACGATTACTCCTCCATTGTCGATGAGTTTTCGGAATAATGAGTCCATCATGGTTTGGAATGTTGCTGGGGAGTTACACATTCCAAAGAACATGACTGTGGGTTCGAATAATCCTCGGGGTGTCCTGAAGGCTCCTTTCCATTCATCTCCTTTGCGTATGCGGATGTTGTTGTATCCTGCTCGTACGTCGAGTTTGGTAAAGTATTTCGATCCTCGGAGTTTGTCGAGAATATGAGAGATGAGGGGAAGGTTGTATGCATTTTTGACGGTATGCTCGTTGAGGTACCTGTAGTCTTGACAGGGGCGTAGTTTTCCATCTTTCTTTCCTACGAAGAAGAAAGGTGATGCCATTGGCAATTCGGATGGTCGAATGTATCCCTTTTGAAGGTTTTCTTCTAGGAACGTGTCGAGTTCCTTTTCTTCATTGAGGGAGAGTCGGTAAGACTTCATGGCAATTGGTTTGAATGATTCCTTGAGTTCAATTTTGTGATCCCATGGTCGTTGTGGGGGGAATCGTTCGGCTTGTTTCTTGCTAAATACTGGGAGGTATTCGTGGAATTCCGTGGGTACGACTTTTCTTGGGTCGTCATTTTTCTTTTCTCCGTGTTGTACGGCGAGGAATTGTGATGCGGAGGCTTTGAAGTTGATTTCTTCGAAACTTGTGGGCTCTAGTGTGGAGATGTGGTTGAGTTGGTCGTTGTAGATCCAATCGGGTTCCATGGATTGGATGAGTTCTCGGAATATAGTGTTGTCCCAACGTTCTTTTCTCCAGCGTAGTTGTTTGGCATCCCAGTCGATGTCTGGGTTGTGTTCTGCAAGCCAAGGGAATCCAAGGATGAGTCTTGGGCTTCCGAGGGAGACTACCTTTGGTTTGATCTCCATATTCTTCCCGTTAACCGTTAGGTTGAGGGTCGTGTAGTGGGTGGCTGTTCCATTTTCGTTAACAGATCCATCGGCATTTCGTACTTCGATGGGTCGATCGAGGGGTGTTGTTTTGAATGAATGTTGTTTGACCATTCCAGGGTCAATGAAGTTTCCTGCTGCTCCTGAGTCGAGTAGGGCGAGTAGTTCCACGCTTTTGGGTCCTTCCTTAGCGAATTTGTGTTTTCGGATTCGACAGGGTAGATGTATTACACGTGCTGACGATTCCTGTAACTTTACAACATTAATATCTTTTTGTGAATAGGAAAGGGAAGGAGGTCTTTGTGGAGGGCTAGACGTGGTGGCTAGTCTCCTTAGGCAAAATCCTTAACCAGAGGGGCATCTGGGTGGTTGGATTCATTTGCAAAATGTTCATAGATGTCCTCGACTTCTTCGTCGGTTGCATCTTCTAGTATGTTGTATAGTGAGTTCTTTTTCCTGTAGCTTGCTTGTCTTCTTCTGGATATCGCATTTGACCGGTTTCTGGCATCCAAATTGCGGGGTAATTCGGATCGGCGATATATTGTCTTCTTGGTGGGGCATTCGCGGGCGAAGTGTCCAGTCTTGCGGCAGTTGAAGCATCTCTTTTCTTTGAGATCCTTTCTTTGGGCGTCCGTGAGGATTGCATTGAGGGCTTCGCGGGTGCGTTCTTGTACCAACTGGTGGAGTCTGTCTTCTTCGGTCTCCTCGTCTTCATCAGCTTCCTCGGCGAGTAGATCTGGCTCGTCCTCAAAGTCGAGGTTGTAGACTGCTTCGGCAAGTTGGTCAATATCCATTGCGTTAGGGTCTGTTGCTTGATAGGGCAGTGGGACACGGCGCGTAAAGCATTTCTTTTCCCTTTAAATGGGCGAGTGCGCGAAGTCGTTGGAAACGAGGGAGTTCCTCGAGTTTGCATATAGTCGCGTTGAGTTTGTAGTATTTGATATGCTGTTCGAGCTTGCTTGAACCAGTCGCTGAGTTTGTTTCCTGGATTGAGGCTAATTGTCTTGATTGCGACGGGGCGATCCAGCCCGTTCTTGAAATAGTTGACCGCCGCCACTCCATCTCCAAGGTCGGCCTGATAGGCAAGTATCTGGAACTGGGATATGTAATCGTCGATATATCGTCCATTCTGTTTGAGGGTGGCGGATTCTGTCCATTGCGTCGGCGGGGACATTGTTTGGGGCGAAGGATGTATCGAGTCCTTCGAGAAATTTCTTCCATGTCGGAAGGGTCTGGCTTCCATCAAGTTCTTTGTTTGATTCCAAGAATGCTCCTCTCCATGTTGCGGCGGGGCCGGTGGACATGTATGAAAGGGCGAATTGTATCTTGGTCTTGTCATCGGAAAAGGCTCCTGGCTTTGCATCGATGTATAGTTGTACTGCATCCTTCCAGAGGCGGAAGTAGTCGGTCTCTCCATTAAAGGTTGGGGGTGTATTGATTTTTGCGGAGGAGGCCATATTGTTAATGTCAGGGGTTGTGGATTCCTCGTCGGAAGTGTGAATAGACCCGGTAGTGGGGCTAGCTTCGGATGGTTCGGATTGTACAGGGGAACTGGATCGAGGCGGTGAGTGTACCGGTGATCCAAGTGGTGATGTGAGGGGTGAGAATGTTCTTGGGGGTTTCTGTTGCGAAGTGTTGTCGCTAGTTCTTGTACTTGTTGAGGGTTGAGGACCGGAGGATGGGGTAGATGTTCTATGAATCGGCTCCCCGAGCTTTGAGCGGGTAGAGGTGGCAGTTCTTTCAGGTGGTGGTTGTTTAGGTAGGGATTGAAGAACTGATGCTGGGGGTGCTGGGTATCCTGGGTCTTCTGTTCGACGTTGAACTCTCTCGGTAGGTTGTGTGGGGTACGGTGCGGAACCAGAGGGTGAACGAGTGAGGGGTATAGGTTTTGTTTTCTTTTTAGGGTCTGTGGTGGAGGGGGTGTGAAGTCGGGTTCGGAGTCGGTTGTCGACCAGTCAGAACTGTTGGATTCTTCGTAGTCGGTGGCAAGGAGGTCGTTTCGGTTTGTAGACAGGGTGAAGAGGGAAGAAGTCGAGGGTGAAGGTGAGGGTGAATAAACAACGCTTGCGGGTGCGTTATCCCAATCGACGCTTGAAGGTGCGGATGACCTATATACAACGCTTACGGGTGCGTTATCCCAATCAACACTTAAAGGTGTGGATGACCTATCAACGCTTTCGGTGCGTCTGACCAAGGGTGCAGAGGGTATGGTGGCCTGCTCTACGGGGGTGTATCACCGGACAGCGACAAGGCGTGTCGTCAGATACGGTTGGCACTCGGATAGCGATAAAGCGTATCGTCTGCCGGTGTGGAAGGGTAGCGACAAGGCGTACCAATACCACAGGGTGTACGATGGAGGTTGTCCAAAGGAAGCTTTAATCTAATGTTATGATCCGTGCTCCTTCTGTATCCGAGGATAACTGGAGACGGCCTTCAATCACTCTACAAGGTGTCCGAGACGGTTGGCCTTATAGAGCTTAGTGGATCGCGCTCAATGAGATAACGAGGGAAGACGCCAAGTCAAGGCAGAGAGGTAAACGACCGCTGTTAACAGGATTAAAGCTTGAGGCTTTAATCTCTACTTGTACAGGCCTTATATACCTATGAGATGCTATATACTCGTTATAGGTTACTTGGCTGTTCTACTGGTCGTGCGCAGTCCTGACCATGATGCACATCCTGGGTGATGGCATCCTAGCGTTATTTATATTACAATGAGTCAGTACTCTCGCTACTGCTGTGCGATGTTCCATCGCTTTCCTCTGACTCATAATCTCCTTCTCCCGATTGTATCTCCATGGAGTCTTCTCCATTCTCGCTCTCCATTCTCTCGGTGCTTCCATCCGTATCGGAGGTTGGATCAGTTGATCCATGGTTATCTTCCTCGTCCTTGGGGTATTCCAATATATCCTCCAAGGTTATCTCCATTCCTGCTTCTCTCGCCAGGTCCTGCATGGCGGTGTAGTATTCCCCTTCCTCGTCTTCGTATTCTTGTGCCCGTAGTTGGTCTGTAGTCTCCTGTACCCATCTTGTAAAGTCGAACAGTAATTCTTGTTCCTCCCGGTCTGGACTGTTCATAACATCTCAACCCGAGGAAAACCCCAAAGAATACGTCAACCTGTCAAACATTGACCTTGATACCTTCTCTCTGGAAAGAGAAATGAACCCGATGCTTCTAACCCCATTAGAAGTAAACGCCAAAGCGACACATGCCACAAACCTCCACAATGAGCAACACAACCCGACAAAATCGGCAAACCAAAAAGGAAAACAACCAGAATCAAACAAGGAACCACCCGAGATTCCTCGAAGATTCGCCCGATGGGCTAAAATATTCAACAAGAAAGCCTCCAAACGATTCCCACCATCAAGAACGTTTGATCACGAAATTGAACTAAAAACAACATTTGAAGCAAAATCGATGAAACCCTATCAAGTGGCACCTGCCGAAGAAAAAGCACTGAAAGAATTCATAGACGAAAACCTCCGAAAAGGTTACATCCGCCCTTCAAAATCCCCTATGGCATCACCCTTCTTTTTCGTTGCCAAGAAAGGAGGAGACCTCCGACCCTGCCAAGACTATCATTATCTAAACAATCATACCATCAAAAACGCTTACCCAATCCCCATGATTTCCTCTATCATGGATAAACTCAAAGGAGCTAAGTATTTCACTAAGCTCGACATTTGCCTAGGATACAATAACGTCAGAATCAAAGATGGCGATCAATGGAAAGCAGCGTTCAAGACTCCCATGGGTCTTTTCGAACCAACTGTTATGTTTTTCGGACTCTGCAACAGTCCTGCAACGTTCCAACACATGATGGACACGTTATTCTCCGAAATAATGGAGAAAGGAGGAATCATCATCTACATGGATGATATCCTAATCTACGGTAAAACCCAGGAAGAAACCGACCGACTTACGGAAAAAGTACTGCAAATCCTGCAGGAAAACGACCTTTACCTCAAAACGGAGAAATGCGAGTTCAACAAACAACAACTTGAATATCTTGGCATGATCATCATGCCGGACGAGATCAAAATGGATCCCGGAAAACTCAAAGGAATAGAGGACTGGCCAGTGCCAAAAACAGTCCGACACATTTGGAAATTCATCGGATTCTGTAACTTCTACCGGAAGTTCATCCACAGCTACTCCCACCACACCAAACCCCTGAATCAACTCCTTTCCAAATCAAACAAATTCGAATGGAAAGAAGAATAGCAGAAAGCGTTCGAAATGCTCAAGAATGAATTCCTAAAAGAACCGGTACTCCTCATGCCTGACTCCACAAAACCCTTTGAAATAGAAGCCGATGCTTCTAAATTTGCATCAGGAGCTGTCCTATATCAACACGACATCAACGGAATACGGAAACCCTGTATCATTCTATTCAAAGACATTCGGACCAGCGGAACGAAACTATGAATATCTACGACAGGGAACTTCTCGCAATTATCCGAGCCCTCGAAGAATGGCGCCATTACCTCCTTGGCAGCCCCCATACCGTCCGTATCAGAACGGATCACCAAAACCTAACATACTGGCTGTAAACCCCAGAAAATCAACCGCTGACAAGCACGATGGGTCCAAACCCTCGCTGACTACAACTTCAAATTAGAACACGTCCCAGGATCAAAGATCCCTGCACCAGACGCCCTATCAAGACAGTCCAGACCACATCCCTGATGAAGATAATGATAACGAAGATGTCACCATGCTTCCAAACAACCTCTTTGTCGCCACCACTGACATAGAAGACCAAAACCTGATCACAATACTCCCAGAACACCTCTTTATCACCACCGTCGATATGGAGCTCCAAGAAAGAATCACGGAATCACCCAAATACGACGCTAGAACCACCGAAGCGTTCAAACTCCTAAAAGAAACCCACCCTAACGCTGCTGATAAGGACTTTGGAACAGTTTTGACCTCAAATGGTCCACTCCTCACGTTCCAAGAACGTGTCATTATTCCAGAAGACCTCCAACTCAGACGCGATGTCATCGCAAGATACCATGATCACCCTACACGTGGCCACCCTGGAGAACAGGAAACATACCGCCTTGCCAAGAAAGAAGTATATTGGCCAGGAATGTTGACATTCATAAAAAACTACGTCAAAGGCTGTCCAGAATGCCAGCAACACAAAATCATACACAGACCAGACCGCACACCAACTCAACCGATTCCACCATCATCTTCCAAACGCCCATTTGCACAGATCTCATGGGATCTTATCACCGGTCTACCGCCTAGCGCCGGCCACAATGCGATATTGTCCATGGTGGACCACAGCCTTATGAAGGGGGTAATTTTCATCCCAACCTCAGATCGATCAAATGCCGACGACATTGGACAACTATTAATAGAAAAAGTCTTCACCAGATTTGGACTACCTGACAAAATCATATCAGATCGAGACCCCAGATTCGCAGCCAACTCCCTCCAACAACTAGCCAAACGACTAAACATCCAACAAGCATTCTCAACTGCATACCATCCCCAGACAGATGGTTCTACCGAATGATACAATCAGGAAATCGAAACCTATCTTGCCATATACTGCACCAGAAACCCTCTTGACTGGTCAGAAACCCTCCCTATTGCCGAGTTTGCACACAACTCCAAAATACATGCCTCAAGGCAGAAATCCCCATTTGAACTAATCATGGGATACAACCCTCCGCCGATACCCACAGTAATGGAAACATCGAACTTTCCATCAGTAGACGAATGCATCAGACTCCTTGATGATGCCAGAAAAGAAGCACACACGGCACATCAACTCTCTGCCGATATTATGAAACAAAGAACCAGAAGAACTGTCAAACCCCTTGAAACACGTCAAAAAGTATGGCTAGAAGCCAAAAACCTCAAACTCCCCTTCATTTCCAACAAAATATCCCCAAAACAACTAGGACCCTTCCTTATCTCAGAAGTCTTATCGCCACTCACCTACAAACTAAAACTTCCGATCAAATGGAAAATACACCCAATATTCCACAGAAACCTTTTAACCCCATATACCAAAACAGAAGCATACGGATCTCATCCCACTCCACCACCACCAGACATCATCAATGAAGAAGAAGAATATGAAATAGAAGCCATTCTAAATCACCGCCGACATCGCGGAAAACTCCAATACTACATCAAATGGAAAGGATACTCCCACACGGAGAACGAATGGATCACCGATGAAACACTCCACACAAATACCGAAGAATACCTAACCGAGTATAAAGAAGCTCATGGAATTCTCCAGAAAGAACAAGAACCCACCAAAACCAACCAAAGACAACTCCGCTCCCACACCAAACATACTTAAAGATGCCCATGAACCTCAACCTCGCTCGCCCCCAAACCACTCCCCCTTTTTCAACAACACCTTCACCAACCTCCTCATCATCCTCCGTCGTCATTGTCAACAATGCAAGCATCAAACATACTACACTTCAGACAGCTCCCGTTCCGGCCCTGTCTCCCTACACCCCCTCTCACACCTTTGCCGCAACATACACCTCCCTCAGGGACGAGACCCCTGACCCCAACAACACCCCAGAACCAACAGCCGCCCCAGCCGCCTCCCTTAGATACCATACAGCTGGAGTACAATCATATGGACCAGATCACCCTTCTGACGGAGATCTGCGCGAGGCTGCCACCAACGGAGCCTTTATGACTAAATTGGAACACACTTCAATTTCAGAATACGACCGACAACTCTGGTACGACTATACCCACCACGTACGACAGACTAAGGCTCTCACTACTGCGTACAATATGCAACGTGCCTGGGCAGAATCACTCGAGCGACTTCTCCACTCAAGATCGGGCCTCATGTCTGAGGTGTCGAAGAACCTACCCAAACAAGATGAGACACATACCTCGCAGCCCCCTACCACAACCGTCCCCACCACTACCACAATGACCACTGCCGCAATCATCGCCACCATCCCCAACAAGGGAAGAAAGCCCACCAGTATCAGAAATCCCTTCAGACTTCTCACCCCCACCAAGGACGCCACCCACACCGTTGCCAGTAACAACATCCCAGTTCGGAACTCCCCCAATCCCATTCACTCACGAACCAACCCCTGAACCACCGACAGATCAGTCTGTATCCAATGCAGACACACAGGACACTGGGCTATGGATTGCCCCCAATTCGCTTGCCTCGGATGCAAGCAATATGCCCCAGGGCATTACTCATACAACTGCATCAAGTATAGATGCCCCCACTTGCGCTGTCTTCCAACCTGCGCCATAAACTGGACCGAATGTCCCAAGTCGAAAGACTTGACATCGCCCCCTACTCCAGAAATTCGACAACCCGTCCCTCGAACCACTCCCACAACTCATCATAGATACATCGACCTCACTCACGACGACTACTATGAGGAATGCTACGACGAATGTGGCCAAATCAAATATTACAGGAGAACCCTGCAGTTCCTTCTGAAGAAAACCCAACCACCCCACCAGAAGAAAGAATAGAGAGTCCCCATTTCAGATGCCTACTATACGACATCTTCTACCCAGGACAACCCCCATCCCCAGAAACCGCCACTATACTCGATCTCCACAGAACTCCCACTCCCACCTTCTCTCCAGTCATTCCCCCTAGACCAGACTCCACCGACCAAACTCAGATTGAATATTACGAACCAAACTACTTAGCCGAGTACCCGGAAGAAGGAAATTAACAAGTTGTATGGAAAACAACTCTAGAAACGGACCTAATGTTATCAGAATTCCATCAGAAGGACAGTTATTTTTAACTACATTTCCCATGTCACTATGAAACTATCAGTAGTATACATCAGAAGGACAATTCTTACCATATGCCTCATGTCTCTTATCTCTGACTCATAGTTACCTTGGTCCGGACTATTATAGTAGGAGTATAGCCACACTTAGAAGTATATAAGGATACAGTACAATACCTTGTATCCTTATCTTAGTGTTATACAGTTCTTGCCTCCTATATCTCTTTGCCCTTAAACCGGCTGGACTATAGTGCTTCATCGTCTCTAAGTCACGCCTAGTAGGACAAGACCAAGTCTGTATAGACATCTTGCCACAAACGCCGTGCTACTCAAGAGCGAACCCCTAACCTGGGTAACAATGGTCAGAGCAAGTTGGGGCTGAGTTGGAGGGCAGAGGGTTGTTATGTGGAGCGCACATGGAGTTGAGAAGCTGAAGTATAATGGTTAAGCTCTGCGTTTGGCATGGATATGACAGTATATGGTATCTCATAGGTATATAAAGGCCTGTACAAGTAGAGATTAAAGCCCTAAGCTTTAATCTTGTTAACAGCAGTTGTTAACCTCTCTCTGCCTTAACTTGGTGCATTCCCTCATTATCTCATTGAAGTGTGATCCACTAGGCTTTGCAAGGCCAACCATCTCTGACACCTTGTAAAGTGATTGAAGGCCTTCTCCAGTTATATTTGGATACAGAAGGAGCAAGGATTATAACACCAATGCAACATGGCCACCAGGTTTCCCTTACACATTGGTACTGTAGAGTAGGTTGGTCATGCTCTATGTGGGCAGGAGGGTAATGAGTGAGCAGGGTATATCATAATAAAGAGCATGGAAAGGAGTTGTTGGTTTGTTGTGAGGATGTGGTAGGTGGAGGAAGCTAGATGGGAAAGCTCCATCTGCCTGCTGCTCTGCTGGATGCTGGGAGCCAGCAACTTCCATTGTTTGGCTCCCTTGCTCAATCTAATTGTTTATCATTAGTCCTTTCCTCATTAGGATATTCCATGATATCCTCTAGTGTGATCTCCATTCCTACATTGTTGGCCATGTCCTGCATGATGTAGTAGTATTCCTCTTCCTCATCCAGGTGTTGTTGCACCTGGAGCTAGTCCATTGTCTCTTGGATCTACCTTGTGTAGTCTTGTATCATCTCCTGTTCCTCCCTTTCTGGACTGTTCATAACATCACCTATCAAAGAGTCTGCCTCTCTTCAGTGTAAAGGTTTTACTGTGAATTGACACATATAAACTTTGGAGATTGTTGTTGTAGGTAATATCATGAGGAAATTGGGTGTCTGGTGTGAAGGATGAAAGCTGTTTGACTGGGGAATTTGCCAAGCAAGGTGATAAAAATACCCATTCCACACACATTCTATACATATCCTGAGAGCCACTTTTCATAGTTATAGGTTACTGGAAGCAATTCCTTCGTCGATTCGCGAATTTGCGTCTTGCTGACGTAGGTCATAAAGTTATCCACTGTTTCATCTTTACACCAGTCGAGACCTCCCCCATTTGAAGCGTGTATTGCACCTTGATACACCTCTAAATCTTTCCTCTCGCTGCGCATAGTTTGCGCATTAAGAAAATCTTGACACTGGTCGATGTACCTGAAGAAGGGTATGAGCAGACGAAGTGGTACCACCATGAAAGATCGTGCCCTTGGTATTCATCACTTTCGACGTCGGATACGAAAGGTTCCAGTAGCTGCAGTGCAAGAAATTCAGTCGAATTCTTGTCTTGGTAGACGTCGTTCTGAGGCTTCACAACCTCTGAGCCTGGATGAAGTTTATTGGGGTGTTTCTTCTGTCTCTCGGATGTTGGGCTCGAACTTATCCAACGTCGCACACCTTGAACAACACTGGATCACATTAGGCGGGATCTGTGGAAAACTGCGGGAAAAGATGATACCCGGGACCGTGCGCAACATCCCTGTAAAAGCGTTTCTGGAAAGGACTCTGATAGGCATCGCCCGCGGTTTTGCTGACGGGGGACCATGATTAGAGTAACAGGTGAGAAGTTTCAGGAACTGCGACAAACCCGGGAAGTTTGAGCGTACTGTTCATCGAGTATGCGAAATGCTTTCCCAGAGATGTAAAAAGCAATGGGCGATAATACTCGACCCAAAACTCGCCGCGTGTGGTGACAAATTCCTGCAAAGCCTTTTCACTTTCCTCAACAGCGTACGGAGGATTGAGGTATTCTGTATGAAACCAATTCTGATATCCGCCCGGAATCGGAGGTAGAGGGTGCGTGCGCTCGTTGTTCACACCAAGGAATAGGTTGATCGCGGCTTGCTTATCAGCATCTAGACAGAGCTGTCAAGTGCAACTAGTAATGCTTCGATTATCTCACCTAACAAGGAGTTTGTGTAAAATCGACGGATATTCTCTATTATGTCGCGGGAGTGGCTATTCCAATGTGGCATTCGGCGGTATGTTTCAACGCGATTGACAAGGGCGCTGCCAGTATATTGGAGGGCGATCGCTAGAAAGGAAAAGGTTGGAGAAAATTGACAGGTGGTGGATAATACATACTGTCACCATGGTCATGGTACATTTCCGTCAGCATATCAATAGCATCCGAGTCAAAGGCCAGGTTTGGAGAGTCTACAACGCCAATTGCGTATAATTGATGACCAAACGCCCGCTTCCCGAAGACAAATTGAGCAGCGTTTGTTCGATCCAAGCAGTCGACACAATTAGTACGGCAGATTCCATTCTGGAGGGAAATTCTATTTCTCCAGGGTTCCCCATCACCTTCACTGTCCAGGCAGGCATTGTCAATGATCGACAACTCAGCAAGACACAAACGATAGGTACCTATATTTATTATGAAGAAAGTGGGAGTAAGGTTCCGGCCCAGAATGGAAGAATCCAGTCATCTGTATGGACTCCTCTGCAATATCCTCCAAGTAACTGATAACATCTTGTATTTTTCTGAAACGAGTGTCAGCTTTTGAACAAAAGCCGGTAGAAGCTCACTCTTTATGCGCGCGTGAAATGTCCCAAGCATGGTAAACCATTTGACTCTCACTGGGTAAGAATTGGTTCAGATATTCGACGCATTGTGTATACTCGTCCAACAATTTAGATTCGCGAGGGACAGGCTCTCGTTTCTTGACAAGATTAAGAATGGTGAGCGGTGCCCCGTAGCGTCTGAAAAGATCATCAAAATGCTTGGAGGCTGCAGTGTAGAACGGGTCGACAACGCTGACTAGGACCTGTCATTAAATGGCTGGTAGCACCAAGTAGATAACACAGACTTTCGATGGGTGGCTTCGGGGTCATGCTGTTAGTTTCTTGGACCCAGGAAACTGGAATGCTTCCCCTGTATTGGACATAGCTAGTGTAGTTTGGGTTTGGGCGACGACGATCCTGCCGCATATTCTTGGGAGAACCAGACGAGGGGTAATAGAAGGGTGTTGTTAGTGCCTCTGACACGATCTGCTCCGTCTCAACTTCATTGGCAACATTTCCCTGGGGAGAAGTCGGCGAGGGAAAATATAGAAGGACTGTTAGACGCACCTCTTCGTTGACGCCTCTTTTCAGGTATCGAGCACCAGCGTAATGGCGCGACCGCCGAGCAATAAGAGTGATAAACACGATGCGACCCAAAATAGTGAGTTCTGGGCTCTGTCATAAGCTCCACCCCTCGTGTATAATGAGTCAGCTCACTAGCTTGGTCTACGTGCCCATGCACCATGGGGAGGAACCAGTGTGGTTTGATGGCAGGTTGTCTGTCCTCAGGTCTCAGGGGACAGGCCGCCGACAACATATGGAAGTTCCACGCAAATCGATCATTGAATGGCCAAGGATCATTCAACGCCCGGGAGCACCCTATCAGATTATGCTGCAGTGTCGATGTAAGGTCGTACGTGTAGCTTCCCAGACAACATGAGTGTTTATCCCGAATGACCAACGATAGGGTCCAAACCTGAAATAAAAGTTCTTTGACATATCGACCTGCTTGAATATATTCATGAGCCGCTGCTCTTCGGCAGGCTTTTCTATCTTGTGATTGAAGCAAACAGGGATCATGTCCGACTGTTCGCAGTGATATAGATAATGACCTCCCAGCAGTGCCACGACCGACCTCTTGGATATAATGATCATATACCAGCTGGTGGTAAATCGTATGAATCCTGTAAGTTCCTTAGCACTATTACCCATAAAACGTTCATGGCACTGGTTGCTGACCGACCAACCCAAAGAACACCTTTCCCTTCCCTAACCCTCCCGATGCCTTGTTCCCATCATCCAACATCTTCAACATCGCGCTCATCTGTTTTCCGCTGTATTCGCAGTCATCTTCCACAATAAGTAATTCATCCTGTGTCGTCCGGTCGACCTTTAGGATTCTATGGCGGGATTCTGATGCATTAGAGGCGACGATGTAGAACCTAGAGCGATTTTCATAGAGAATAAATTTGTTAAAGACAGTCTGTGAGCGTGAGACAGCCCTGGAGGGTTCGAGTACAGATACCCCGCTTGGAGTAGAGACGCTGTCACTTTTCTCTGATATTTTCGAGTCGGACAACATTGTGGCAGAAGCAAAGTGATGTTGATGACCACGTGACTATTTATCTACTCTAAAAAGGGCCAAGCATACCTGCCGTCCGGATGAAATCCACCAGTAACTGAGCCATACAACTGCGAGCGCACTACCAATGCCAATATGGTGCACAACATTCCTATCTAGCAACGCCGTTCTTCCCTTGATATTCGCAATTTCCCTGGACTTTGCATCAAAATTCACCAATGCGCACAGGACCAATGATGCCAAGATGATACGTGGTGAAGGAAGCACTCGTCGGAAAGAGATCGGGTTCGCAACCCCTTTTGCGGCATAAAAGGATTTGGCGAATATAGCGCAAAATATGATCCTAGCCAGGAGATTGACAATGTTGGCGTAAACCAGGGAGGGATCACCCAGGCCAAGTCGATAGAATACAACAGCGGCCACAGCGAACAACAATGAGAACAAAACCATCCACCTATATGGCGTTCAGCATCAGGGGGGAAAAAGCCCGAGTTGGTTACTCCTCACCTGCTCTGCTTGTTCACGTCGCGGGGAGTCGCGACGCTGGCAACAAATCCTTCCAGCCCCCCATTCACGGCTAGAATAGGAATATACCAAACCCATGCGGAAAGTATTTGGGGTGCACTAGTGGTCATGTAGCGCGGGGGTAGCAGAACAGGTAGGATAATGGGAAGATACATTGTCCCAAAGACGAGGAAGAACACAGACAACTCCAATTGAACCGAAACCAGGGACATTAGGGCATTTGCGGTACTTTTGAGTGCAATGTCTTTCTTGGACTCTTGAGCAAAGGTTCTTGAGAAGTAAAGTCGCATAACCTCTTCGATTGGTTGGAGAATGATACGAGCGATCAAAGAACCTAGGAAATATTAGTCTGGTTTCCAGCAAAATCCGGTGGACACACCATAGTTGGCGGCAAGAGCATAACCACCTTGGTCTTGCAGAGGACTAACCCAGGAAAGAATCAACTTGTCACTTTCTGTAAGAACGTGTTTGACGATCGACTGCCAAGTCATCGTCACAGATAGTCTTAACAACTGAGAGTCCACAAGCACAGAGACTTTATTCCTGGCGAGACATCAGCTTTCTTATTCCAAAACATATAAAATGTAGCTTCGTGCCTTTCAACTTGCGGCTTCAGTGTCTTTGAGCCAAAATGTGCCAGATAAACGATGAGGCACACCCAGCTATACACCAGTTGTCCAAGCGCAAATGCGAGCAGGGCCAGCTTCCCTTGCCCATCTGTATCATACAAAAGCACCAAGAACGTTACTATGCTCTTGGCCATAATCCCACCTCCTTCTGCCCGCACCCGTACGTTCGTCTTGAGCTGTGCCATCGACCTTTTCCGCTCATGTCAGGTCCGAAATCTTCATCAACCACAGAGGCAGCCCTACCAATTATGAAATGGCTCTGTGAGTAGCTCCACAACTGCCGCCAACGCGTATACCGCGATAGTAATACGAAAATATGGTCTCAGCCTCAGTTCATCCTTTGCATACCGTTCATAACAGTATGCGATGGCGCTCGCAAGGGGAATCCCAGTAGCAATTGGGATAAACGAGAGGTTCATAGATGCGGGTCCGGGAGCCTTAGCCCGCAGAATAGCTGTCCTAACACCTTCACGACTCAGAAAGAGGATGGTGCTGAGGATGAGGTCAAACTGAATTACAGCAGCACCGAAGATCTCTGGGGAAGTCATGCGTACGAGGGCCTGGTTGAGGGTGAAAGTAAATAGTCTAGAGAAGAGCTGGAGGCCTATAAGGACCAGTGAGGGAAGGCATTGCTGAAAACTTCAATGCATCTTGGGCTGGTGCCATTGCAAAAAGTGTGAGAGAAAGTACCACAGCATACACACATGTAGCTGAATTACATAATCAAAATCATTACAAACTAGAATACAAAATCACAAACTAGTTCTGACGAGGACAGCAAGACAGCAGAATTCCATAATGATATGTCATAAATAGATAGAATGTCATGCGTCAGGGGGACCCAGTACTGGTGCTGGCGTTGCTGCTCTTGAGGGTGTCAAGAGACGTCGCTCGCGTAGTAATGATTGGGCAAAGGCGCTGGGTGCTCCAGAGATAGTCTCTGCGAAGGCAAAGGCCAGGCCAACGGACGCGTTCAATACGCGCAGCTGGAACCCGAGAACATCCAAGCCATAGATGCCAGACTGATTGTCAATGGACGGGAAAGGATATGCAATTTGGGCAGCTAGACGGACGATGGAAGCAGTAAGGGGATCAAACACTACTGCATCTTTCGGGTAGTCGCATGAGCGTTGGTTGTTGACAGGGTTGAAGGAGATGAGGTTGCCGACAGCTGCTGGTACCAGGAGGGTGGGGACGAACCAGTGAAGCAAAACGGACCAAAAAGCGGATGTCTGGAAGGTGCTTGGTGGAGGATAAACGAAGGGTACTGCGACATTACCCTTGGGATTGAGAGGTAACTAGAAGAGAATTAGCTCGATAGATAAAGAGGGCACAAGATGTACTACCTGAACGGTCCTCCACGGTATGACAGTATACAAGATGAAGAGCAATTCAAGCACAGCAGTCAAAGACCAGATGTTGCGTGAGTTTGACAATAACTGGGCGAAAGTGAGCACAAGAAAGTGAGAAGATGAAAAGCAGCGCACCTTGCGCAGGGCAATGAGGGATTCGCCCCCAGTCTGAAGTACGTCGTTTTGTTTGAAATCCTGCACAATTGCAGTCACATCTGCGGCCTTGATATTTTCCATGAGACTCTTGGCTGGGCTAGGGGGGAGGGGTGGGAGACTGCTCGGAGTGGGGGCTTCTGCACGACGGGGAGACTGATCTGGTGTGCTCTCCGCGGGGGAAATGGGATGTTTCAGATAGGCAGATACATCCCGAACATCTTTAACAGGTGTAGTCTCGCGGACGGGCTCGAGACCACCCGAACGACGGGCCAGGCGTGGAGGGGGCTTGGATTCCGCGGGGACGGGCTCTGCGACGCGTCCACTAGAGATAATGAGAAGGGTGAAATAAGATTGGCCAGTGATATCGACGTACATTGCAGAGGTGGGCGGCTGCGGCTGGACACTCCGTTTCCGGCGCCCGAAAAGGCCGGCAAAGACAGGATCATCCTCTAATTCCTGGTGGTCGTCGAGGTGTTTCTTGATTCTGGTCTGTATTTCATCTTTTGTGCCCTGGTCATTGAGTTTGAGGGCGTGGGCGATGCCCTGGAGTTCTGATTTCTTTTTGGGCTGAAGGGACCCGGTATATTGAACTGGAGCCATGGATGTTGAAGACAAGAAGATCAACAAAGTCACACATCAAACACGTCACGTTTCTGTCCTATTTGCGTATATTTACGTGGTTTCGGATTGATTGATGGATGTATCCAGGCAGGTGATTTATAATAATTAACTTTGCCAGTGACCTTCTTTCGTTTCCTTCGTTCTCTCATCACCGCCCTGGCAGGCTCTTTTTCTTTCATTATGATCTGGTTCCCCTTCATCACTCTCCTTGCGCTCGCCGGACGAGGTAAGAAGTCATACACGTAGAGAACTCCCAACTGACTCTCTCTACTACTGCAGCCTTTGCCTTTAATATTACCTTGGGCAACATGGTCCTTGCTCCCGACCAGATCCTGAACATTCCAACAGGGTCGGTCCCGCCTTCAGTGAGTGCGGACGCACCCCAACGGTACAAGAGACTGATACCACGAAGTGCTTGACAAACTGTACCAACACCAGGTCCAAAATCACTGGATGCGGTAACAACGCTCCCTGCCTCTGTCAAGCTGATATCGTCGCCGAGCTACAAACCTGTCAGCAGTGCATGTTCACACAGCTCGTTGAGAAGAACCAGAAGCCGCTTGACATGCGTGTTGGCTCCACACCACTGATGGGAGGTGAGTCGACGCGGTTTCTCTGCGCTCAAAGTCCATTGACGACCAGGTGCACAGCGTACGCGGCAACTTGCAAGTCGGATGCAAATGTGACGCTCCAGCCTGCGCAGATAGCGCTGGCAGTGCCACCCTCGTGGGATGGACCATTTGTTGCGGTGCTGCCGGTAGGAGGTGCCGCCATTGCAGTTATTGCGGGAGGATTCCTTGGGCTGTCTGCGTTGTTGTTGCTGTCGAACATGGCGTAGTAGCAGTGCTTAGTCGTTACTTAGGGCTAGATGCTGTGTGCCTCGAGGCAGTTCCCACGGTTTTATTTTAACAATTTACTTAAATTTCAATCCCCGCCGTGTCCTTGCCTTCATCCCTCTCTGCCATGACCGAATATAAAGCCACTACTCCAACCCCTCAGCCTTCCTCCGACGAACACGCTGCGCAGGTGCGCCGGCTCAAGGAGCTCTTTTCTAAATTCCCAGACGACGGTCGGTCCAATACTACCACCTCGTATGACATACACACCTGACTGAGGTCTCTCCTCTCCCAAAAAAAATAAAATATAGACCTCTCCTCTGCCCTCGTCGAATATGGCGGTGACGCAGACCTAGTTGCGGAACGCATCTCTGATGGTGCGTTTTTCCTATATTCCTTTTTTTTCCCCGTAAAACAGAAGAAATATCGCCCTTAGGTACTCTCGAGCCATACCTCTCAGTTTCGCGCAAAAAGGAAAAAAAGTCTTCAGTATCTGCTCAGTCCTCGAGGGAATCAACCTCCTCTCGTGGGTATAGAGGTGGCCGCGGCGGTAGAGGCGGTCGGGGTGGTTCCACTGCTCGAGGTCGTAGTGGTCCCCCTAGAGGTGGCATCACCAACGGACACACTGCTCATACCACTAGTCTCCGTGTTCCAACATCGTCTACTACTGCCGAACCCACAAAGGCCGATACCACTGATGTGTTCAAACCTTCATCGGCCGACGTCAGCAATCAGCAGAATGATGGTCTTCCTCACCTTTGGACAGACCCACAACCTGCTCATTCTGAAGTATCGACCACGATACTGCCTCCAAAGCCGGCTGAGACAGATGCCAGCACCCCTTCTGTAGTAGTGAATGTTGGGGTTCCGCACAAGCATACGTTTAAAGCTTCTGCGCCCGGCAAACTATCTTGGGCACAAGTTGCAAGGTGTGTGATCCCCTTGACTTTCCAACAACTTTCAAACCTCAGGTCGTCACTTATAGCAAACCAACATATAAATCTACACCCATTCCCCCCCCCCAGCAGTCTTCATCTGCCCCGGCAACAGTGCCAGTACCCTCAGAGGAGGCGGCAGCAGAGGTACAGCAATTCGGATGGGAAGAGCCCACAACAGCACAGGCGCCCACATGGGAAGCTGAATCACCCGTCAATTTACCCTCACAGATTTCCGTTGAGCCTCGGAGCGACGAGCCCCAGCCTGAGCCTCCTGCATTAAACTCGTCCTCAGAGAAAGTTGAAACACCCCCACAACAACCTGTTCATCCTCTTGCGCCCGCTTTGGAACCAACACCCGCAAAAATGGACCCCCCGACTCAACCACCTGTTCCTTCGTTACCTACCCCTGCATTAACTCCATCCGTTGCTGCAACTCCATCACCCAAACTCGTATCACGACCCGCCGTCCTTTCGTCCCGTGGCAGCGCTCGCAGTAGAACTACAGACCAACCCGTTGTGATGCCTAGTTCATTCGGTTCCGGGATTGAAAAAGTTGGAATGCAATTTGGCAGCCTTAATCTGAACGGAGAAAGCCTCCTTGAATCTACTTCGTACGTTTCCAACATTGCTACCCTCAGTCACATTCTCACACCGCTTGCTAGAACGGAGCCTGAGGTTCTTGCAACAGTCGTTGCACCTGCCCCCGAAGCCGCGGCGCCTATAACAACTTCCAACAAACCTCAATACGAGCCCCCAACGCCTTCAGCTCCGCCTGCTACTGCACCAGCAATATCAACCTCCCTTGGATCTGTTTTCCAACAGCAACAACAATCCCAGCCAGCCGCACATTCACAGACCCAACCCCCCACCGTTAGCTCACATCCACTCCCTCACCAGACCCTCCCCTCCTCCATTTCGCAACCCACTCAGTCTACTCAAACCGCGACGCATGTTTCTGCTGCAGCGTCTTCGCCTCTTCAGCAATTCACTCATCAACAGGCAGCGCCACAGCAATCATCACTTGCTAACTTTCAACCACAGCAACAACAAAACCACCAGCATCAGATCCAACAGCACCAACACCTACCTCAACAGGTTCAACAGTCCCATAGTCATCATCAGTATCCACAGCATCTTCCTACCCAACTTGACTCCCAGCAGCAACACGTCTCGTCCGGGAGCCAGCAACCGCAGAGTGCCACTGCCCATTCGAGCTACTTTCGACAGAACGATACCTCTAGCACTGCTCCTTACTTCCACACCCCTACCCCTCCCGCTAGTCAAGCTCAGGACAGCCCTTATGGCGCATTCAACCAACTAAGCGCTCAGAACCAACACCATCAAAACTCTCACCTCGGTAGCTTTAGTCCTGCTGACTATGGCTATGATAACCAGAGAGTAAGGAGATTTGATGTAAACCCGCAGTTATAACTCATAGTGCATTGACAGGGTTTCTATGATACTTATGCACCACAAGGTGGATTCAGCAACAGGAATGTCCTCAGTCAGGATGATATTAAAGGCCTACCCGGGAATCAACAACCGCCCCCCACCAGCTCGCTGCCCTCATCGACCAGTCAGACAACACAACACTCGTCCCAGAATGCAACTCAGCCACAGTCCGCTAGCAGCCAAGGGCCACAACAGTTCCCTCCCCCCCCAGTCCCTTACTACTATAATCCCTATCCACAAAACCAATACTACGGAGCCCCATACAGCTCTGGCTACGTCCCACAGCCATACGTCAAGTACCCTGCCATGTTCCAACCTGGTCCTCCTGGTCCCAACTCCGCCCCCAGCCCCGCAGCCAAGCAACCTGGTGCAAACGTTGGCGTCGGCGTTCAACCCCAGAACAATCCATATACCCAAGCCCTATACCAGCAAGCTGGATATGATGATTACCAACAGCACCCTCATCACTCGCAACATCAGCATTCCCATGCCGCCCTTGGCCTGGGTCAGACAGGCGTAGGAGTCGGTGCGAGCGACTATGGTAAACAGCTCTACGGGGGTGCTGGTCAGAGTGGCATGCAAGGTTTCATGGGTCTCAGTGCACAGTCTGGTGGAGGGGCTAGTGCTGTGACCGGAAGTGGTGCTGGGCCTCGTAACGCCAGTTCTCCCGAAGTGGCTTACAAACCCTATGCTCAAAAAGACAGCGGTATCAGTGGTCGTGGAGGATCTGTTCAAGGTGGACCCGTTCAGGGGCAGCCCCAGGGCCAAAGTAGTCAAGCAGGTCAAGGGGGGCCTCAGGGTCAAGCATATTATGGGGCGAATCGCTTCAGTGGGGGGGTTGGAGGCGCTGGGATTGGTGGTGGTGTGGGCGGGCCACAACAAAACGCACATCATCAGCAGGGAGGACCCCAAGGCCATCTTGGATACGCCCAAGGTGCTAACGATGGCAGTTTCTATCCATATCAGAGACAGCAGGGATACTGGCAGTAAATCCTGAGCAGGGGGAGGAGTTCAATTAATATTCTTTCTCTGATATTCTACTTTGTGAATATGGTTTCATCTCACTCAGTCTCCTTTTCTTCATTATCATACCACACTCTTCTTGTACGGTATCAATCCAGACATCAAATGTACAAAAGGTGTCGCTTTGTTTGGTGCGCGCAAACAAAGGACCGATATATTTTCCAAATTTTATGAACAGATAACTGGCAATCTTTGCCCATCATGACCTACCTTGACCCCACCACTGCACTCGATCACCTCAGCACTTATAATCGCTCAGATGGTCTCTCCATCACAGAACTCATGGAGTCTCGCATTCATGGTGGTCTCACCTATAATGACTTTCTCCTCCTCCCAGGCAGGATCGACTTCCCCGCCTCTGATGTTCTCATCGAGAGCCGTATTACCAAAAAAGTCGTTCTCAAGACCCCATTCATGAGCAGTCCCATGGATACTGTCACCGAGACTGAAATGGCTATCGCCATGGCGGTAAGAGCCCCCCCGTTACGCCTGGCCTTATACACTTAGTGACCCCACTCCCTTCTCTGGTGCACCGGGAAAAAACAGCTCTTGGGCGGCATCGGTGTAATCCACCACAATCAGTCCGCCGAATCGCAAGCGGCTATGGTCCGGGCCGTTAAACGTCACGAAAACGGGTTTATCACGGATCCTGTGGTTCTCTCCCCTAATCACACGGTCGAAGATGTATTGGACATCAAGGCTAGGCTAGGATTCTGCGGCATCCCCATTACAGGTGAGCAGTTGGTCCATTTTTCGATCGACACTTCTATATCCATGATGAGCACTTGATATTTCTACGACCTTCGTTCTGCCGAATAACGCGTGTATGACGCGTGACATGTGGAAGCTTTCATAGCCTTTGAGCTGACCCCTTTCCCCATGAACTACCCCTTGTGATTACTGGTTCACCTACTTACATAGATACTGGTAAACTCGGCGACAAGCTTGTCGGTATCGTCACATCCCGAGATGTCCAGTTCCGTGACCCGTCCACACTTCTCGCCGAAGTCATGACGACTTCGCTTGTGACTGCACCTCAAGGAGTCACCCTCAGCGAAGCTAATAATATTCTTCGCGACTCAAAAAAGGGCAAGTTACCCATTGTGGATACCCAAGATCGCCTCGTCTCTCTTCTTGCCCGTTCTGACTTGCTCAAGAATCAATCGTACCCTCTTGCCTCCAAGAATCCTGAAAGCAAACAGCTCTATGCCGCTGCTGCTATCGGCACCCGACCCTCTGACTATGACCGCCTTGTTCTTCTTGTGGAGGCTGGTTTGGACATTGTCGTTCTCGACTCCTCCCAGGGCAACTCGATATACCAAGCTGACATGATACGATGGATTAAACAGAATTACCCTCACCTCGAGGTCATTGCTGGCAACGTCGTCGCACGGGAGCAGGCTGCTGCACTCATTGCGGCTGGCGCGGACGGCCTTCGTGTTGGCATGGGATCCGGTTCCATTTGTATCACCCAAGAAGTCATGGCTGTTGGTCGGCCACAGGCGACAGCGGTTCACGCTGTTGCAGAGTTTGCTAGTAAGTTTGGGGTTCCCGTGATCGCAGATGGTGGCATCAGTAACGTCGGGCACATCGTCAAGGCCCTCGCACTCGGAGCGGGCGCCGTGATGATGGGTGGCCTACTCGCTGGTACTGAAGAGGCTCCCGGGGAGTATTTTTACCATGAAGGGAAACGCGTCAAGGCGTACCGTGGAATGGGCAGCTTGGAGGCTATGGAGCAGAGCTCCGCGGCGATGGCTAACAAGGGCTCTAGCTCTTCTCGCAAACATCCCGTGCCCAAGAAAAACTCGACGGTTGAGAACGCTGCGACTTCCCGCTACTTTTCGGAGAGTAGTACAATCAAGGTCGCGCAGGGCGTTTCGGGAGACGTGAAAGACAAGGGTAGCGTCAAGGCATTTTTGCCTTACCTCTACGTCGGCGTACAGCACTCTTTCCAAGACATTGGTGTCAGGAGTGTCGCCGAGCTGCAGAAGGGGGTTAAAGAGAGCAAGGTGAGGTTCGAGTCGAGGACTGCGAGCGCACAGCTGGAAGGTGGCGTACATGGACTGAACTCATACACAAAGCGGCTATTCGCCTGATTCTTAGGATCTTAACAATTTACACGGAATACATGGTAGTTGGTTCGAATGTATCCATTCTTTTACCCGGAATATCTTCTCAAAATACATGAGGTAGCTACGAGTATATTAGATTCGTTTAGTGAAGAACGAAGTGATGGGCTTGGTGTCAGAAGGTGTCTGTAGAAAGGCCTGCGGGATTTCAGGATGTGGTTTCATTGCAGGAAAGGCTACGGACCTTTTGGGGGGGCGAGGACTTGGACGGCGACGGCTTCCTATCCTGAGACAAATTCGGTCGGGAGGCATCGTCCCCTTTGGTCTCTTGTTTGACTTTCTTGGCGGGAGTTTCATCTTCATCCTCAGTGAGTCCTACTAGGGTCCGGCCGCGGGAGCGTTTCTTGGAAACACTTGCCATATCGTTTTTTACTTGCGTCTTGCTCTGATTCTGATTCTGTTTCGAGAACATGGCTTGTATTCCATCTTTGCGCGTCGAAATAGGCTCAATGAACTTGGGAGACTCAACCCCAACTTTGCCCACTTCCCGCGGAACTTGATAGCATTCCAAAGGGACATTAGGATCGTGATAGGATTGTACAAGGTTCGTAAGGTGTCTGCTCCAAGTATGGGAGGAGGTATCAAGCCACTCGGTAACAGCTTGTGTAGAAGAGAGAATGACAGGTTGACGGTCATGGAGCCAAGAAAAGTCCTTGTTGGCATCGGTGGTGACAATTGTAAACGTCCAAAGAGTGCGACCTAGTGTGGGGCTTCAACTCAAATGGCGCAAGACGAGTAAGCAGTAAAGGTAACCTTCAATAAGGGCGGAATCATAGAGACCCGCGAAAAGCATGATGTTCCCGTCCTGGCGTTTGGTGTAATGTGGGAGTTTCTGTTTGCCCTTGGAAAGCCACTCATAATATCTATTTTACGGTTGGCGGTTGCGAAGGGAAAAGAAAGAGTCGAGTAAAACATACCCCTGACATGGAATGACACAACGCCTAGTTCCCCGCAGACGTCCCCACATCCCACCTCCCTCAACAAGGTTTTCGGCACGGGCATTAGTCGTGCTCAAAGTTTTATCTTCAAATTTGCTCCAGTGGGGTACGAGGCCCCATTTCATGGTTTGAAGAATCAACTCAGACTGGCCATTTGAGCCATTGTCCCGACGCAGGAGAACCGGAGCCTGGGTGCGGGGAGCAATGTTATATCTTGGCACAAATTCCTCTTCGTTCTCCCACTCATCCACGTCAAGGTTGTAGCCCGGAAGCTGTCTTATATGATTACGCTGAAAAGCAGTCAGTCCTGTAGGAACAGGAGCAGAACGAGGACTTGCATTGAGGCGTAGTGCAAAGCGACCACACATGGCAGGAGTCAGTCAGTTATCAATTAATTAATTAATATTTAATGTGTTTGGATATCGTGGGAATAGTCACCAAAGTTCAACGCCGTGCTCGCCGCGACTGGCGACGACAAACGACCTCGCTTGTTGTCGAAGACATCATGGAAACAGCAGCAACAAAGCTCCTAGAATCTGCGGCAATCAAGACCCTTCATTCCCAAAACTTTTCTCGCTCTTCCACACAAGCAACACTTGTGCTTACCGATCTCCTTGCACGCTATCTCGCTCTCCTCTCAGAGACCTGCGCTAGATATGCCCATCACTCTGAACGGAATTGCCTCTCACTTCACGATGCTATAGGTGCTTTGGAGGAGCTGGGTGTTGGTGTAGATGAGCTGCGTGACTACTGTTCTGCTGAAGCAAAGGAGCTCAACCGTTATGCTTCTCACTCAGCGAGACGGATAGAAGACCTCAATGAGTTCAAAGGTGCGCTCTGGAGTATCCCCGTTACAGCAATTCCTCTCATCGCTATCATGTAGCGCAACTGTTCCTTGGTCTGAGGCAAGACCACGACGATGCAATTCCGTTGGAGTTCCGACTTTATGAAAACCTCTCTCCATCCGAATACGACAGTGGAGAAGAAGATGAGAGTCAAGATAAAGGTGAATTCATCCAGGCAGATAGCACAGTTACACATGCAGCTACTATTGAAGGCGAGAGCGAGCGAAACGGCATGGTCATTGACGCTCAGAGAGTACCTTCACCCTCATCATTGGGAAGAAAAACCCCACCCACACGACCTTCAACTCCGCTACTCCCCCTTTCTCCTATATCTAATCCCTCCTCTCCGTCCCGCAAACGTCCGCGCACTTCAACTTGGAAACCCCCTGCCCATATACCTGATTTCCTACCTCCCTTTCCCTCTACCAGCGACGAGCCTCCCTCGAGTATCCCCCCTTCGCCTCGTGACCCTCAACCAGCAGAATCACTACCAATACAACCCATGCCATCAGCAGAAGTCAAGGTTGACAAGCTTCCAATGACAGTCGCCCAGACAATGACTTCGTCTGCCGCTTCAGACTACCTTGTACAAGTCCCCTACTCCCAATCCTCCTTGTCTTCTGTGCCAGAATGGCATCTACCCTCTGCACCCCCGAGCTCAGGCCGTACACAACCCCGCAAAACAGCATTACCTACCCTACAAACCGAACCTGCTCTCTTTAAAGCTTACCATCACGTTCTCACACATCCACCGCCTTCCACACCACCTCCATCAACCCTCTCGCGACACAAGGTGGCAATGGCATTCATCGCCCAAACACAAAGTATACCGCGCTGGGACGCTGCAGATACACTATTCTCGAATATTGCCCCATGTGCTCCTCGTGTATCCGTCATAGGGCCCTCCTACCCTGTCGCAATTAACGATCCACCAAATAGTAAAGCAGACACCAAGGACAAAGATTTCCGTTTTCCACCCACAATCCCTAGACCTGTTTCGACTACTGAACGGTTAACTCCCCTTCTCGGCCAGCAATCCCATCGTGTACCAGAGCTTGCCCGTCACGTTCTTCCTGTGAGTGTGAACCATTTCCGATATCATAAAAAAATATTCACGCACCTTAGCCGGTGATTATGAACAGGACAACCCGACTTGCATATCCACCCGTTCTTCACCGCGGACCCAAGCCTATCCTCTATGGGCCAGGAATTCCCGCCCCCTGGAATTCATACACCACGACCACCAACGACCATATCAATGTCCCAGCAACTCCTTTGGCATCCTCATCGAAAGACAAAGACAGAGAGAACGGAGAGGCACCAACCAAACCTCTCCTCCCGGATGCTCGGTTGTTCGCCACATGGGACTACGAGCTCAAAGACTTCAAAATTCCCTTGCCCTCGTCGCATCGCCACCGGAACCGTGTAGGGAGTCTCGCGACGAGCTCAAGCGGCATTATATCGTTACCACATGGTCCGGGTCTGAGACCCAAGTCGGGCTCAAAGCATGGATAACTTTTCCTTTCTTAGATATCATTTGGGCTGCAGGTATATGTTTTAAGCACGATTGTCCATTCATGAGCATTTGACATTTGTATGGTATCTACACGTGCATGGCTGTCGTCCCTGTCATGTCTCCAATGCCATTCGATTACCGTATTTCACTTTGATTTTTCCTCATCCCCAAGACTTTGCAGGCAGTGGACTTAAGCGTAAGTATGAGTAACGAACCAATAACATTTAAACCGACTTTGTATAACGATACTATGCACGGTAAATCACGGGTCTTAAACACATGGTGACCTTGAGTTGCTTAAACGAAGCACAAAGGCCATAGCATAGATGATTTCTTCCATCGAAAAAGATGTCCAACATGTAAAACTCGGTCAGCACACCCACACTAAGATGGACAATAGCTATCAGGTCGATTTGATGAGTTCGGCAGCGCGCTCTGCAATGGCATATGCCGAGGTCTGGGTGGAAAGGCATGAGCGAAGCTATCTCAGAGTAAAAGAATGAGGTTTTGACCTGTGTATGAGCAGAAACGTGCATGGGCATAACGGATAAATCTGCAACGCGGATATTGTTTGTGCCGTAAACCTTCAAGTTAGGATCGACGACACCGTTCTTCGACCTTGGCAAGAGAGAGCAAGTGCCAATCGAATGATACTACGAGCCACGCGCGTCAACAGTTTTGGCTCGGAATAACTATAAAAACGACACCTACCCCAATGTTAATGTTATCTTTAATGAACTGCTCCCACTGTGCCTGAGTAGTCACTTGAGGACCGGGAAAAATCTCGACAGGGTCAAATATTTCCCTGAAGGACGGAGTCTCAAAGAATCTGCGGCCGTACGCAGTAGCCTTTGCCAAGAACCATGTATCCCACTCTGATGCGAGGACGTTGGGGTTGATAACAGGGTGGTCGTTGATGGAGGTAGTATTAATGTGCTAGGGGAGTGTGTGAAAAATGCATGCTTAGTTTGTCACCAGATCAGCACGCACGATACTACCACGGGATAACGGGTGAAGATGAGTAATGGCCATGGAAACATAGCTGGTGTTGGGAAGTTTGACCTCTCCCCCGGAGAAGGAATTGAACTAAGCGCATCAATCATTAGAGTGACCCGTTCGCATCAACTTTCCCCGCGACGCACCAAGAGGAACTCAGCCTGAGGAACGCCACCAAAAACTTTTTGCTTGATGAGCTCAAACTGGTCCTGAGGAACAAAGGAAGGCTTCTCCTTAAGGATCTGAGCAGCCTTCTTGAGCTCCTCCCGGGTCAAGACGGTAGCAGCGGACGCCATATTGAAAACACCGTTGGCAAAAGTCTAAAAGCTCAGTTGGAATATCAGTCTAAGTGGTATAACTACTCACCAACCATCCTTCGCGTTTGAAATCGTAAAGCATTTGTTGCTGTGTAGGAAAATGTAAACCAGCCGCGCAAATGATGGAGTCAAAGCACACCTCATTGCGCAAAGTCTCATTATATCCCAGAGCATCGAAGGAGAGGAAGCCGGGTTTGAGCTTGTACGTCAAGATAGTGAGGGTACTAATTGCGTTAAAGAAGTCAGTAACCAAACCTACGCCCATTCCAAAACTGTTGCTGCTTACTGATCCTCATAGTTTTCACCAACGCCAGGCAAATCAACCTTGACTGGAATATTCAACTTGTTAAGGATCCTTTCGTCTCCGATACCTGATAGTTCCAAAAGCTGCGGTGTCCGAACTGATCCGGCGGTCAACACGACCTCTCCGGAGTTTTTTATTTTTGCAGCAGATTCCGAGCCGTCCGGGAACCCGACGCGAACACCAGTGCTTTTCACATTACCCGAGGACCCAGATGAGACGTCCAGTTTCGTAACAATCGCATGGGAGAACACAATGAGATTGCTCCTCTGGAGAATAGGATCAACTATGAATGATTCCTCGCATGTCAGTGGAAATGGGACTCGAGGAGTTACGGTTCGTTCCATACGATAGGCAAATTCAGCAGATTCGCGGACATTACGCCTTGTCTGCGAGGATAATCCGAACCAGACTCCATTGTTGTCTCCACGGTAAGGGTCCAGGTTGAACCGGTGTCCAAGTTCAGTTGAGGCCGTAATGAATTTTAAATGTTGGCTGTGAACGTGTGCGTCAAATGCTTGTCGTGTCAGGCTCATTGTTTGGCACATACAGGGGGAAAAACTGGAGGGAAGGAAGAGTCAACAGGACCATTGTTCCCGTGGGAGGCAGGGATCACCATGTACCCGAATTCCTTAACGAGATCGGGTGCCGGAATATTCACGTTCTCTGACTGTGTTGATAGTCGTTACGCTGTGGCGTACGAAATTGAGTACAGATACTCACTTTGCGCGAAGCGGTGTAAAGGTTGTTCCAGTTCCAACCGTGCGAGCCCAATTTCTCGAAATCATCCCAGTCGACCTTGTGAGGCCGGTTCCATGCTAAACCGTTGACAGCACTATCACCACCAAGGATCTTATGGGGCAGAAACTCGAACATCAGTTGAGTTGGACATGAAATTGATTATCTTACCTTGCCCTGGGACAAGTTGATCTCCTGCCCGGCAGCGTGAGGTTGAGGGGTAGTCTAATTCAGATTTTATCAGCCATAAGTCCTAAACGAATGCATTGGTCCATACAAAGTAAAACCAGTCGATATCCGTCGCAATAAACGAGAAAGACCTCTGGGGAATAGTTACGAGTGGGCTGGGGATGTACGAGTTAATCTACGGGCCCAAGGGAATCAGAAACGAGGAAGAAGGACAGACTCTGCAACGCCTGATCTCCCTGCCTCAAGGACAAGGACCTTCTTTGACGAGTCGTCAGACAGACGACGGGCCACAGTCAACCCGGTGGTTCCTCCACCAACAACGATCTGTGACGGGGTCAGAAATTGAGAAGTGAATCTGTTGTATTGGCAGCATACATAGCTTCGGAAAATTGAGCACTCTAGTATGGTTGGAAACGGTGAGAGACGTACTCGAATTGGTTGGCATTCAGCAGTTGCTTCCCTATGGAAGCGGAAGAGTTGAGATCGAGGAGTATGGCGGAAGCGAAGCCAAAGGAGATAGAGGAGACAATGAAACGAGTGCACAACATTGTGACAGGTCAAAACCCTGCTGGGTGGGTCGAGCTGGGACTCTGGGAAAAGGGGAAAGAAAGCAGGTTGACCATCCGGAATTTTATTTCGTTTTCTCTCCACGCCTGTGTGAACAAGACTTTCATTTGCACCAGGGGTAACCAAGGCACGAATTCGCCGAGGCACTGAATCACGTGACAGATTCACAATGTAAACTTTAAGAGATTCAATACATGAACGAGGTAAGGGCAATATAGTGACCACTTGAGCCAGGCAACATAAAATAGAGACTGGTGACCAAGATCGGGTCCAAGAAATCCTGCCAACCGCAGAGACATATGCGCATAAATTAGCCGGAGCCCTTTGGAGCTTCCTTGCAAGAGATGGCCTGCGAAATCGTCAACCGGACCCATTCTCACGATGCAACGAAATCACGCACCTGCTCCTCGTTCATAGCAGCAATTACTGTAATGAGGAGATCCTTGCCCTCATTGAAATCACTCTCGATCTGCTTGCCAAAATCACTTTCGGGAACACGGACATCATCTTTCGGAGTTCCATCCTGCAGCATGAGGTTCAAAAAGCCATCGTCGATGTTAACCTAGAAGTGAGTCAGAATCAAGCACACCCGCTGCGGTAATCATACTCGCTCACAAGCTGGTATTCAGTACGTTGAACATTGGGAACATCCATGTTGTGCGTAGAAGGACAGATATCCTCCTGTTAACGGCCTCGCGCATTCATTTTGTGTCACGAGATACAAGTTGACGGGTCAAATACTAACCAGTTTTTTACCAGTGAAGATCTGAAACCACCGACCTGATAGCATCAGAAATCCCGAGGTACGAGGGATACAAACTCACATCAAGAGCAACAAGGTGGACTTTGGCGTGACCGTGCTTCCCCGTCTTTGAGGTCGACATGTCGACAATCTTGCATGGACGACCTAACGGCCGGGGTCAGGATGATACGGGCACATGAGGCGACCAGAAAAAGAGGTGTTACCCTTGATCACGACGTGTCCATTTTTGCGAAGAGCAGAGCATTGCATGGGGTAGGTGAGCGAGGCACCTGCGCTGGCCTTACCAGAAGATCATTGAACGATCGATGAGATAGAGCGGGGGAGAGATGGTGGGGTGGTAAAATACCTGTTCGAAAGTTTGGTGCTCATCTTCGGACATGGTCAAGGATGTATGGATGTATGGGACGAGGGTGAGGGTAGGGGGGCGGGGGGCGGAGGAGAAAAGCTGTGGGATTTTATTAAATACTTGCGCTGATTAGATGTGCCATCTTTCACATTTTCAATGTCCGCTATCGATCATTTCCTCTTTCAGTCAACTCCCATATTCGGTCACAGTTCTACCCCTCCACAAGCAAAACATAAAATGCACCCGTTTGGAGGCTCTCCAGTCTGCCCAAGATGTTCAAAGGCAGTATATGCTGCTGAACAGGTGTGTGTGCAGTAATCCGGTCTTTTCTCTTTTTTGTCTTTCCAAGCTGACAACCTATGAGGTCATGGGCCCAGGTAGGAAGGTATGTCACCCCCCCTCATCTCTCGCTTCCCTGTTCTACACTTCCCGACTGTCTCTATAGCTCTATCACAAGGTCAATCTAATACTCAAAATAAGTCACACACTGCTAATCTGACCGTAGCCATGTCTTTCCTGCATGATATGCAGGAAGCGCCTCGATTCTTACACCCTGCTCGAACATGACCGAGAGGTGAACACCGCCTATCTGCATTGAGACCATGCACTGACTCATTTCCAGCCTTATTGGTGCGGACGAGTCCGACCAACTACCCCCTGGTCACTGATAGTTTTGCTATAGCAAGTCATGCCATGCCAGAAACTTCGGCACTCGAGATCTCCGACAGGCCAATCTCCCTGTCCGAGACACCTCTACTTCTCCTACCCCAACCCCAAGCAGGACTGCAGGGACCACCCCCTCACCTCCTCCATCGTCCCGCGTAATCTCACCCATCGGAGTCAGACGAGCCAACACCGGCATACCCTCTGTCTTGCCCCAACTACAACCAACCCATTCGCTGCAAGCTAGCCCTACTTCCTCCAGCTTCGTTCAGTCCATCCATTCCTCTCTGGATGATGTTCAGGAGTCCCAACCTAACACTCTGGGTACCGGAACACTTCACGACGCAGATGAGGCACACGACGCTCTCGCTCCCCTCCCTGACTCATCTTCCCCAACTTTGAACCGCTCTCTTCCTCTTCCTCCCAGCCTCCCCGGTTACAAGCCCGCAAGCTCCCTCAGCTCCCTGCACAATATGAATACCTCGCCCACCGAACCCAAAGTCTCCTTAACATTCACAAAGAACAATAACACCGCCTCAGCCGCAATTAGTCTCTTGGAAAAGGAGGGCATTAACCCCCTGGTGCAAACAACCACTGGAACTCGGTATGGTGCTGCTCTAGGTGGCAGAGTCGGAATCAACACAACTGGGACACCAACGGGTTCACCGCGAAAGTGGGGTGGCGAGACACCTCTCTGCCCGAAATGCTCTCAGCGTGTCTATTTTGCAGAGCAGGCAGGTTCTTCACTTGGCTCAAACCAAGAAAACTGATGATGTTTCCTAGGTCAAAGCGGTTGGCAAAACTTGGCACAAGAACTGCCTCCGCTGTTACGAATGCAACGCCCTCCTCGACTCCAACCGTTTGCGTGACCATGACGGCGACCCCCTCTGTGTACGTTGCTACAGCAAGGTCAGCTCATTTATCCTTTCGTACCTGCCCGTATCACTTCGCCGACCGTGTATATTTTAGCTTCACGGGCCCCAGGGAAGTGGTTATGCCCTGCTCGGGAAAGCGGGCGGTTAAGTGCGACGACATGTTGCCATGACATACCGGGGCCCGACCGGCCCATCCTCTCATGTCTATCCATCCCATCGTTGTTACTCTACTACCCTTTGCTTCTTTTTTCTTGATTTTTGCGACAGATGCCAGCTGGTCTGACGTACACTGCATCGCCCCGCCTTTGGGTAGGGTATCTCATAGTTGTATGTTTATTTCTATATGCCACTGTACAGTATGGACTTGTGCCCTCTTTGTGTACTTGTACCTTGAATCTATTCACCTTCAGAACCTACTAAAAACGGGACGGCCCACCCTGAGCACCGCAAGGCAAAACGGGAACAATCATCTCACTGACGTTGTACGCCCTGTACGTACGGCCCTGGAGAACCCTGGCCAAGACACGCGAACCATTGAGTTGAGCAGTTCAGAACGGGACGGAATAACCTTGACACTGATTTTTACATGTTCGGTCGCCCACATCTCCTCCGCAATCGCTCAAGAAAACGACAAAAATAGGAAACCATGTTTATCTGAGCCTTTAGCTTAATCACTACCCTCTACTCTCATTACTTCCAAGTCCGTGGCTAACAACGTAAGCTTCCACCAATCTCCACGATCCGGCGACCAATTTGCTCTGCTATGATAGGCTGAAGGAGAAGAAGGGTTCGACCAGAACCTTGCAACGAAAGTAGCTCTGCACACCCAACGGCCAGATTTCCCGTCCTTAGACGTTGCAACGACACCCTGTATTCTGTAGACCTCGCCCATTCTTCTTCCACAGTGGTAATAGTTAATACCTAGTCTACCAGACTGAGATAATCTTACACCGATATTTTTGTCTACCGGCCTTGACATGATTCAAGCTAGCACTCTAATGCAAGCGAGGAGGCGGATAATTAACAACATCACAAATAGCTCGGTTCTGCTCCAAAGTCGGAGCGATCGCTCACCCGAGTATCTAGGATGTCACTAACAAGCATGTTAGCACACCCACTTCGGAGAGCAAACGCACGCCTTTTATAACTCTCTGACGTTGACTAATCGATGTTTATCTACAACGTTCAAACTCATCGGTAGTATTGTCCCTAAGCGCGACTCCTCAAAACCCCCATGGGCCCCCTTCTGCTCCCGGGACAAGGTATAAATCCAAGGCTTCTTCACATCCATTAGCACAGCCGCTCTCAGCGGGAAGCACCTCCCTCGGACCTCAATCAGGTACGCACCACCACCTTGCCTTCTGCGACTCTCCACTCTGCAGATGCTGCATCCACATCGAAGTCCCTTTGCCTCTTGAGCAAAAGCATACCAGCTGCCTCCTTCCCTTGATCATCCTCACCAGATCCATGGAAGCCTGCAGCTGTTACCGACCCAGGTGCACTTGCTGCAATCTCTGCATCCGACTTGCTCAGGTCCAGGTCGAGATCAAGAGATGGTGTCTTGGTTGATACTGGGATGTGCAGAATGAGTCTGCGTGGCTCTATATCTAGCGTAGAGTTGGCTATGACTTCATATGGCGTCTAAATAAAGAGAAAAAAGCGTTTGAGCGTCTACGAATAAAGTGAGGATAATACAAGATCTTACCTCCTTGGGGACATCTATCATAATGTTGAGCCTCTCGTCGACTCCTTTCTCCCAACTCCAAAGGGGCCTTCGCGACTTCATAGGTACATTTTTCACGGAAACCTCCTTTGAAATCGCAGCCGGTGCACTCCCAGCCCCGGCAGCAACAGCGGAAGAAGCCTTCGGTCCCCCATGCTTCAAGATGCCTTTCAACTTCGGTAATATGTTCGATGCCGAGCCATCCTCGTTCCCCCTTCGCTTGTCCTCTGATACATCAATCTCCTCAATCAGCTTCTTACCCTTCCACTTTTCCGCCTGATCTCCGCTTTTGCCATCCTCCTCCGAACCTTCGGGCTTACCGATAGCAAGCCATGCGGGCACCCATACCCTCCTTGGCTCGAGCCTCCCTTTCGCAACAATATTAGGGGTTCCAATCTGCCTCGATAGCACGAGCGATGTCTGTCCTTCAATCCTCTGCAAGGACAATTCTAGAACCAGTGTACCAAACCACAAAACTGTCAGCGAGCATGTTCATGCAACCATCGGGGTATAACGGAAGAACCAGAACAAAATAAAGAGGTGGAGGGTCTAAAAATAGATCTCGAAGCAAGAGCCGAAATGCCAATCAATTGTGATGAATTATCAAGGCAGGAGGATGCAAAGAGCAGCGACGCAGGAGCAACAAAGTTCAACCGACTCCTGCAACCCACCCTCACCAGCAGAACACATCGTTCGGTAGAAAACACGATGACCGATGGTGATAATCATCGACTTCACCACATACATCTCCATGCCCGATTACTCAGGTCATCCGGGTATAGTTCTTTATCTTATTCGCAGCAAGATTTGCTGCCAATGCAACTCCTTGAAGCAAGCTCCGGACAACCCCCTGACTCCTGGCAAAATGACTGCAAGCACGCAGGTGTGAATGGTGCATGACGCTGAGACGGGATTGGTCTCGGCCCGCGGGCGCGTACGCGGTTCCGCCACCAACCATCAGCCTTTTCCAGCCGAACCCAGCAGAGCCGGAATGAGAGGTTCTGCAGCATCCGCGAAAATAGCAAAACTTCCTAAAAAAGAAAAAAAGACAAAATAGGCCGAGTCGACGAAAAGAATGGAGACATATTCTTTAAAATAGATATGTACCATCAACTCGGAGGTTGCGAACAAGACAAGCCGATATACGATGACGCGAGGAGTGGGGATGGTGGGTGCAAACCACCTGTCAGACCCTCGACGCTTCATCTCTCGCCAAAGCGGCACAGCGGCAGAGGACAGAAATGGAACCCGGCTGCAATAACCATCCACAGGTACTCCTAGACCAACCTCTCGTTTGTTGATTATGGAGTCCCGGTAATCAGACAGTCAGTGCGCCGCACAGGGATAGTGGCCGGATACGGGCGCCGGTGAGAGCCCTCGAAATTCGAGTTCTCCTGCTGTCAACCATCCTACCAATCCAGCGACTCCCGTCGTGACTCCTGTCAAGAGTCAGAGAATCAGGTTACTCCTCCAATGTAACCCGCTCGAACAAACGGGGGCAAAGGAACAGGCCACAGATGTATTCGTCAAGGCCACACCTACAGCCTTCCACGGTGCCCAGTAGTTAAACCGTTCCTCAGGCAATAGAAAGATAGAAGAGGCGCCCGTTCCCTCGAGAGATCCACACAATCCATCCGCGTGCGGGACCCTAAAAATAGATCATTGTCACAAAACGGCACAGCGATCAAGAACCAGTACATGCACGGTGTGTGTGCAATGTATAGTGAGCCACCAACCCGCACCCATCTCCGCGTACGAAACACAGCCGCAAGTCGCAAATGAAGATGTACGAGTGGATAAGAAAAGCCAATTATAGTAAAAATAGATCCCAGGGTCACCAACGAACCGGACGAAGCGGATGACAATGCACCGGAGATGAAAAGAAGTGTTTAGAGTTGTCAACTTGAGCGAGCGAGCGAGAGAGCAGCTCGATATACCGCAGTTGCCTCCGTATTCCCGGCCGCGGCTCAGCTCCCCCAACCCGAAATCCTCTGAAACAAACCAGTTGGGCAGGGGTGCTCGTATGTGGAATAGCACCCGGAGGAACGTGGATCGAAGTAGTAACAGATAGGAGTCATCACGCGGATCTGCTGGATCTTTCGATAGGATTTCACTCCATCGAAACGCAATCCACCGAAGAGATAACGGGGAGGGAAATGGGGGAGGGCGACCGGTGGCATATTAGACTTCACTCACCGACTAGGAAGATCTTGAATTCGGCGTCCCTAAGTGTTCGCGATTTTAATGTTGAGTTGTACACACAATCAAAAACTAAGGCTGGACTTCCGGCTACATTCACACAATGCAGTGATGCCATAGTGTGAATTCATTTTGTCAGTAACGGGCTCCCGCAACAGGAGAGGATCAAAATAGGATCAAAGTTAATCGTGGATGGAGAACCGCCAAACGAACATAACATGTGGGTGAGAAATATTCACAACAGACTTCTCCAGCTGCATGCCATGACCATGCCATTGAAACTATTGGTCCCTGCAATGCGCAAAGGATCATGTGACAACAAGCCTCGAAGACAGCCAGAAGACAGCGTTAGCATCTGGGGTAGTTGAGCCCGCTTGCGGGGGACAATGCCTTCGTGGCCGCTGATGACCCTACAAGCCATCGCCTCCATGTCTATCGGAGGGTTCTGCGCCATCTAACGATGGTCAGAAGTGACTGAGATAAAAATAATACCAAGTTTCCTGATGGCCACACTGGACGGAATTCGAGTTTCTCTCAAAAGCTAGAATTGAGAAGAAAGTCGTGAAAAGAGCCAAGCTGGAGAGATCAGGCCGGAATCAGGAAGAGTCTTCCGCCGGGGGGCTAAGCCAGCGATAGAAGACTCAACATTACAAGTGGATTCTGCAACAGGGGGATAACAGCAAAATATCAAAATTGAATTGATGTGTGTGCGAAGGGCACAGCGACCAATGATAAGATGATAAAGCGAATTAGGAAGAGAGGGGCGCCGACGAACAACTGACCTTTATCGTTGTCTTGCCTAGGTTGTGAGACGACTACAGGGACATAGTATGCGTCCTCATTTGGTTTATGCGTGTCCATAGCGCGTTTCACAACATCCTCGTCGGCAGCAGGTGGCGGAGGCACATTCTTATCGTAGCAGATGTTGATAAAGACTTTTCTTCCGGCAGGGACGATGGTGGGTGCAGTAGGTTCGAGAATGAGACTGTTATCAGTCCGAGCGGGTGGAGGAAGGGTCGCAGGAGTGACTGTGCTAGATTTGACACAGAATCCCGGGGTGGGTTTGAGGTCAATGGGGAATTTGGGTGCGGTGGTCATTGAGGTGAAAAGGGTGGGGAGGTCACATGACGAGATATCCGAAGAGAAATCCGATTGAGCGAGTCACACACAGCTTAATGTGCTCCGGCTTGGGCGGTTCAGTTCGCGCGAGATCTATCGATTACTCCGATCCAAAAAACTCACCTCCAAAAAATCATCGCCAACAATGGCCCAGCCCGCTATAAAACACCCCCGAACTTTCAGGTTCCGTCAGTACTCACAACCTCTTCTGCATCTGCATTCACAACTCATCCGATCCTCTCAGCAATCCCAGAACAACCAGACATGTACCACACCGCCTGCCCCGACTTTGACAACACCGAGAAGGTCCAGCAATACATCCAGGACACCCGAGTCATTGGCGTATGTCTCCCACACCCAATAGGACCCCACAGTTTCTGACCCCCCATCCACACAGTACGACCCTTTGCTCCAGCCTGCGCTTCTGCGCCATGAAGTTAGGTCGAGTGCCTCGTCGCAAAAGACGATCGCAGCTGCTCGCTACCACTCTGCACGGATTGTAGCCGGGCACGATGACCGACTGGTGGTCGTTGTTGGACCCTGCTCCATCCACTCGCCAGAACAGGCTATCGAATACGCGAAGCTGCTGAAAGCCAAGCTTCCCGATCTACCTAATCTCCAGATCATCATGCGTGCCTACTTGTATGTTGTTGTTTTACTCTTATAGAAATTCTCCCTTCTCACTTGCGTCAGTGAAAAACCCCGTACCACCGTTGGCTGGAAGGGCCTCATCAACGACCCAGACATCGATGGCAGCTTCCAGATCAATAAGGGTCTCCGCTATGGCCCGTCAACTCCTCTGTGACCTCACCGACCTCGGCATACCCGTCGGCTCTGAGCTCCTCGATACCATCTCCCCTCAATACATCGCTGACTGTGCGTCTCTCTCTCTTCCTTTTTCTACGTTTCACAACCAACAAAGGCCCATCTCTTTATAGTGATCTCCTGGGGCGCCATCGGAGCTCGTACTACAGAGTCTCAACTTCACCGTGAGCTCGCCTCAGGTGTTTCCTTCCCCATTGGCTTCAAGAATGGAACCGATGGTAGCGTCACCGTCGCCATCGACGCCATGCATTCCTCCTCCAACCCCCACGCCTTCATGGGTGTCACAGAACAAGGTCTCGCCGCCATCGTCAAGACGCGCGGCAATCAGGACGTTCACGTCATCCTCCGTGGCGGTACCAAAGGCCCCAACTTCAAGACAGAGTTCGTCCGCGAGGCCGTCAAGGCTATCGAGAAGAAACGCGGGTGGGCTAGCGTCATGGTTGACTGTTCTCGTACGTCCTCCTATGATTCTTTCAACAGCCTGCATCTCACTCTTTATCTAGATGGCAACTCTCAAAAGAACCATAACAACCAACCCCTTGTCGTCGACGATATCTGTGCCCAACTTATCGCTGGAGAACGCAATATTACCGGTGTCATGATCGAGTCTAACATCAATCCTGGGAGACAAGACGTCCCCGATGAGGGTCCCTCTGCACTCAAGTACGGTGTCAGTATTACTGATGCCTGTGTCGATTGGCAAACAACCATCAAGATGCTCGATAACCTTAATGATGTAAGTTCTCCCTACGTCACCTCCCCCATAGCACACAACTCACCACCATTACTCAAGGCCGTCGAAAAACGACGCCAAGTGCTCAGTGATCAGGGTTTTGGCTCACCACAAGAGGCTTCTTCGTGAATTACCAAATAACCACCGATACCATCCACCTATTTTCATCTGCGATTCTAGACGTGTTCATATCTCTTCGTCTCCCTCTTTTATCTCTCCTACATATTCCTATGCATCATTACCTCTGTTGCACGGCTAACATATTGCCCTGTTCTTTAATTCTGCTTCCTGTCCCTTCTTTGGTTTATTAGACCTTGCAAACTGGAGCAGGAAGCACTAGCATTATATCGTGATCATATGCTTGTCAATTATACATGTTGAACTGCAATTATTATTATCTCCCCCCACGAACTATCCTGGGCACGCTTAGGGCTTGAAAATTGAGGGTCCAACTCGAGAAAGTTCGGCCATTCTATCTATTCTTGACCTGATATGCGTTCAAGTAACCTGTGCATGTGACCTTGGACATTCTTTCCTGTGTTGCGAACTTTGAGGAGAAGACTTGCAAAGGAGCGGGCAAGAGCATTTCAGGCCGACTTCCATGAATTCAGTGTCATGGTCTTTAAAGCGAACGCATCGTATCTGAGACCCTTCGAAGTCATCCTAGATACAGTACAGGGGGTACCAAAGAATAGTTGTAAGAAATATATATCACATGTTCTAAAAAAAACAGTTTGCAAAAACAGCGCTCGGTTCATGTCACAGATGATTTGAGAGATCCAGGATCCATTATCATGACCAAATAGAGTTGGTTTATTGTCCCTGTATCTGCAACAAATTCCATACATCAATCAGATTCTGTTCGGAAATGTTCCCAACTTGCGGAATGGATTCTGATTAGATCCATTTTCAGCCATAAGGAGACAATAAACCAATACCACCACAACAGATTATGAATTTCTCAAGTTAATCCCTGTCACGGACAGAGCGAGGGATGTCGAGTGTACAAACGAATATCTGATCCTTACAACTATTCCCCTAACGTCAGGTGTCAGGGACACTCTCCCAATTAATAGTTCCCTTTCCATCCATGCCCCAAACAAGGATGATCTCATCCAATGATTTTGCACTCCACCCTGACCCAAGCGCCGTGGTCATCCTCGTTCCCGTGCCATGCAACACCTCCTTGATCCCGAGGTCCAGCAGCGCCGTATCATTGGTGCCTTCCGGAGAAGCTACACCAAGACACTGTTGGTGTGCGTCCCGACCAAGCTGCCTTAGGATCACGAGGAGTGTCGACACTGGGATACCATTACGCAGGAGATACCACCCAAGTTGGTGCATGACCCCCAGGCTCCGTTGGCCTTCATCCTTCCCTTCTGAATCACCCTCGTCGACACCCGGTTGGCCGGATTTAACGCTAGTGCTAGTAATCACCTCTCCCCTTGCGTACTGTCCCAACGCGGCCAGAAAAGCCTCCGACTTCCTTACCTCGTCCAGTTTCTTATCCTGCGCATGGAGAGCGCCAAGGACAGTCGTATCCCTAATCAGCGGTGGCCTTGGGTTATTTTCCGCCCTCCCGCTAAACCTCCTATCATATATTTTTGAATAAAAGTCCGCAGCGAATCGCAGATCCTGCAACCGCAAATTGAAATATCGACTCCTGGGGTCCATCGTCCGATATAAGTACAATGTAAGATGCGATTGCAACGTTTGCGGCTTATCCTGCAAGATACTGTCCAATAGTGCTGCGTGACAATATGTATGGAACAACCGTTCCTTATCCGTGAGCTCCTCACCCCCTCGAGCAAAGTGATCCGCAAATGCAAGGAAAAGTACGTCGTTCGAGAAGGAGGTGATAAACTCGGAGAGGTCGCCTGCCGGATGTGTCTTTGTGTCCGTCAACTGTGGGAAATCGAGCGTAGCAGCATCGCCAGCCGACGACCCGGACCGCACAAAGAGACTCCTACTCCCTCTTGGATCCTCCGTATAACTCAAGAACGCTGTCCTTCTCTTCACGTACAGAGTCTGGCTTTGCAAAAGCGCATCCCTGTGTCTCGGTACTTGTTCTGTGTCCAAGTAGAATGGCCAATACCTCGGTGTGTCCACGCGTATTGATACAAGTTTGTCCATATCCGGAATTAGCGTAGGCGAGATCAACTGCGCAACTGCGACATCCTGTCCTTCTCTGAATGTGATCTTCACAGGCAGGTACACGACCTCCCCAGAGTCCACGTCCCTTGCTATCAGGCACCTCGGCTCGACCGCCAGGGCCCAAAGATGGCGCAACGCCTGCAGGAAACTTTTATTGTCTGAGGACAAGGAGTGGAAGCGCGGGAAGAAAGCAGTGACAAGGCAAGCAATGGCTGCATCTGACGTTCCAAGTGTGAACCGGCCACCGCCAAGGAATAAGAGCCCAAGTGCTATGTGGGTCGCGACGTGCACGCCATATTTGAATCCGTGATGGTAGTTAGATTGTTGATGCATCCCGTAGGCATACCGCAATCGTCGGAGACATGTTATTTCACCAGTGCCGGCCATAACCATGCTCAACGAGATGGAAATCAGGTTTAGCCCATCTCTGACAGCCGATCTTTTGATTCTATGGTCAAAAACGGGACCTAAAACTTCGGTTCAGCAGAGCCATCCCTACAGTTTGAGGAGGAACCTACTGTTCGTGTAAGCCAGCCTCGTATAGATGTCAAAGTATCGCACAATAAGCAGGTATGCCTCCTGCCTCGCAGTACCAGCATACTTCAACCCAATCACGAAACAACACCCTGCCAATACATGATAATGTGCCAGCTCGATCGACTCATCAATGGCCTTATTGTGTTTTGACTTCGCCTCGATCGCCTCGCGAATGCTTGCCGGAACCTGCGAAATCAACCACTCGTTAGAGGGCGAAATCTCGTTCCACATAATCAGGTTCCTTGCAATGGTCCGGATAGTCAAAAAACTCGGCTGAATCCGATTCAATGCCAGCACCGTGTCGGGAATCGGTAGCAAGTCCGCAATATCTTGGCGTTCGGTTCGCAAATACATGAGTCCTAGAGCAATCGTCGCCGCGGGGGATGTAAGGTTGACATCGAAAGGTGCCCGCATCTTTTTGCTAAGTAGCGGATCCGCATCACCATGAATGAGGATACTTAACCGCGACAGGAGGTGTGCATCCGCAGGGATCGTGGTCCCCTTTCCCAACATGATCATCCCGAAGGCGAGCGCCGCAGCGTAGGTATACGCCTCGCGGTGTTCATTGCTCAAGTCAGGCTGAACAAGATCCCTCCTACTGATTTGGTTTAAACACACCTCTGCCATCCGACGACTCTTGGTCCCAAGATAGAGTAAACCCACGCCACCAAGACCGGCAGCCTGAGTAACCAATGATACATTGAGGTCTACCATCGGGGTAGGGAGCAGAGCTGGTGTATGCACTGCCAGCAACTTTGTAACGTGTTGATCTGCACTCCCAATGTTCGCCGCAGACAACCCGAGTAAGACCCCAATCGACGTCAAGTCGTGTTTCGGAGTCAGATAACTAAAGGTATGCCATGTCACCATATGCTTCAAGTGCCCCGTTAATCCCAGTCCCAGCAAGAACCCTGCATGCTCCGGGGATAACTCTGAGGGCTTATTGAAAGCAATCCACGAGCTCTCTATGCCTCCCGAGGTCGGGGATATGCGCAAGCCCGCAGCGACTCCATTATGGAACTCGCCCCAACTGAGCGACTCAACAGGAATCTTCCCCACCTCCGGAGTAATAGTAATATTGAGCGGCTGAATACGTATGGTGAATTCGAGTTTTGGTATTGTGTATGCTTCACGAGTGACAGTAGGCACTGAACCAAAAGTGAACATCGCCCGGCCATAAGGGAGAGCAAGTGTTCGTTCCGCTACGCGAACGACTTGATTTTGGTGCTCCTTTGTCTGATCATGCTCGCTACCAGAGTTCTTCAATTGAATTTAAGCGGTCATGGTAATGTCATACCTGAGATCAGGCCGATCGGCAAGTTTGATAGACGGGATAAGTGATGAGCACAACATGCGAGCAACCTCTTCTAACCGACGGTCCTGACCGAAGCGGATGCTAGTGAAAGCTTCAAGGTCAAGTTCGACGCCAGTAACAACATCAACCTCTCCCCCTCCTGCTGCACGAGCAGCTGAGACGAAGTGGCTGATCGTTTGACGTGGCTTTCCGGGACTCTGCACAGACAGAATGAATAGGAATCCGAGACAAGAGGGCCAACCATAACTCACAGTGGGATCCTTTTTCAACTTGAATCCATCTCTATTGAAACGTTCAACAGTCTCATTAGCCGATGCCGCCAAGTCGTTCCTGCCAATCGCCATATAGGCATGTAGCGGCCAATTGGGTGGGGGTGCTAACTGACATGTTCGCGCAGCCTCTCGCAGAGGTGCCGTAATTCCAAGAGGCAACGAGTCCAAAAACTTCGTACCCCGTTTCGCCACGAGGAGCAGCATAGCCCGCTCCGCTCTTGTGCGCACGTCTGGAACCTTGCCGTCCGTCAAGCATGAATACAGAGCGGAGAGATCGTGGAGACCACGAAGAGGATCCCATCTGCCATATTCAAATGATGGCGGGACACCAAAGCGAGCCGCAATGTGCAGGGTATCAAGCCATGGAACTTTCCAGTCTGGGTTACTCAAGCTTCCATAGAATATGGCGGATATGTCAGGCGGCCAGACAGGGATCCGGTCGTCCAGGTGTGTATGGACTAAAAAAGGAAGTATCTATCTGAGGATATTTGACAAGAAAGCGCAAGACTTACCAGACGTAGTGATGACAGGCCAATTACCGCCCGCGTCCGGTACCAGTCTCTGCCAATAATCCGCCCACTCCGGCCGTACTTCCATTGCAATTCGATGTATTAAAGGCACGAGTTTCACTAGGTCATCAAACCGATGGACAAGAAGCCGCAGATATTCTGCTAACATATGGAGGGCATATAGCATTGGTGACAGGAGCTTTGAGGGTCTCTTAGAGGAGTAAATAGGTGTGGGTGGGGGGAGATTGGCAGGTCTGTGAAGTCGTCTTAAGACAGGATCCTCTTCGAAGTGTTTGTGTGAAAGTGAATGGGCGAGCCGCTCCCAAGGGGCGGCGGGCGGCGGCGGCAGCTCGCTCTTGATCTGGAAAACCGCGCAAATAGCGTCGGTGAAACAGGTAAATTCAACCCCCTCGGCTGACGACAAATGTTCCTTGTTCCAAAGATCCAAAAAGGTGCGGTGGAGAGTGAAGGACGCTTCGGGTGTGAGGCACTGTGCAAGTATGGCAAAACATTCCACCGTCAATAGATCCTTCGGGTCGAGAGGTAGATCCAAGCGAGCCCTACGACCATCAGCAAATGTAAGGACAGCTGATGAGATAGCGATGCGAGACACATATGTTATGGCACTAGGATTTCCTTCGCGATCAACATCCATCTCTAGACCGTTGGCTAGTTGCTGAGGGCTTCCGTCGACTTCGATGGGGATCTCCCGAAGACCGTGGGTCAGTAAAGAAAGCCGATGGTCAGGTTTAAGCACAAGGAGGTCCCAAACATACTCGCGAGTAGCTCGTATTGAAGTTGAGGCCAAAGAGGGAGTCACAGCCAGCGGTTCGATCCTCATCGTGCCTTCTTCTCTGAATGTCACAGAAAGAATATGGGTGACTTGCGACTTTGGAAGTTGGATGGAGACCAAACAGCGTTCTTGTGCCCCATCATAGCGTTCATCGAAAGGTGACAACGTGATGTCCCGCCATGACTTTGCACTGTGTCATTCAGCATCGAAAGGGGACCAGACCAAAAGTGCTTACTCTTCTCTCGATATTTCTTGGCAATAGATTTTTTCAATCCAGTACGCAGCCTTCATCCTTCCATTCTCAATAGGGATCTCTAGGTCCGCATCTGCATGACCACCAAGAACCATACGGTCCATTGTGACGCTAAGATCATTTCGTGCCAACGAAGGTCGTTTCGTTCTCGAAGTGGCTGATCGCTGTGACGACTCCCCCGAGACAAGGGATTGCAAGGTCGTTGTAGTTGAAAGAGAGGGTGCCATACCGGGAAGCGCAGAGAGCGGAGGCATGTGTGGAACAGTAAAAACATCAGGAGTGGGAGACATCTCTCTCGAATGAAGACCAGGCGAGAGTGGACGGTGAAGACGGCCAGCACCATCATAGATAGCTGAAGTGCGTCTACTTCCTGGACCGGGCATCGATTGTCGTTTCTTAGCCTCCGTCACGTTACGCGGACGACTTGGTGTCAGTGGGACTGGCATATCCTTGGGTTTGAGATAAGCATACCGCCAAATGGATAGCTCCCGTTTCTCGATATCCACCGTTAGAATAATTTGAATGCTGCAATCATGGCCCTGCCGGGTAATAGCTACAACCATCTCTGAGGATGGGATCGATTTCAATGGTTTGGTTGAGTTTTCATCTTCATCTATCAAAATGACCGGCAAGCCCTTGTATCCCCCAGTGATACCGACTGTTTGTCCCACCGCAGCAGCCTCAGCTAACGGACTTGTCATCGAGAACATGGTAGGAAGCACTGCTTCACCGGTCAGCTCCGCCTCTATGAATTCACTTGGTTCAAGGACTCGCTGGATCATAACACCATGGGGATATAGCGGCCAAGCTTTCCGCACGATGAATGGCAGAGATAGGGAGTATTCAACGCCATTTTGTAACATGATCCTCCCGATACTACGCAAGAAGACAAAGACTGCAGGGATAAGTGTTGTATGCTTGGACGCAGCCTTTGAAGCAGCTTGCGCTCGTGCGAATGGACCAAAAGTATGTCGCTCGTAGGGTGGCTTTTCGGGATAGGTTGAAGGAATCGGGAGCGATGCGGTATCACGATCACGAGGGAGGTGTGTCTCGACCTGTTCCAATATGCCCAAGCACGCCCACTGAATTGTTTCTCCCTCCTGTTCAAAGGACCATCTCTTGCGAATAACACCTCCATAACTCAGAATAACAGTATGGGCATTCCATGTCAGTTCACGACTATCGGGCTGCGTGTCGTGATGATACATTGTCTGTATTGTTGACAAATTTTCAGTGTCCGACCCGCGCAAAGCAGAACGGATGGCCCGGAGCAAGTGCGACTCGCTGCGTGAAGTACTGCATAGTGGGGTGTCTTGTTTAAGATGTAGGAAAGCAGAAGTTTCGCGAAAAGTCTGCAGAGGAACAGTGAGAGGATGGCTCATTGAGGGAGGAAGCAAGCGCCTATATTTGCGCTTGTGTGGTTTGGAAGATAATGTCCACCACCTAAGCAAGTACAAACACAATGCCAGTTTTGTGTCCCTCGAGGGCCGAGAGTCGAGTTCTGCCTTGACGCTGATTGAATAAACGTTCGGAGGCTGCACGTTCCGGGGACCTTACGTATCCGCAGCACACGTTATCTTGAGCGCTTGCCTTTCAAAGGCATGCTCTTAAACTTCAGCCTCGCGGGCGATGGCATATCAACAAGCGCAACCTGGCAGCCACTCTCATGCTTCAATGTACACCCCAAGCTACCTACCCCAGTACTCACCGACCACGTTTAACCCTGCAACTCCCTATGGTTTATGCGATCCCTATAACCCGAATCTAAGCCCTGTTCAGGTAGATGAGACTTACGATCCCAACATCCATCCCTACTGGAAAGACCGTGTTGTTCCACGTCCTGGGTTCAAGTCGCCCAGAACGCTCTGCCCTGCAGCAGATACAAACCGCATCACCATTAAAGATCCCAAGAAGACCAGTGAACCAAGCAAAAAGAAACTCCTGCCCCCTCGATCTCATGGAAAACCCAATCAAACAAAGAACAAGTCCATGGACTGTCCCCCAGAAATCCCACGCAAAATTGAAAGCCAACCCCAGGACATCCATTACAATGCATCAAATCATGGACTGGACAAATACGTATGTTGTGGTTCTTGATCAATATATGGATCGCCGATTCATCACCACCGTTCACCAGGCTCCGTCCTTCGTGCCACAATCTCTGAAAAATATCCAAAAGCTCATCCATCAGCTCGAACCCTTGCCACCCATTGCTGCCTTTCCTCCTCCAGACTACCCTACCACCTTTCTGCTACCTCATCTTATCGAGGGGCGGGAAAGCGAGCTTTTATCACAACCCCCCGCCCAACCTGGTGAACATGCGCCGTTAGATCCCGGCCGCTATCATCAGCACTGGTACCGTATCCTGCAGTGGGAAGTTGACTGCCTCTGTGCTCAAAGGTCAAGTATAGTACTCTGGGCTGTCAAGGACTTGAAGCTCACAGACTGGAAACGGACCGAGTTTTCGCTTGTCGTTCCTGGCCTACGAGAGAACTATCCTCGGCTTGACGTCGGTGACCTTGTCAAGTTACGCCAAGTCGTAGTGTCGCAAAATAGGTATACAGGGCCGTTCCTCGGTACCGCTCTTGCATTTGAAGCCAGAGTCATAGCTACCCGGAAGAGGGAAGGTCTCGTCCGTAGGTAGATTCTCCATTACAAATCATTGCACATACTGACCCTGACATACTAGATCTATACTCCCCTACACTTCAAGAATACATCCAAACACATCTTACTGGTATCGCACTCTTTCTGGCGCAAGCAGAAAGTCACAATGCATTCCAGCTCCCCTTGATCTTCAACGTATCCTTTCTCGTCAATGCGCGTCCATTTTGCTTGATGGAGGCTGCAGTTGCCGATCTCAACCTAATGATGAACGCATCGGACGTGCACGAGACCTTAGCTACCAAGTGGCTTTTCCCTACTCTTCAAGATATCACGGATAGACCCCCGCGCTGGATTTCGGGAGTCACGCTTCCCCACGATGGGCTTGTTTGGGAAGACAAAGATTTAAACGAGGAACAAAAGGTCAGCCAATTGACGCTTCCGAGACGACAGAGCATGGGTCTGAACGCTTTAGAATGCTGTTACTTCTATCACACTTCGGGACTGGCCAGTGCCATTCCTTATCTCAGGACCCGCCGGCACGGGTAAAACGAGGTCCGCGCCTCTCCGTCGTGAAAAGACCTGACTACACATCATGTCTTACAGAACGATCGTTGAAGCAGTCTTACAAATTCTTGCTACTCAGCCCGGGGCTTGTATTCTCTTATGTGCACCTTCCAACCCAGCTACAGATACTCTTGTGTTACGTCTCCGGAGCTTCCTGCAGCCTTCAGAGATGCTACGCCTGAATGATCAAAGTCGGAGCTTTACCCAAGTTCCGTCGAAGCTCCTACAGTTTTGCTGTGCGTTTTTCACCTCAGTCATGGACCACCCTTCCGACCCACCCGGCTTAACCCCTTCAGACATTGACACTACCGAGGATAAATTCTCCATTCCTCCTTGGAAAGACCTCATGAAGTATCGTGTAGTAGCTTGTTCCTGCGTCGATGCAAACATCTTGGCTAATGCACAATGCACTAATCACGCTCTTGCGAGAATGGAGACCGAGGTGATTGATTCTATTCACCCACACTCATCTCATACTCCCGCCAGACCCCACTGGACGCATCTTCTTATCGACGAGGTGCGTCTACGAATACAAGGCTGCCAGGCGGAGGTGCTGATCCATATGCCACAGGCCGCCCAAGGTTCGGAGCCAGAACTCTGTATTCCTATCTCTGTTGTCGTTACTGGACCGCGGGTACCAGTCTCCAAGGACCCGGAGGGAAATAAGGTCGAGCTGCTGCAGCCACAGTTAATTTTATGCGGCGACCTTCATCAACGTGCGGTCTCCATTGTTTCCTCTTGCTTCCCGTAGCACGCTTACCTGTTCCCAGTTGGACCCATCGTTTCCGCGGGTCAGGCCAGGGCAGCAGAGTTGGACATGTCCCTCCTACAGCGACTCTTTGAACGCCCCTTATATGCAAACCCAGCAGCAACTATTGAATATTTCCGGCCGTACGCACACTTGTGCAAGAACTATCGCAGTCACCCCGCAATTCTAATGCCACCTTCTGCACTTTTCTACAACGATACTCTGGTCCCGTTCGCAACAAATGGCAAGGTACCCTGGTCGGGGCTCTCAGACGAGCACCTTCCTGTCCGAATTTTTGGGTGCGAAGCAGAGGAAGAATGTATTGAAGAGGTATATGTCAATCTATTCTATTTCACACTCCACTCACGCCGTGGTCCAATCCATCTGGCAGAAGTCGACCTGGTACAACACAGGCGAAATTCAAGTTGTCATGCGGATCATTAAATCTTTAATGAAAGAAGCAAACTCCTGCGATCCTCCGCTCAAAGCAAGAAGCATTGGCATCATATCACCTTTCCGCGCGCAAGTGTGGAAACTTCGAGAAATTCTGCGGGAGGAGGGTCTACGGGATGTAGACGTAGGGACTGTCGAGGTGAGTACGTACATCTGTATTTCAGATTCTAGATTTGAGATGAGATTCACCACCCACGAGTGGAGTGATTGGATCGTAATTGTTACCTTTTACTCCTGACTTGACGAAGAGTTCCTGAACACCAAGTTCTGACTCTACTGCCCTTTGTCTACTTAAAATGTGACTAGGACTGGCAGGGAAGAGAGAACAGAGTCATCATAGTCTCCTGCGTACGCTCGAGTGTCAGATTCCTGGAGGATGACTTCCAGAAGGGCCTGGGAATCTTCAAGGAACCCAAACGGTGCGTCTTCTCAAATTGTGGATCGCTGTCAACCCACCGCTACCGGGGCGTAATTATCAATCAAAATCTGAATCTCGCATGATACTACAGGATGAACGTTGCCATTACACGAGCGAAGGAGCTCTTATTAATTGTTGGGAACCCTCGATTACTTCAATTGGACCCTTACTGGAAACCTTATCTCCATTTTGCCCTCCGAAACAACCTGTTAGTCCCCTTTCACTCCTTTTGTAAACTTCGGTCGATGTCTCTGGGTTCAAGGTACGCAGGACCAGAGCTTGATCTCGAGGCCGATGGAAATTATATCTCAAAACTCGAGTGAGCCATCGCCAGTCTTTATTTGGAACGAGTTTCGCGCTGATTCTGGTCAGGGTTGCACTCATTCGCAACAGGGCGGATGGACTTATGGACGCAGAAAAGATAGGGATTATCACGGCCGGTATAGTTGCGGGCGAGGTATTGAAGGAATGATACATGCGCACCGGGCAGGAAAGGAGGGGAAACGTCCCACTGTAAAGCATGAGCCTGGACTTAGCACAAACCTGCCGCTCCACGTCATCGACAGAATCCCTCAATCTCCCTTTCCACTAGGGTACAAGGAGAGCCTGTTCGGAATTTAACCATATAGCTCTTAACACATGGTAAATTGGAAGGATTTACCGAATTGGTGTGGGCGAACGAACAAGAAACGCAGAAACATTAACCTTGTATCAGCGTAGACTATACGAGGGCAGCTCCTCGTCCACACCCCCAGATCCGCCAGCGAGATTCCCACCAACATGTCCCTCAATCCTCCATGTCCATTCATTACCCTCTTTCCACCGAAAGTAGTCACCGCCAAAATTGACATCAAGCTCACATGGGCCCTCGACACCAATGGCTGCATAAACGTCGTGCATTTGGCGAGGGAGGTAGATTCCAGTAAATGCCGCTGAAAGGCGACGGCCATTGTGAGTATAGAACAAAGACCCAGTGGCGAATTCGTATCCGCAGCCAATAGTATCTCCTGGGTTTATCTGGTTAAGGTCATCGGTGTAGTCACGGCCACCATCCGGGTCCTCAAAGGACTTGCGGAAATCGTCGAGATGGAGTCCAGCGCTGAGTCTGTTCCAACCTGGCAGGCGATAGTCAGGATATGGCTGACATGCAGTGCCTGGGCAGTAATCAACGGCGGCGGCGATGCTACGAGAAATCAAGAGCATACCAATTGCAATGAACCCATCCATGGAATGGATAAGGACCTCATAATACACTCCTTCCTTTCCATGGGTGCCGTAGAGTCCGGCCAGGACTGGCAGGTCACTCATCAAACAAACGTCGCCACACTCTCTGGATGTTTTGACCTTGATGATTCCTGGACCGCCTTTTGAGTCGTTCTGAATGGTGCCGGAGAACCTACTTAGCGTAGGATACTTGATTCCCCAAGCCTTGCCTCCCAGCGACCGAATATGATCGATGATATGGGAAGCGAGTAGACGAGGCGGATCGGGTGGATTCATTTGGCAAAAGGTTTCTGCTGCCTCGAATTCATCATCTGGGGCATCGCTGTATTTACCGAGGACATGCTATGAGAGAGAATTGGATTTCTTACGCGGAGGACAATGGAGAGCGGGAACATACCGAATTTTCAGGCGCTGGCGCCCATGCGGGAGGTTCCTCGGAAGATGCAAGGTGGTGATCTGCTAGATTGTGCTTAAGGCGACTAAAGAAGCGCATTAGAGGTGGTTATCTGTGTGAGGCATGGATATTACATACCTATTATACTTATGTCACATAGGGGAGGCAGTGTCGCACCGCACGCAGACTTTTACCATCATGCTCTTCTGTCCAACCTGTGCAAATATTCTCGTCATATCCTCAGACACTGGCTACAACAAATGGGCATGCAATACCTGTCCATATGAATTTCCAATCTCCAAACAGGTGCGCCGTGAATGTCGTGGGTAGCAACCGGGAGGGCGTTAATCCGTGTTGTTAGATGACATCGAGGACCTGGCTGAAGCGGAAGGAGGTCGATGATGTTCTCGGAGGAGACGAGATGTGGGCACATGCCGACCAGACACAGGGTCTGTTGTGTTTCCATCGCCTCCTTCGACACACTCATACCCATATTAGCCTCGTGTGATAAATGCAACCACGACAGAGCGTACTTTTACCAGCTTCAGATCCGTTCCGCCGATGAACCCATGACCACTTGTAAGCATCAGACTACCATGCTGTTAGGTCTGTATCTAACGGGCGTTCAGTCTACCGGTATATTTTCAGGTCCTTCACTCCGATTCGTGTGTTGATGTAGAATCTCAAGATGCACCAGTTGTGCACATCAATGGCGCGAAAACTGAGGAGCCACTCCTTTCTTGGTTCTGGTACCTACATGAACCAACTACCAAGTATCCTGGAGCTCTGCTCCTGTGGCATCGTGGTTGTCCGCTCAAACCGTCTCTCTTAGAAAAACTGATCGCTGCCACACTATTGGAAGAACGTACTGCGCGTTCAAGAGTCTGGGTTACTGTCCATCCTCGTTTCTATGTTTCTTTGCAATGAGAGAGGCTGCCCTATTTCGATGCAATGGCATACCATACGAGCATGTCGGCACTCTATCATTCGCTTTTAGAATTGCTCTCGTCCTTCGCCAGGGCCAATCAATCTGATAGTACAGCCCGCCAATTTGAAGTCCGACCTTGTGACGGGGCCACACCAGGTTCTGTTGAGTCGGCGTTCCGTGTTTCCCAGTTTCTCATGGTTGGATAGCCACGAGCTTCTCCGTGCCCACCTTTGAATATTCTGGATCCAGAAGAGAGCTATCGTTGCAACCCGTTAATTTGAGTCTCGGTTCGAAAGATGTCGATGGCCATTTGATTATCGGACTTATCATCTGGACATCTTCATAATATTACTGTTGTTGCTCCTCTCACCAAAGAGTACCAGTAGTGTGTATCCTCCACTCAAGCAGCCAGTGTGTTTGATTTTGATCTTCCTCCCAACGGAAACACATACTCTAAGAATTGTTGCACCACGTGATCAAAATTAGTTAGTTTCGGAAATGTCGTCAATTTCCTATATACCCCTCCTCCCAACCTGGCCTCCTTTTATAAATCCACCAAGGTATTCAGAGCAGCAATCATCGACACCGACAATGTAATGGCCACGTATAGAAAGGCATTTTTCTCGAGTCTAGAGTCGTCTACCATACAGTATCCTTTGCACCCAAACGCACTTCCTCGGTGTACATCCAGCCTGGGCATCCGACAGTATCTATACGGTCAGCACTTGTCGCGTATATCATATCACCAGTCGCATGCTCCCCGGCAGCTGCATACGGCAGTGCAGCGAGACCCATGTGCTGTTCTCTCAAACGCTCAGAGGCGGTCGACATACGGTGACACGCTCTTGGTCGCGGCAGAAGGAGCATGGTTACAACCTGACGGAGCCAGCAGTGCTGAGGACGCGCTTGCCATACAATGGAATGACATTGGTGATTCCGCTTCACAGCCGCGGTTCGATTGGAGGAAACGCGCCCTTTCGCGTGTTGGCTTCCCACTTTCAACACCTGATAACAGGAAAAAATACCCGAGGAGAAAAGTCCCTGTCCTCGAACCTGTAAAACCTGAAGAGTTATATTTCGGTGCTATAGAAAACTATCAAAAACAGTATGTTTACTGTTGGTTTGGACGCACTTTGAGTTTGACTCTTCATACACTAGTTTTATGCCCTTGTTAGAGAGCGAAGAAGCCGAAAGTCGCAGCGAAATTAATGAACGCTTATCAACCTGGTCTCTTACTCGACTCCAGCAAGAGGGTTACTGCATAACGGATCTCTCTGCCTACTGGTTACAGGCCAACCAGTATGGCAAACCCGTCGCCGCATTTGCGTTTGGTCCCGGCATTATCTTACCAGAAACCCATAAATTTGGGTGCGTATTAACAATGTCCTTTTGATTGATCATTGAATGGATGGACCAGGACTGGGATGCAAATTATGGTATCGAGGGCTGATCCTTTGGAAGAAACACCTTACAAAGGTTCAATCATTCGGCTTACGAAAACTCGGTTCGAGGTTTGTTTCCCTGCCATGTTCGACATCGAGGGCTCCTGGCGAATTGATGTTGACCAAACGAATTTTATCTATGAAAGAATGCGGAAGGCCATGGCGTATCTTCATTATGACCCCAATCGTACTGAACGGCTCCCTCGTTCCAATGACCAGGAGCATATCCTCCTTGGAACGGACCTTCGAGATGTGTTACTAAGATCAGGGGATCCCTCACAACTTACACACGAACACCGTGACTTTCACGCACTCCAAGCCTCAGACGACGTCTCTTATCCAAAAGATGCCCTTTCACATGATGTTCGGGGGTTCTCGGCGAAAGAGTTCGAGGGCATATTCAAAGATGATATACGCATACATAGTTGGGTCGAGCGATATTCGCTCGATGAACCATTGGTCATGACAGGCGATCCTGACCTGGGTCAGCTGAACAGGTCGCAGGTGAAGGCCATGGCTTTAATGATTGGCAAACGTATCAGCCTAGTTCAGGGGGTAAGTTTTCCAGCTACTAAAGGTTTGGGTCTTGTTAATTTCTTGTCGGTGCCAACAGCCTCCTGGAACCGGCAAAACAAAGACCATTGTTGAGACAATCAAGCTTTTGAAGGCGAGTCTGTGCTTGTTGGCACTGTAATACTTGTATTCTGAATATTGAGCAGAGTCACTTCGAAGTTCCCCATCCGATCCTGGTATGCACTTATACCAATGTCGCTGTCGACAATCTCGTCGAAGGTTTTATCAAAGCAGGCCTGAAACCCCTGCGCGTTGGATATGGCTCTCGGATTCGCGCATCTCTCCAGAACTACTCACTCGACTATCTTCTCTCGAAACACCCTCTCCAACCTCTATGCGCCGAGAGCGTACAGCTCCTCGACAAGTTGGAACAAGACATTAACCAGTTGGGCTCCAGTCTCTCGGAGACGATTAAGAAGTTGGAAAAGGGGAACGCCAGTAAAGTCGTGAAGCAACGCGCGGAAAATATGTTCAAAGCAATGGCTATGAAGGACAGACAGCAAGCGCAGCTTAAGGGGAAGATTTACGGGCTGCAGCAAGAAATGTTGCATGACATTGTGAACTCTGCAGATGTTGTAAGTATTCCGAACCTTCCCTAGAATCCCGGTCACCGCACCCACCTCGAGCTACTACTCTACGTTCGCTTCTCCAAGTTCGAGATTCGAATGTCGCCCAAACGATGACTCACCTCTTCGCTTGTTCGTAAAATAGGTTTGTACGACATGCATCACGTCCGCAAGCGCCGCTCTGAACGTGTCCGATTTCCCCGTCGTGTTTGTTGACGAGGCTTCCATGTCAACAGAACCTGCTACTCTGATCCCGATCATGAAAGGGGTGAGTGCTGGAATGCATGGGCGGTGTCTTGGCTGATCTTTGCAACATATTTTGGGTACATTTGTTTGTTGATTCGCCGTTACATGGGAATGCTCTGGAAATGGATGGCAACGCTTGACTGGTTGGTTGGAACGCAGTCAAGACACTTGGCGCTCATCGGTGATCACAAACAACTACCCCCCATCGTCACAAGTCAGGAGGCGCAAACACAGGGTTTGGCCGTCAGTCTGTTCGAGAGGTTGACAGGGGAGGGTTGTGAGTCCGCCCCAGGTTACGTGTTCTCACCGAGGAACTAATGGGATTTTTCATCCATTAGTTGTGCCTTCTCTGATGTTGGACGTTCAATATCGAATGCACCCAGCGATATCATGTTTCCCGTCTTGGGAATTCTATAATAACTCGATCCGGGATGGGACCAAGGACAAGGAAGGAAATGTAGTAAGCGGATTGGAACCACCGTTATCAACGATGCATTTTCTGCAAAACGCTGCTGCTCAGGATGGCCAGCGAGCGCGGCCGTCGGTGATCTTCCTGGATCATTTTGGATACGAGTCTGTGAGTGGGAGGAGCCGAGTGAACCATCACGAGGCACAGATCGTGGTGAGCCTTGTAGAAGACTTGTTACTTCACAATCCGGTGAGTCCCTGAAGTTCGATTGTACTTCTTGTTCACAATTAATCACCGATCCTTGGGGTGGCTGGTTCTATGTATAGAAACTCCGAGGGCAAGACATTGGGATCATCGCACCTTACGTCGCACAAATCAATCTCCTGAGTCGGTGGTTGACAACGGATAAGAGGTATAAGCAGAGATTTCAAGAAGTGCTTAGCTATCAACGGTGCCGGGAGATGAGCGATGTAGAAGTGAAGACGGTTGACGGGTTTGAAGGAAGAGAGAAGGAGGTGATTATATTCTCGACGGTAAGAAACAATGACAGCAGGAAAATTGGTTTCCTAGCAGATCGGAGGAGGTTGAATGTGGGATTGACTCGGGCAAAGAGGGGCCTGTTCGTTGTTGGGAGTATGAGGACGATTGGAGGGCCCATAGGGGATGCAGTCGTGATGAGTGCCGAGGCGGGGAAACGTGGGACCAAAGGGGCCGAGTCGTGGAAAAGGTATGCTGAGTGGCTGGTGCGAGAGGGACTGGTGCTCAAACTGGTTGGGGACACACTTAATCGAACACTGTATGGGAATTTCAAGAGGGATGTGGGTGGAATGAAATTCAAGGGACTGTAACGGAATCCCTGGTACCCTGGTGCTTTTGACTCTCAGCCGCAGGCATTAGTTGAATGCTGGTCGTGAAGACATGATGCCGCCCGGTGACAGGATGCTTTGCGGTGTGTTGCAGTCGGCGCTCCGCTGGAGGCGACATGAGGCAGATCTGGTTGGCTATTTATTGATCAGGCTTATTCCGGGAGGGCTTAGTAGCTGACCCTGGTTGCCACCGGCTGGCGAACTGGCGCCATGATGGACTATCCGGCTTATCGGTGATTCGCTGCCCGTGGACTCTTTCTTGTGGTCTCACAGGTGTTATTTTTTGGCAAAGGGGGGAGATGTTTCTTGTGACCACAGTAGTTTGAATTAACTGGGTGAACTAGATCGGTATTTTAGGGTTGCAGTCTAATCGCTTAGAGTATGTAATTGATTCATTTGATGCTGTAAATGGGACTGCTTCCCAGAACGCTAAACGTCCAGCTTTTCAACGTCGATGGAAGCCAGGGATTGATTGGTGTTTTAACTAGTTGGGAGTGACACGGTCCATGTCAGAAGACGGCGCCGAAGAGTCACCGACAAGGTGATGAATAGATATTAACCTAGCGAGAACGGAAGGTGAACAGGTGCCCGATGGTCCAGTTGAGTAGCACCTGGAAGACAGAGAGGCACGAAATGGTGCCTGGAAAGTGCATACATAGTGACATCGGACGCGCGCTGGTGGTTGCGAAGAGGAAGGCATTGGGTACATGCTGTGTACCAGATCCGCGTGGTTGCCAAGGCCCAGAAAGGAATGCCACGCGAGCAACGGAGGATTTCGCGTACGAAATACATATACACACTGGACCCCCATTTTATCCAAGTGATCCTTGGTCGCTTCTACAAACGTTGTCAGCCTCTCCACAAGAAGTCGAAGCAGCCGACGATCGATAGTCAATCTTCAAATACCCCTTTCCTTGGTCCAACTCTCAACCACAACATCCCCACCACCTATACCCCTCCTCATGCACGCCGTCGCCCTTTTGCGAAGACCTACATTATTCAACGACGTCCTCAACCCTCCCAAAGATTTCAGTGACCCTCCTCGGATGCAGAATGCTCCTTCTCCGCCAGAAACAAACGCTCTCCCCACCCCCAACCCCCCTTCTCCCTTTTCCTACCCTCGTCCGACTTCACCCCCCGACGACGATGGAGAACTTACTACTGGTTCTACCATTATAGATACCTTTGCCCCCCGGCCCCAACAGCCGTCTCCTGATGGATCCTCAGTCTCGAGTCTCTCTGGCAGCGACATTGACTCCCGCCTTACTTCAGCTCAGTCTATCAGAGCCGCCATCCAGGCTTTTTTTGCCACCCGTTCGCGCGTTGTACAGGTCAGTGGCGCATCCGGGCGTGCATTGTTTTACTTTTGCAAGCTAACTCTTCGTCCACAGTTATATAACTTGCCACCATCACCGGAGACGGTGTTATCTGCCGTGTTTCATCCGCAGTCGGTACGTGAATCTGATATGATGTCGTGCAGGCGCAGAAATTGAATTGACATCGTTTATGATGACACAGGCGCCTAAAGGTTATTGCCCCGGGCGTATGCCCATCCCCGTTAGTCTGTGGTGCGTACGAGAGGAGTACGCGACGCTCGGACAGGCAAACATCTGGGCAGTGTTTTCCGCCCATAACGAGGTGTGCCTTTTTTACTAATTTACTTTTTTTCTTTTTTGTGTTTTTGTTCTTCGAGGAACGCGTTTTGTGTAGTCACGTGTTGTGACTCGATTCGCGCAGGGATTCTTCCACGCATTTCACGGAAATATCTCTGCATTTTGTTGCCCTGCATTCTTCCCTGACCTAATATGCTTACCTATTTCTTCGTCAGGCGTGCGCTGCCCTCTCTCTGTCCGACCTCCCTTTCGCTGTCGCCACCGCCCTCGAATCTGATCTGGAGCCGTTTCATAAACTTAAGCGCTTTGTTTTGCGGCCTTGCGTAAGTCATCTCACCCCCCTTGCCCTTACGTATATACCAGCTCACTTACATACCTCCCTATCTCCTCCACCAGCTCTCTTCCTCCCCATCATCCCGTCTGCCCATCGACCTCTCTTGTCCGTCCTCCATGTTGAGAGTTTCTACCTCACACCCCAACCTCCTCTCCCCGTCTCCTACTATCGTCATCGATGAGCCCCGTGGCGGGTCGACGGAATATTACACTCTCTCCACCAATCCACCGAATCCCAAGACAAGCTTCCGACTTGGCGACTGGATGTGAGTAATCCCTTCCCGAAACAATCCTTGCTCCACCAGACCTCCTCTCCACCTTCGTCATTCGATCATCCCCCTGCCCGATCATTCCTACATTCCATCCCACATTGAGAACGTGATCGAGCGGGATAGACATATCCATTTCTACCTCCTCCCTCATTCCAACTTGTTGCTGAATTCGATCTGTTCCTCGGTCTCCAGCTGCCCTTCGCCGAATTGTGCCGCACACAACTTTGGGTAAGTTCATGTCTGATATATAAACCTCCCCCCTCCACTTTCCCTGACCCCTCTTCCCTCTCTGGACGCCATGCTTACGGATAACTTTCCCTGCATGATCCTTCACAGGCGGAACCTCTCTTGCATAGGCTGCGGCTGCCCCAAGTCGACCACTACTGCGCCCGGTCAACACCAAAACCAGCAACAATCCCAACAACTCTACTCAACCTCAAACAACTCCACACCTCGCACAGCAGCTTCCCCGCGGTTTTCCAATTCCCCCAATCCCTCTGCCCCTTTGCGGTCTAGCGTACCGGCCAATCAGCCAGCGTGCCCCAACAGCTGTTCACAGCCTCAGCCATCTCGCTCAATGGGGTATCAACCTCAGGTTTCTGGCCCACCTAAGACCGCCCACCCACTTCTGACCCCGTCAGGACGGGCGTTTTCCATCGGGGGCAGAGTACAGAACATCTCCAGTGATCCTCTGTCGCCCTGTATCATGTATTGGCCTGATAACGAACCATTCCCCGAACAAGGTCAGATTCGACCTGGCGGGCTCGTCGGTGTCTCGGTATGTATGGTGTCTATTGTACTTTGATCAATCCTCATCGCGCGCCCAGCAACCGCCTATTCTCAACACGGGAAATAAGGGCCCTATTTCTCATGTAAGTGTTCATCATGTCAACTCGCGACATCGACTCTTGACACTGGTTTCCAGCAACCTGGAGATTGGATCTGTAAGAAGTGCAATTATCTTAACTGGCGACGGAGGAAAGTTTGTCAGACTTGCTTGCCTTGTGCGTGGACCTCTCAGCCTTATGCTCTACCTCTCATCAACGTCGGCTTAGATGCTGAAGGAAACGGAGATTCCATTTCGGCGGCCGTCCAGGCCGAAAGGATCGCACTTCTCACATCAGTCTTGGCGCAAACCCAGCTGTCTTCGAACGCGCTAGGGGTTGATCCAATGCAGCAAGCCCAACAGCAACAACCCGTACCTCGAGCGAATTCTATGACCCCGCCTCTTAGCCGACGACCCTATGTTGACGCATTCGGTCCTTCCCTTCAACCGCAGACCAATGATCGGTTGGCACCTCAGCCCCAGAACCGCCCCGTCCATAAATCACAATCCCATAATCAGCTTGGCGGTCAATACGTCGACCATATGCAGGTTCCATCCGTGCCGTCGCCGCAGTATACTGCCCCTAGCCCGATTTACCAGACATCGGGTCACCGTCAGCCTTCGCCGCTTTACTCCACCGGGCCTAACAAGGCGCAGACCACCACCCCAGATGGCCAGCGGCTGCAGCGCTTCACTCCTTCTCCTTCATCTTCTCATTCCTCCCCGCATGGGCAGAAGATTGAGACACCCACTCCACTCCTTCCTTCCTTCCTTCAGGACATCGTTCAGAGTCCCGCTCTTTCGCCTACTTCGACTACCACCACCACTACATCGTCGTCTGACCTTCCTTTTGAAGATGAATATGAGGAGGTAATGAATTCGCGGAACACCTTCCCTCGCGTCCGAGGTGCGAGCGGGTCGGGGTCTATTGGGGGCTTGTCCGATGGCGGTTCCTCATCCTCGATGATTAATCCCTCGAACATTTGGAAGTTGGATGGGCAGGAAAGCAAGTGTCTTTTAGGGTTCTCGTTACCGACTCAGCACGATTTTGTGAGCACCCCTGGCCCAGGTGTTATCGGTGCTGGGCGGAAAAGTGTTCAAGCGACCACACTGTAAGGACGTAGACGGAACGGAATCTTGTGGATTAAAACGGATAGGATTGTTTTTTTTGTCTTGGACGTAAGTCGGCTTGTGCTCATTCCTCGACCAACGCTTACTAGTCTTTCAATAGACATCCAAGTGTGATGCATGCATATATACTGGCATTTTTGGCATCTCTCTCTATCTTCCCCTCCCTCTTTTCTTTTTTGGCATCTGGCGGTCAGATTGGCCCCGTTTTTTCATGAATCACAAAGTTACATTATATCTCCGGGACAGGAAAACAAAATAATCACACTCTTGTGCCACCGTCACAGCGCCGAAAACGATTGATTAATTGTTCCCACTGCCGTTGGCGAAAACTCGACTCTTGGAATCTTTTGTACTGGGACCATCGAACTCGAACGACATCGCACACATCCTCACTGCTCAATCTCCTCTCCATCCCTCTGGTCTTTTACCTCCTGTCTCGTATTTGTTTTAGTATGTTCCCAGAGCCGGCCGACGATCAGCCTGGCTTCTCTTACAATCTCCCATTTTCTCCCCTTTCACGAGTAACAATCCCACCACGCGGACCTTGTGGACATTGGCCTCAGACTCCTTCTGTTTGGCCCCGACGGAAGCCTCTTCCCAACCCTTGCTTTGTTTCCTTTGATTGCTATTCTTCGGCAGAGGGCGCCGCTTTAGGTGCATTCAATATTTATTGCTTGATATCGCATGTATTTCTGGGGACGGTTGCTTTTTTTTTTTTTTTAATGGCGGCGTTTTGACTTGATCATATCATATGTCCACCCGGTACTTGACTGGGTTAGTTTGACCTGTGTGTTTCCTCTCTTTTTTTTTTTTCACTTCCCCATCGGTATTTATCACTTCCCATTCCTCGTTATAGCTTTTCGGGGGTCTTTGGGTTACCAGGCTTTTCGCGGAGCTTTCGCAGGGGAAGGGGAAGGCGTTTAAACGTTCATCTCTCATTATCAATTCATGGAACCCCGCCAGGTATTCAAACAGTCCCTCTTCGTATCTGGTTACTGTTCCATTCAACGTCGAAATTATCTGTTTCTCTTACCTTGTATACATCGATATAGCGACGAAATGTACTTCGTATTGGAATATACAACCATAGAACTGCTCAGAATACATCATACATTGCGTCTTGACTTGCACGGGATGTGCTCAACATGACATCATGACCCTGTGGCTACAATAGGGGCTTAGACCGTAAGTGGTGCTTCTCCTTTCAGCGATTCCGGAACACCACTAACCTGCCATTGGTTGCGGACTCCCCCTCCGCCGTGAAAATACTCACCCCAGTCGATCCCTATTGGGCGCTTATTGTTGGAACCTTAACAGACATTGGATGAGACTTTAGAGCACTTGGTTGGACTAAGACCATCTAGCATCAACCCTTGGTCATAACTTATTGACGTACCTGCGCGTGCCTTTACTGATCGCTTCCAACTTCTTTTTCCGACGAAAATTCCCAGGGCAAGGTTGGCCTTTATCCCAGGCTATTGTGTCAGGCCAGTAATTTCCCTGGCGCTAGGTGTCTTCTCTGCTAGACAGCGCGCAGCCTCTACAGACAGACATTTCCAACGCTCACTGGGCGACGCTTTGGCGAATCTCTTTGTCGGCGGTGGAAGCACATAGCGCGCGGGGAACGGGGGGGGGGGGGGGGGCCTTGCCTCCAAAGTCAACTACCCCTTAAGTTAGGACTGTCCTCAAAGAGGAAGCGGTGTTGCTGTTTCTGGATCATCCGAGACAACCGCCTGACGGGGTTTTTTTTTTTTTCTTTCTCAGGAATATTTACGTGTGTGATTAATTTGTCGGGTTGTGCGGCGGCGGCAGCAATTGACTCCTATGCGTTGACTAACACATGTGCACATGTCACAACTTGTCGATGCAAGTTAGATCAAAGACTTGCCATGGATACCTTGATATTGTGATATCAATCACAACCGGCCCCCACATAACCTTGCGCCCAACGTTGTATGTTTACCATGGATCGGCAGCACCAACCCAACACCCAAGCTCTAAGAGGAAATACCTACCACCGCAATCTCCACCTCGGCAGGTTCAGAACATGTGTTTGTGTGTGCTGTCGAACCAGCCCCTATGGCTGTGCCCATCCGCAGCTCGGTCACCGCCAATACTCAACAAGACTTGGGGGACCCAGGTTGAAATGGCTACATGACCCCTCCCTCCGGTAATATGCAAACACAAGAAAATAAATGTATTTGAAAAACAGAATTATAATGGATGATATACTTGTATAGGAAGGTCCTTTGATGATAAAACGACAGTGAGGCAATTTACTGCCAAGCAGCCTTGATGACGTCGGCGGCCCTCTCAGTGATAACATAGAGAGGAGCCTGAGGGTGACCAGCGGGAATGAATGGCTATACATTATACATCGCACAATAAGCAAACCAAAAATTCGCGAGAGAGAGTAGGAAGAGTGTGAACAACATACCCAGACAGATGCATCAACGATGCGAACGCCGCGCACTCGTTTAAGGAGAAGCTGGCCATCCACGACACCAACATTAGGTCTCTTGTCAAGACGGGCAGTGCAGAACGGGTGCTTGATGGTGGTTGCCCATTGACCCATATAGTCGAGGATGTCCTGATCGGTGACAAGGTCCGTATAGGGGCCGGTGATGTAGTCGCCGAACGCATTGGCGGCCGCAAAGCGTTGAGCTGCTCGGATAGAATAGATCATAGTCTGCTTGTCAAAGTCGGTGTCGAGGAGTCTGGGATCAATGATCGGGTGGGCAAATGGATCCTTCGAAGCGAGTGTAACCGACCCGCCTCCAATCGAATATCAGACACAGTCACAAGGGAACCACAAGTTGATCACTTACGAGAAGTGGGGGAGACCACGACATTGATAATCGAGAAATAAGCGCCAGATTGAGGAATGGGTTGGGAGGTAGTGAAGAAACCGTTCTAAATGAACAACCATTCATCAGAAAGCAAGCAACTTGGATGTGTGTGCCAGAACGCTTACACCAAAAGCAAGCTCATAGTGAGGAGAGGTTGGACCATGAGCAGGGTCACCAAACTGAGACAAGATTGAGGAGTTATCAGGGAGGCGGAAGAAAGACATGTGGTTGGAGACACCATTGGCAGCCAAGCGACCAGAGCCAGAGGCATAGTATTCGTCGAGACCGGCTTGGAGAGCGGCACCACCACGGAGAATCTCATCCATGGTGCTCGTGCTGTTTGAGATCCATTGCACCGGTAACAGAGGGTGGTCAACAAGGTTCTTGCCAACTTCCGGGTGGTCAACGACAGCACGGATTCCGACTTGTCTGAGTTCGTCCTTGGGGCCTATACCTGAAAGAAGGAGGATCTGGGGAGTGCCAAATGCTCCAGCAGAAAGGACAATTTCCTTGGTGGCCGTAGCGGTATAGCGACGAGAGCGAGAGCTGCGAGCAAACTCGACACCACGGAAGATAGGAACATTACCCGCCCTGCCAGTCTGGATGAGCCTGGTCACCTGAGCATTGTAGAGGAGGTCAATATTCCTGTGAGAGTTGAGGGCCGGCATGAGGAAAGCAGTGGCAGAAGAACTACGGAGTGGACCACCGATAGTGGAGTGCATCCATGAGACGCCAAGAGGGTTCCCGCTGTTGTAATCGGGGTTGTAAGGGAACTCTGCGAGCTCCTGAGTGACGGCGAGAACGCGGTCGTCGATGTCCGTTGGGAAGCCGGGAAGGGAAGTCAGAAGCTGACCATCAAATCCATGGATTTCCGGGATATATTGGCCAGTCTCGTCATGCCCATCATTAGGAGGGACGTGTTTCTCGTTCTATGTGAAATTTAATCCAGGAGCGAGAAACATAAAAAGACAGGAGTTAAATACCTTGATAGCATAGGGGACAATATTATCCCATGCCCAGCCATCATCGCCAGCAATCTCAGCAAAAGCATCGTAGTCATCTTTGGCACCACGAGTGTACACCATGTAATCTGGCACCCTTTTAGTTACGTTGAATTGGTGTTTCAGTGAAAAGCTTCTTACTAGTAGAAGAGCTACCGCCCAAAACATATCCACGAGGGAATGGAATGTTTTGGTTGTTGATGGCCGGTTGAGGAATAGTAGTATAGTTCCAGTCGAAGGAGGTGCCCGGGGAAGCCATGGGACCAAAGAAGGGGATCTTGATCAGCTCATCTTGGAAGCCCTCATGGCTGCAGGTAAGATGATCAGTTATGAGTATCACATGGGGGGTGGGCAGACAACTCACAATCTACCAGCCTCAATGACAAGAACGCGGAAGTTAGGGTTCTCAGAGAGACGGGCAGCGATAACGTTGCCAGCAGTTCCAGCTTTTTTCCGTCATCAGATAAGAACAGAACCAGAGAAAAGTGGCACATACCTCCAATGACAATAAAGTCGTACCTATTGTTGCGAGGAAGTTGGCTAGGATCGTTGTAGATCGCAGCCAACGCCCTGGAGGTTAGGAGAGGAAAGAGGGTAAGGAAAGCCTTGGTCAAATGCATGCTCGCTGGAAACCTGGGACAGTCCCTGCTGGTCAGTCACCAAAACTCCCCCGACTTTATACCGCTCCATCGCTCAATAAAGCTGAATATGATGGTCGATAGTTGCTGTGGGGATCTCGGCATCTTTCAATGTCAATACGGCTATATTGCTACGGTTCCTGCCTGACGGCGGTTAGATTTCGCTGCAGGGTAGGCGAGTGTCACAGCTGGGATCGCACAGCAAAAGCCCTTGAACGAGATCTCAATCACGAATGAGAGGAGCAGAGCACCACTGGTCAAACTGAGTTGGGCACTTTCATCCCTGTATGACAAACAACAGCCTAGGGAATGTTTGGGTGACGTACGCGCAGTTTGATTGAGATTAGCGTCGGTAAAGATGAAGCGATGAGAGAAATGCTTAACATGCTTTGCTCCAATAAGAAAAACAGCGTAATCCAATTTCATCCTGCATGTATTTTGATGGGCTGATTGTCATGGATATACCCCAAGTATGTCGCGGCCGACATGAAGCGGGAAAGCGCCAGAGGGGGACGGGTAACTCCCGAAACACATTGACTGGACGCATCGGGGAAGTGCAGAGCGCCGAAACCAATTGGACGGATTTGTGGGAGTATAGTACCATTTTTGAGTCCTGTACAAGACAGTTCGAATACCTCACCGCGGAACAGCAAAGAAAAGGGGCACAGGTATGATTTATTTTCAAGGCATTATGCCCCGGGGTTCACTGGATTTGTCGCAAAGTCCACCGCGCGATCGCAGTCGCCGTGCCTTTTTTATCCAAGTAAAATGCAAAGCAGCTCGAATTAGACGCATCGAGGGAGACCGAGGGTTAGTCGATGGTTCAAAGGTACCGTCAGATGTGTGTAGTCGTATCGTATTACAGAGCAGGTGCACTTGAGGTGCAACATTGAGTGGCTATAGTACAAAACATAGATGTTCCCACGGACGAGGGTGCTGTCCGTGCCTTGCGGAATGGAACACTTGTCAATTGGCTGAGATGAAGAGCTACTCGGGGCCATCGGGGCCCTGAGCAGCAGCGAGGACGGGGCTCCTTGAAACTTTTCCCAAAGAAAGGCTATCTCAGTGTCATTTGTTCACGGCCCTTTCACTGTGCCCTAACCGTTCCCCCTGGAGCCTGAGACCTGTATTTTGCCTACCGGGCTACGCTGAATGCTTTGAATACCGTCAAGAACACACAACCACCACCGAATCAGAACAGCCTCATGCAACTCGATAGGGGCAATGTCATGGCAGTTCACCGACTACCCAAGTCCATGATTCATCAAGGACGATCTGCTCTTCCAGCGACAAGGCGGTTGCCACTTTGTTGGCAACTGTTCGGAACCGGACAGAAACTCGGAACCCGAGTCGCGCAAGTTCGCGTAGCTTCATCGGCTATGGCTATAATTACTCAGGCACTGATTCAAAGTTAGTGGCTGTTCTCTCCTTGCTGCGAGCCTCCTGGAGCACGATACTGATGGTATGATAACTCGTAGCTCCAGGTCCACTTCACAAAACACGGGAGCCGTCTTCAATGCGCCGACCCATCTTTAGGAGTCAGAATCCACGCAGGCCCTCCTCTCAAGGCACGAGAGGCGAAGGCACCCACACCAACCAATCAAGTCCTCTGCCAGTTTCGCTTATACCATTACGCAGGGTAATTAATTGCACCATTTATTTCGCTTTCAAATTTATTTACCAACAGTCCCAGCGACTCGTCTGCCAACTCGAGGTCCAAGGGCCTCGGGGAGGTTGTCGATCCGACGGTTGCGGACCCACTGGTTTCTCTGGCGCGTTTTATTCCGCCGAACAAGAGGGAAAATCTGACAAATCTCCATAGACGTAGCCTCCATCAAGATATCCATATTGATCATCATCATCATCATCATCAGCTCATTGCAGCAATGTTGAGGAACCTGCTCCAAATCCCAACATCTCAACAAATACCTATGTCTTGGTATGCTTCGTACCCGTCGTCCATGGTGCTCCTGTGATATTGTGTCCATCCCAAAGCTACCTGCCTCCGCGCTGTTTCTCGGCCCCCCGAGTTATTCACGGAGAGCGGTCGCATCTCAACAAGACGCCATTCTTAGTCCACCCTCCCTGGTCTATTCCCAGCGCAACAACGAAAGTAATTCCCACAACAGCGCTGCGTACTCCGCTCGCCGGCGGCGGTGTGCAACTCGTTTGTCTGACTATGATTTCGACACCCACTCCATTCCAGGTCACATAGCCTCGTGCTTCAGGGTCCGGCGGAACGACCCCTTTCCTCCAGTGTACCACCTAACCCGACGAGACCCGACGCGGACCCCTTTCATTCTTCCAGGAACCTCGGGTAAGGGATCTTGTCATCTTTGTGACGTTTTCTGATATCAACACAAATCAAATATCATGAGAGTGTTCGTATCACGAATACCGAGTACTGCTCAATTTCTCCCACTCATCTACATCCGACCCTCTAGCCTTCGGGTTTCCCATGCGACTGTTGTCCCATTCATACACCTGGTGCATAGTGATGGCAATCATATATGTATCTATCATCTGCTTAGGTTTTTTATTTATACGACATCATATGTTTTCCTTTACTCTTCTGAAATGCAAATACTCTAATCTTCTGTTTGCTGCTCCTTTTGGCTTCTGATAACCATAAAAGTCTCTGCCTCCCGGATAATACAGGTCAGCGCCAGTTGTCCACAGGCTACTTTCTATCATGCCCCACGTTTCTCATATCGAAAATTTGCCTTCAATATCTGCACCATTCAATGGTTTTGGTGGGTTGACAGCGTAGCTACAGGTAATAGCTACAGGTAATAGCTACAGGTAATAGTCACAAAGGTACAAAGGTCCAAGGTGACCTGATAACGACTTGATGAGTCTGTAGGCATAGAACGTCAAATTTAGATTACCCCTGGCTGATATCAGGGTCTACTAGTTTGTGAATCAATTTCACTCCCGACTACATCATTTGTTCGTTTTGTAAAGTTCCAGCACATTCAATAAAGCACATCTAATCTCCGCAGGGGTACGTCACCTTCTTTTCCTCTCTCGTCTTTGTGTGCGTCCTCGGTAGTTTGTGAAATCCGTACAGCACTTTGCATTCCCAAGATCCTTTCTGCGTTGGCGATCGTAATGTGATTACCAGGGGGGTTCCTACCGCGGAGGGTGCATCATAAAGAATCTGTATAGGCTTAGGGCTGATGAGCCATGCAAAATATCCCCCACACGAGAACTTTGTGATGATGACTGTGTTACGCCATGCTACCACCTACCCCAAGGGCTCGGGAAACAGTTGTGATATTTATTTTCCGTGAAGCCAACGAGAAAAGGCTTTGCAACGCAACGGAACATCTCTGTTTTTCCAACTCCCCAGAAATTATGTAGGGTACAATGTTAAGCGAGTGGCACCGAGGTGTGCCCTGTGTATCCCCGGTCTTGATTCTTCCTCTTGAATATTTCCCGACTCCCTTATCACCAAGCTTCTTCGCTTGCATCCCCGAATACGAGAAAATGAACAGGTGTTGTCAACTATGCGTCGCTTACAAGTCGGCAGAGCGATAAATGACACCATGTTCTATTAAGATGCACATCACTATCCGTTTTGTAAACACGGAGGTGTTGAGGTGCGGCACTGATGGGATAGATAGCTACGGCCCCAAAGTGCTTTGGATGTCGGTGGTTTCGTTAATCCAAGACAGATGGGTAACACTGTATTTGTGCCCTTCAAACATGCCCATCCAACGTGTCATTTCTAGAGAACGTATAACTAGGAAGCTGCCCCATCTGCAACACCTACCCGTCCCGCCTAACACTCCCATACATTGCAAGCGATGTCTCCGCCTTCTCTCCCTCCTCACTCTTGCTCACGTTCTCCCCTTTCATCGCACGCTGCCACGCATTCCAAGGCTCCCGACCCTCCACGAACCTCGCACGGAGAAGTCGGAAAATAGCCTTTTCCATGCACTCTATCAGTGTCAAAGCCCATAAAACAACCGTGGATGCCATCAATCTCGGAAGCGAGTGGTCTGTGTCGAGGAAGTGCGTGGGAGGACTACCAAGATTAAGGGACCTTGGCACCTGTCCTCGTCGGATGTTTTGAAGTATGTCCTGGAAGGCCGGCAATTTATTTTCCTGGGTCGCAGATGTTGGCGTGAACACAATGTTGAAGAGATCTCTCGAAGAAGGTTGAAACAGCCCTTCGGTATCACAGCCGACCAGCAGCGCGTGCTCGCTCGAAGGGCACATAAAAAGAATTGTAAAAAACCGAGGAGATAGGTAGGATATTTCTAGGACTTGCTTAGGTATGTCTGATTTCTTCTTCCCCTCAGTGGTAAGGAATTCCGTTGGAGCGATATTCGGATTCGCTGGAACGAGCACAACCGAGACATCCGTTTCCTTTACGCGGCGGTCCAAAAAACTGTTGATGAGCTTGCGTGCGTATGTTTCTAGAATGTTCTCTCCTTGCCAGCCGACGCCTCCCCCAGATACTGTCGACATCTCCTCGTGATCCTCCTGTCGATGGGCTGCTGGGCCGTAGGGTTCGGGGCGAGGAAGGACGTCCAGACGTTTTCGGTAGTGCAAGATCCACGCATGGTACAGTATACGAGGGAACGTGAGTAATAACGCAAAGGGCTGTTTCGCTAGTTCCCTTATGACATTCTGAGTTGTAAGTGGTAGAGCGTCTGTTGCCCGGAGGTATGCGACCAATTTTAGTTTACCCAATGATGGCCGCTCGTACGTCGACTCCGCTGCATTGCTAGAGCTTTTTGACACCGACTGCATGGAGTCAAAGTCGGAGTCGGTATAGAGGCGAACGCATACCGCGGGCTGGGGGAGCGATGCATTGGTATCTGTCATGTAAGATCTTGGGGAATGGCCGGGGGGCTTGATGGAGACAGTGTAGTGGCCTGAACGGTCATTGAAAGGTGAAACATGGAATTGGCGGCGAAAGGTCCACTGATGATTGTATCTGTCAAGGGGCGTGAGTGATTAACCTGGTCCGTATGGACGGCATACCCTTTCGCAGGGACGGAGTCTTCGTTCTTGTCAATCTCTAGGAGGTGGATGTGGCTTTCGCCGAATGTGTTGTGTATCTGTGATATTTGTAATCAGCTGCGATAATTGATGAACGGGGATGTCGTTGCCTCGAGTACTACGGTCCATAACTTGCGTTCTTTGTAACAAAAGTAGACGGTAAGCGGGTTTATCCCCTCGAAACCGCATATGCTCGGCATGGTCATCATCCACGCGTCCTCAAAGCTATCGGTTTGGAGCATGTGGTGTCTTTGAAACTCGTCTTCCAACTTCTTCCGAATTGAAGATGGACTGAGGGTATTGAGATAAGGTTGTGCCCGAAGTCCGAGCAATCGACCCCATCGTCCTCCGTATCCAAAAACCCAGCCAGACCCGAGGTCTAATCTCCCAGACTCCAAAGCATCCAAACCTAGAAGGAAGGCGTGTGTGGTGTATTTGAAAGCGTGTGAACTTGGTACTGGTAGAGTCCGGATATGCGTAATGCGGTTGCGCAACACGTATGCTTGTGGAACGAGGCGTTTTTCTGCCATCGGTTTATGGGAAAGGATTCACTGTCATCTCCGTTACAGTGTGTTCTCCTCACCGACAAATATGATCCGAAAATTCCGAATGTGTCGCTGAGGTCACGTTTCGACCATGTGACCGCGCGTTAGGCCCAGTGTCCAGAGCCCATCCAAACCTACACTCGCGACACCTATCTCCCTCATCCTCACTCCGAAGCTGAAAGGCCAAGGAGGGTGACATATTTGCTTATGGAAACCCCCTTGCATACTGTGGAAAAGCTCAAGTCACTTAATGTTGAAGAAAGTCGAGCAAAGCGATTGGAACGTCAGCAGGCGCGATTGCGTGATAGAGGAGGGTAGGCAAACGATAAACGTATTGATTCTAGTAGTCTGATCACACTACCTAGAATCTTCCGTCCTGAGAATAGAAACAACAACTTGTTTGATATTTTATGTCAGGCTACGCATCGCAAGTCGCCGCAAAAGGCTCGGGGTCGTTCCAGGAGTCGATCCGTATCCCCAAGAAAAAAGAGCCAGACATCAAGCACTTTCACAAAGCACAAAAATCTAGAAGGGTCGTCAAAAACCCGAACATCTCCTCGCAAGACCACTAGTTAGTGACCAATCCCAGTCTTGCTTTCAATTACTAATCTGGATATGGCAATAGCCAGGGCCACCATTCAACACGTAGGTTGGTACAGGCTTTTGTTTAGGAATAATATGCGGGGCCCATGACCATTCGGGTAGAGCCTAGGAGCAAGAGCAAGGAAGGAAAAGGCGCTAAAGGGAAGCAAAAGCAAAAAAATACTATTCTAGAAGACGACGAGGATTGCGAGAAACCAAAGGCTGGGTCCGAAACTAAGAAAACTACGACTGCGAGGAAAACTGCCGGCAGGGGCCAGCAGCGAACACGAAAGAAGCCCTCATGCAGTGAACGGCCTGGAGACAAGGGACCTGATTCAAGGGCCAAAAGCCATGCAACCAAACCCAGAGAAAAGCGAAAGAAAATAAGTGAGCACGGTCCAATCAGCAGCCATGTATGTCCCTAAAAGGGTTGTGCACTTAGATGCAGAAGAAGCTGAAGTTGAGAAGGATCTTCTCCCTGAGCTCACGACGTCAAATGCGACCGAGGCCCAAACTAATTCCCGTTTGAATGACAGAGTCGCCATCGATGAGGACTCAATAAACAAATTAAGACCTCGGAATCGTCCTTCGTCACGATCACGTTCCAAGGCAAAACAGCAGAGTCAAGAGAAGGGGGGTGATGGTGGCTTGACAGACAACGTGAAACCGAATGAGCCTTCACGAATGACCAGATCCGTCGCAACTGGTGAAATCGCAGTTGGTTTGCAACCTCGTTCCAGAGGGGATGTCCAGGATCAGGTCTGTGGAAACCAGAAGTCTGTTTCAGAAGACGATATGCCGCAGACGAAAAGGCGTGGGCCTCCCCCAAAATCGCGCTCTAAGCACTCAACAAAAACCGACAACGGCACTTCTCGGAGGGAGTCAAAACCGCCTGATTCTTTACATGAAAATGGGGATAATGTTATATACGAGGCGCTCGCGGACGCTGTTAACATAGCCTTCAGCAAGCGAGCGATAGACGGCCAAGAATATCCAGAGCCTAACCGAGTGTCGAAGAAGATCAAGCTGGCCGAACACCCACCAGAACCAACGACATCGTTGACAAAGGCCAGGAAGCCCATAATTCCCCACATGTCAACTGATGAAACCTCTGGGCTCATGGAGGGACAGAAACTCAAGAGGAAACGCACCAGAGCACAACCTGATGTCGCTAGCGAATCGTGTCTTAGAGAGAAATTTTCCAAAAAGACCAAGGTCGAAGCCAAAGAGGTCTTGAATCCAAAGGCAATATCCAAGTCCACGTCGACCAAGAAACCAGTTTCCTCATCCAAGAGTGAGAAAGGGCAGAAGTCGCGGTGAGCTCCATCTCTTCCTCTTGGCGTCACGGACGGCTGGTTCCAATCTTATTGAACAAGGGCTACGAAAACCATTTCCAGGAAACAGAAAGAAAACACTGCTTCAGTTGGGCCCGCGGCTAGCGGCGGTTCTGCCCTCAAGGTACGTCTTCTCCAATCCCCATCTACCACCTTCAGTTGAACAATATACTCCAGGGAAAAATAGGCCCAAAAGTCAACACCAAAATGCCAGCGCATATTGTGCATAGACTTAGGGCAGCCGTGCATCAGGTTGACTATGACTCAGATGGTGAACCAGATCCTATTGATTTTCTATCATAATGGTTGCTTTTTCTCCTTATCATCTGTGTATCCATCCCATCAACCATAAACTTACCCATGCGCTTCTGGTTGGGCTCGATGTATTAGTTTGTAATCAGATATCATCATTCAATATCCCAGATTACTCTTTGGACCCTGTGCTCATTTTCGTAGTAATGTCATCACCCGCTTTGTTCATGTACATACATAATCAATGTTTCAGCTCAACTCCTGCCGCCGCCAGGTTGAGGGGAGAAGCGGTGGGCACAAGCAGGCACTAGGGGCAGAGCCTTGCGCCCTTAAATACGGGACCCATCGAAGATTTATCAAAAGCGAGCCACATCCGGACCGGAAGAAACGAATTGCAAGAACGCCAGATGCAAGCCGCAGACCATACAAGTAAAGTGTCAATACATAGGAGGTATAATTAATAACGAAAAACCATTAGTATCAAATACAGAACACCAGATTCGCTGCCCTGAAACAGCCAATTACTTCCGTCCCAAACAGGGGGAAAGCGTGAAGTGCCAGGTCAACTCGCCCAATTCCTCGTGCTTCGATCTGGGTCCCAGGGAAATGGCGAGGATGGTGGATACTGAGACCCCTCCACACTCATGGCAGCATTGACATCCACACTACTCGCGCTCGCGCTCACAAGCGTCTGTGTGGTAGCCGGACTGGCCTGGAAGTCGCTTTTTCTTTCTTCCTCTTCAAACTCTCCCCCGTCGTCGTCCGCGTATCCGCCCTCATACGTATCCTCTTCATCATACTCATCCCTTTCCTCGTCATCTTCACCAGGAACCATGTCCATGGCCTCTTCAACTGACATTTCAATCCCCTCTCCGTCCTCATCGTCTGCTCCGTCACCATCCACATCGTTAGCGCTGTTGGGTGTGGTGATTGACGATGTGCCTGCTGCCCCTGCACTGTTCCCATGCGACTTGGAAGCCCCATGCTTCCTCACTTTTCCCGCCTTCTCGAGTTTTCGCAGCAGCTTTGCAATGTACTCTTTACAAAACCGCCTGATTTTGGTCATCTTTTCCTCTGATAGCGCATCTAACCGGTTCTCCTTATAACTTGTAGACTTCTTCTCTTTGTCCGCAATGAGGTGGGTCAACTACGCCAACACGCATTAGTTCACCAAGATACCAACATAAGAATGACAACATACCTCCTTCGCATACTTCTTGAACTCCTCCTTTCCAAGCACCTTGGCGTACTTGCTCATACTCTTAACGACCACTGCACCCACAAGCTTCACCAATCTCTTCTCTTTCATGGCTTCCTTCGTAATCCTCTCCTCTGGTGTCATCTTCCTCGCCCTTGACTTCTCTTTCTCTTTCTTCTTTGCCGCATTCGCAGCAGCAACCTCGGCCTTCGCTCTCTTCTCCGCTGCCTCAGCGGCGGCGGCGGCCTCTTCCGCAGCCTTGGCCTCCGCAACAGACGTAATGATCGCTTGAATCCGTTGTTGTTCTTGTAGGTGCCGCCGAAGGCGTTCTTTTGGATCGATATGTGAGCTGGATGTTGGGGGGGTGGAGGGTGAGGGAACATTTTGGTATAGTTGTGCAGCCTTGACTCGGAGTTGTAGGCGATGCAGGACGGCCTGTTCTTCCTCCATACGTGCACGTTTGATCTCTTGTTCCCGACGTAAAAAATCGTCCTCATCGCCGTATTTCGGTTGGATGGGATCGTTGTTAACTTCAACTGCCTGTTAACGGGGTGAGGTTTGGAAAGGGCACAGGATAAAACGGAGCTCCTTACTGTTATTAGACGTTTAGGTATTCGGCTGTACGTCGGGAGCGTGTTCCAGTGATCGAGCAACTTCAGAAACATCAAGACGGCATACATAGAAACTCGGATAAGAAACTCACCTGTTGAGCCACCGTACTGGCCCTCGCATCTTCTAATTTGGCAAATTCTTCTACAGGAAGATACACCTGCGAGTCTTCTACCTTATTCTTATTCATGAGTGGCCATCTCTCCATGCATTCCAATGCCTGCATGAATTTCAATTACCAGCTCATCACCCGCACTGCGTTATTTTGTATAATCACGCACCAATGTGACAAGATCCAAGTCCTCCTTATAGTCGTTGAGGACATTCGTCATGATACTGTACCCACGTAACCTCATAAGTTGCCTTAGAGCGGCTTGATCTTCTGTGATCTGCGGTAACCTATTAATAACGGAATCATTTCTATGGTTTACGGCTCGAATAGACCTTGATGCGTGTGAGAATCTTGTACAGCACTTTCCGGCTCGTCGTTTGTCGAATCGCTTGCACGACTTTCGGTACGTCTTTCTCGATGACTGGCCTCATAGTCGGCTAGACGCGATGCATTTAATTAGCTTGCTTCCACGGGATCCCGCCATCACTCACCATAAAGTCGGGGTCGTCAATCTTCTTGCCCTTCTTCTTCTTTGTGCCTTTGAGCTCCAGCAATTCGTTCTCGTCGGTTATACCGAGAGCTGTCGAAACCGATCAGCTAAAGATGTCGAAAAGCCCAACGGCTGAGCTCACCATCAAGATATAGGTCATCCATAGCAGCCAGCTCTGTCTGCGTCTTCCCTCCGATATACCCCACACAATTCGGTTCGCCACAGTAGCATACTTGTGCCTGGTGTCTACAGCCCGGAGCGTCAGAAATACATTTCAACACGCAGCCAGCGAGTCACAACCACGCACCCGTATCGATCCACATTGTAATTAAACGTCAGCTCCTCATGTTTCCTAACCAATCTCTTGGCAAAAATGCCCATCCGTACATAGTCCCCGACGGTCCATTTGGCGACGTAGCAGTTGGGATTACAGCTATGATTCGCGAAACGTCCGATCCCGCCGCTTTTTGTCGCATCGATGAACTGAAAAGATGAGTTGGATTGAGTATGCACAAAGGTGGGTCCGCTTACTTCGTCTTTCTGAAGCATCATGAAATAAAAGTGCTGAATCCCCTCCTGTGCGTATTCTCGCATGCGCTTCTTGAACGAGGAGGGGTTAACGACATCACCAACATATTCGTAGACAAATGCGTCTCTTTGTAAGGAAAAAAGTCAAATTGTAGGTAGAAGGATGAGTATTGCACGTACTTGGGCAGGTCCTCCTCAGCCCTCAGCCCATATCCCTTCTTCTCTGTCAGCACGATCTCAATATTAGCGTACTCTTTGCGCTGGAACCTGAGAAAGTTGAGCCGAAAGGCAGACTAAGGCTATGTGAGAAAAATCACCGTTGGTTTTGGCAGTAACTCCTGCACCGACAGTCTCCTGGCAGACATTCAACCTGCGTGAGGCGATTGATGCAGTCGGAGTATGGCCCACAGGCCATATCTTCATTATCGACACCTGTGAAGTAGAGTGTGAGGTCTAATGTGCTTCTACAACAATGCCTGAGGGAGTGGTACGGTGTCTGGCCGACATCTATTTAGAAACTACAAACTGACCATGTTCGTAGGTGCAATCGCACGTCATACTCTCAAGGAGCTCACGCGAACGGCCGAGGGTCTTGTACTGGTAGTTATTATCGGAAATTATGTTGAATGTGGCCAGGGCCTCCTCGCGCGCTACTGGGAGGTCGTTCACGAGCTGGGGCATATTCAAGTGGGACTTCTTCTGCCCTTTTGGGGGTGGAGTGGAGGACTTTGACGCCGTTCCGTTCGCGGATCCGCTATCCTGTGCGGATTGAGGGGGAGGGGTGGGCGTAGGTGTGAGGTGCATCTTCTGAGGGACGTCAAGCGTTGGGGACTGTGATGGGGATCCCGTGTCGAGGCGGAGGCGCTCGGGCTTGACGTCGACGGCCATGGAGAGGGCTTTAGATGCAGAGAGGGGAGGGAGGACGGGTGAATATAGATCTTCCTCGTACTTGACCATGAGTGTCTGTGGGGAAGAGACAAGGCGAGAGTCCAGGCGGCTCGGACGGTGTAAATGAGTCTGGTCGTATGTTGTCCTCTTTCAGCAGCGTCCAAAACAGCTTCTCGCGTTACCCTGTTCAACGTAAATAGCGTTGGGCACGACGAGAAGAGAGGGCAGCATCCACCAGGACCTGCTGTATCTTGGGCCTAGTTTTTTGACAAACCGAGATGCCACCGGCGTTACAAAAGTACTGGGTACTGCAAATGCGAGCTAGTCACCATTCATATTCCGAGAGGCCTGAGTCCAAACATACCTGTGGTATCGAGTTGTTGATAGTGAGTGATGGAGAGCAGAATTGGAATATCGAAATATTGATCTTTGACCCTCACCACCACAGACACACCATGACAGACACCAAGACTACCTCAAAAAAGCGCAAAAGAGAACCAGAACAACGGACAGTCACCCTCGCAGCACCCTCTGAGCACACACCAGGCCCTCTCCTCGGTCGGTCCATCCACAGCTAACCTAACCTTCCTCTTACACAGTACAGTCGTCTACCCTGCCATACAGCCGCCCAGCTCCATCCCCTTCAACTCCTACGCACAAGAAAACCCACGATCTGACGCTAGCGGAGGCACGGCCGAAGTTCTGATCGCAGGCGAAACTGGCCAGATTGAATATGTAACTAACGAGGACGAAAGTAGAAGAGCAGCAGAATCAGGCTGTCGGTACGCTACTCCTACTTCCCTCCCAACACACTTCTCAACGAGACCCAAAGATATATACTTGCCGTACACAACAAACGCACGGGCGCGACTTCACTTCTTCCGTCCTCCATCCGGCCACAAATTTTAAAACACACGGTCAAGGCCCTTAAGTCCATCAAGACCCCAGATGCTCCCACAATAACCGAGTACGTAAATGCTCGCATGATACTTGGTGAAACCTTTGGCACCAAAAAGGCCAAAGCCGCGATTCGAGCCCGAGAACGCGATCGAGTCGACATTGGCGCCATGGAAGGCGTCATGGACCATGTTATGGAAGGCATAGAAAAAGGTGCCCAAGGCTTAATGACAGCAGGTCAGCTACTAGCACCATCCTTTTTCTCTGTCCTCATTCCTTGTTCCGTCGTTAGAAGAGACAAAGGAGACCACTGACAGCAATAGGCCCATTCCTCACTTTTCCGACACCGCGACTGAACCCGACAATATCTACCCTTTACATAATATTATCCCAGAGAACGAGTGGAAAGCACTTTCGCTCAGTGCATTCGACAAAACAACCTCAGACAAGGAGCGACTAGCATTGCTACCATATTCTCACTCCCAATGGGTCAATGCGCACATGCACATCTGGGGCAAACCTAATGTTGGGAGGGATAGGAAGAAGAACCTGTATGCCAACCCTTTCCTCACACATCGACACTTCCATCTAATTGTTGGACATGCACCACTTCAGGCGAATCCTCCTCTACATCTCAGCTCTCTTCGCGTTTCGTAAGGCAATGGCCAAACGGGACCCCAACCCCGATCAAATCCGCGAACGACTGTCCGCTCTGCCCGGTATCGTGTTAGACGGCATATTCTCTCGCTTCACTGAGAAGGCAAGAGGATCAACCAGGTCAGTAATCTCGCTCCTTTGTGTAACCGAACATAGATCCATCGCCATGTTCCTGGGTCTCTACCGGATTGGGTATCAAATTCTCGCCTAACTTCGGTGCTTTGTTCCATAGTTGCCAAGCCACGAGCACAACCCAAACCTTCCTCCTTACCAATCTTTTCTCTCTATGTCTCAAGCTTGATAACTTTGCCACAAATACCGAGATGCTGAGTCACGATCTGAGTTTATCAAAAGCCGAGTGCGTTCTTTTCCTCATCTGAGTCTCCCCGCTCCCCCTAATACAACAACTTTTAATGTGCCATAGAGTGAACCAACTGTTTAAAACACTCGGTAATTAACCCCTGCCGCACGACTTATAAATAATGCACTCAATTCTCCATTCTTTAGGCTGTAGGATTTCCACTCTTGGCGAACGTGAACGTGCCCGATTGGGTGTACACGATCCTGGCGACACAAAGTATGCAGTGCTCACCGCTCCTGTGGTCTTCCCGAAAGCGAGGCAGAAGCGGAGGAATTAAGATGGTATCCGCGCGTGCACCGTCCGTTCAAAACTTGTAAGGAGGGCATAAGTGGAGAAGGCTTAGCTCGACGCCAAACATTGGTTGGAACTAAAAGACGCTTTAAACAATCGCACTTTATCCTTCCCGGTTCGCTTTTCTAGGATTCAGCAATTATTTTATACATCTGATTCCTGCACACCCAAAAGTAATGTCGCAACGCTCTATTCTACGGAGAATGTCGAAATACTACTTCTAGGCGCTTTTCTTTCATTAACAAGGAATGGTGATGCTAAATAATCGAGCCAATATTCATGACATCACAGGGAATTTGACACAACAGTTCAGCGAACAAATTAAGGATACATATCAACGGTTCAAGACAACGGATTCTTTGGCGAATTCAAATGCAAATGACAACGCAAGCGAATCCTAAGTACACACGTCGGAGAAGGGACAACAAGCATCGGACCACGGGCTTCAACCAGCGGGGTCAGCCACTGACTGGTGGACGATAGCTAGGGTCCTTAAACGTCTGGCAATTCCAGCTTTCACTGAAACAACCACGTTGGCAGCCTTCATGATAGCAAAACAGTATGTGTTGACTATCGTTCCCCATTCCATGCAAGTAATGGTGGGATGGCCGATGATTCGGGCACCCACAGCGTACGTGTATGTGCTCCGCTTTCCCGTGCCCACAGTGGCAATAGAAGGGATCCATGCTGTATCCCAGTGGGGCGCCGCTCGCATCGGTGCGAGGGCCCGCTAAGCCGTATGCATACTGTGTGCTGGGTGAATCCTTTGATGACATGATTATCATGCAAGTGGGAACAGGGTGTATATCGAATCGAGAGGTAGCGCGACCCGCCCGTTTGAACACAAGTCAAGATGTGTTATACGGGGAGTATAATTGAGCAGATCGGATGAGAGGTTGGGGGTGCTCGAGATTTTGGTGGTTTGACCTCTAAACCCAGGCCCTACCATGGCAGGCCTTTATATGCAGGAGGAGCCGTAGAATGGGACAATAAGAGCTCCTGCACCCGCGGGGAAGAACACGATTATATGTCGTATGAATTTCGTAATAAAACAGCAGTATTGTTTTTTTTTTCCAAAAGGAATGGCCTATGGCTAGAGTTTCCGAGTTACTTTCTGAATGTGCAAGCGGCGCCACAAGAACCAATATACAGCATAGTCAAATCCTTGGTTCCGTAAGCCAAAGAGAAACGCCTTTCGACCATCGGAATGCTAGTGGTGGTTGAAGGTTCTATCGTTACGAAAACCGGCGCAGGCCAAATGAAACGGTGGTGGCACAACTGGGCAGGCCAAGACTTCGCGCGGCTTCAAGTTCCAGCGAAGGGTGACGGTAGATATAGGTGATTATTCGGAAAACATTCGTAAGACGCCACACATGTCACCCATCGAGAAGCAGTTCAAACTGCAATGACCAAGACAAAAACGACCCCAAAGCTGGTAGCCCCTCTCGACGATATTTGATTCGCGTGTGGCACCTCATCTGTAGAAGAATTAATCAGGGTTCAAAATGTAGAGTGGCATGTCCTAACACGTAACAGCATCGTTATAATTGCACCATAGTCGAGATAACGCGGTAAATACGAGCTCCAGAGCTATAAGAGTTGGTCTCATGTAAGGAAGTTTGGCGCGAGCTCTTCGAGACGTCCCGGGCCGGAAGCGATCCGGTGTGTTTCAGGCGCCAAATGGTGTTCAAGGCGTACTCTTGTAACCCCTCAAAAGATTGGTACGTATATACTCCTGCACTCGTCCTCTGAAACTCCCGTCTACTTGGCAGCCAATTGTAGACAACCGGAAATTAGCTGAATCCTCGCCGATGGATGTAACTAACTCGAACTTCTTGTCAGTGTGCCAAGGTCACTAAGCCTGGGCAGGCTTTTCATGGGGCTATATGATTTTAGCCGCTATCATCCAGCGCCCGAAGAGCCAAGATACCGACTTCACTCTTCTCCCGTGAAAGAACAGGAGCGATAGCAATAATCAGAGACGGAATTAATAGTCTAATTCGGAAAGACCGCCCCAGGAACTTCATAGTCCTGGCTAGGCATTCAACCGATGAATAGCACTGCGGCCTCCCATCATCGGCGCCCAAAATTCCGTCGGGAGAAAATAATAAAAGGGTAATGAATTTAAAATAGGCCAGAGGTAATTTTAGAGGATGGGCGCGTTTGAGCCCATTCTCTCGGGGCCAAGGACGTAAGGCACCACCTCTCCGTGCCGTTAGCAGAAGGGCCAGTGCCATATGCTTTCCCCTCGATTCCTAGCCCCTTGGCAGTCAATTTAAAATGTCCCCTTGGAGCTACAGGGTTGTTTCATTATACTTCACCGGTACCCAATCCGTCATGTGAAGTAGTGTTTGGGATCTAATCGTCGTGTGGCTGCTCAAAAGGCAAACGTGTAGTCTGGGTATACGTCCCACAAGTATTATCCATCCAGGGCTCAGCGTGGATCCACAGGTCAAACATGTGAAGACAATTCTGGGGCGGCAGCGAACGGTTGTTGTGATCACAACTGTAATCAAGTCTATGCTATAACTACTGATGAAGGAGGGTCATAAATATATAGTACTGAGACATCGGAGACGGTGCTACTAATGCTCGTGGCCAGATGTGCAAGTCGGCTCGGAGCAACCTCAAGACATGGCAGCACGTATAGTCCTCGAAGCAGTGAAACAAGTAACGCGGAAGATGAAAATAATGAGAGGGAGATGGTAGAGGGCAGAGGGAGTATGCAAGAAAGGAGAGAGAACTCCACTCGATCGAGACGCGCAACGGAAATGAGGATCCGAAGTGTGGCCTCTGCTTAGTACGTTCATATACATTTTAGTGTAGGCTGGCGCTCCGTCGGCTTGTTTCCGTGTGATAAGACGGGGTGGTGGTAGGAGGGATGATGTCAGGTCTCGTCAGGCGTGCCAAGATATGAAAAGAGGCTGATTGCCGGTATGGCGGCCCATGGATCCCATGGATTGAGATAAAGCGATGAGGGGTTCCAGCCGCCTATATTTCCTCGAGACGTATGTTTCTGCTTTTTGTTTTTTTGTTTTTGTTGGTCGAAATCTATACCGCGTCCAGTCGGCGAAAGCAACGTGGAGGGGATGGGAACAGGGGGGGGAACAGGACCCGTAACCTATTGAAACCACAGCAATATGAGAGTAAATTCATTAATCCCAAAATAAACGAAATGAAACGAGAAAAACACTAACACGAGGTACACAACTTGGTCACAGGTCGCAGCCGTACAGCCGCACTTGTAACTGGATCACATTCGCGCAATCGCCTTCTTGACTTTAGGTCCGTGTATCTTGTCATCACCAACGGCGCCTTTGCCAGTTTCAAATCCAAATTCCATGTCTGGATTCTCGAATACCGGACAGTCGTTCCGCCCGCTGAAGCACCATTTCGCGCACTGGGAGCACCAGACTCGATGCAAAGGCATCGTTTGCAGTGTGAAACGGGTGACTGGGAGGACGATCGTTGGGGTGGCCACACCGGGCGAGGGCGTGCTGATCAGCACCGTGCGGGCAATAGCAGCTGAATGGATCGTATGAATAGGAAGCGGTGGTGCTAGGGGGTTTCGTGTCCGTCGAGGAATCTGAGGATTGTGGCAAAATTTTGGGGAGGACGTGAGAAGGCATTGGCGGGTGAAGGAAGAGACAAGGAAGTAAAAAGCGTATTGAAAAGAGTCTGAAGTGGTCGCTGGTGGGGCCGGCTCGGTGGAAACTGAGGCGAGTGGCCACTTAGACACCAGTAACCCAAGCGGTGAGGTAAGATTGGCTTGAGACGGAAATCCCTCGATAAGGCTGTCTTTATATACCCGCATCCATTGAGGCTAGGTCTGGTTAATTCCTACTCGCCGCACCATACTCCCCTTTCTTCTTTCCATATTCGAAGTAAGGTGCATGTACGCGTGCATGTACGTCCGAGCTCCTGACGTAGACACTTGCCAGGTAGACGTCCGTTTTCTATAAACCAAGATAGCCATAGCATAGGCCGGCGCGGATATTAAACGCAATTCCCCTGTAAGGTCATGTCCGTACATATTTGCATATGTGTAGATGCGTCATAGAACGGAGAACCAAGGAGAGGGAAAGGAGATCACAAGGTACAGCGTTATGCCATCCTGCCAAACGGACATTTGTTGGTACACGTATTGGTCATTGGATAGCGACAATTAGAATTCAGCCTGCTATTACTTGCTAGATCAGCCAGAGTCGTCAGAGAGAAAAGGAGAGGCAGACACATGTGCAAGCCGTGTTAGTTCTCGGAGATTCAGCGTTGGTGGGGTTGGCAGATCACAGATTCGGGTTCATCGTGCCACGCGCGCGCTTGGCCGAACGGTAGAAGAAAGGTAATTATGGTTCATTTGGGTTTGGACGAGTAGCTTCGAGATGCCGTATGGATTTAGTGAGTCGTGACAGAGCACCTCGTTGAGGCCGTTGACTAGGGACTCCAAATGCGTGGTTGACGCTACAGCGGTACGAGCACAGAAGAAACGGCGCAGCTGCCTTTCTCGTGGCAGGTCCTCAGCGTGAGAATCAACTGTATCGGCATCATGAGGCGAGGGGATTGTTGGTCCGCAACATGACTGCGCTGTGCACGACGGGTGTGTGCTTCGGAACACAAAGGTAACCTGGTTCAGGGTGGTACAAAAAAACTAACCAGAGGGCAGAACATTACCTGCTGCAGAGTCTCTGTTCTCGGTCGTGGTTGTGAAAAACCCAAGGACAACCCCAGGCCGGCCACGCGTCCATCACGCTCCAGCGTCTACGCTTAATTGCTGGTTGCATATCCATAAGCCCTCATTATCTTCTACCAGCCAACTTAACGCGTATTTTTCGGGTGCGCCAGAGCATCGGGGCAGAAGCTTTCGTTGGAGCCATTGCATCGGCGCTTCAAGTTTGTGATAGAACTCACCCATCCTACCTGTCTGGTGAATAGCAAGCACCCTGCTTAACAAAGGAAGAAAAGAAAAAGAAAAGAAAAGGAAGATGCATTGATCGGTGTTCTCCCCCAGAGTTTCTCTGGCCCGCTGAGTCCGAGGCCAGGAGCTAGCCAGGATGTCATTGGCGGTTCACGAGTAGCGCGCGGTGGCTGCCCACAGGACCACTACGGCTAGTGACCTCTAGTACTAATGCTGCAAGATTCACTTTATAAGATGAAATGAAACCTTACACACCCCTCCCTTTGGTCATCGAGATGGCACAGCCTGGGGCTAGCTGCATAGGTACACTTGTGTAAGCACTATCGTAAACAGAATTAGAGTGGCTACCAGGAATAATTGCTTGCAGCTCGCTCCTACGTGGAGTTCGACATGTAATTTTTGTAGTTGGAAGCTCAGGCAGCGTCCCAAGTCCCGACCCAAGATAGACCAATAACGGGTCAGCATCAGATCTTGCTGCTCCTCGGATGCGTCGATACCGAGCTCTTCATCTGTAGCATACAGGAACCACCAGGGCGTGATGCTTTCTCCACGGCTGAAAAAAGGCCTGAACGCCATTCAGTCAGTCGGTTTGTCCACAAGCTCAAACAAGCCAAGCGATAAGACGACACGACGGGGAAAAAAGGATCTCCATCCACCACGCCGCTTCAAGTCACAGTCGCGGGTACCTTCTTTATCGTCCTTCGCTCAGCCACCAAACACATAATACCCTCTGAACAGGTTACGGCTCCACCCGCCACCCGCCACCCAAGGGTCCTTTGTGAACGTATGATCCATCACAGCGGCGGTCACGTCCAGGCTTCGTTGGCTGGGTCTTCACCGCGGCGAGTCGAGTGGGAAGTTGTACGTATCATCACGCATTAGTATACATTGCGCGCCTGCCTCCCCTGCCATGAGTCCAAGCGTCAGAAGGAAGGGGAGACGGAGAGGGTTTGAATATTTGGGCATCGAGCGCCCGAACCCTGATTTGTCCCATTTCTGTGGTGGCACTATCCTTGCTTTGTGACATATTCAGACACATGTTTGCCAGAGTCGGTGCATTGTTGCTCCACCCCCTATGTTTCGGGCATCCTCGGCTGAAGAGTGAGAAAAACGATGCTAATCTTGGACGTTGACAGCATATTTTCACGAGAGACTTCGTCTGCATTCACTTGGAAGGAGCTGCCCTCTCGATGCTTCCGATTCAAGATGAACGGTGCCACCGGGTTCCCCCCCTCCCCGTACAGGCATAGCACAACACCTACCACCCCTGGAACGGTTCAGAGGCTATGATATTCCATGGTGCCGCAGCAGCACCAGAATTTTGGCCCGCAGAGCGCGATTGCTAGCCCCCCAAAACAGTAGCGGTGCGTTCGGCAATGTTATAGCACAGGTTGACATTGGCCAGGCAACCACCCAAGAGCCAAATACCAGCTTTCATATCAGCCAACCATCAGCATCTATAATAGAGCTATTAAAGCGGGCGCAGCGAATTGAACGATGTCATACTCATTTGCTTCCTGCCTCCTCCCCTTCAGCATTAGATACCGCCACGGATGCAGAAATGAGGACCTATAAGTTACTAACAAATGTCATCAGCTATCAATCTTAGCACTCGATGAGCAATTTCACCCAGCATCTCCCCATACAATCACCCATCACCATCGCCATCGTCGTGGTTTTCATAAAGCTATCAGAACGTCACCCTATCTTCACCTCTTACCAGCGAAAGAGCCGCAGCAGAAGCAGTGGTCCGAAGAGCAGAAAGACCGGTACCATAGGGTTCGTCGGCGTTGACAAGTTAAAAATACCATGTCACCATTATACTAGCCGCCATCATCATCGCCATCGCCATCGTCATCGGAAAGCCCCCTATGCCAGTGACGCTTGAGAAAAACCCATTTGGGGCTCAACGGAATGGCGAGAGAGGGCACATAGATACTCCGGGTTTGTGCGCACTACGTCATGGATTTGGTTTCCCTAATTAGTGCGGGACGATGGTGATGATGATATATGCTGGCGTATGCATGGACAGCTATGAACCGTCTCGGTTCTAATCCGGATCGGTGTCCCGAGCATCTGGTGGGTGCAATATGAATTTCATATTCGAATTTGTTTTTTTTGAAGAAAATGGATTCACGACGTAAGAGATAGACAATTGTTCTTCACCCCTCTTTGGCTGCAATCACTTCTCTATCCCTTTATTAACCATTTGCGAGCGCACATGAACGTTGGAGATACGGACACACGTCACTATAGCTCGCAGAGCCCTGAGGTGGTGGCTTCGTAGATTGAGTGTGTGCGTCCGCAGACTCCTGCGCATGTTCATAGTATCACTCGAGTTGAACCGGGAGCATGGCGCGTCGTCCTTGTAGTTACAGATTAATCCGAAACGTCTGGAGACAGCTTCAACGTTTTCACGGAGCGGAGAAGAGGACCCGATCGGGATTCCCCTCCGCCTTCACCCTTTTAAGTTAGTCAATGTCTCGACTTGGCCGCGTCCAGTACAAGTCCGAATCAGCAGAAGTCCAGACAACCTGAAGCATTCCTCGCCACCGCCATTATCTGATGACCCCAGTGGACATCGCGAGGCTTAAACGTCATTATGCACAGGAGAGGGAGGGAGGAAACGAGCGAACTTGTGCCCTCCGCTTTCCGAACAAGAACAGGAGCAAGAAGAGCGGATTTTCCAAGAAAGATTATGTACATACTTACGGGTACGATGAAGCGAGGGATACGACGGACTGTTCCCAGCCGTCTATGCACATGTTTGCGGTTTGAGAACTTGAGCAATGGCTTGTCCTGGACATGGGACCCGGAAACATGGCTCGTCGCACTCAAAACTGGTAACTCCGTCGTCGTGAGATTGTCAGAGGGGCAGGGGCAGGGTCTGGGAGTAGGGAATGATTAGTATGGGAGTGGCACTCACTTTCACTTTATCAAAAAGAGAAGAAGAAACAAAAAAAAAGTTCAAACGCCGCGAAATTGAAGAATGAACAAAAAGGCCTTGCGTTTCGTGTTTCTGATCCACTGGTTTTCGGCGTGGTGTCCAGCGGTCGAGCCCGGCTCCCGAGAGTCGGATTGCACAGGAAGGGGGAGGGAAAGTCAGGGAGGGACCCTTTTGTTCATCTTTTTTTTTTTTCGCGGCGGTGTGATACATACGGACCGGGTGATGGCAGCGGAGCAAGTGAGATGATAAGTTGAGAGTCCGATATGAAATCAAGTTGTAGGTGAGAAGGTTCTTTGGCTGTTTGGTAAGTCACACTGACCTGGGAAATGAAGGGTAGAATTGAACGGGCTGAGGTGATACAGACTGTCAGTACTGTACAGAGGGTGTTGCGAGTGAATATGTGGGATTTTCCGGGGACCCCTTACAAGACAAGGGACTGGACGAGGGAAGTGATTGTTTGCGAAAAGAGAGGAACTGGCGATGTGATAGGTATTGCGGCGTCGGGGATGTGGCCGAAGAAGGAGGAGGGACAGGGCCTCGACCGGTCCTGGTTCGTGCTGGGTGGATTGGTGAGAAATTCGATGGGCTGGAGAATGAGGTGTACGGTACCTTTGTAATGTAATGATTAGTGGGAAGCTTTATTAAAAGTTGGGCTGTTGAGCCAATAAGTAACTATAGCATTATTGACGCCGTACCCAGGCGCCAGGGGACGGATCATTTGATTCCATAACTGTTCTGTGTGGTCCTTTTTCTGCTGACGACGATGATGGTAGATAAATAGAAAAAAGGGGATTTTGTTTTGTTTTGTTTTCTCAAAACACATCCGAGATGGCCGATAACCTCACCTTCCAAAAAAGGAAACAGTGAGCTCCCTCGACGCCATCAACCACCTCACCAACACCCTCGCAAGTCTCCTCGTCGTCGTTGTCGTCCTGCTTGTCCTTCTCCACATCGTTGTTGCAGTTCTCATATTCACAGCAATACGGACTCACGCACGGCAACCGAACCGGATCACCGACATCAACTACTCCCTGTCATCATACGCCATCCGTCGTCGTGATATCAGGTTTGCCACACACTGAACACCTCTCCTCCCCTTGTACCTTTATGTCCTCCACCTCCGTCCTCTAGATCCAACCAACCCCACCACCATCACTACCATCCTTATGGCCAACAGCAGCGGCGCGTCCTCCAGCACCGGATTGGGAAACGGAAGGTCATCGCGGTTTTCTACCCTCAATGTCTTCAAGTTTAACGCAAAGGAGAAACCGCCTCTACCTCCCCCGAAGGACCCATACTACCTCCAGAACAGATCCCTTGCTTCTCTCTCCCCAGACTCCCTCTCCCTCCCTCCCCAATCCCCACTCTCCCCCCACTATCAGTCCCAGTACCCACACAGAAGATCTCCAGCACCCAGCCAGTCTACCATGTCTCTTGTCTCTTCCGCTGCTTCTGCGAAATCAATCCCACCCTCGGAAAAATCAGCCCCGAAGAAGAAAAAGAGCCTGAGCTTTCTCAAATTTGGTAGGCGTACGCCCAGGTCTGCCTCCAGAGAATCAGAGGCGGACGATCCACCGCCTCCGGAGGAAGATGAGAATATCTCATGGCCGAGCAACTTCCAGGTATTCCTCCATTCTCGTCCTCCATCCCCATCCGCTCACCAATTCTCCCAAGCATAACATACACGTAGACGAGGGGTATGTTTCTCTCGTTGTTCTCCCGTCGTCCATTAGTTCACTCCCAATCTTAGGTTCGTTGGGCTTCCTCCTTCTTGGTCTACGTCGCTTGCACAGATGGGCTTTTCAGAGGAGGAGATTGCCCAGCTAAACGCCAGGCGAGTCGTTAACCCTCGTACGATCCAACAGCTATACAACAGCCGTCCCGATTCACCCTCGGCCCATAATCCCGTACCTCTACTGACAACGTTCACCTCTCAGCCTTCGTCCACCTCTCAGCCCCCATCCAACGAACGGTCTACATCACCCGCAACGGCTGTTAACCGCAGCGCATCCCCTATCCTAACACACCCAACACCACGCAGCACTTCATTGATGCGACGCTATTCCAACACGTCTCTGCAAGGGAGGTCTCAACCTGTTCCTTCCAACGTACCCATCTTGTCCACCTCAACATCATCCGCCTCGATATCTTCAATCAGAAACACCAACCAGAAGAACCCGGTTCCTCCCTGGCACGAACCCCCGTCATTGCATAATCCTTCTACCTCCATTCTATCCTTGTCCTCTGATTCCCATCAGAGTAGCACCTTTGACCACCCTGCTGTTGGCTCAGTGGCACCTGGCACCGACCCTTACGCATCTACCCGGGGGTTGTTCCAGCCATCCACTAGCCCGCATTCGCCAATATCACCGCCCGCATATAGCATTCCCACCGAGAAAAAGTTAATTGTTCCTAGTGGGCAGACAAATGATTCTCCTACATCACCGTCTGTGACGCATGGGCCCCATACAACCATCGACACCGCCTCTTCACAGGTCGCTTCCGGCTCGTCTTCGTCGCGTTCCACTCCACAGCAGGGTGGAAGTCAACCAAAGCGCATGCCAGCCTTGCCACCTCGACTCTCATTGCACGCGAGCAGTGGCAGCGACGACTGGAGCAAGCTTGTCTTGTCTGCATCACTATTGGATAATGGGAGCGGTAATCAAGCAGATCGAGCTGTCAAGGCTCAACAGCCATCTGAGACTGCTACTACCCTTGACTTGTCGACGCGTCCAACTCCACGAATTGCACTTCTAGATGTCGGGTCCTCACCACTAAACATAGAGACGGGTACAGATGTTACTCACTCTGAGCGACTGCCACCGTCAGGCCGAGTAGAAGCATCAGCAGCTGCACGGTCCCCACCCAACACCAATTTCTCGGAAGATTCATCACCACTCGCTTTCACTTCTCCTTCATGGCGCGAGTACAGGAACGAACTGGAAGGTTTTGTCGAGAGAGACGACTTCAGAGAGGCACCCTACTCCGCAGCACTGACTGATTTTTCCCCTACCCTGCCCGATGGCCTGGCGCATATGGCTCCGGGACAGAGAGGTACGCTGCGTCCCGGTTCAAATGGGACACTGCTTTCGCCGACTGAGGATGATGAGCTATTGAGTGTGAGGAGGACGAATAGGGATTCAAGCCGGAGTAGCTCATCGACACTGACGACTTTGAGTACCGGCACTGTGACAGGGTATACGGCACCGCAGATTATACGGAACGCGTCAATTGTCAGGAGGACGGGAGCGTATGTGACCAAAGTTGCTGTGGCATCTGTTGGGTTCAAGGAAAAGGAGGGGGATAAGGATAAGGATGATAAAAATCAGGCAAAGGAGCAGCAGGCCCGGAAACTATCTCCTACAGAGAACCCGCCGCTATCCCCGATGGGTGTTTCTTTCAATATCAGTAGTACGGATGCCGCCCCCGCATCCGGAGGATCGAGGAGACAGTCTGGGATACCGCCCTCGCCTATGAACTCGCAGTTTGGGAGTGATGAGAGTTCTGCGTCCGGGTCGACATCTAGTAGCTCACAGTCTCGGGACCAGCCGACGCCTACGACGGACTTGGGGAACGACGTGGATCTTGCGTCGTATTATGCAAACACACCATCACCTTCCCAGCTGAGTTTCTCGGGCGTGGGTGCGTATCAACAATCTGTCCCGTCGCCGAGGGATACATTTGGGAACGCGCCGAAGGGGGTGACGGTGATAACTAAGGTGGAGGACTCATTCGTGGACTTGGATCGAGATGAGGAGGAGGAGGGGGAGGAGGGAGAGGAGGGGCAGGGGGAGGATTGGAGGGACGAGGAAGAGACATGGGGGGGCACAGGCACTCTTCGTGTCAACACCGATGCCACGGGTGCCGTGGGGAATAGCAACCACAGTACCATGGGCTTAGTGCCACGGCCCAAGATTGTCATTCATGATGCTCCTGCACCCTCCACGGAACCACCGCCCGCGACTGCTATGAGCGTAGGCACGCCCTTGACGCCTGTAGAACGGTATCCGGGCTGGCTCTCTGGTGTTGTCGCACCCCTCTCGGCGTTCATTGATGAAGCAGTCGAGCCAAGGGAGCATTACGTCGACCTGCAAGAAATTGCCGAAGGTGAATCCGGGTCCGTCTTCGCTGCACGTCTGCACCCAGCCAAAGCCAGCAAGCTCCGATTACCGCCCATACTCAAAGCGCGGGACACAGCGGAACTGGCAAAAGGCGAGTCGGTGCTGGTCGCGATTAAGATTATAGCGATCGAACCACCGTCAAGTAACCGTTCATCCGAGACGCAAAAACTGGTGGATTTAGAAAAGGAGTTGACCTTGATGAGGGGATTGTGGCATGAGAACGTGCTGGGACTGGATGCATTATATGTGGATCTGAAGGAGGATACGTTGTGGGTGAGGATGGAGCTCATGGAGAGGAGTTTGGCGGATGTTGTTGGGCTTGTGGCGGACGGGTTGATGTTGCAGGATCGAATGATTGCGAGGTTTGCCGGGGATGTGAGTGTACTTAGTTTCTTCTTTGACCCGCTTGTTTTGTGCAGGGCGCTAATGTGTTTGTCCGCAGGTCTTGCTTGCCCTTGAGTTCTTGCAGAGTCATCGGATTGCGCATCGGGATGTCCGGTCGGACAATCTGCTGCTGAACAGTCATGGGGTATTGAAACTAAGTAAGTTTTCTTTGGATTTTTCGTCCAAAATTACTGATATCTCTTCGAAGCTGACTTTTCTAATGCTATCAAACTACCCGAGGAATCATCACTAAGATCGGATCCAGCGGGTGTGATATTCTGGCAGGCCCCAGAAATGCGATAGTGCGTCCATCTACCCTCCATGCAGCTTAAATCTCGTAGTGACCGCTATGACACCTCAGTCCGAACTATGACGCGCTCAAGGTTGACGTTTGGTCCGCTGGAGCTACAATATGGGAGATGGCAGAGACGGAACCACCCTTCTCTGACACGAAACAAGTGCAGAGTCGGTGGCCGCCGCTCACAAGACCAGAGATGTGGTCCCCCATGTTCCATTCGTTCTTACGTGCCTGTTCGGAATCGGCTGCTGTTAGGAAGAGTCCCACCGAGTTGCTCAAGGTACGTTCTTTTGACTTCAATCAGGAGTGATGGTAGCTGACGATTGGTATTATTGTTATTGTACAGGATCCCTTCGTGAGCAACGCATGCGGGCGGGGCGTGATTGTGCAATTACTTTCACAGTGCATGAACATTGAGAGGTTGATCCAAGGTGGCAACAATTCATAAGAAGGGAACATCGCCTCTCTGGATCAGAGGTCTAACACCTATTTTTATACCCTCAGTTTCTCCCTTTCCCCGTGTTGGACGGTATATCCCTGTTATATCTTTATATCGGGTGTTACGTGATTCTTTGATATCATCACTATCTAATTTTTCTCAATAGCGTTCTAAGGTTACAACCCATCTATCTTTCCTGCAACGCCCTCTACTGCATCTTTCAATTTGAATGACTCTTTCACAACCATATCATTTTCATCTTCACCACATTCTGCTATGAATGTTGCCGTTTCAGCTGCGAAACCTGAGATCCAAGTAGCGGCGTAAGCAATAGGAAACAAGGAGAGAAATCCCTTTTGGTACATACCAAGGAGTTTACCACCGTGCGTACGCCAGAGCGACTCGGAGCAGGCCAGTGCGAATTGGCGATCCTTGGCATTCTCGGAGCGGGTATGCATAAGCAAGTCGAGGTTGATGCTCTTGAGGAGTGTGTCGTCAGAGACGCTTTCCACAAGAGAGTCAAGGGTCTGCTGTAAAAGCATCTTTGCGGCGAGCTTCGGTTGGAAATTTTGTGCATAGTGGCACTTGCTGGATGAGCGGGGAGGCGATTTGACGGAGTTTGTCCTCTCGCCAGAATCCTGTTCGGGAATAGTGTTTAGTGCCGGGCCAATTTGAGAATACGAAACTACGCACCTCCATCGTCATAACTGAGAGACTTGGTGAGGGTCGTGATAAGGGATACCCAGAAAGCTGAAAATGTATCGTCTGTAGGGCCTGGGACTGATTTTAGCTGGAGGTGAGAGATGAAGGCTTGCAATAGGAAAGAGGTATAGGGAACCATGAGGACCTGTAGGTGGGCATAAGCTGTTTTCCTTAAGAGAAACTGAATATCACGTGCTTTGAAGAAATCAAGAAGGCTGGAATAGGTATGGAGAAAGGTGATCTTTCTCGCAGTGTCGGCTGGAGAAGGATAAATTGAGATGCCATGTAATTAGGAGAAGAAGCCGTACCGGACTCGTTCGCGAACGCCCAGTCGTAGAGACGACGAAATACTGGTCTAAACATTGACTCGTTCAATTTGACCACGAATTCCCTGAATGCTGAAATGACTTGGGTTTCCGCCTATTATAGATATTTTAGTTGTTCTGCTGTACCCGTCATGAAATCGGTCAGCCCTGCCTTGCTTTCCTTCGGGTCCGTCACCTTGACAACATCAAGGGCTTCAAGAAAAATCTTGGATAGGCTCCGCATCTGTTCAAGAACAGTAGCCCGAGGAGCATGCCGCAGCGTTCGCGCAAGGAAGCCCGAGTACGCAGAAATACGATCCTAAACAACAATCAGCCATATAAGCACGGAAGAAAAGTAAAACTGAGAGACCAACAAGGTTCTTAGTCGATGAAGCGGATGTCCAAACGTCCATGAGGTTGGGTAGGAGCACCTTTGTCGGTACTTTCTTGGCCATAGTCTTCATCAACAAAGTCATAGCAGCTCTGGGACAGCCCGAGGTTGCCATGCAATGATCCATGTGTAAATTTACGATCTGGGCGATGGCGTCGGTGCCCCAGAAGGCGGGGATGGAGGTCAGTAGACCATGAAGAACAGCTGTAGCTTTCTCGAGAAGTACTGGGCAGAAGATGAATACACTTAGAACAATAGATGGGGTTGCTTATACCCACTGTCATCGCCGTCCTCTAGCAGGACCACACTTTTAGCTATAATTGCCTTAAAGAAAGGTATAATCCTGGGGCCCAGCTTGGTCCTGTAGTAATTCATAAGAAGCTGTTCCGTCCGACAAGGAGGGTCTTGACATACGATAGGGGAATGAGAGTATCTAACGCGTGAAGCACCAACTCCCGCACGTCCAAAGCAGCGAGGATAGCTGGCAAGGCCCCCGCAAGAGCGCCCTCTTCTTTTGGCGCTAAAGTTGAGGCGATGACTTTTAGGGCTTTCAAACAGTGAGTTCCCAAGTTTATATGGTCCTGTGACAACAGCCCGGCGGTCAACTCTACGATCTTGCTGATCATCACCACAGCCTCTTGTCGAATATGATCAGTAATCTTCGGGACACGCTCAGCCAGAAGCTCCAGAGCACCAGTATGCATCTACAAAGGTGATGATTAGAGCCAGGGCGAGGAAGCCATGATTAAACGCACAATCATACTATCGGACGCCAACATAGAAACGGTGGTCGCAATGAAGCTGCTGGCTGGCATAACGTTTAATACCTTCCCCAGTGTTGTTTGTGAAGCTGCTGCGAGGCCACTGAGCTTTATCTCAGAAGCATTGTCGTCCAGAGTCGCCAGACTGATTAGACCGGACACGAGTGAAGTTAAGTGACTCTTTTCCCGGCTCGTCTAGGTCGACAGTGGCGCCTGGGTGAATTGCCCGACCTGTTAGGGTGACGAGTGTCTGTGCCCTTTTAACATACGTAGTCACAGTAACAGAGGATTCTCCGTCCCTAAATACAATCAGCTAGTTCCAATGAAACCACGGAAAGTGATATGGCGCATACACGGTGGGGTCCAATAGTGTGGAAATTTTGTTGGAAGGATCTGCTGCACATGCAACTAGTCGTTCGCTCTCTCGCAGGAACTCGACAAGTGCGGCTATCTGAATCGTCGGTGTGACACAATGCAACAGCGCAATAGGTAAGGCAAGAGTAACAGAAGCCTCCTCCTGGCTCTGCCGGACAACACGATTCGACAGTCTTTCGGCGAGCAGCATGCAAACGGGAGCCAAGAAATGATTAGGTCCAAGAACATCGACAAGGTGAACGAAGAAACTATTGTAGAGTTAATGGAAGGGAAAGCTCCGGATTTCAATGAAACGTACTTGGTGCGCCTATGGCGCGGAATGTGATTTACTGCGTCGGTGAACACATGTAGGAAATCTCTCGAAGCGATGTACAGATCTAGCGAGTTGAAGTTGGATTTCTTGAGCGAGGAAGCCATAACGGGCACAATGCCATCAATGGTCTAATGGAGTGTATATGAGAAACTATCGACTGTGCTGACTTCAGCATTCACATACCTTCTGAACAACGCGGAAGCTATACGTGTCATCCCGGTGGAAGACATTGGAGCCCATGAAAGTAAACACGGGCATGACATTGTGCAAGATGGATTCAGGTGCCAAGCGGGCCAGGCTTGCCATTAGCAACAACCCTTGGTGGAAGGTCTGTGGATTTCCAACAACTGGTGGCACGTCAGCGTAACTATAATTAGCATGGCCGTGCACAGATAAATCCTTGCCTCTAATGACTTCCACAAGCACATCTAACCGAATAGTGCTAGGCGTCACACTGGGAACCTCCTACGACGCATCAGTTATATTTAAAGCCCCTCCCGTCAACCCCACTCACTAAAATATTGGACGCAGCGTTGTCAATCGCAGACATCAGCATTTGCTGGATGTAGTTGACATCAGCTTGCGAAGAGGAGACGCTTTGCACAATTTTGCCAAGAGTTTCGAGTAGAGCGGAGACAAGATCTAGAGAGCCTGGTAGAGGTTTTGTTCCCAAGACTTCTGCCAACAAGCTCAATCCGGTCATGTCGTGGTCTTCCTGGCTTGAACTTTATAGAGACGCTTAATATGATTATAATAACCCAAGAGGTAGAAGGCTCACTCGGTAGTCTTGACCCGCTTAGCGGCTCTTGGGGTGCTACTCTGTGGTATGGGCGCAAGGTTGTTAAGCAATTTCATAATCAATGGGACGTCCGTGATGATATTTGACAGTAATTTCTTGCAATAAGATTGCTGTTGTGTCACCTAAGCAAGCGTATACTAACACTTGACCATTTTTCATTACACTCACCGCATCTGGCTCATGCGCTGCAACGTTTATGATTGCTTCAGAAACAATCACCTGCTTCTCGTGCGTCAATTTCGTAAACACCTCGGTCTCGAAGAGTCTGATTAATATCTCTCGGGGAGCAGCGGCCGAGACAGGTTGGAGATATCTCTCGAGCATGCGTAGATACACGCCCCAAAGTGCCCCCCGAAACATCATTCAAGTCCACAACGGAAGATGCGTCGATGCACGCCAATAGTAGACAAGACATTGTCTCATCCGTTTGGTGCTCATGCAAAGCTGAAATCGACGGCAGCAACGTGACTGCCTTTAGGGGTGCCGATATGAGGCCAACCGATTCCAGTATTTTGATCTTGACGCTCGAGAGATCTAGTGCGTTAACATGAGAGAGGAGGTAGTACAAAACATTACTCTTGTACCTAGCAAATGAGGTTTTAGCAACTAAAAGCCTGAAGCCGGGCAGTATACTCACTCGGTATCCTTCTTCGTGTCTCCTTTGGCGGGGCTGAGGTGCTCTCCATGCACAACTCGGAGGTAGGTGCAATCTTGTACAAAATGCTGCTGATGCGCTACCAGTTGTGCCAGGTATCGCTTCAGATCACCCTGGTCAAGATATTGTAAGGTATCGTCTTTTCAACCGGGCACGGAAACATCAACAATACTTGTCGTCGAAGGCCTTGGTAGAAACGTACCATTGACATCCCCATAAATAGCATCAAACTTATACACGCTCCTCAACTTCCTCTCCGTAATCAACCTCACCCTCGCCAAACACTCCACCGCGGCCTTTCTGACAACCGCAGAAGAATCCTGCAAAGCCACAAGAAACGCGGGCACAATGGTCTGAAAATCCACGCCGTCATCCTCTAATACATGTGCTTCGAGGAAAGCAGCTGCATGACGGAGCGCAATTTCTCTCAGCGAATCAAACTCTTTACCATCCGAAGTCGTCCAGACACCAGCCAGGAAGGCAAGCGCATCGACTTTAAGGTTGAGGAAAAATACGCGGAGGAGGCTGGATGTAATGACGGGCAGAGTGGAACAGTTGGCGAGGCGGTAGATGGCACGCATAAGTGCGACGTAGCGTGGACCACGGGTGTCAGCCGTTTGAGGCTATTATAAAATTTAACACCCAGCAGTCCCGTGTGAGGAGGCACTTACAGGAGGCTGGTCGGAAAGCCAATTGGGAGCCAAGCCGTCGGGAGAAGGAATCCGGCAGACAGTGGCGATAAGCGATATCTGAAGCCAAGACAGCGTACTCTGTTTTTTGGGTTTGTGGATCACGTTCTTTTCGGGGATCTCCTTCAGAGTCTAAAGCTTGAATCAGGCATGTCCAATCACGTCCGTAGGTTCAAGAAAAACACACCTCAAGGAACTGATCGTCCTCGGCAGGGAGATCCTCAATCCCAGTGATCTCTTCCAGCTTCATAACGCTTAAAATCTTCCTTGCGACCTCAATCTGATGCTCTCCGGAGAGCTTGTTGAGCAAAGATTGCGCAACGAGGTATCCCAGTGCACGTATATGCAAATTTGCTTCTTCAATTTGCGACAACAAGATCGGAAGGAGTTCAAACAGCTGATTGGACGTGAGGATATTTTCTACGAGCCACGTCAGAATTCAGACGTTAGATATACCACGGAACTACTCACGAGCTATTTTGGCAACAAGGGCGGCATTGATATTTTTCATTTTTTCCACCGAGTCCTCGCCAGCCTTCCCCTCCTCAGCCTTCACTACATCTGCACACCCTTTCAACATCTCGAACTCCTTTCCCGTTTCCTTAGCCATGTTGTCCGCAATGATACCCCACACGACCTCCGCTGTATGTTGTCGTGGCTTCGAGAACAGGAGGAATGGGAATAGTATGTGCAGCACAATCGTACTCCTATCTTTCGAGCCAACTGCAGGGTAGAGGTACTTGAGGACAAACGTTAAATGGAGTCGTAAAGACTTCCGCCTGGGCTTTGTGCCGAGACACGCCGAGAGCGCTTCGAGATATGTGGAAGCTTCTGCTACAAACAACGGAGCAATCAATGCAGGTTGTGCATAGAGCGTTTCAAGGACTTGTTGTTCAGGATCTTGGACACGTGCTATGAGCGCAAAAGTTACGGATTGCTACAAGATCTTCAATAAGTCGTTGTTGTGCGAATCGGGTGTTGTGTATGTACCTTGTCTGCATCTGCAAGAGCGGCAGAGTCTGATAAAGAGGATACCAGTTCTCTGACAGCAATGGTTCTAACGCTCACATCTGCGTTAGTTGATGCAAGGACCATATCAACCTTGTCCTTGCTCTGGGAACCTGCCGTGGAAACCTAAGAGATGTTATATTAGAATCACAGGTATTCCAGGGAATCTGCGAAGGCATACCAGTGAAAGGGACAAGATTAATTGATCGATAGCTTGTCTGAGCCCTTCGTCTTCATCTTCTTGAGCACTCCGAGTAACACGCTGGAAGACATCAGGGTGTCGTTGCTGGATATTGGAAAACAACAACCGAGAAGCCCCCGCTTTGTCAGAGGTTGAGGAGAGTGTCTCGGTCATAAGCAGACTGGCAGCACGTTCGACAACAGAGGCAGGAATCATAGGCATCGATATAATGGACTCAAGAAGCACGGAGCTTCGGGCGTCAGGCAGTCTATAGTTACACGGTGAGTGTTTGTTTTGAATTTCACGATGGGCGACGGAGACTAGCCTTGATATCAGTGCTGGAATGAGAGGCCGGACCAATTTCTCAGACCCAACCCAACCGACCGCATTCTGCAACTCCTCCTTGATATCCCTGGGCAGAAACATCAGTAAGAGAAATTGGCCATCATGAGTTCGACTTACGGTATCTTAATGATTGCCTTTGCTATCGAATTTGAGAACGCCTCAAGCTCTGTCTGAGGTTCACAGACAGCAATTAACGCGCTGACCAACTGCCTTGTTGCGACCATCTCAGCACATGTTGCCATAGATCCCACGACGACCTTCAGGGCCGACGAGAGCAGCTCACATTTGCGAGACAAGGCAGATAGCAAGATAAAACTTCCAAGCTGTAACGAAAGCTACTCAGAAACTCGTGTGATAGCGGAAAACTGCAATAGGACGTACGATAGCATCTTTCGGAACACCGTGCTTTTTCTCCAAAGGCTCTAGTATTGCAGGCAGAAGATACGCCATGGTACCTTCGCTCAGTGTTTTGCTCCTGGAGATGAACTCATGCAGAGTTGCGGCATTGAACGCCAGTAAGACACGATGCGAACGATCTTCTTTCAGAGCAGAAGCGAGTAACGAAGCGACGAATCTGGCTACATCAGTGTTCCGTAGCATTTCGGTAACGAGCGAGACCCGCGGTACACTTTGTGCGGCAGATTTGAACGGGAGGAGAAAGCTCCATGCTGTGTTTGGCCTTTGAGAATCATCAGTGATAAACAGAGAGACCATAGCGAGTAACCCTTACTTGATGTGCAGGATGGTGGTTAATTTTGCGAACTGGAGTGTGTCATGGTAGGGCAAGAATAACGCCAACATACTCGAGACGTTGAACTCGTTGATCCTAGTTTAAAAACAGTTGGATTGATGAACCGTGCCTCTGACTCGTAAAATCCTTACCTTAGCCTCCTAACGAGCCATTCTATGATACTAGCAGCTGGTGCCTCCAATAACCAGGGTCCCAGAAGCCCAAGAAACTCCCCGATAACAACAGACAGCTTGTCGTCCTCTTCCTTCCCTAGGAGCGTCCTGTCCAAAGCTCTCGTTCTATCCGAGAATAGATCCTGACTCAAAGCGTTTCAGGCGATTGTCCAGGGAGCATAATTTAAGGAAAGCATTAGTTCCAAGTGCATAGATGGAGTCCAAGTCGTGTTGCTCTGCATCTCGACCTGTGAAAAGGTATGATTCGGTCGGTTTACGCCTGGAGCGATCTACGAGAAGTGCGGCATTGAGAGAGGCAGATTGGGCAAGTTGTGCCGCAAGACTCGACATGAGTGCTCGTCGTAAAGAGTTCTGATTCCAAAATTTCGAGCACGTGATGATCTAATTACAGGGCCATTCTTCCTCAATAAAGCGGATCTTCCTGTGCCTCAAATCTGTCCCGTTCAACCTAGCCCTCTCCTGTCTTCCCTTGCCCTTTCCACGGCTCTTCAGACCCCTCGTCGCACCAACCAAGCTCCTCAAGCTTACAGAAAATACACCCGCCATGGTACCGTCCTCCGCACCATCAACATCGTTCCCAAGTCCATTCGGGGTGGGAGGGCTCGAAGAAGGAACGAAAGCCATGACAGCGGTGGCGCCAGACTTCTTTTCAACCTTTCCAAGCTCCCCCGAATTCTCCAACGCAAGGTGCGCCATGTCTTCCTCAATCTCGAACTTCATAGCAGCAAGACCCGCCTCAAGCGTCTCGAGCTCGGTCCTCCGCTGGTAGATCTCTTCGAGTAATTCGTTATGAACCATGATCTTTTGCTGCTGTTCCTTTGGGGCACCTCTGGGAATATCAATACGTTCCTGCAGGACATCATTAGCCTCGTCTGCCCTCGTGAACGACAAGATCAAATATACATCGATGACGGGGATGATGGGAGAGTGTGCAAAGGTCGCTGCGGTGTCCATCGTCTACACAAATGATAAACCGAAAATACGAAACCTGGAAGTACTGGGTTGCTTTCCCTGAATGCTGATAGAGCCTTATGTACCCCTACCCTGGCAATAAAGCTTTCCCCTCTTACGCAAACATGACTTATTGGTTGGCTCCCATACTGATACAGGGTCTGTGGACTGGATCGGATGTATAACACGCGTGGCAGACACCTTAGAGCTGCATGGCCGGGGCATCCGTTATCTCCTACCATCTTGGTATATACCTTCCCTCCTAGTCCATCCGCTTAGGTCACTATACTACACTCCTGGAATTCTGCCGCAGGTCCATTTTTTACTTATGCCACCGCCCCTACCTTTCCCGTCACGATCCCCCGAAGTGGACAGACAGCAGCCGCCCAAGTGGATAAATTTCCTTCGCTCGGAGTCATAGAGTGACCACGATCAGAAGACCCTAATTTATCTGAATCGGGTCATCAAACACCTGATTCACCTCGAGGCCCGCTGAGCCTTGTGGGCGAAGCACTTTAGCGAGTCACTCCCGAAAGAGGGGACAAGCGAAGCACTACTTGATCGAGTTCGATGCATACGAGGACGTGTTCGTCGGCGGCACATAGGCGAGATCGCGAGAGAGACCAAGAGTGAGAGAGGGAAAGAGGCAAGGCGAGAGGGACCGAGATAGGGCCCCGGATAGGCGGGGCAGCCCTCTTGGAGGGAGAGGGGATCATCGAGGGGTCCTGACGGATTATCTTTACCTTCGAAGAGAACGCAAAATCAGAATTCAGGAGGGACAACTACAATTGCTAAGCGCGCAATATGATGCGATATTCTCCCCAACGAAGGCGAAAGAAATACAGCTGGTGCGAAGTTTGGTTGGTTTAAGGTTGTCGCCTTCTTACCACCTTTCAGGGTACGAACGTCAGTTCCGCAGGCTGACCCTTAGTACAATTCCATCCATCCTATCCGACGACACTACCACTACGTCTTCATCGACTTGCTCTCCTATATGCGTGCCCGAATTATTTCCTCCTTGGCAAAAAGGTCTCTACCATCCGCTGTATTTGCGAGTGGAATGGATGTCCTGGTGCAACGACGATGAGATGATTTGAAAAGCTTGATCACTGAGAGACTCGTACCAAGGCAATGCCGACTATGGCACAACAGCAAACCGCTAATTGCCGCACCGGCATATTCACTTGTATCAGCACAACTTCTGTCCAAGACCGGACAACTTGCTTGCAACTTTTCGTACCCCCACCTACGATCGCGACAGATGTTCTGAGGCCGCTCTACTAGCCACTGGCTGCGAAGAATCACCTCACATGGCTTTCACAGCCAGCAGCGCCTCTAGATGGCCGCTGTGGTCCCGTCGGCGACGGGTGAAAGGTCTATCGATCGTGTCCGGGAGGCGCCATGTTCGGGTGACCTACGCCATCGCGCATCCTCTCATACGACGTCGGCATCGCTATCAGACCTTTGCGCATACCCCCAAAGACGCCTGGACCTGGGCCGAGGGAGCATTCAAGACATGCCATGTCTCATATTCTTACCCCTAAGCCCCGTTGAAATTCAAGCCTGGGAATATCCGGGGGCCCCCCTGATAGAGCAACATCGGGTCAGGCGCTAAGATATCCTCAAATTTGAAATTCGCCATCATCCTACTTTGGATCCCAATCTTTTTCGGATTGCCTGCGGGTAGCCACCCAACATGCCGGGTTGGGTCCCGGGGCGGCGGTCGCCTTGCCCTGGTACTCGTCCGCGAGAGGAATCGATGTCGAAATTTCCGAGGATTCCTATAGGATCAGCCGATTGGATTTGAATCGGGAAGGTAGTACGGACTCCCTTAAAGGAGCTTATTCATTTTCCTGATGGCCATTGACCAGATCCTGTACTGCATATGTCTAAAGTCACCTGGGTTTGAAGCTACACCAATGAGTCGCTTTCTGAGTCATAACATCCATCCTTAACCCATCGCCCCCCTCAACCAACCTTTGGAACGGTCTTTTCATCAAAGACTTGCTATCAGAGTTCGAACGCTCAATTATGGTAACTGATCGATTGCATCGCTGCTCCCAGGCCGAGGGGCGAAAGCCTCGAGTCCAGTCACCTCACTACCCCCTGCTTCAGGTGACACCACCAGGTAAAATCAGGGACTATTCCCCCAAACAATGCAACCCACAAGAAAGGTCAGAGCCCAAGCTTCTCAATGAACTTATTGTGTATCCTGGCCTCAGCTGACACAATAATCATGATAATAAAGTTACCCTATGTTCGCAAAATGGGTGTGAAATCAACTTCCCTTTTGCGTTCGTTGTCGTCGTCCTTCAGATCAGATCTCAGAAACCCTCCCCAGCCTTTTCCTAATTACCTAATTAAGTGTCCCGGCGCGACCAACGGGTTAGGCACAAGACGAGCCACTCGCAATTTGGACAACCAATCATGTCAATCCAAAAAAAATAGATGATCGCATCTCGGATCTCTTGCGATTATCAACACTGCGAATCTCTAATCAACGCTTCAGAATTTGAAATTGAATCTACAAAACAGGACATACTAGGGTACAACATCGGTCCATAAAGAATAACGGGCGATCAACGTGGAAGAAGAAGAAAAAAAGACAAAAATGAAGAAAAGGGGACTGGACACTCAATATCCGAGCCCTAATCCTGAAGTGTATACGTCCATGAAGGAGAAAAGAATTGGTGCGGAACTACACAGAACTGCACGTGTAAAATACATTCATGATACACTCGAACTGGGCCCAAATGCCGGCGAGAGCGGACGAAAGCAAAGCCACAAGCTAACCAAGCCGCCAGCCGAGTTCCCACAACAGGCGTGTACATAACTAATTTTGTCCCTGAATTGAAAAATGAAGCGCCAAGGGTCGAGGAAGCTTTTTGGGGAACATGTCCATCACATATCCATCAAGCATCCAACTGGTAACCAGACGCGAACAGGATTTGCAGAGCAAGGAGAGGCGATGAGATCCGGTGGGGGTCAATGATCCCCGACTTGCCTCGCATTCGAGCTCACGCCAGTTCCCGAAGGCAGTTTTGAGTGGTGCAGGGTCGAAAACGTGAGGGGGAGTGACGACGGCACCGAAATCTTGGGTGTCGGAAACTCTCCAATTGAGGCAGCAGTTCGTCTCGGTTCTCGCATGAGATCCGAGCTCACTGAAGAGGAGTAGAAGATGTATGGCTCTGGGCCGCTCGTCTCGTCTTCCCCCTCGGGTGGAGCATGAGGGTACGAGCAGAGGGAGTGGGAGGTGTACGGGTTTGAATCAAATATCCCTCGTGGCGGAGTTTGCGCCTGCGGCCGGACTCGTGGCTGGGAGCGGGTGAAGGAGCGGGTGAGTGTTTGCGGGAGGTGTAGATTCTTGTAGTTGCGATTGTGCTGGGGGAATGGGGCAGCTGAAATGACAAGTTTGTCAAAGGACTTGTTCAATTCGATATCTAGAGTCTGTTGTTGGGTATGTGCATGCAGGGTATTGCTTGGAGAAGACGGGGTGCGTGGAGGGGAGGAATCGGCTGAAATCGTGTTGGGTGTTTTTGGAGACTGCAATCGATCGGGGAGAGAAGATGTCAGTCAGGTCAAAACAGGGGGAAGACGGAAATGAATGGCTACGGACTGATGCTGATGATGACGACGGAGAAGTTCCCGGTGCCGAGGTTGATGGGGTTGATGGAGCATGTCTAAGTGCCTCCAACGACGACGAAGACGAGGACGAGGCCTGCTGGTCTTTCACCCACGCTGAGACCCTCCGTTGCCACCTGATGCTCTGTACGAACGCTGCGCGCTCCTGTTTCTGGGTAGGGTTCTCCTCGAAAGGGAGCTGACGGCCTTTGTGGTCGTATGAGGGATTGGACATGTGAGTGATAGGGGAAGTGCAGAGATAGGTGGCGAGAGGGGAGGAAGTGGGCATTGTGAAGAAAAGAATGAGAGAGAGAGAGAGAAGAGAGCGGCACGGGGTGAATAAGCCTTTATGTCAGATAACGACTATTTCGAGACAAGGGATCGCGTAACCACCCAGCGTTGATAACGCGCAAAGGAGGGGGATTATAAAGGACCAGTCGACTACCAGCGATGGGCCCTCAGTTAATCGCTTTTTTGCACCCGATGGACATGGAGTAGTGCTGCACTGCCACGGACACGTGACTTCATTCTCTGACTTGCTTACCCTACTTAAGTAAAAAATCAGTCAGTATCAGTCACAGCTATTATGTTCAACGGTGGATACCCTTACTACCAGGGCTACCCGTCCAATCCATACCTCTATCACGGGGAACAACAAGCAGCGGAGGCGCATGCGCGTGCACTTGCACTCGCAGAACAGCGTGCTCGGCGAGCACAGTGGCTACCCGAAGAAGACGACGACTATGTCGATGAGCGGGACTACGGGCAGAGGGAGCGCGCATATGCCGATGCATACCGCGATCAGATGATCAGGGAGAGAGGCTTTCAGAGGAGACAACAAGAAGAGGCTGCTGCGCGGCGGTGGCAGCACGGGTGGGACAGGGGCCAGTATGAGGACGATGCTGTGAGGCAGAGGGAGAGAGAGAGGCAGCAACAACAACAGCACCAGCAACAACAAGAATTTCTGGACAACCCCACTTTACGCCAGCAGGCTAATCCTCGCGGTCCACCTATCCCCGTTCCTCTCAACGTCCACCCAACTTCACCGCCCAACGGCTATACCCCCACTTTCCCACAACCTCAACTTTATCAAACGTCGCCCCAGCCCCAACCCTACCAAAAGCCCGCCACTCCCCAACCTCAGCCACAACCCACATCGGCACCAACATCTGAACACGTCGACGCCGCTGCAGCATTCCCAAGACCGCTCCCACACCCCCCAGCAATTACAGACGATTAAATCCCTCTCTGAGCAATTCGACTCCCTCCGCAGTGACTTTACTCTCCCCCCCACCATTTCTTTCCAGAATCCGTCCACTTCACCCCCATCTGGTGACACAATAGATGTCCCTGCTATCACCGTCTCTGAACTCAACAAGCTTACCAGCGATCAAGATGATAATGAGCCGATGGGCGGCAATGTTCCGAAACTCGCATTCAACTCTACCAATTACCGTCTCCTCGCATACATAGATTCCCTTGACAAGTTACTTGTCAGGCTCGACGGTGTTGAGAGCATGGGTGATCCCGAGGTGCGCACAAGGAGGCGTGAAGTCGTGAAGCAGATTGAGAAGGAGCAGGCACGGGTAGACAGATTCGGGAGGGAGAGCTGGGCAAGATGTGCTGCAGATGGCAGGCCCAAGTTGATATCTCGGTAGTTGTAACTATGACGTCATATACCGCTTGTGAGCAACATTGATGCGGGTCCAGTGGCTGGGCGCTTAGTTTACCTAGATGGCCAGGAACAGGCTCAGTTGGTACGTAGTTACTTTATAGAAAGTCCCATAAGCTTTGTAGACCACGAAGCCAATAAGTCACGAGCGGGCTACGTTTCTCGTAAATAGGCGACTTGGCTTTGGATCAACTGAAAACTATTGGACCAGACAGGCCGTAGATATGGCATAGGCGAGAAGGCGCGAGGGGGCAAGTTGGTGCTTGCGAAGGTGAGGGTGGCTTCTACACAAACTGCGTGGGCGACGTCGTCTTCCCGTCAATCCAGACCTCTGTAAAACAGTGGGCCACAACACCGATAAGAACGCTCACCGTCAACTACAAGAAATACCTTGCTTGCACAGCGGGCGCATCGACTTGGACTCGAGTCGGAAACATGTTCTGGGATAGCACTTTGGAGTGGCAACTCCTGTGGGAGGGAAGATGGGCGCTGAAAGGGGGAAGAGGCAACTCACCACGCTGAACAGCCCAGAGCGACTACCAGTCACCCGGTTTTGTAGGCAATAAAAATGTACCCTCCCTTTCTTCAATAGCACTACAAGGTAGGCTGTCGGTTAGTTTATCTGGACACAGACAGTCGGTCAGCTAGACGGCCGTGGGGGAAACAAAAAAGGACAAACTACTGCCGTCATTAAACGCCTCAGCAACTCGTCAGAGTTTCAACATCGCCTCCTAATTCACGGCAGGATAGTATGGACTCAAGCAGCTCAGGCAATTTCCAGGAGCACGGGCTGGCGTGTGGGCTTGGCGCGTATGGCTTGGGGGGGGCAACGTGTTAAGGAAATCCGGGGAAAGGCCCACACCCCACCGCCAAAGTTGGATAGACAGCCGAAAAATCATCAGGGAAGGGTCAAAGGGCAGGCATGTATGTTCCAGAAAAGTCTCCCTGCATCACGGGCTGTACGGAAGCGTTAGATCTGATCATCACAAATTAAATTTTTAGGGCTAGAATAGATGTGTAGAATATCATTTAACTTGACGCATGGACGCCCTGTGGCCACCGCCGTTAAGGAATCCCCACTGCAATGTGTTTTTCGGTGTCATTTCTGGGGCCGTTTACCATCTAAAAGGCAACTACTTGGGGTTTACCACAACATGTCCGGGCACCCTGTGCAGGACTGCGTGGCCGGCCGCGATGCGAGCAAGTTTGGAAAGAAAAATGCGATGAACAATTGAAAAGAAAAAAAAAACACGGACTGGAGCCCCGTTTTCCGCGTTTCTCGATTCATTACTCTCACCCTGCGCCTCAACAGAAGCGACAAAAAGGATACTAGAAACGTCATTTTCTTCACCTCGTCAATTTCCGCTCTTCTGGGTCCATTCACTTTCGGTCAGGACACCATCAATCTTAATTTTCGAGTGGACTCTACATATATTTAAGGGAGCTCGCCACAGGCGTGTCCTTATTCCAATTTCTACCCTCTCCTGCACTGGGCTTGTCTGCCTGTCTACAACACTGCCAACCTCATGGGCGAGCCAGACTCCAAACTTCAGATGAACCCCATCTTCCTCGAACAGCTCAAAAAACTCGGAGCATTCCCGGAGCCACGACTTCGTCGAGCAGTCTGGACCCAAGACACACACAATGTTATTTGCATTCTCAAAAATCCTACCAAGGGGAAGGTTTTGAAGCCGAGACCTGCCTTCTCAGCGGGGTTGGAGATGCCACGCCAAAATCGAGGCGAGGTAAGTGATAATGCCTGGCTTTTGGGATGAGACCTATTCAACTGTGCTGGTAGGCCAATAGTGACTCGGGTAGTTAGTCGTCTTGCTACCTCATTCCGTTCTTTACCACCACTCGTTACACCTTTATTAAATGATACCACTGTGCCAATGGGCCGCCCTAAGTTACGATAGCTATGGGGGAGTATGGACAAAATATGGTGATTGGTCTGCCAGACCGGCCAATAGGGTCGGGGTGTAGGACCCCATATGGGTAGGTAGGATAAGGGGGGCTGGGCCTGGTATCCCTCCTACTCGGACCCCTCACGATATTGCAGCTGATGAGAGGCCGGCCGACTGCGTGGTATTTTACACCACGGCTTTTCCGTCTGCCGGGCTATGTGTGGACCCCTTAGCCAGACCTCTTAACCTAAGCATCATGCCGGCCGTCTCCGAAGATAGGGAAGCGGGCTGCGAAAGCGCGAGGTCTTGGGATTGAATCATTCAAGCAGATCACTCCAACATTGTAATGTTTGAAATTTGAAATTTGCTTCGTTCCGAAGGAAGCAATATCGGAGGAATCCCGCGTGCTTCAAACTCCAAACAAGTGGTTGTATGGCTCCATCGCCAGACCGTCAGAGGCTAATTACAGATCAATTTCTCAAAACCCGCAAGGCTGCGGGCGCGGCGGATGGTTCCTATAGATGTAGCCATTACAGGTGCCAGTAGATTAGACTGTAATAGATTAGAGGGCCTATGAGTACAAGTTGTAATTAATGGAGACTCTGCTCAGGTCTTGGAAAATCCCAGAGCCAAAAACGTTTGAGTGGACTCCATGTCTGGGTAAGTGTAAGCCTGGCTTTGTAACAATTGCTCTAATGCGCACATATACGGTCCGGTAGCAGAACCCTTGATGTTGGAAGGTCACCAGGGGTGACCTCACTAAAGAAGAGAAGAGCGGGACGAGAGAATACGGAGGGCTCAAGATACATTGTTTTCGTCGAACAGATGTTGTGTACAACCCCTATTTAAGAGATGCCTCCCTGTTTGGTCATGTGATTTGATCTATTGTCGTTTGTAAGCAGGATTATGTCCCCGGCTCTGACCATCTTTGCAGGCTGTCGTTTAGGACATTCGTTTAGATTGGGGACGGGGTTGCTGGCGACTGCTAGTACAGGAACTTTGACTGCCCCACTCATCCGCTGTACCCTGGCAGGTTAATTCTGGTGCCACTGACTGATCAATGGCGTCTGTCACGTGGTGATCAACGTTGGAACGAATCTTGTCTCTCCAAACATTCGAGCATGGTTTACTCAACCCCACAACCTTTAGCAAAAGATCATGTTTTTGCAGTGTCGGCATCTTCGCTTATAGACGCTCCTTTAGAGACAGTCTGGGACGCGCTTTTGCAATTTGGATCATATAAAGAGTGGTGAGCCCTTCTACAGGGGTATTTACAACACATTGCACTCACTGCTGGTTCTCGTCTCAGGAATCCTTTCGTGTAAGAACAATCTCTATGCTTCTTACTGAGTCATTGAAAATGATCCCTGAGTAGCCGTAACCAAGTCATCACCGACGCAAGGAAAACCCCCCTCGCGGAGCAGACACCCGCGGTTGGCAAGCACATGTACATATATCCCGTACACCTTCCGCCTACTTTGGACGATGCTTCCGTGGGCGTGTTCGGAAAAAACTCAGCGTTTTGTGTCATCACTACACTAGACCACGAGAACTTCCAGGTAGCCTGGAATACGACGGGTATTCCGAACTGGATTTTGTGGAGTGAGCGTTGGCAATGGCTAACGGAGGTAGAGACAGATCTGGACGATGGGAAGGGAAGGAGAAAAATGACGAAGTATGACAGTATGGAGGTGTTTGGTGGTTTCGCAGCGTATTTTGTGAAATGGTTTGTGGGGAGTAAATTAAAGTTGGGGTTCCAAGCACAGGCGGATGGATTGAAGTGGTGGGCCGAGAAAAGTCCTTGAGCGACTTGTGGCTAGCTTCGGAGGGTACCGAAATTTGGTGCGTTCCCGATCTCTCTTGTCTTCCCGTTGGGCAGTGTATCTGCTTCCTTCGCCACTGTTATTACTTGGCTGTTTTCACACCATCTCCGCCAGGCTTAAGATATCTGCTTCCAATACATTCTTCGCCTCCACTTTCATATGCCAACATCCGAGTGCGGTGCCATCCTAATGCCTCGACCCGAACTTTTGAATCCTACCGAAAGCTGTACCGTCTCAACCGAATAATTAGCCCAAAAACAGTTACGAGCCTCGTGCTACTGTCTGCTACTATCCTCCCAAGTGCATTCTAGTTCCGATCACAAGTCAGGCTCCTCAGAACTTGGGAGCTCACAACCCCTTCAGGAAAATACATCGACATGTAACGCCCCGGAGCACGCCCTGACACAGGGCGGTACGCTCATAACTCTTGGTAATCATCCCTGGTCCAGAATCCGCGGGGGGACTTGGTTCCCACTGGAGCTTTTGATATGATATCAAAGTTGACTTAGTCAGGTTGTACGTCAGTTGTGTGGTACTGGAACTGGGCCAGTTCTGATCCGTCCATTGGTCCATCGCCGTATTCTCATAAACCTTTCTCGGAGCCGAAGGCCGAATTGATGGTGTGCGTTATCTTCGTATTGTCATGTCCTCTGTCGATCCTGGGATGTGCCCCATTTCGGAGCGCTTGAGATTCGTCATTTCAGCAAAGCGCATCGCCACACCCCCATCAGCATCACTGTCAGCGATGCGCCTCAGAGGTACTGCCCCTTTCGCATCTGGCTGCACCCCAAATGCATTAGTGCTCCTCCACTCTCGTATCTAATCCGGATATCAAAACAATTGGATCGTACTAATCCTTATGCATCAATTCGGCATAGGCACTTTTCGCATCGGCATGATCCCTCGGATCCCCACATGAACTCGATCCGCGTTCGAATATTCCTTATATGCGATCCTATCCAAGAGTTTCGCCCGCCATGGAAGGTGCCGCCACCGCCACTCCTGCATGGATTCCTCGATGGGCGAACTGGGAACATCTTCTACAAAAAGATTATCCGAGAGGGAAAATTTGCCCTGCAAGCCAAAGTTGCAGCAGTATAGATCCAACTCGGGCGGTGGAAACACTAGACCGCGGGCCAAGGCTCCAACTCCAGTGCTAGCCCTTGATGCCTTACTCGGACAATTATCGCATTGCCCTTAGTCTCGTGTAAGTCCGGTTTGGAAGATACATAGTTACTGCCACTGCGCGCTCGGCGGTGTCCTTTGGAAACCAGATCCAAGTGCAGAAGGGGCTATCTTCCATTCCTTTCTGCCACGATAGGCCGAACCCGAAGTCGGGGACTGGCAATTTACCCCTCCAAAAGGAAAGCAGTAGCGCTTCTGCCACGGGATGATAGTATATAACCTTTCGATTCCTCACTCGGCCTGATCTTCATCCCTTGTACAAACACGGACTTGAAGCAGCATGTTATCAACAAAGGGACAAACCTCCAGTCAAGCGCCGTCACCAGTGCGTATGCTCCCTAATTGTAGATGATCACCCTGGGTTTATCAACCGGTGTTGCAGCCCTCATCTTGCTCGATCCTTGTCATCGGGGGCGGTCCCTCTGGTTCTTACTCGGCGGCTTGTCTTGCTCAGGAGGGGTTCTCCGTGACCCTCCTTGAAGCAGAGGTATTCCCTAGGTTTGTTACTTAGTGTTCGTCGCGCGATTAAGTCTTTGACAGAGCCCCTTGACCTTGTTAGGTACCACGTAGGCGAGAGCATGCTCCCCTCGATGAGGCATTTCCTGCGTTTCATCGATGCGGACGAGAAATTCAAAACCTTTGGGTTCACTCAGAAGGTAGTCAATTTGTTTTCGTCTGAAGTGATCGCGGAGTTGATATACATACTAGCACGGTGCTGCGTTCAAGTTCAACCCCCAGAAGCGGGAGGGATGTAAGTTCCGTACGAGTTGACCAGCTGCTGTCGCGAAATTAATATCTTGTTGCAGTTACCAATTTTGTTTCCGAGAATCCGGACAACTTCACTTGGAACGTCGTAAGTGAAGACAGTGATATTCGCTCTTGTGACCTTCTGATCGGCGGCCAATCACGCAGACAAGAGCCGAGGCAGACGCTCTACTCCTCGGCCGTGCTCGCGAACTTGGCGTTCAAGTGTTCGAGGGTCACCGCATCACCGAAATTCTGTTTTCGCAGCCCATCACCAGGGCCAAACTCAACGGTGGACCCCCAGCTTGTGGCAACCAGGTTGAGGGCCAGGCGCCCGAAAGACTTCCCACTGCAGCCGCATGGAAAAACACGGCCACGGGAACAACTGGCCAAATCCGTTTTGACTGGCTTGTGGATGCTAGCGGCCGAAGTGGGATCATGTCCCAGGCCCTGGGGCTCCGCAAGTACAATCAAAGTTTGAAGAATGTTGCCTGCTGGGGCTACTGGATTGGAACTCAGGAGTACCGACACCCTGGATGTGAAGTACAGCCACCATTCTTTGAGGCGCTACATGGTGAGTGCCCCTTCCTTAGATCAGTTTAGCTGAAATGGCTGGTGGCGTTAACTTACATACTCATTAGACGAATCTGGATGGGCTTGGTTCATTCCTTTGCACAACGGGGTAACTTCTGTTGGGGTCGTCATGAATGAGGGGGTCTCGAAAAGGAAGAAAGCGAATTTGGAAAGGAAGGGTGACAACACCCTCCTTGAGAGATATTACACTGAGGCACTCAACAACACCGCTCCTAAGATCAAGGGCTTGATAGGCGAAGGCTCCCTGGTCGAATATTCAGGGGGACCGAAAGTTAGGACCGCAAGTGACTACAGCTACTCAGGAACCTGTTACGCCGGAGTTAACTACCGTATCGTCGGTGATGCTGGAGGTGAGTGATTGTTGGACAGGGGCCAAGTCAGACATAACCTTATCTATCACCCTTACGCTCACAGCGTTTATCGACCCCTTCTTCTCCTCCGGGGTCCACTTGGCTCTTTCGAGCGGCTTGTCCGCCGCAGCCACCATCTGCGCCACAAAGCGGTCTGAGTGTACTGCCTCTCAAGCAGCAGAATGGCACAATCTGAGGGTTGGGACCTCGTATACTCGGTGCGTTATTTTCCCGGTGCCGTCCTTCTAGATACTAAGTTCCTCTTTTTTCTCTCCTAGTTTCTTGGTGATTGTGCTAAGTGCGTACCGCCAAATGCGTGCTCAGGAGCTTCCGGTATTGGCGGATATCGAGGAAGACAACTTTGATAGGGCATTCGATCTCTTCCGTCCGAGTGAGTTGGCTTAACCTCCCCGGCCTTCATCGGAAGTGTCATTCAACGAGGTTCTCTTTCAGTTATCCAAGGAGACGTCGATGTCAAGAAAGGTCTCTCGGAAGAGTCATTACGCAGCACGATTGACTTTTGCACCCAAGCATTCGAGCCTGCAAGCTTGGAGGACTGGCACAAAGAAGGTGACAATAGTGTCACCGCGGAGGATAGGGTCAGTGAGGAAGGCCAAGGCCAGGGCGGCTAAACGCATGGCAGATGTCATAGCAGCGAAGAAGACGTTAAGGGCGGAGGATATGTTCCACATTGGAAAGTTTATCGCGGACAAGTTTAATGGCCTTTCGATAAGGCTGCAGAAGGGAAGGCTTGGTCTGGAGAGCAATTGAAAAACGTGGGTGTGGCAAACGTCTATGTGTATAATAATGCATGTTTGTTCTACAATACAGTAGCGAGAAAATCGCCTTTAGTTCATCTGTGGCTTCGTGTGGTCGTGCAATGCAATGATTTATAATACAGCGTGTGTTCTGAGGGCACACCCCAGGGCTGGAAAAGTATCCAGGGCGATGTCTCGAATTTGTCACGTGCAGTTTTATTTATTTATGACGTATTAAACTGTGCATTAGATCATTTGTGATATATTTTTCACTCCACAACGACCATGTCTGTCGACGCCGCACGTACGCGCACCCTGCACCTTAAACGCTCCTTTGGAAAATATCCACGCATGGTTGACTCTCCTGCATACGATGCGCAAGTCGTTGCTTTCTCCATCTTACAATCCCTGGCACTAATCATCATGGCAGTTCCGAAGAGGACAACGATCCTCTTACTGACGACGGTTCTGCAGTTTCCGCTCCCATTGCTTCCCGCTCCTCACACCCCCTCCGGATGAGGGCCCAGCCGCCGTCCGCAAAAATGAAGCATCATCTTGCTGCATCAGTACTTTCCGATTCCGATGGCGTGGATTCACCCACATATGATGGAGACATCGAGAGTAGTACTGCCGGAGGGCATACAGACTCTCAGGCTCATTCACGCACGACTTCCTTACACGCACACCACTATTCCTCATCCACATCCACCCTTAGCACTCGGCTCGTTTGTGAGGAGCATCCGCCTGAATCTCCAGCGCAGGAACACAAAACTCCGATTCTTGACGTTCCATCCGGGGATCCCTTGTCCAGTGCCGCCCCAACAGAGCCGGCTGTTCCCGCTGTAGTCGAAGCAGAATTCAATCCCGCTGCGCTCACTGCTGAAGACATCCAAGGATTTGTACGAAAAGTAATTGAGGGAGAGCCTTGGCGCACATACAAGATCAATCCCCCGCCCGCAGACAGACCTGTCCGAATATATGCCGATGGTATGTCAAGATTGCATCCTCATTCTCACTTACAATCACTGAGATATCATTCAAGGCGTCTATGATCTCTTTCACTTCGGGTCCGTACACTATTCGATCTGCTCGACACGACCCCCTAATCCAGTTCTAGCCACGCTCTCCAGCTGCGTCAAGCCAAACTGTCATTCCCTTTCGTTCACCTCATGGTCGGAGTCAACTCGGATGAGCAAGTTCAAAAGCACAAGGGGCGGACAGTTATGACGTACACCGAGCGGTAAGGGCTCCCAACCCCAAATATCTGGATTAGCGGAGCTGATATCTGATCAGGCTTGAGGCAGTCCGTCACTGCCGATGGGTGGATGAAGTCTTACCCGAAGCGCCCTGGGTCATCGGCGAAGACTTTCTCAAAAAGTACGAGATCGACTATATCGCTCACGATGAGGTCCCCTACCTGAGCGATGGTCATGATGACGTCTATGGGCTTTGTAAGGCGCTTGGTACGTTCCCATATCCCCATCGAGTGCATTCAACTGGATCTGATTTCCTCTTCCCTCTAGGGCAATTCATTCCGACACGCCGCACACCTGGTGTATCCACCTCGGAGGTCCTTGAACGTATTGTATCCAAATACAGGCGGAGGGTCTTTGACGACAAATTGACCAGAATGGGGCATGCGGAGCTACGTGCCGAGGGAAGCGACTATGACGACCTCAGTGGTAGTAGTGGCATGGGGAGTCCGATCCATGGGGGTGGGTCTAGAGCGGGAGGACCGCCGAAGGTGAACGTGGGTCTCGGCGCAGACAGTGCTATCAGTCCCCTTCCTAGCCCCATGGGCAGTCGGAGTGAGAGCCCTACGCCGCGATAAGATCTTTTATTAATAGGGGCATGGGGCGATTCGGCATAGACAGATTCAAATATGTTCATCCTCTTCTTCTGTCAATGGTTGGTATAATACACTGGTCATCTTAGATTTCCAACGACGTCTGACCTTCACTTGCCATACCCTGCGCAATACCGTTCTCTTTCCCTACTCTTACCACTCTCCAGTCACCCCTCAGCTGTCCAAGGACAATCTCCACGTGAATCCTTCCACCGCCAACCTCTCTGACACGAAGCTCTGCTGCATTCTGCCCAAGCCGATCATCACTGCTGTCCGGAATACACAACCTCAAATCGAGCGCGGTTTGTGGCCCACTGGCATTCAAACTCGAAGGGGCTGGAGAAACATTGACCAACACCGTAACCCGCGTCGTATAGTCATATCCTGCACCCCTGGCTTTCCATGCCAGCTCCTCCGCTTTTGCTTCTCCCACCACCTTCAAACACCAGGCACCCGTTTCAGAAAAGTAAAAGTCAACAGGCGCACCATCACTCAGTACCACTGCCCGTCCCGGGCGGAGGAGAAGTGGGAGTGAGGTGAAGGGGTATAGACGTGTCGACCAACTTGGGCCGGAGAGGAAGGTCCCTTCGAGCAGGGAGAACCAGTCTCCTGGGGGTGTATACACCTGAATTGATGCCGCGATTTCATTCACATTCTCGTCTTTAGCAACTTGTCCTTCCTTGCTAGCATCTCCTAGAGCGGAGGATGACAATGAATATTCAGTGTCGCCAGCACTGAATACTGGCGCAACGTATAAGTTTTCGCCAAGCATGTATGCCTCGTCTACGCCCCACGAGCCCCTATCTTCGGGAAACTCAAAGAAGAGAGGCCGCATCATAGGCGTGCCGGTGGCATGTGTGGTAATAGCAGTGTGGTAGAGATAAGGCATAAGAGAGAGTTTGAGAGAGATGAAGAGACGGAGGATAGAGTCTGAGCAGCCGGAAGGATCGATGAGCCAGGGGACCTATGTGCAGAGTGAGCAAGAGGCCAAAAGAGGTGGAAGAGAGAGCGTACCCTGTAGCTCCCGCTTCCGTGTAATCGGGAGTGGCTTGAGAGTGCACCAAAGGCGAACCAACGCTTGTATAGCGCTGGATCTGGTTTTCCTTCAAACCCTCCAATGTCATCTATGGAAATAAGAAACAATTCGACACATCTTCCACGTTCTCATGTAATAGACTCACGAGCCCAATACCCGAACCCACTTACACCCAAGCTCAATCCGCTCCTCAGCGTCTCCGCCATCGCCTCAAACGTGCTCATAGGATCTCCGCCCCAATGTAAAGGGAACCTTTGATTACCCGCAGGTTGCGCTCCTCGAAAATACCACCGCTTTCCACTTACCAAGTCTTCGTTCCAACAGTTCGAATGTAACTTTGTTGTATAGATAAGCGTAAAAATTGTGCATCTTGTGAGGGGAGTAAGAGGTATTGTAGTAGACTGTCGACCCAGTTGGGATCCGTTCACCAAAATCGGTCTTGAAGCAGTCGACGCCCATATCAATGAGTTTGTCGAGTTTGGAGTGGTACCACTTGCACGCATCAGGGTTCGTAAAATCGATGATGGCCATCCCCGCTTGCTATGAAAGTATTAGTGTGCTTGTTTGGCGGGAGGGACAAGGGGAGCGACATACCCAGTAATCAATTTGCCAAACACTCTCATCCGTTTTCTTGATGAAGTATCCATTCTTGGCACCTTCGTCATAGATCGAGCTTTCTTGTGCAATGTATGGGTTAATCCAAACGCAGATCTAGTCAGGGCTGATTCAGTTACATATCCTTAAAAAGCAATCAAGTAACCTTATATCCCCTCTCCTTCAATCTCTTTAACTGTCCCTTTGCATCGGGGAAATACTCGCGATCAAACTCGTAATCACACCATTGGAACCCCTTCTGCCAAAAACAATCAAAATGGAACACACCAACCCCAATATCCCTCTTCGCCATCCCCTCCAAAAACTCATTGACAGTGGTTTCATTGTATTCGGTAGTAAAGGACGTGGATAGCCAGAGACCGAATGTCCATGGTGGTAGGAGAGCAGGGCGTCCAGTGAGAAGGGTATAGTTGTATAGAACTGCGGACGGCGTTGAACCATGGATGAGGTAGGCAGAAAGGGATTCGACAGGGGTAGAGATATTAATGCGGGTCGTACCTGTCATTTGTCGTGTTTGAGATGCAGTGCTCGAGAAAGAAAAGGACGTACGTTCGCTTTGGACTTCGAAACTTACTCGACCTGGGTCCGGAATGAAAATACCATACCCACGAGAACTAAGCAGAAAGGGGATGTTTTTGTATGCCAGCTCGGAAGACGTCCCGCCATCGTCATTCCACATTTCCACAGACTAAATCTCCATATGTATTCACCAAAACAAAGAAAGAGGGAAAAACCTCACCTGTCCATTCGTCACAAGCGGCCCAAACCTCTCTCCAAGCCCATAAATCTTCTCACCCACACTCAGCTGGAACTGCATCGTGAACCATCTTTCGCCTTTATCTGGGTGGGCAAGCGAAGCAGACGCGTTCAACGCCGTTGTGTTCTTCTTTACATACCCAATGGATCGCCACCCGAGTTTTGTGAGTAGGAGATCGGGAGAGGTATGGCGCGTGGTGCTGGTGGGATTTCTGGCATTTGAATGCGAGATAAGGTCAATGGCGAAGGCACCGGGGCGTGTGTCAATCTGCAGAGAAAGGGTTGAGGTATGTAGGGAGAGGTAGGTTGAATCAAGGAGTTGTGTGGGGGTTGTCTTGGCGGTTTTGGGTCTGGGCGAGGAGGTTTGAACGGTTTGCGTCGTGGATGAGGAAGGTGTACTAGGTGTTTTAGATCGACATCGGGGAAGAGATCATAGTGTGGTCCCTGAAGGGTTGGGATTTGGCTCTTCCAGTGATAGCCTGTGAGGAGAATTATGTCCGGGACTGGAGAGGAGGCTTCGATGGTTATGGTGGGCGTGTTTAGTGTGTCACCGCGGTGGTTGATGTGTTTTGAGGTCTGTGCCACTGGTCAATTGCTTCACCCACAAAAATGACACTGCAACACTTACAGTAACACACCGAATGCTACCATTGTCCTTAGCCTGGCTTTTGACAGCCTCTGTGGCCCAATCCACATGTATGCCGTGGGCATTCGACCACACACCGTCGGAAAATTTTACCATTGTAAGATGGTATGGAGATTATCATCCTCATCAGGAGAAATGACGCTAGTCTGCCGTCACGTGGAGGAGCTCGGGCGCCTATGTTGCACCACCAAAGTTAGTGGAGAGTTCGTTCATACAGGTGAAAGAGTGGAGAACGAGAAACATACTGGCACACATTGACGTCATCACGCATACCCGTACATATATAGCCAAACTAACCAAACCGCGGTTGAACCCCACCAGAAACACACATCCAATGCGCATTCCTGTCCTCGCCCTCACACTTGTACTGACGCTCTCTGCCACCGTAGGCGGTGGGTCGTCCTGGTTCGGTGGCTCAGAATCCAGCACTCGTGAACCAGCATATTCCACCTGGTCCACAGCAGAACTTAAACAATGGCTCGAACAGCACCATGTTGCAATTCCCTCCACTCATAAACCCTCCGAATCCGAGCTGCGTGACCTCGTAGCAGAAAATTGGCAATCTGCATCTGCGTGGACATACGATCAATACACCCAAGCACAGAAGACTTTTGCGGACCTACGTGACACGACATTCGACCAGTGGGACGAGTCCCAGTTGCGCGCATTTCTCCTTCGTCAGGGCATCGTAGCGCCCAAGGGGCCCAAAGAGCATTTGGTTTTGTTGGCTAAGAGTCATTATAAAGGGTATACAGATGCGGCGAAATCGTTTGCGGATCATGCCAGTGCAACTGCATCACAGGCAAGTCAAACTATGGAGGGTTTTATGTCGAGGGCGTCAGATGCTGTTGCGCAGACGGAGTATGAAGTCGCCAGAGCGATTGATAGGTCAAAAGATTATGTCTATTCGTCGTGGTCGGACAGCAAGTTGAGAGGATATTTGGAAGCGCAGGGGTTGGTCAAGAGCAATACTGAGAAAAAGCGAGATGCATTGCTTGCGATCATGGAGGACCATTACCACAAGATTGTGAACCCAATTTGGGAGGCCTGGAGCGATTCATATATGGTAAAGGTCCTTTCTACTGGGAATACACGTTTTCTAATTTGCGGATGTAGTACGAATGGCTTGTCGCGCACCACATTATCAAATCCGACTTTGAGAAAAACCGCGATGAGCTCCGGACCATGCTGCAGAAGTACTACTACGACCCCCGCGATCGCGTCTGGTCGTCTTGGTCGGATTCAGAGCTCAAGAATTGGCTTGTTGATCATGGTGTTATCACAAGTGAGGCGCAAGTCCCCCGAGACAAAATGCAAAAAATGGTCGAGTACGTGATTGGGCAGGTCCCTGCAAGTCCGTCGCTGATTGTCGGACTGCAGAGATAAATATCCCCAGTCGAAGGACGCCTTTTGGTCTGCCTGGTCTGACAGCCAAATTCGGGAATGGCTCATCGACCACGGGTACTTGCGCTCTGATGCCCAGGTCAAGCGAGACGAACTTGTCAAATTGGCCAACGAAAAGTATGTGGTTCTTGGCATTTACAAGACTCGTGTTGACAGACCCAGATATAACGATTCTGCCGCCAAGGCTGCGGCATACTTGACATGGCCAGATGCACGACTCCGCGCCTACCTCCGCGAGCATGGTTTCGACGACAGCAAGTTACCCGGAAGTCGCCCCGGTCTTCTGCGTGAGTATGGGAATATTGTTTTTTTTATCAGCACTGAGAGACTTGCTCAGAGGAAACCCGAATCCGCTGGGTACAAAGCCAGAACCGGGCAGAGGCAGTGTTTCTGAAGATTCGGGAGATTGTCAACGAAGGAGTTGGCCGTGCCGAAGATGCTCTGCATCGGATTGTGAGTGTTGTGAGCGGCGGATGGACGGAAAACAAAGAGAAAGTGAAGAGCGAGTTGTAAAATAATAAATAAAATATTTTTGTTATGTCAGCACACACAGCGTCTCGTCCAATCTATGTTCTTCTCCTAATGCCACCACCACATCCTCCTCTTCCTATAGCCATCCCTCGGAACTCGAGGCAACGCTCACAGCCAACACAGCCTGTCCGTAGCTCGTCTAGCTCTGACTCAGTCTTTGATGATGGCGACCTCGACGATGAAGAGACTCTCCAGCTCTCGTCTTCCGACTCTTCCACCGCACCCTCCCCAGTGATACCCAAACTAACTCTCGGGGGCAGCAACGATGGCGCAGATGAGATCTCCAAGGATCTCGCAGAGCTCGAACAATTGCGCAGGAGCGTCCAAAAGAACTTGCGACTCAGGCCGATCCGGTCCAGGGGACGGCTGCCAAAGTTAGACCCAGAGGAGCTGGGAATGAAGATGCCCGGAGCTTTTCCGCTCACTGGTACTTCGGGAACTTTCGAGTTGAAGTCGCCTGCGGTGGATTCTCCAACACAAACATCAGAAACAGGGTGTTTACCACAAGCTTCAAGCTCGACAACCATGATGGGAGGAATGACATTCGATGGCAGGTACACTGATGAGTGCGTTGGGGTAGATGCTGCGGCGTCAACAGGGAGTTCAAGCTCGAGCGCGAGTGCAGAGAGTTCCGCTGCGACCTCCACAAACACTACCCCTACGAGAACAAAACCAAAGCCACCACGAATAAAGTCAAAACCTCCTCCACCCGCCTTGGTTCTCCTTACATCTCACGCTTCTCGAGAAGATCACTCCTCAACGCCAGGCGATCTGGACATACAAGAATCCAACGAGCTCGAGATCCCAATCCCGGCCCCCCCTTCGCGGTTAGATTCACTGGGCGTGGCCATCCAGGAACCCCTGAGCGCGCTAAGCCCAACCTCGAGTATTGTATCATCCTATTTTACCCCTTCGGGTGATACCCCTGTGACATCGCAGTTTGTCGGCGTGGGTTTCGATGCAGCTGGCACGTCGCTGGGCTCTGCGGCTTTCCGATCGCAGCCAGGGTCGAGCTGGGACTCGGTTACGGGTACCGTAATTGTCTCAAACCCAACGGAAATGACTTCGAGTACCGATACTACTTCAACACCGAATGATCCAGATCCGACAACCCATCGTCCACAACCCATTTCCGCGAGGGACCTCTACTCCCGTCTCACCCAGGCATCTTCAAGTACAAACACAAAAGCTAGGCCGCTACTAATAGACACTCGCGCACCAGCGGCACATGTTGCCTACCGGATACACAGGAGCGTGAATATCGCGATACCCTCGCTCATTCTCAAGAGGTGCCGGAAGCTGACTGCCTCTGGAGCATTGCGCGGAAACGAAGGGAACGGTCCAGGAACTGGTGCTGGCGCGGGAGGGAACAAAGGCGGATTCCAGAGCTTGGAAGCACTGAGACAATTTGTGGTTGGCGAGAGGATGAAGGAGGATTGGGATAGGACGCTCAAGAGTCGGAACCAAGAGGTGCAAGAAGGGGATTCGGTCTGGGATGGGAATATTATTGTGTACGATGAAGAGATGGAACAAGACGTTGCGGGGACCGCGTGGACGCTTATGGAAGTGCTTATGCCGTTGGTGAGTGTCCAGGGAGGTAGGGTGGATTACCTGGAAGGAGGGATTATGAAGGGCGTGAAAGATGCCGAGCTGAAGCAGCTGGTCGAATTCGGCTCCACGATGAATCCGGTCGAAGAGGGGGCCCCTGTCATCATTGTAAGTTTATCTATTTGTTCCACCTCACACGAGGATTCATGGGTTGTTCCTGCTACAGGGATCTAAAAAATCTGCAGCGGGTGGCTTATTTCGGCTTGATACCCAGAAAAAATTGCCAGAGATCGAGACATCATCATCTCTACCACCATCATCGTCTACTAGCACCACACTCTCCTCGAACCCCACCAGTCCGGTCCCGCTCTCAATACCACGTTCGCCATTATCGATTATCCCTCCATCTCTGACATCTGCGAATGCCTCAAACCCATCAATATCAAATTCCAACGACACAGACGCAGCACCTGATAATGCCATCATGACAATTCCAGTGCCCGTGATACCAGGTGCACCGAACGTCCTCGACTCGACACCCTCACCTCCTCCCTCCTACCTCACTTCTAGGCATCACAAGCCCTCACATCCCGGCACTGCAGCTGCCGGAGGCCTCAAATCCAAGAGGCCCAGTGTGCCAAACCTTAGGCGAATAGACACTACGTCTACCGAACGACTAGGCCCCAACGTGCCCAAGCTATCAGTGAAAACGAAACCAATGCGGTCGGCGACACTAACGATACCTCCAAGGCTGACATTGCCTGGATCTTCAGGATCCGGGTTACAGCCCCCTACAAGCCCATCGCATTTGAATCTGGTGTATTCGAGCCATTCACCGCCAGGAAGTGCGAGATTCAATGGAGGACTCAGCGAAGGTGGTGTCAGTGGAGGGAGCAGCAATATTGGATTGACACCATATTTTACGCCGCCACATACTCCCGGAACTCCCAAGGCTTTCTCGGCGTTCCAGGGCTCATTTAGTGGTCCACAGAGTGCACACCCGGGTTCACAAATGGGATCATATTCTTCTTTCTTCGGTTCGGGAGGCCCGAATTCAAATTTACAATATCAATACCCACCGTCTCCTTCGACTGCGCGTCCAGATCCTCCAACCACAGAGTCCGACTCGATACCGACTTTTACGATATCAACTATTTTGCCAAACTTTTTGTATTTGGGGCCGGAGTTGACCGAGCCGGGACACATAGAGGAGCTGAAGGAACTGGGCGTGAAGAGGATATTAAACATTGCTGCGGAGTGTAGTGATGACGATCATGGTTTAAAACTGAAAGAGAAGTTCCAGAGATATGTGAAGATCCCGATGAGGGATACTGTAGAGGAGGAAAATGTTTTGAAGGGTGTTAAGGAGGTTTGTGAGATTCTTGGTGAGCATATCTGCGTCTCTTTCCCTCGATTAATAAAGAACTGAAGTGCATGCGCAGATGACGCAAGATTGCATTCGGCACCGACATATGTGCACTGTAAAGCGGGCAAGTCAAGATCCGTGACTGCGGTCATGGCATATCTGATCCATGCGAATCACTGGACACTCTCGAGGGCATATGCGTTTGTGCTTGAACGACGGAAGGGGATCTCACCAAACATTGGGTTCGTTTCGGAACTTATGAATTTCGAGGAACAGGAGCTAGGAGGGAAAAGTATTGGCGTGCAGTCATCAAGTATGGGCGATAACAGCGAAGGGGGGTCAGGTCCTGGAGAAGAACTTGCATTCGTAGGCCTGGGCCTCCGAAGAGGTGGACACGTCCGCGAGTCTCTCCCACCAATCGAGTCATTCGTATCTGGATCGGCAAGCGCAGGCGGTGAGGGCGGTGGTGGATCAGGATTAGGGTTAGGCGGACCCATGAGTGCGGGCGGGATCCAGCTGCAGCGGGTGTTGGTGGGAGATCAGGCGCAGGAGATGGAAGTGAAGGATGCGAGCGGAAGGTACCGGCATGCGAGACGGGCACCGGTAGATGAGAATACGTTGCAGCCGTTGAGGAGGGTGAGTAAGGCTGGGCTGGAGAGTTCGGTATTTGAAGAGGTGCCGAGAGGTGAGAGAGAAAAGGAGAGGGGAAGGGAAAGAGAAAAAGAAATGGGAGATTCGAAGAGTATGTGAGACGATAGCTGAGTTCGTCTCTCGGCGTCCACGCTAGTTATTTTTTCTTGTCTTATTTTTCTTTTTCGGTTTAATATTGTCTCTATTTTTCTTTCTGGCCCCGATATTTATCTTGCCGCTTATTTGTCAATAAGGTCTCCCTCTCATCGGTTCTGAAATTTTCAGAGACCTTTCTACAATAAATGGGTTGGGTTTATACTGAAAAAGGATGCCTGCATTCATTTATCGAAGAAGCCGTTCCTGTTCTTCTCTTTACTACACACTCTTTCGCCGGGAATGCCAGATCCCGGGAACCGCAACAAGAAGCCAAGAGCTAATCGACCCATCGTCTCACCTGGTTCATAGGCCTTCTTGGGGACCCAAAGCAACCCCCTGTTTACCTCCTCTCCTTTCCCCGCCTGTGTGTATGATCCACTCAACAACCATTCTCAGATCTCGGCACGAAGAAGGGCCTGAAGAAGGTTTATGCGAGTTTTGATACATACTACAAACGCCTCGAGGCCTTGCACGCACGCTATGGAGAGTTGCCAAGGATGAGAGCCGGAATTGTGGATATTTACGCGAAGATGTGCAATGATTCGCTGTTGAGAGACAAGTTGTTTGAAAAAGGTGAACATTCATTTTTCGTTCTTGATATGCGTGCCGTTCATGAGAGTCAGATACACTCAGACCCGCATTGCAGGATTCCTCACAAAACTTGTGCCACTTTTGGGCTCGCCCTCCTGCCAAAGGGTTGCTTTGCATGCATTGCAAACTGTCACACGACATGGCGGAGTCGCCTGTTCGCCTAGAAATCGCAAAGCATGCAGCCCCGCTAACACAGATCCTGCAAGACGGTCCATCAGAGATGGCAGCGGAACTTGCTGTCTCCGTATTTCACAACCACCGCCTTCGAGGGAAAGGTCGAGAATGGGGAGCTCAAACCTTCTCACCCGGCACTGCTCAAATCTCTTGACGCAGCCCGGATCGTCAAGGCTATTACCATTGCAGCCACTAAGCCCTCTGCGTCACCCTCTCTCATCTACCATGGGTTAGAGCTCCTTTCAGTCGCTGCTCTTCATGGCGCTCATGCTTTCAGAGCATACCCTGATGCTACTAAACTCCTCATTGCAGGGCTCAGCGGTAAAGAGTGGGAGCGGCGCTGCATGTGCTTGCAAGCACTCGTGCGACTACACACCATCGAGGCTGTGGATGATAGAGAGGCCATGGACCCGATGAAGTTCATGTCTGCCGCCCAGAGGTTCCCGCATCATATTGTGGATGTGCTCATGGACTATGGCATGATGCGTTGTGACACGTTCCTCAGCCGCCATGTGTTCCCGTGAGTTCCACAGTGCGATGATGCAGGCCGTTCAGGACAAAGATATGTATACGCTAAGGCTGAAGATTGCCCCGAACATCCTAAAAACCGAGTATGCGATCCTGGAGGGGTCTTTCCAGTTTCAGGATCCCGCCACAGGGAGGTGGGAAACAGATCTGGATATTGGGTTGTCATTTACTCTGTGGTCAGACGCATTGCCGATTTGTGCAAAGGCTCTTCGAGCAAAGAGGGGGCCCCAGGATCTGGACTATGCGGATATACTCGATATCAAGCACCTCATCATGCGCCAGCGCTACAATGATGCCGTGACAGTGGCGATGAAAGGTCTTGAGCGTAACCCACACCAGGGATACTGGTACTATGCTATTTCAATGGCCCACGATCCAGTCAAGGGGCTCAAGGCCGCCAAGCAGGGCATGAAGTGTTCGCAGCTCACACCGTTTGTGAAGTACCAGCTTATGCAGCGCGCGGTGGATCATGCTGGGAGTTTGGGAATCGAGATATTGCAGCAGATGCCAGATGTGGGTGATCGAAAGTGGTAACGAGGGAATCGTATATTTGCATAGTGCGCTAGAGGACGCGAAAGCATATATCGCGGAAGCGCCACCAGACAACAGGAATATGAAGAACGTGCTGTACTGGTATGTCCTATTGATGGTGACGGTCAAGGAAATGAGTCCGGATCTGCGGGAGCTGGATGTACGTCTTCGGTTTGCCTGTTCATTTACTCTAGTCAATAATAACGCCCCACAGGGTGCTAGAAAGAAACTCGAAATAGCAGATGAGATCACGCAGGATAGTTGGCTCAACCCCGTCCCCGACAAAGATGCGACTCACGCAACAAACCATTGTGAAACATTACAAAGAAGCTATTCGAAGAGTTCTCGCCCGTCATTGGACGCGCTGGTCTCGAGTGTTCTGACCACTTTGTTGATCCTACATCTGAGGAATCGGAAGACAAATTGGCTACATGGCTAGAGAATTTGGATCTGGAAGACTGCGCGGTAAATAGTGCGGAGGTGTCAAGGGTTGGGGAGGAGAGTAAAGCAGGAGGACTGAGCGCCATTGCTTTGGATGGGGAGAGGCTAAGTCTCTATCGGTGTGCACGGTGTGGAAACCCCTCAGCCTCGTTGAAGAAGTGTATGTGCCCTTGGTAATTTCGCCTGATTTGATCACTGACTCGACTGACACTTAGGTTCTGGATGTGAGAAGGTTCGATGTTGCGACGCGAACTGCCAGAAGCAAGACTGGGGCAGCCACAAGAAAGTATGCAAGAAAATACACTGAATAGTCGTCCACTTTTGCCATACGTAATTCATATTACTGGATATGTAATATACATCACGTAAGTAGGTCCAATGAAACGCCTAATTATGGTTTTCCTATTTTTAGCAATACTTGAGTAGCGTGGTTCCCGTTGTACTGTACTGAAAGAGAGATCTGCTGTGTGACCTCCCCGGGCTGTGCATATGTGTGGCGCAATGTTAATTGCGTGACATACTTAACAAGGGGTACGGTTTGGAGGCTTTAAGGATTTGATAGGTGTCCAGAAGCGCCAAAGTCGAGCGTTTGAAGAACCATTTATGTGTGCGTAACAAAGGCGTCAACGAGTGTGACTTGAGCTGTCTTTGCACTTGCCAACTTTGGGCCCCTAGCCATAGCCCTCTTAGCTCTCTTTGGGGAAGGGCGCGATTCACCCATGCCCATCATCCGCAGGGCCCTAAGCGATGTGTAGCGGAGTTACAAACGCCAACACCATCCAGAGAGATCCCACTATTTGCCCCGATTGTACCAACGATCCCCGAGTCAAAGGTCCTGCTTTTGGCGTACCAACTACACGTACTATGAAACGCGATCTAGGAAGAGACTTGGGGTTGCACCAAAGAGCCTGAAGAGGGCAGAGAATGGTAATAAACCAAGGTTGGGAGTTCACCCACCGTCTTTCGTTTTGCGTAAGAGGGGGACGCGAACAGGGGTAAAAATTCCATTTGAGCGCGGTAAGCCGCATGAAGTCAAATAACCCGTTCGGACGCCAACGGTGGAGAAGAATGAAGCCATATAAGCCCGTTACTCCCGAGGACTCCCAGTCGAGACCGGAGAGGATAACAAGGTTAGTACACCAAGCTCGTCTTTAGAATTCTGCTTGTTATTGCATTTCAAAAGTTTAATGAATTTCTTTGATCGGAGATGATGGATCCGGCGTTTCAAACTAACTGCGCCACACTTCTCTCTCCCAGGTACTTACTTATCGCTGGTGACGGTGATTAAACGTGACGTGTGAACTGATCGACCACATCATTGATTCGAAAGGGGATGTGACTGATGATGGAACCGGTCATTTGAAGGGTGGTCGAAACATAGCACAACGACCTTGTGATAGATACTTAGAGGTGGGCACCCCCCCCCCCCCCACTCTCATGCACCCACGCACGTCCTGGACTACAAAGACCCAGTTGGTGCCATCGAAACAATACAACGGAATGTGCGAGGTTCTATTTTTAGCGCTCCGCGTCGACAGTCGATTGCTACAGTATCTCCCAGACCTGTGCATTACGTTGGTAGAGAGGTAAAGGGCTCATATTGCAGAATCAGAAGATCACCGACTGGGCCATTGGGCTCGGTCGGTTCACCGAGTCAGTGATGCCCAGCAGAGATACTACACTGATGAGCCTATGACTTCAGGGGAGTCCTGTGAGTAAAATCCCAAGCGTGGGCCGAGAGCGTATTGCACTCTACCGAGTAGGAGGAGGAGTAACCATCACCCCTGCCATGATGTCCATTGGTCCCATGCAGCTGCGCGCGATAATGAGCAATCGTATCCAGTGGTGATCAAACATGTACCATAATTGTCAGCCGGCAATCTGGGAAAGACTACTATTCTGATTAGGAATATACGGAGGTTGGCATGTGATACAGGAGAACATGTAATAATACAGAGGCGCTACTAGAACAGTGACGAGGGTAGGATACTGCTACAGAATAATAATAATCTGCAGGGGCGTAGGCCCGGCAATAAATAAATAAATAATATAATGCAAATAAGAATAGTAAAGGGAACAGATTTAGAGCTGTCGCGATTAAACATCTCCGAGAGAAAAATATGCCACTACTGTGCTATTGGCGGCAGTAATGGGCAAAAATCGAAATAACGCGAAAGATCAAACAAAACATAAATAGGCCTCGTAATCGGAGAGATATTGGCTCAGGCCGCCGGTTTGAACCAGATGATGCTAAGAGGTCATTAGCATAAGCTGTCTGAAACAATACATATGATCACGTACTTCTCGCCGGTGCAATGGGGGCACGCCCTTGGGGTAGCAGATCCTGCGTCTGCGTCGACTACAGAGCATCTACCTTCGCTCTTCCTCCTCGAGCAAGCCATAACAACCATAATCCAGAACCCGTGGGTTGGGCAAAGGTGTTGGCGAGTGGCACACATTAAGAAATGACAAGATACGAAAGATGGACTGAGGTAGAGAGTTTGGAGTTTGGCGAGGACTGGAAAAGTGGAACTGTTGTTAGAGACAGTCCGTTCAGCGGACTCATATAAAGGATTCCGCTATCTGCAAGGCGCCTCATGTACCTTTGTAGCAGCCCTACTCATTGAGCCATGAGCCGTGCCACAGCCAATAAAGACTAGATTTGGGCATGAGCGTTGCTGGACCCACAAGGATCAAAAAAAAATAGCATCTCCGTTGTTCGGAACGGTTACCACTCAGCAAGTCTCTGTTGGCCTCAAACTCACACCGCTGAGGAGACGTGAGTTTCGGTCTCGATCTGGCTGCAGCTGCTTCCGTGAGGGAAAAATGTCAAGCAATTCCTATGGTACTCTCTGTCCACAGGTTTTCGTCTTTCAACAATTTCTGGGTGGTCACCGGGTTCCCGTTACCTGCAGAGCCGACTAATATCCCGATTTGGGTTTGTACAACTAGCCATGGCTTGGCGCGGAATTCGGCGCTCTACAGCGGTCACAATGATGGAATCTTGGAACATGGCACGAGTATATGATTATGGTGAATGAAGAAATGCGTGCTGTTCGGTAGTGCAGGAGTATCATAAGCAGCGTTGGTCAACATTGATTGGAATGGACTTACATGATCACTCAGAACAAGACTTGGATGATTGTTACTTGCGAATTTCTAAGCTCATGTCGCGAACTGATTCGTGACTCATCAGTATCTTCAAGTCCCTTTCGAGGGCATTTAGCCGATCCTTGTATTCTATTCTCCACCTCAAACTCATACATGATATAAATATTGAATGCAGACGCGTCGGATAAGTGTATGAATGGTGCATAATCAAATGGGAATACCCCAGTAACGCATGGTTAGTAGCTTATAGCACCCTATTCGCAGGTACGAGTGCCAGTTGCCCTCATCATTTCGGCCCCTGCTGTAGTAGGCTTACTAGGCGCGCGTCAAAATCCTCTACTGTGGCAGAGTGCTGCTATGCCGTACCAAGTATACTGAAGTACTGAGCCGCGTCATCAGTGCCGCACTTTAGTGAGTCACCGACCTACGGAATCAGCTTGAAGAGGCGCGGAGGGTGGCGGGGGGCGGGGCGGAATCATGAATCACTACAGCCTAGGGCTCATAGCAACACAGCAGACGGAAAGAAATGACTGTAGGCGCAGGATTGTAGACGCAGGATTGGATGCGCAGGATTGTTGGTGTGAGGTGTGCTTGAAAGTTGATGGGGATCTCGGGCATTAAGCTCAGGAAGCGATTCAAGCGAGGTACTTTAGCCTGGTGGCGGTGTCAGACTCTTCATTCATCAGTGACAATGACTCATTAGCTACTTGCTCCTTGTGTTGTACTGCATCTACTGTGGCATGCACATCGGCTCAGCCAGTCAGCTTGTTGAAAGACAGGCCGTTCCGACCGTTTGCAATCCCGTGATGTCAGACAGACATCAAATTCAATTGCGGTAATTATACTTAGAAACACTGACTCACTAGCTCCGTCGATTGTAGAGCCGACGGCAGATATCTACTCACAAGCTGGGGCTTCTGAGCTTGGAGTCACCTACCAGATCCCTTCTCCACTTAGCTCTCAAACGTATATCTGCGCATCATGAACAGCGTCACTTCACTTTGGAGGGGGCGGCCATCGTCGAAACACCAATCTGATTCCCGTAGGGAAGGGAGGTGCCCAAGATTGTCCAGATGGTCGTCGCCAGCTGTGCCCAACAGCGGGTGGTGCTCGTCAAACTTTCTGCTTGGTGCGGGCATGATCGTGATCCAACCATCCACGCACAAGATCGTGGTCATACAGGACACAGTGAAGAAATATTGGTTCTTCCCGAAGGGAAGGAAGGATTTGGGGGAGACTTTGGAGGCCGCGGCGCTGAGAGAAGCATACGAAGAGGTGAATCCGGGCACCCCCTATCCTCATTTTATCGCTAAACAGGGACACTGGCGAATACCTAGAGTGGCTACCATGTGGAGTTCATGCCAGTCCACAACCCGAGTCGTGCCCCCGCCCCGCCGGGCGAGGAAAGAGCGTACGACGCGCCAAACACTGAACCCATATATGTTAATATGCTGGCGTACAAAGAGTCAAGGCAACATCTTACCCAAGGACCTGACGCGAATTTTGGGCACGAGTATTTCACTTCGTGGTATATAGGTCAAATTGCAGATGATGCGGTATGTTGTTCCATACATCTATCTTCTGGTGTCAAATTATTGTTGGCAGTTACCGGAGAAGGGAACGGGAATGGCGGACGAGGAGAATTACGTTAGCTACTTGTTGACCTACGAGGATGCCATGACGAAAGTATGGGGCACTGAAAAAGTGGTCTTGCAGTATGCGTGGGCGGTATATCTCCATACTCTTAGGATCGAGGAGGCACGGGCCAAAGAAAGAGAGCAGCAGGGAGAGCAAACGTGAAGGTGTGACACCTCTTAACACGGTTCGAGTCAATCCAAATGTTTCTCTCACCCAACCCAGAATCTAGCGGTAAATCTAGCGGTGTCTTCCGAATGGATCATGGCGATAATTTGGGAGATTATGAATCTGCTATAGCTTCCGCAGAGTGAGCGCACAATGATTAGTAGAGGCATGTAACAATACACGGTCGTCCTTGTTGTGCGATAATACATATATGTTACCCGAATATCATTGGAAAGTCGTATTACGCATGGGCGGTTCTGTTAAGCCTGAAACTGGACGTGTGCTCACGTATTGAAGCCCCTCGTTAGCGGTTGTTCTGTGGCTGTGCCGAAATTTGTTTCCAAAGACAAAGGTAAATAACACGGTCGGGAGCCTGGGCGGATGATTTGAGCCTGAGAGGTTGCAGGCCCACGCGATCTCCTTGTTCTACATTCCCTTCGCGCTTTCCACTTCCCCTCGGTTCTCGTTACAATCAATTAGGCAAAAAAATACAGAAGCACCAGCCGCTCATCACGCCTACCGCTTTCGGGAATCCAGACCTCCACTCCGAGAGTCCGAATCCACCCATTAATGAGTCTCTCAACCTTAACCCGAATGCGGAAGCGTGTGCTCTCAAAGCCGGATGAACCTGTGAACGAGGACTCGAGGCGGAAGCGACCGCGCGTGTCTTCGTCGTCGTCCGATTTACGCCGTTCAATCTTAGGGGACTCCTTCGCAGGCTCTTCGGTACGCTTCATTTAACAATTCATTAATAAAACTACTCTTCTTATGGTCTCCTTTTTACTTTGCACATTCAGTCAGAAGGACTCCAACGGTCAGCCTCAGTTCTCCTACGGCGACGATACAGAACGCAGTATCCACCTCCCACGTACCATCAGCAGTACGGCAATATTCAGTTGCCCCCCATCGCCCAGCCGCGCCTCGAGTCCTATGGTGCTCGGTGAACGTGGTTCAGCGTACATAGATGAAGGTGGTCTTGCGCTCATGCGTAGTGTGTCGGTGTCGTCGATGCGCTCCTCCACACCGCCGGTGCATTCGGCCTTCCCGGACGTCTCGGCAAGGTACCATTTGAGGAACACCAAGATCACCATTGACTACAGTATACCCACGGGTGGTCCTTCCACTGCTTCGGGGTCAGGGGACCCAGGGGACGTCGTCCCGCATTTGCTTAGCTGTTCACCAGCCAATGTATTATTTTTCAGCCGGGGAAACCGAGTCCACTTCAAGAATCTTGCAAGTGGGAGCGGTGCAGAGGAAATTGGACAATTGTGTAAGCTGCAGGAAGATAGGGGCGATTTGAGGGTTATCGAGTGTGCGGGGAGTGATATGGGTGAGACCGTGGCCCTTGGCACGACAAAAGGGTTCGTGCAGATATGGGATGCAAGGGCGAAGAAGATGACAACGAGTTGGAGTACGAAGGGCATCTCGGTTATGAGGTGGAATGGTGCAGTGTTAACTGTGGGTGGCCTGAAAGGGACCATTCGGCACTATGACACGCGCGTGGAACCAACGTCGAAGATGAAAGACCAAGCACCAAAGCTAACAAGGCATCAAACAAGGATAACGACTTTGGCGTGGGATCTCAAGGGGAGGACATTGGCGAGTGGGGATGAGTCTGGAACGGTACATTGCTGGGAGCAAGGGAAGAAAGTGCCGTTGGATGTGGGGGAGTTTGTTCAGAGGAGAAAGAAGATGCAGCATGCAGGGATGGTGTCGGTGAGCCAAACGGCATGTTGGAAGAGACTTGATCCTGATGTACATACACAGGCCATCGCTTGGTGCCCGTGGTATCCAAAGCTTCTCGCTTCAGGTGATGCCAAGGGGGTTCTCCGGCTGTGGAACGTGGAGCCGAGCAGCTCCAGTTCAAACAGCTTGACACCGGGCGTGTTGGACCTTGGAGCCTCTATTACGGGGGTGCACTTCTCTCCGCATGTCAAAGAAATTCTGACAACGCATGGTGCCGCTGTGACAGACCTGCCGCAGTCAGAGAACGCCCCCCGAACAAGGTATCCGGTGGCAAACTCTGTTGCAGTGCATTCTTTCCCGTCATTGCGCCGCGTCAATACCATTGCCGTGACGGAGAAGCCCAACCGAGACTGTGTAATGAACGCACAGGGGACGAAAGTTATCCTGGAGATTCCGGAAGAAAATAAAGTGGGGATTTGTGATGTCTGGTCGAAGCGGAAGGAACTCAAGAGACACTCGAGTTTCTTGGATTCCGTTATCCGATGACGACAATATTACGCGAGCACTTGATATTGAAAAAATGTTTTTATACAGCCGCAGTCCGTTTCTTAGTTTACCTAGGTTAGTCATTGTCATGGTCACGTGCGCGGCACAGGATGTTGCTCCCTTAACTATCCCTGAACTGGCCTACGCAACTATTTCGACGGTTTCTAATTGCTATCATGGCGTCGTAAGTACAGATGGCTCTCATATCATCTGACATTGATCCAACACTGACAGGAGTTTGAATCCCGGCGATTGTGGCTATGAGACGCCAATGCCAGTAGCCTCGAGAAAGAGACTAACTTCCTATGCATCTGTAACAAATTTTCACTCGCAAAAGAGGAAGAGGCTATCCATGGCGTCCTTGGATCTCGCTAAGGAGAATGAAGGCACTGTTGCGAGCTCTTTTTCACACTCTGAGTCTCCAGTACGTCCTGACTTTTCTGCGCCGAGGCTACAAAGCACCAACATATTTGGGTGATGCAGCTTAATAGATTTATCCCTGCAAGGCCAAAGATGTACCTGCCTCTCCAGATCACACCACGAACCAAACGGATAAGCAAGCAATTCGGACTTCTCGACGACCGGATACTCAACTTCAGAGACGAGAACACGGATTTTGCCACGAGCACGAAATCATCCTCAAGCCTCACCACCACTAATGACGTCGACACCCTCCACCTCCTCCGCCGAAGCGCATCATCGCTTTTTACAACACCGCCTCTCGTGAAGCCAACATCTGTAACTGAAAATCTCTCCAAGAGGCGACAGTGTCTTGTTGTGTTGGATTCGCCGAATATTCAACCAAATTTTGATGCGTATCCTATCTCGTGGTCGGCGCAGAATCTGATTGCCGTCTCGTGTGGGAGAGATGTATATTACCAGAACCTCAATACCAAAGCGGTGACGCATTTGTGCAGGAGTGGGGTGTCAAGGAGTTTGATCTGGGTTATTGAGTGGGCCGGGAAGAGGAGGGAGACGTATCTTGCGTCTGGGATGGAGGATGGATATTTGCAAGTTTGGGATTCGGTGAGGTCGGTTGGGGGTAGCAATGGGGCCGCTCAGAAGGGGGAGTGGGAACTTGGTGCGAACGTATGAAATTACGGAGGGCGCGAGGGTGACTGCTTGTGCTTGGTTGGGAGAGGAGGATGTCCTTGCGGTGGGAGCAAGAGATAAAAAAGTGTCGATCATAGATGTGAGAACAGGAAATGTTGCTGCTAAAGTTGGGATGCACAAGGATAGAGTGCTGGGGATGAAATGGAGTGCAAATGGAGACTTCCTGGCCAGCTCTGACTATGGAGGAAGCGTGTACCTCTGGGATAAGAGGGCAGGGAAGACACTAACAGAATTTGGGGGTGTGCATAGCTCAAGGATGGTGCACAGGGCGCCCGTGAAGGTGAGTTGTCCATACTTCAGCCTCGTTGACTCTCTCACTCAGCGCCTGTTAGGCCCTCGCATGGTGTCCTTGGAAATCTGATCTATTGGCCACTGGCTCCTATTCCCCAGAAGGAAAAATTCGGGTATGGAGCACCTCGACGATTACTTCACATATGCCAGAACCCCTGCAAACCATGCCCCTAAACACTGCTGTATATTCCCTGCAATGGTCGCCTCATTGCAAGGAGCTCTTGAGCACGCACGGCGCATCATTCGCCCCAATCCTTTCCCGACAACCGCCGCCCCATCGTAACAGCAATGGCTCCCGAGCGCCTTCAGCCGACGCGGGTGCGCAAGTGAAAGCTGTGCTATCCCCACAAGCAAACTCGATCACCGTACACGATTATCCGTCAGGCAGGCGGCTGATGTCATTAGTGAATGCGCACTCTGGCGCTGTGTCACACAGTTGTTTAAGTCCAGATGGGGAGAGTGTGTTTACGGTTTGTCCCATGGAAGAGACGATCAAGATGTGGCAAGTTTGGGGGAAGAGGCCAGGACCATCGAGAGAGAAAAGCGGGTTTGACAGACACACTATACGGTAATACTGTGTTTGCATTGCAATGGAAGGAGGCGGTTGGTGGTGCTCCGCCTGGTGCGTCTGCATGTACGGCAGAACCCTTGCGGGATAATCATCTTGAGTCAGGGCCTATCTTGTCTGTAGTGTAGTGTACACATAGCTTATGTTTTATTAACTTAGTTAATATGTCATTGTACAAGTTCCCACGGTCATCATAATTCAAATTATCCATCCTATCATCCCGACCATTCACAACCTACAGCAGCGTCGTCCGTATTCAACGATAAAATTGGCTATCACCAACCCATCATGACACCAGGACGTGAGTAGTCGCCCACAGCTACTCTGAAACCACGTACTAAGCCGCATCTCAGAACCCAAGGAGGAACCCAAACCCCAACCAATAGGCTATATGCCCATGGTGGTGCTCTTTACAACATGCGGCCTATGTGCTCTTTTCCTCATATGGCGGCGCTCAGATACACTACGGAAGGTCGTAGCGCACCAGTTAGTCCCTGCCACCTGCTTCCATATTCCCTAACCTCATTTTATTGTCTGTGAAGACTCAAGACCATCACGCGGAGAGAGGGTGGTATTAGGCTGAGCGAGGACGATGGACCACCTGCGAGAGAGTTTTTGGAGGATGATTATGACGACGACAATGAGGTTCTCCCTGGAGATAACTCGGACGACGAACCTTTAGCCCATCATATACAACAACACGGGGCGCGAAGAACAGATTTTGTGGTGGGTACACGTGATGCAGGCGGTCGAGACGAGCAAGGGTTTTCAGGATAATTTAGTAAGTCTCTCGTTTCTTTTCTTCTGAGCCTGTTTAAAGCTGTCGACTCTCAAGTTTCCTATGATCATATGGACATCATATGCTGATCTATCGGCGTTGTACACTATGCTTCATAATCGTGACTTGTTTTTCATCGTTGTCGTGTCGAGGCGGGTTGTGCATACAGCATACGGCACCATCGAATCGCTCGAAGCGACTTCGGTGGCGACATTATGGGAGCCCAACTGGAATAACGAGAGTTTAGTGCCTAACTGAGATGTCGTGATCACCTGAATTGACAATGAATGATAGAAGCATGTTGAGCAGGGGGCCGCACTAGAAATGGACACTTCTTCTCACCTCCGGGTCGTTGTAAACCAGATGTCCACCCTGTGGCCGAATGCTTTCATGCCGAATTTTCTCCTGGTGTTCTGAAGCGATGGCTTCGTGGTGGATGAATGCTTTCGGCTCTTTCAATATATTTTGGGGTTTCCGTTGGTATAAAAATGGGAGGCTTCGGCGGGACATGAGTTGGGCAAAGCAAGATGCTGCTGCCGAACACTGAAGCTTTTGGTTCTTCTTTCTGCTCTTCTCGCAAGTTATTGGGATGGCGTATGTGCGATCGGACAGCCTTCCTTGTGTCGCTTTCCAGTCATCAGCCAATACATTTCCGGTAGTCAACCAGAGGAGGGCCGCGCCCGTGTTCGTTTCCCCCGACGATTGGCCTGGAGTGCAATTAGCAGCCCGGGACTTTGTGGAGGATGTCGAAAGAGGTCACTGGTATCCGGCCTACTCTTACCAACGCCACCCTTACTGGCACTGGAAACTCCTCGACCTCATCTCTAACCAAAAGCTCGCTGCCCGTCTTTATTGGTACCCTTGGACATTCGGCTCTGATTGATAGGATTGTAAATTCTACGGGTCTCGATGTTTCTGGTGTTCGCGGACAGTGGGAAGCATTCTCATCGGGAGAGGTCAAGAACCCTCTGCCGGGCGTGGAGAGGGGGTATGTTATCATTGGAGCAGACAAGAGGGGGACCATCTTTGCACTGTATGAACATTCTGAACAGTTCGGTAAGCCTCTCATCCATTTACATGTTCTGGAGCCACATTAACGTCACTGAACAAATGACACCGAACCTCTAATTTAGGTGTATCACCGTGGTACTGGTGAGTATGATAACTATATATAACACGCGAACCTTACTAATGGAGTGTTTGCATGATTTAGGTGGGCAGACGTTCCCACTACCAAGCATTCAGAGCTGTTTGTCAAATCCGAGGGATGCGCACATGGGAGCCCCACAGTCAAATACAGAGGTATATTCATAAACGACGAGCAACCCGGGTTACAGAACTGGGCGATGGCAAAGTTTACGAACGGGACTGGGTCACCGAGGCTGAATTCACCGTTTAATCATAATTTCTATATCAGGCTGTGAGTGACTGGCGTCATGCCGCCCTGCTGAAAATATCTAATCTGAGGGGCGAAAGGTTTGAACTGTTGTTACGGTTGAAAGCGAATTACCTCTGGCCTGGTGGGTCGTTCCCTTCCTTTCCATCAGATAACTGAGCTTATGGTGCCAAAGCAATGTGGGGAAGGTAAATATGCATCGCGGTTTCTCTTGCTGCGATGCTAAACTTAGTGCCTTTGTTTGATTCCTTCGGCACGCCATGAAGTGCATTCGGAGTGGATGATGCATTGAACCAGCCGCTCGCAGATATGTATGGAATTCGTCATGGGCACGAGGCACGTCTATTCTTTTGTGGAAGCCGAGTGGACCGCTCACCTGCTTTGAAGTCATCAAGAACCTATGATGCGAGCCACACCAAATGAGTACAGCCTCTTTGGCAAAGGGAATTGGGATTATGTCGGAAATAAGGATAACATATACAACTATTGGTTGGAAGGTGCACGCCGGGCAAGTCCGTACGAGTCGGTCTATACACTGGGTATGAGGGGATTCGGCGACCGTGAGTGTCCTACTTCAACCATCCAAGCCGTAGCGCAGCCTTATTCTTGCTGGACTATAGTGCCACTTTCTGAAGAGACGAACATCGGCCTGCTGCAACAAGTCATCGAGGACCAGACGACCATATTGAAGACTGTCTACGAGAATGGAACAAGTGTGGAAGATATTCCCCAGATTTGGACCCTCTGTAAGTGATTTGTTCAGCTTACTCCGTTTATGAGTGACTAGATCTTTAACACCGGGTTCAGACCAGGAGGTCGAGGGGTACTACGACGATGGAATGCGAGTACCGGATTATGTCACCTTGCTTTGGGCAGACGATTTGTGGGGCAACATTCGGAGATTCCCATTAGTTTCAGAGAGGAACAGGACGGGAGGGGCAGGTGTTTACTACCATGTAGGTGGTTGTTTCTCCCTCGACTGGAAGATCTAGCTAAAAGGCTGTAGATTGATTTGGTTGCTGACCCGAGAGACTATAAGTGGATAACTGTGAGGACCAGATCTTTTGAAACTCCAGGATCTAGGGCTAACCCCCAAAAAACATTCAGACTAGCCAAATTGAGAAAGTTTGTCCCATCAACATCGACTCTGAATTGTACTGGCTGACCACTGGATTTAGATCTACGAACAAATGTCTATTGCGGTGGACCGCGTTGCAACTCGTCTCTGGGTCCTTAACGTTGGTGATCTGAAACCCTATGAGCGCGAGACCGAGTTTTTCCTTACTTATGGGTGGAACTCGACACGGTGGAACGCAAACAATATCAACAATTTCGTTTCTACGTGGGCACAGAGGGAATTTGACCTGAGCTCACAGCAAGCCAGCGTGGTTATGGATGTTGTGGCCAATTTGACTAGGTACAATGCTCGGAGGAAGCCAGAGATGTGGAATTCGACGACATATAGCTTAACCAACTATCGAGAGTATGGTTTAGTTTTCCGCCCATTATACGTACCTGAGGCATATACTAATTCCTTTTTATGTTGCAGAGCGGAGAGGTGGCTCGACGAGTGGGACGTACTGGAAAAGGCTTCGACAGGGATTTATTCAAGCTTGTCCAGGGATATAAAACCTGCATTTTTCCAATTGGTGCACCACCCTGTTTCTGCTAGCGCAAACGCTGCCCGTTTGGTGAGTCTTTGGTTCGCTGGCGTTTTAGCCAGCTATGCTGACATATTTCATAGCTGGTGAATGCCGGGATGAACAATTTACGCGCTTCACAAGCTTTTGTGAGCATTAGTGCCAAAATTTCCATTGTGTGTGATTGAGCATCACTATAGCTCAGCACGAACATGCTTGCTGAAAAAGTGGAGGAATTTTTTGAACACGACTGGGACCTTGAGAATGAATACCACACGCTGCTTGATGGTCGGCTTTTGCGTTTCCTCCACTTAGTCGTATGCTAAATTTGGACCTTCTACTAGGGAAGTGGATGCAGTGAGTGACTTGTGCTTTGCTTAAGAGCTCTGGCATTGAACTCCGCACTAGCATTATGGACCAGACTCGTATGTGACAGAATCCAACGGGGTAAACTGACTAAATTTCGTTGCCTAGACCTCGGATACTACTATTGGCAGCAGCCGATGACGAACTCGTAAGTTCCATGAGCTATTGTAGACTCACTGCTCATGAGTTCAAAATTAGTATGTCTTCCGTCTCCCGTGTCCAGAAGCGTAAGCAAGCTTTGGCTGGCTTCATGCGATTAGCTCCTGAAGGCACGCGCGGCGCCTGGTACATTTTATATATTTCCACTCGACTTGTGCTCACATTACGGCCATCTGACAGGCCTGGCGACAATCCATTCCAATGTACTCTAGGCTACAACTGTCCACCGCCAGCTGTGACACTTGACTCATTCTCTGTCTTCCCAAACCGCTTCGTCGACGTTGGTGCTGGTGGTCCAGCCAGCTTCACCTTCAAGGCCTCGAGCAATGTTTCTTGGGCTCAGATTTCTCCACCTTCCGGCTCACTTTCATCCGATGAACCAGAGAGGAGGGTGTTCTTGAGTGTCAAGGACTGGGCGGCATTGGGCAATGGGATGAACACTGCTCAAATCACATTTACAGGGACTGCGGATGGCCAGCCACCGATGTCAGTGATCGTCTTCTTAAATGCTATCAAAACGGCGCCTTCGGGTGATTTCAAGGGTATTATCATATTTCTGGTGCCCGGGATTTCTGCTGAGGCTTACCGATGTTCTGGCAGGATTTATCGAAGGAGATGGTGTGATCTCGATTGAGGCAACCCATGCTGCTCGAAACACGAGCGTTAACGGTGTCACCTGGAAGAATTTGCCTGGTTACGGAAGAACACTGTCCGGAGTTACACCATGGCCTCGTACCGATGAAGCCTTTGATGTTGGCGCAGGACCGACATTGTGCGTGGCCCATAGGATTCGCCTCGTTACTCTTTTGCTTACACTTGATTGAAGGGAATATGACTTCTATAATTTCCATACTATTGGGGGATCAGGCAACATCTCCGTGACAACTTTCCTCTCCCCATCCCTCAATGCGAACGGCCCAGATCAACCTCTAACCATTGCTATCGGTCTGGATTCACAGACGCCTGTAGTTCATCAACCTATGCCCGACGCAGCCCCCTGGGAAACAACCAGCTGCGTGGAGTGGTTTAGACGGATTTGTTGCAAACGCGATTGTGCCAGTTACCACGAACTTCACGAACGTGTCACCGGGGAAACATACCGTTAAGGTAAACCTTAGCTGCCTCACTTGGAGCTAAGACAACTCACCGGAGATGGACAGATTATGATGACCGAACCAACGGTGATTGTGCAGAAGATTGTAATCGGTGAGCAATGAGTCATCTGACAACTAGCTTGATTTTTGATACCAGGGTCTGCAGACTTGGGAGGGCTACAGCCCAGCTACTTGGGGCCACCAGAGAGTCTTCGTGTATGATATATGCTATCCTGATCTCAAATGGCATTCCTGTCTTTTCTCTCCCTCCGTTATCCTGGGGCCCAATGGGTTGGGCCCGGTACTGCAGAAACTCAAGTGAATACCTGCAAAGTGTGATACGAGTTTTGATTCCCAAACGATGCTGTTACCCTCTTGAGAACTCAAAGCACAGGGCAGTGAGTGGCGGTATAGCAGCCTGAGAGCTGTAATTCATCGAACCTGTCTTACCCGCTCAGGGGATTCCAACCATGCCTACATTCCGAGTCCCAGCCATGGCAAATAGGCACAACATTGTTACATGAATTAAGATGAAGTATAATTGACATGATCATTCCTATATGGTTGAATATTCAGGGATCCTGTAAAGCGACGTATAGTGTATCGGGTAGGCAATGAACGTGAACTTGGATGATAGCGGCTAATTATATCTGTGACTATCGTCAAATGACTGGGTGCAATAAATGATTAGAAATCTTCTTAGCTTAACCTCAGTATCTTACCATATCACCAGCCAAATAATGCAAAATAAGCGGATTGCATTCTACTCGAATCCCTGAGTAGCCATCCCCATTGCCCCTCCACGCCCAAACCATCGCATCAGTGACCCCAACGCATCATGATCTCAAAACCCCTGGCTCCTCTGGACAATGCTTTAGTAACCGGAACCCAATGTACTGGTGACTACTCCTATCAGCACGGGTTCGGATGACTCCTGTGATATATTTTGGGTTTGCGGAGTTACAAGGAAAAACCAATGTCCAGAAGAAAATAGCGAGGAACATATTCTCACACCCGGATGGTATCCTGGGAGGCGAGTTAATTTAGCACTCGAAGCCTGCCGAAGTTCAACCACGCAAGGTCACAAGGTCTCCACAAGCCACAGTTCTTGATGGCTTTGGGAACCCTTGTCATAAGTGGGACTTCGGGCTACCTACAAAAATACAGTGTCCACCAACTTTCGGGTGACATCCAACCCCCAGCCTTGGCAGTCTTCCCATGTTGCGTCCGTTGCTTATAGTGGCGTTTTGTACTTTGTTTGAGCGGGTTTCCGCCATCGGGCAAGCCACCTGCGTCGCATTTCAGGCCTCGAGCTCAAGATTCCCGGTAGTACTTGATCATAGGGCCGCTCCTGTTCTGGTCTCAGGCGACGACTGGCCTGGAGTGCATCGTGCAGTTTCAGACTTTGTAGCGGATATCCAACAGGTTACGAACTCCAGACCCTCCTTGATGAATGTTACTTCGCCAACTACGTTGTCAGCCGGTATCACTCCAATAATAGTTGGTACTCTCGGGAAATCCTCACTGATAGACCGAGTGATTAACGCCACTGGGCTTGACGTGTCCCCGATTCGCGGACAATGGGAAGCATTCCTGTCCCAAGAAGTACAGAACCCGCTTCCGGGAGTCTCAAGAGCATATGTCATTATCGGCGCAGACAAACGAGGAACAATTTATGCGCTCTATGATCATTCTGAACAATTCGGTGAGCTTCTACGACCATCTGCGGGACCTTGTTCTGAATTCTCGCCGATAAACAGGCGTTTCTCCCTGGTACTGGTATGTCTAAATCTAGTCATTGGAGTTCTTCTGTTTGACTGTGCCCGCCCTCCAACCACAGGTGGGCTGATGTTCCGCCAACGAAGCATTCCAACCTCTTTGTAGAAAGCGCAGGTTGCTCACATGGATCGCCGACTGTTAAATTTCGGGGCATCTTTTTGAATGACGAACAGCCGGGCCTCCAAAGCTGGGCCCAGGCAAAGTTTACCAACGGAACCGGGTCACCGTTAACAGGATCTCCTTTCAACTCACAATTTTATACCAAACTGTTCGTTCGAATATTTCACCTTTCTGACACGTCCTCTGAGAATAGTGTCTAGATTCGAATTGATTTTGCGTCTGAAAGGAAATTATCTCTGGCCAGGTAGGTACCCTGGTTCCTTGATACCCTTGCCCGTGTTGGCTGATCCTTGATGGTAGCAATGTGGAGCAGGTGCATGATACCTATCGTGGCCTTTCGGCATAATATAACTTTACCCTTTCAGTGCGTTCGCCATTGACGATCCCCAAAATCAACCACTTGCAGATATGTACGGCGTTGTGATGGGCACAAGGCATGCATGTCCTCCAATGTTTCGGATCTTTTTACTAAGAAAAGTAGCCACCAAGAGCCTATGATGCGTTCCACCCCTGTGGAATTCAGTGTTTTCCATCAGAATAGCCCATGGGACTATGTCACAAACAATGAAACCATCAAGGGCTATTGGCTAGAGGGCGCTCAGAGGGCGAAGAATTTTGAATCTGTCTACACTTTGGGAATGCGTGGATTTGGAGACCGTAGGTCCCTGGATAAGTTCTACGACAAATTTTAACCTTTGAATGAACAGTGCCACTTTCTGAGGACACAAACATCGCTCTTTTAGAGCAAGTCCTTTTGGATCAAACAGAAATTTTACAACAGGTGTACGGCAATGATACAGACGTCTCAGCAGTTCCGCAGATCTGGACTCTTTGTGAGTCTTTAAGTTTAGACAGCTTTAAACGTAAATCATCTTGGCTCTTTTTCTAGACAAAGAGGTTGAAGGATATTATGATCATGGCATGCGAGTGCCCGATTACGTCACACTATTATGGTCGGATGACAAGTAAATCAATCCTCCAAGCTTTGCCAGAGCCTAGATCTTCATCTAATTTCTGCACAACAGCTGGGGAAACATCCGACGCTTTCCTATAGCATCTGAACGAAACAGAACTGGAGGTGCTGGAGTCTACTATCATGTGTGTACACCTTCTCTTCTTGTTAAGAATTCTCTCATCATCCCTCCTCAACAGATTGACTATGTAAGTTCCCTATGACCTGAGATGGACTACTGCATGACCCTTTCCGCCCATCCAGGTCGGGGACCCTCGTGACTATAAATGGATCGCTGTAAATAGTCTCCACCTTTCAGCTTCGTCATTAGACTGATAACTCTAATTTGCTACAGTCGAGCCAGATTGAGAAAGTGGGTGTGTCTTCGCTAGCAGGTCGGCCCCCAGCCAGTTAATCCAAGCAGGTCTATGAGCAAATGTCCGTTGCTGTCGATCGTGAAGCAACTCGATTATGGATCCTTAACGTTGGCGATCTGAAGCCTTATGAACGTGAAATCGAATTCTTCCTCGGCTATGGCTGGAATGCGACACGGTGGTCTCCAGATAACCTCAACACCTTTGTCAGTGATTGGGCTCAGCGGGAATTTGACGTATCCTCGGCAGCAAGCTCTGCAGATTACGGAAATCGTGGCCAACTTGACTCGGTTTAACGCGCGTCGAAAGGTTGAGCTTCTCAATTCAACCACATTTAGCCTGATCGACTACCGAGAGTGAGTGCGCCGCTGAACTTCTGCCGATCCTGCCCTAGTTGAGAACCTTCCATAGAGCTGATGAGATTCTCTCCGCTTGGGATCGATTGGAGAAGGCTTCGATGGCTGTCTACGACAGCCTCTCCGCTGACTTCAGGCCCGCATATTTCCAAACTGTTCATCACGCTGTGCTCGCAAGCAGTAACGCCGGAAAGCTGGTAAGTACACAAGCGAATTGGACTCAAATCACTCAAATGTACTCCGCTCCTAGCTCATTTCTGCCGGTATTAACAACCTGAGAGCATCCCAAGCCAGAGTGGGTCCTCTTGTCATGAAAAAGGTTCATGCTCACCGGAAAGCAGCTAAGTACCAACGATTTAGCGGACACCGTTGAAAAACTATTTGAACACGATTATGACCTTGAAGTTGAATACAATTCTCTGCTTGACGATAAATGGGCCCAGTACGGAGATTTCCTAATAGAATCCGATGATACTTATTGACGTATCTATAGCATGATGGACCAAACTCGTAAGTCGACTCGTAATCCATATCAAGCGCAGACCGATCCCTCACTTGCGTTCAGACCTCGGATACTTTTACTGGCAACAGCCGATGACAAACACGTAACTCCCGTCATAGTTTGTCATTTTCTAACGACACAAGGCTGACGGAGAGATATAGAATGCCGGCAATCAATCGAGTCCAGAGCAAAAAGCAAGCACTACCTGGTATAATGAGGATTGCACCCGAAGGCACGAAAGGAGCCTGGTATGTAATGAAGGTGTTTGAAATGAACCACTTTTTCACTGATCCATCGAGGCCGGGAGACAATCCTTCCCAGTGCGCCCAGGGGTTCGGCTGCCCTCCGCCATCTATTTCCTTGGATAATTTTTCACCCATCTCCGACCGCTATATCGATGTTGGTGCTGGTGGACCTGTTCCGTTCGTTTTCACCGTCTCGAGCAATGCTTCCTGGATCAAGCTGTCAACAACCAGAGGATCTATTTCACCTAAAGCGCCTGAGCATCGAGTTTTTATCTCGGTGGCGGACTGGAGCCAACTCCAGATCGGAGCCAATAGCGCCAAGCTCACGTTTAAGGCCACTGCAACTGGACAGCCTGATATGGCGGTTACTGCCAGCATCCTTGCCCAAAAGAATGTGGTTTCTGGGGGATTCAGAGGTTTGTCAGATCCACCGCCCACCTTCCCTACTGTGCTCGAAGTCAATGATTGGTATAGGATTCGTCGAAGGAACAGGAGTGATCTCCATTGAAGCTGCCCACGCAGCTCGCAACAATTCTATCAATGGTATCGCTTGGAAAGAACTCCCAGGTTACGGAAGGAACCCTCTCCGGTGTAACGCCCTGGCCTCGGACCGATGAATCGTTCACAGCTGGGGCAGGACCCAGCCTGTATGTCCATCTTGCAGCGAGCCTCCTGGGGAAAATCTGACAAATAAATTTCTCTAGCGAGTACGACTTCTACAACTTCAACACAATCAACGACAAAGGCAACGTCACTGTGACCGTCTATATCTCGCCTTCTCTTAACGCTCTGGGCACCGACCATCCTTTGGCTTTAGCAGTACAGCTTGATTCACAGAATCCTCAAGCATCTCAGCCTATCCCTCTTGCTAAACCCGGAGACTTGCCCGCAGCTTGGGGCGGTCTGGATGGGTTTGTCGCAAACGCTATTGTTCCTGTCGTAAGTAAATGGAACAACGTTAGTCCAGGGGCGCATACTCTCAAGGTAAGTCGTTTGACATACAATGACATGTACGGAAAATTAACACCTCAAATCTAAAAGATTTGGATGATAGAACCGACTGTGGTAGTCCAGAAGATAGTCATCGGTAGGTATGCCGACTCTGAAAAATGGTTGGAGGTTGACTTCGATGGCAGATGTAGGAGGCCTTCGCCCGAGTTATTTAGGACCACCAGAAAGTGTCAGAGTATGATGAATTATTCAAGTATATGGTACTACTTAGCCCTATCCCAAGATCAACGCAATTGTCCTTGATCAGCTGCCCACCTTCCTAGACTACGGCAGGATCTGTGCTGTGACACATCTAATGCAGCCGCTGAAGAAACACATCGAACTCAGACCGCGATAGACCCCATTCGTCATCCGTCTTCCTCTCCTTGTCAATCCATTGCCGTAACAGAGCTTTCTTGCTGTCTGTCAAACGTCCTTCGCATGCCACCACATATGTATGCAACAACCTATGGGTAGTGAAAGTTCATTAGTAACGTCGCTAGGTGAAAGTAGAGGTTCCGACTCGCCGGAGTATCTTTTCCTCCAGATCTGGGTCTGGCTCCTGGAGGGTGTCTGCCAAGGTGGAGATTATAGTGTCTACCACCCCGTGTCGCTCGAGCGCAGCTCTGGTAATAGGAGATGTATTGGTTCTGTTAGGATCTTTCAGGTGCGCAGCGTGCGAATTTGGATGGACTGGTTTAGGATTGTCAGCTTTTGGATCGTCGGCCGTATGTAATGTAGGAGCAGAAGTGACAGCCGCAGAAGATAGGGGCGGAGGATTCGCAGGTGGGGAGGTAAGAGGGGAGGGATCGTCGCTTGAATTGAGATTCGTTGGTGTCAAAAGTTCATTGAACAAAAAGACAGCCTTTCTGCGAACGGAAATCTCTGGATCTAGTGAGATCTATATTAGCCGGCCCTGCGACAAGTAGAATGGGATTTGCATACCTTGAATAGCATCACGTAGCTTGACCCACCCGTCAGCGTCGAGAGCGGCGACCGCGGGCGTATTATGTTTCAGTAGACCAGAAAGGGTGTATATGGCTTTCGACCGTGTGGCAAATGCCGGAGACGACGCAGGGGTGAGGAGTGCGAGGAGCGTAGGTAGAGGATTGTACGAAAGGTACTTGGCAACACAATTCAGCTGCAGCTGCGGCATCCATTGAATCTGAGCACTCACCACATCCTGGGCCGCTGGATTGTTCTGTATCGCGGTGCCGATAATCCAGAGAGCTTGGGCCTTGATATCCGTTGACGGTTCAGACGAGGATAATAGGGACAACAAGGGATCCCAGAGTCCCAGCTTTGCAAGATCTATAAATGTTAATCAGTTCTACTCTTCCACCATACGCTAACCAGTACCTACCGTTGGCGTTATCAATTTGCTCAACAAGCTGCAATTCAAGAAAAGAGATCATCAGGGTGAGCTCTTGCTTCCAGCGTTAAAACCGCACACAACCTTACCATTTCCAGATGGTCTAGTGCAGCCAATCGGTCATCTTCGCTCTTGGTCGTATCCGTGGCGATGGCCATGTCCTCCTTCATTAGCTGCGCATCCGGCTTGCCCAGGATCATGTCAATGATCTCCGGGTCTAATCTCTGCTGCGCGCCTGGTGGCCTCTCGCTGGCCAAATCCTGCGGTTTTGAGTTTTCCAAAGACCATCGGAGGAGAGATTGCATGGTGCTTGATTATTAGGGTTGTGAGTGTTTACAGCTCAAAGCATTTTGTAGTGGACGAGTTTTATGCGTGAAGGTCCAAGAAGGTGCTGGAAGATAAGTGTCACGTGATTATCAATATTACTACTTATACAATATTTATTCTGGTTACAGTCGGGATTCCAGGCGGGGCAAAAATCTCATCGCTTGTTGAATTAGATGACTGCTGCTGCTCTGTGTCACTGTTCGTTTGTAGGCCAGATGGGTTGAGTCGGATCCCAGACGGATCACTGCTGCTACCAGACGCCCAATACGACTGAGAACCTGTCATCACTGTAGTCAGTTTGAACGTGCTGCCATCGGACTTTATCGTTGGACGAGTTTCTTCTTTCTCTTCAAAATAAACAGAGTATATGTATGTCGCGATGACCAGCACATTGCACACGATCATCGATATTGACATCTGCACGGGGTCAGGTTCATTGGCATACTCCGCACACACATAAACATACATACCTCCAAATGTCCCGTCACTCCCACCCACGTTATATTGCGTTTGAAGATGAAATAGTTGTGCACGATACTCGCTGCCGTCAAAAGTATGCTCGTCTGAAACAAACATAGTATAAGAATCCGACGTTTCCGCCTCATCTGCATGCGCAAAAGCATGTACGCCGGAGCACCCATCAACCACAAATCAGCGACGACATCGGCTATTCGTATCAACACGCCGAACACGAAAAAAGTTTCTTTAGCACACTGGTTCAACACCCGTTCGGACCAACTCACTGACTCGTTAATTCGGTTATGCCCAAACTTGAAGGATAGGCACACGATGCAATCCTAAAACGCGGGGGGCTACCGCAATAAAAGGCTTTCTGGATGAGAAGGCCTATGCAAATCATTCCAAAAAGAGAGCAGACGGCTTTTGATATTCTTCGGAATAGTGATCCCGGAGGGTAGACCCGGATCATCATCATGCCGATGCTCAATCGCGCAGCCCTATAATACATAAGAGTAGTAAACCATTGATAAGATGGCAGGATGTTAACGATACACCTACCACAGTGCGATAGTAAAAGAACCCACATGGACCCATCTGATGGCACTCTTTTGGTTGATGTTCATGCGAGCTGCAGGTTGCAGAAAAAAAAAGAAATCGCGTCAGAATCGCAGGACCGAATCATACTAATCCCGGTCGACACTCACACTGTTTTGGCACAGGCAAGGCAACATACACAATCATGGCTGCCATATCACACAATACTCCCACTCCAGCCCAAAAGTCATCCCACCACAACTGGCCCTTGCGGAAACGAAGAAAGAGTCGGAAGGCGGTAGTTAAAATCGCGGCAACATGGACAGTCAGCAGGGCGGCCATGACTGCGAAAAAAATAAATCAGGACACTCTCGTCTTTAAGAGCAGGACGAGCAGTGAGGGGAAGGGGAAGGGGGAGGGGGGGGGGGGACTCACTGCCAGTAATTCCAGCAGCCATCCTCTTCGGTGGGGGGGGGGGGGCGCGTCCAGGAAGGACAGTGTTGTGAGAAGACAGAACTGTGTTCTACACCTTGAACGTTAACTTATATGTCATTCCTCTCGCATCGTTTGTGGGTGAAATATATCATATATGAAATGGAGACCCAAAAACCAGGGCTGATGCATTTGTTTATGTGCCACTCGCCACCTTCGCGCTTTGACATGTTACTAACGTGACTATCGTGCCCGTGCTGCGTCCGTTAAGGGTATATTGAATGTCAGGAATATCTAATCTGCCCGGAGAAATCCGCCAGGGACGATGCGCAAAAACAAAAACAAAAAAATCACGAAAATTGTTCACGGCGCGGGGAAGGTTTCTCTACCCTGCAGTGCAAGTGAATCGTAATCCTTGTAGTCATGGATCCTGGGACCTGGCTCCTGATTTGGCTTTGGCTTGGTTTCTTATACCAGTTTCTAACCATGGTTGTATATCGACTTGGGGCACTTTACATATTGGAAATGCCCAGCCACTCCGCTGACCGGTTGAAAGGGGGGGATTCACGAACCGATCAATTGGTCACCGGCTTGACCCCAGCGTTCCAAGTGACGTGTTGGCAACCAGGCCCTTGATCGGAGTGTTGGCCTGCCAAAATAACGATTGAAGGTGGGAGAGCTTGGAAAGTAGCTCTGGTTCCGGTTTTCCTACGGTTTGTCAATCAAACTCTTTTTGGTCATTAAGTGCTCAACTATGTTTACTATAGAGAGTTGGTGAAAGAGCAGTAGTGTACAATGTGTAATCGAATGTTGACTGGAACCAATGATAATTGTGTAGGCGTCCAAAGATGAATGTGGGATAAGAGAGCCATAATTTGAACAAGAAAACGAATTTGTGTCCCAAATAATGATCCAATTGTCACCGTGACACACCTCAACGTCTTCCCAAGACTTTTTTTATTTATTTGCCGGCCCGTCTATCTCAACGCTCCAGAACCCCGAGACAGACCATCGCCTAATTCCCCTGCCACCTGCCTTATGCGCTCCCGGTAAAACTGCCGCAACAACCTCCTCTCTCGCATCGTATGTGTCTCGCAACGCATGGGATCCCACTCCTCAGTCCGCGAACTAAATGCTAAACTCGAAAACTCAGCGTTCGTATTCGTGTCTGTCGTGTTCATGTCCTCGTACAAGCCCTTTTTACAGTCGCCTTGTTCTGCAAGAGATTTAGGAAGATGGTAGATAAAAGCGGGGCAGCTGTGTATGGTGCGAAGTCGTGAATGAATCAATTTAGCTCGGGTAGGGGTGCTCGGATCCGGGCTGTGGAGGGTACGGCTACGTGGTTGGAGTCGGTTGGATCCGAGAGTAGGGTGCAATGGAGGTTGTTCAAAGGTACCGAAAAGGGACATGGACATGTCTGTGAGCACAAGAACGGAGCCAGCGAAACCATAATTGGGAATAGCCGGGCGACGTGGTAGATGTGTTTCTGTAGAATATCTGGAGAGGAGTGATGTGTGCTATCCTCGTCGGCCCCATTTGGAAAGATGCGCGAGTAAACCCATGTTACGAGGACGAGGAGATTGCAGACCAATAAGGAAACCGGGACCTTGGCAATGTTTTTTTTTTCGGTTTATGTCAGCCCCAAATTGGCAGAGAACGACAGACGCAAGGGACTGACCTCAACCTGTGCGGAGACCAAAATCCATAAAACATGTTTCCTAAAAATGAGGATGCTGTGCACAATGCTCGCTATCGACATGAAAATGTTGCTTGCGAATACCGAAAAAATCACTATTTGTCGTCGCTGGGTCAATTTCGCGTCCCAAAGCAGGTACGCTGGGGAGCATATCAGCCATAGATCAGCCGTCAGGTCCGCTGAAGATCGATCTCAGCGATGCCGTCATGGAGGGTTGATTAAAAAAAAAAAAAAGACACGTACTACAGAGTTCCAAGATTCCGGTTGACTTTGGCACCTGACACTTGGCGATATAAACGGTGAGTGAACGTCCCTCCGCACATAAACATCTTCTGGATAAGCACCCCGACCCACATCAACGCAAAGAGTGCTGCTACGGTCTTTGCCACATGGCGTCCCGGACCTGGGGGAACAAGTCGGACAATGCTGACAGCAATGCTGAGTCTTGCCGCCCAAAGTGCCGATGTAAACGTGACGAGCGAGATCCAACGAACTACGCTTAGTGTAAGCAGGTTGCTTTCCTGTGCTAGAAAAAGAAGCAAGACGTCAGTCAGTACTGTTGGATTGATTTATTGTGATTTTATGATTGATTGGGGATTCTTGCCTCTCCAGAGGTTATGAAGCCGGTGGTCGTACCTTTACGTATAGCATAAGCAACCACCATCAAGCAATCGCAGAGCAGTGCGATGAATGCCCAAAAGTCATCCCACCAAAGGCGATGAGTTCGTTTCCGGTAGTAAAGTCGAGCCAGGGACGCGAGGATTGCGAGTGCGTGGAGGTGCAGTAGGAGTACTGGTGATCGCGTGAGATAGGGGACGAGGGATTCTAAAAAAAAAAGAGGGCCACACACTTTTTACTCGGTCCCAAGAGGAAAGCGCCATCATCCAACAAGTTGGACGGACAAGTTGGGATCCGGTGCAGAAGGGGTTTCTGGGAATACGGGCCTTCAGGTGTCGGTTTGCTGGATATCGAGTGCGGGGTTTGTTAGTTTTGGGTAAGTTGAGGCACCAACGACGTATCCATGAAGGGGTGAAGAGGAAGGAGAGAGAGGGAGGGAGAGAGAGGGAAGCGGTCCATACATTAACAACATCTCGGAGAAGCTCGATGACGGTTGCCTATTCCGAGTGAGGCTGCTTCAGGTTAAATTCTGCTTAGGTAAGGCGCAAAATACGAATGTTGGCGTAGCGTCGGGCTGGAATCCGGGATCTAATACTCAATTGATTAAAGCCAAATGGTCTCTGCATACCTGTCCCAAAAACTTTGGACAAGGTGAAAACCCCTCTTGAAATCTACGTCAATACCACCTCTCCTGGTCAAAGCTCGAACTAAGTCAAGGGCTTTTCGCTTTCGGGAAACATTTGTTATCGAGATCATAGTTGCAAGCCTTGCGTAATTTGTAAGCGAGTGAGTACGGCATTTGAAACGCTGGAAATACGGAGAAAGACCCTATCTCCGCTAAACATAGGCAGGTCTCTCGACATAAATCATGGTTTCCGTCATTTTTCTAAGACAAAGCTACGTGGATTGAGCTCTGATATAAAGAGTTAGTTCGCTCTATGGATGGCTAGTTCCTTACATCTTAGGATTATCTACCGGAGGTCTGAGGGCCCTTTTTTTAGTTAGATGAGTCTCCAGCACCTTGGTCTGCTGACGCCTCGTGGGGGGGAGACTGACGTCTGTTCAAGAGGCCATTCGGTCATATACCGTCATAGTACAGAAGATAACTCGGGTTTTTCCCCTCTCTTCTCACCACTTGCTCGCAATCGTTTGCATGGGAGACGCCTAGAGAAAAAGCCGCCATCCCTGTTCACCATTCGCAGTACCTGCCGATACAAGTTGGCATCGAGCTGGATATCCTTGTCGGAACACAATCATTCATTAATCATTTATATTGGATGCAGAACCGTGTGCTGCAGTCGGTCTAGAGCTCCGCTGCCCAACCAACCGGATTGTTGGTTCGCTGGGGGTGGCTCAGCTGATCAAGGGACGATCAGAATCCAAGGTCTCTCTTTTATTGACCCCGGAGGTGCCACAGAGACTTGCTAATAATATATTTTTTCTCCCACTTCGACGACACGAGCCCATAGCATGAGCCAGTCTGAGGAGTGGTCATAAGCGTCTAAACGAGCGGCTACTTGTGTCGATAGGATTCATAGCACTGGAAGGTACGGATTCCAGGCTCGAGTGGTTTGGTCTTAAATGGACTAAAATGGCCCTGGAGCCCTGATACATACTTCTGACGCGGAGCGTGACGAATAAATGATCAAGCGACTGGCAGTGGCAGAGCAGCAATTCACAGTACTTATATATATATATATAGGATGTGGACCAAAAGGGTCCGTATCAGAAGACTCTGTGTGATGTTCTGACATACGAAGGAGGCTTTACGTCGACACAATTGGAGTGCCAAGGGCCTCCTTGTCGCCGTCGCGTGCGACCGACAACAAGTCCACTGGCTCTGGGACGCAAGTAGAAAAAATGCACTGCAGAGGGATAAACTACATGCGATCCTCGCACACTATTCGTAGCCATCATTTGACCCCAACTTCTTTTTTTGAAGCACTCCGCGCCTTTCCGGAGAGCAAAATTCACTCAAGGCTGCCATAACGACACGACTGTTTGCCTATAAGTGAGAGCCGGGTTTCAACCGTTCATCATTATTTCGTCATAACACCTCATCTAGCCCTCCACACTGCATCAACTTATAGCTTAGGGTGCGTGGGCGGCGTTGGCCATGCACTGACTGCCATTAACAGCTGCAAACCTGGTGCCCATCCGAGCGCTACACTTAAACTCGCCATATCCTTCGCATAGCAAGTTTTCTCTACGCATGGTTGTAGGGCGATGCAACCAACCACCACGTCACACATCATCCTACCTGGACTCCCAAGATCACGGAGCCAAGAGCACCTAGCAACTTGGTACCCCCAGCCCCGACCCAAAAGTTGCACCCACTTTGAGCTGGAATTCGACAACCCGTCCAGTGTCTGTGCACGAAGGCTATTCGCGGTGGTGGCTAGAGAGTCATCTGGAAATGGCAAATCCGCTAGTTCTCGATCGATTGTCTATTCTCCTTCCCACACCACCCCCACTCCCCCCTTCGCTTCGACCACCACTCTCGAACAACCGCCACACACGCAACGCTCATCGTCACCCTTGGCCGCAGAGAGCACTTACACAAATCCTCCCCTTTGTTCCAGTCCGGAACGCCAACGTCATCGGAGTCGAGAAGAGGTCTCTCTTCTCTGTCGTGTGCCCGAGGATAGCGACACGATAGCATTCCACTCAATGTCAGTGCCACATCAAGGTAGCCAGCGCAACAGTGAGCAAGCAGACGTTGAGAATGGCCGGCGTCAACGATCCACCGCCACAGGGAGCTTCGATGAGCCTACATCTGGATACGCCGCCGTTCAATCATCAGCTGCGGAGGACAGTGACGAAGAGGAAGAGGAATGGATTCTGGATGAAGAGCTCGCTCTGCAGGGACTTTATCGAGGTAGGGCGATCTTTGGTCATGTACGCGTCTATCATTGACAAGGGATACCACTGCAGGGTCATATCTGCGGCTTATCGGCCTGTACACTCTGACACCCGCTTTCACCCTCCTTGTCTTCCTCTCCCTCGCCTACCTTCCCCGTATCGCCTATCCATTGCCGCTAGAAGTTGGGCCACACGACCCCTATCACTATGCACCATACCTCCCTTTCCCTTTGCCTGAATTCTTCACGGCCACCGCCTTCTGGGCACTGTCGCACCTGCTGAACTCTCCCCATATTCTCCTTTTTTTCATTCATCTTTTCGCCATCCTCCATTCCTGCTCTTTGTCTCAGCTCTCTCGCACAAGGAGCCATCGTTGTTGTCCTTCGACAAGCCGTCATACCAATTTTGCTCATTCCACAAAACGTGGCGTATGACCATCCGACGTGGTACGATCCCTGCGTTCCGTCGGGTATGGTGGGTGGCGCTCGGGTGGGCAGCAGCGGAGGCAGTAGTTGGCATCAAACAAGGATACGAGGGAATTGCGTTATACCGAGATGTCCTCGTCAGCATCAGGCGGGTGGCGTCAACTCCCAAGCAGAACATTGTGCGGATGTCAGGGTATGGTAGTATCAATCATGAAAACTTGAGGGGCCGTGCGGAATCCCAAAGAGCCTTTCCGGGCGAGGATGCGGAGAGACAGCAGCTTCTCGAGCGCCGTCCCAGTGTTGTTAGCAGCATTGCCGCCCATAGCGATGACGCACACTTGAGGGAGGCTATCGAGGAAGAAGTAGAACGTGATGTCGATGAGTTGATTGCGCTGCGGGGGAGGGATGAGTTGGAAAAGATCTACGGAATGCCATTCATCGTGCGTTGAATATGGATGTTCCTATTCTGTGACACTAACACCCCTACCCGCAGCATATTCCTGTTTTCATTTCCTGTCTCCACCGATTCAATTCGGCACTCTTCATTTTGGGCTCCACCCTACTCCTCACCGCAGCGTACATGACCTCCACGTTTTCTTTGACGCCGCCGCCTCGAATTCTAGGCTTCCCTTTTTGGATTCTCGCCGAGTGCTTTACAGGAGCGCTCGCTGGGCTCGAAAAGCAACGATCAGCTCTTGATCACACTCCCTATGGTTTTATTTCTCCAATGGCTATTTGGTGTCCTTCATAGCCCCCAGCTTTTGCCCTATATTGGTATACAAACCTTTGTGTATATTGGGTTTATGGTTTCGTTGGGTGTATTCTTCGCGGGGCTCGGCGTGTGGGAGGGAATTGTGTAGGTTGTCGTATTTTTAGGTTTTGTATCCATGTTCTATTTACGGACTCCTGGTGGGGCTTATATAGGCTTATCCACAGTGGCACATTTAAATGACCTCGACACTCCTCACGCGCGCCATAGTCTCACTAGCTTGTGAGATGAACAACATGAGGTCACATGTTTAATTCAGGGGAGGCGAATAATCTTACTTCGAAGGTTAAACCGTCTGCAATCATTGCCGACGGCACTCCCTGCAGGGGTTCTCTCGCCCATGGCGCCAAATTGCCCACTCAACACCCCAGATATGGTCCGCTTTCTGTGCATACGTGGACCTGGAGAATATGCACAACATCGCTGGTCTATTGGAGCACTTTCTGAAAAATGCTCGCCTGACCCCTTTTTCCTGTGGAACTCGATTGCAAGTGCCTAAAGCAAAGCAGGAACTTCACGACGCTCCAAGGTCGATCTCCGCTGCCCGAGTCGCCTGCCCATGTTCTTGTTCGAATCTGAGCACGCGATGAAGATTCGAGCCCTTCGCCTCCGGGACCCATCGACGGGATTGGCTATCCCGTTTGTTGTCTAGTGCTTTTCCACAACCGGAGGAGTTTTCAGCGGGCCCACCCCGGACTCGATGTCTCTAGAAACACCCCAGGTTTGAGCTTGTAGCCCCGGTCATGGACAGACTTTCCCTGGATGCCTGGTTGCCCCAGGTCGACTTTCCCTGCCCAAATATCCACATCTCTTAAGATGAGGCGGTTGAATATAGATGTGGCCATGCAATTCCTTTTCGATGGTGAACTTCCGGAACCTTACTTTCCTGTGCATCCGTAATATGAGCACCCGTGCGTCTGGGTTGGGCCACTATGCAAAAATAGAGCATGCGTATTGCTCCGCCTCAATCATTTCGAATTGGCCTGTGAATCGTCCGAGTGGGGTGACCAGTTCCTTGCAGCACGTTTCATCTGCCATCCATCCAAACAGCCGCATTGACCTTGGGGGTACCAGCACCCCAAACAAGTTGTCCTTTCCTGCTTTTCCTCACTCGTCGAACTCGAATTGCTTTGGCTACCTCATCGCTATATCCAGCCGGTCGAGTACCTTACTTGAGGCCAATGGCCTACAGAGCTTAGAGAGATTGATATTGATAGGCTGCAGGGAGGGGGCGGTGGCTACCACCCTATAATTCCTGAGCAGCCGTCTCTGGAAACACTCCAAATCAACTGGCGTCGGCGAACATGACTCCAAGAGGTATCTCCCATTGCTCAAGTTCCTCCGCATCGTAGCTGGGGAGATGCTGAAATCCAACATCAACATCTCACTCTCGCAATCACAAAGCGACTTTTCCCTCGAGTCGGAGCTGGAGCTTCAGTGGTCGGGCAAGCTCAAAGAAGCGCTGCGTGGTCTAATCTATGCGGGGGGATCCACGTTGGAGCTAGTGTTGGATGGAGAAAAAAATGGTGGGATTGGCTACAAATCGATTTGACGGGATTTGGTGCCTCAAGTAAACCGCCCCTCGTGATATCTTGCTTGTTGGGAGGCTGGAGCACCTGTGTGATGCATTTTGTAGTCGCACCCACGTAATGGCACTGGGTGAGTCCCACAGTAGGAGGCGGAAAGGTCTCCTGGTCCGGGTTGACCATCTATATACATGCAAATTGGACGAGTTGTCAGCCTGAGTTACGGGTCCTATCCAACTTGGCTCCAGCCCGGGATGAACTTCAGGCACTCTCTCAATGCCAAGTTTCACGTAAGTACTTGGGAAAAACGTCAGCAACGTCGGTATCTTGAAGGCCTCCCTGCAGAGGTAGCCTACAACTACAAAGACCAAGTTTTCATTTTGTATTTGGGCTCGAGCATCCACCGGGCGCAGCCGTATGACATGGGCTTGAAGGATTACGTTGGGGTCGACATAGAAGACGTTCAATGAATGATCGGCTGTCTGTCGCGTGTCAGGCCATCATGCATCAGGCACGACGGAATATCATCGTTCACGCAATGTTGTATACATGTCATGTGTAGCAATTGATGGAGGGTGTCATACGTGTACCTGCCTGGAAATAACATATTGCCCTTCTCTACTCTTGTACCTTGCACAAAGCCCAAAGGAAATAGAGAACGAAGAGCGAAAAAGTATGTAGCGGAAATCATGAGTGGTGGGTGGTCGAAAGCAAAGCGGATAGGTAGTAAACAAAGCATAGAAAAGAAAGATATGATTCTACAACTTCCCCTTCTTCTCCACGGAGCCGCGTCCAATGATCCAACATAGAATCCTAGCCACCAAATCAACAATCTATCGGTTGAACAAGCCCGCTAAGCACAAGCGCATTCGTCTCGGAGAACGGGGGAGACGAAAATAGCAACGGGGTAAGGACGCATGGGCCCTGAGGCCTGAGGCCCTGAGGATGGTTAAACCATCTCGGACAATCTCAGATCCCCCATACATCCCAAGCGACGCTCCTTATCCCCGTATGCCGTGCCATCCTCATGACTGGGGCGCCTCATGCCAGTCATCTAAAGGCGGACGGTAAAGGTGTCAGCTGCATCCCCACGGCCTGCCGTCCTCTCCCAGCTTGGCGCTATTAAGAGTCCCAAGATGAGCCACCACGACCTCACCTACCAGCCAGCCAACGAGGCCACCCATCGGCTACGCTCTACCTCTACCTTCGAGCTCAGTGCCTGATTCTCCACCCATCGCCTTTCCTGGTCACTCTACCAACCCCTCCAATACCCTCGCGTACGATCAGCCACAGTGCAGTACTGCACATGACATCTTTGAGCTCCTCGGCGGTCAGCACAAGACCCCTATATTCGGTTCCTTCACTACTTCCGCTCCCGCAATTTGAACCTGGTTTCACGTGGGCATAGTCCCTTGCTGTGGTGACGGGCTGCCTCACTTCACCGAATTCATTCGTGTCCCCTTGTCCGGATGGAAGTCCAAGTGCGCGCCGCCTGATACCCAAACGTTCGACCTCGATATCGGGAAGGGGGAATGGAACCTTGAGCATGGCAACAACCTTTGGATGATGTGGGGTCGGCGAGAGCGTCCCCAACTTCACCCTTAGGACTTCCTGCTTTGTTCCCGGTCCTTTGGACGAGAGCACTGGAGGATTGAGGTGAAGGGTACCTCCGTTGCTCGTCGCGGGTGCGGGGGCTGTCCGCCGGATCTTCAACGTGCACACCCAAGGTGTCTCCGAATCTTCTGGGTCACTCTCCTCCCCGTCATCTCTGTCACTATCTCCTCCCTTGGTACCAGCACCATCAGTCGAGAGATTTGTCGATCGCCTTCGCTGTTTCCGCAAGCCAGGAGTGTCGGCCACTTCCGCAGCTTCCTCCGACCCAGCTTCCCTTGCGCTGCTCCCGATGCTTTGAATCGATCTCGCAGAAATACCGCTCAGGCGATTCTCGTCCGTCCTCCTTTTCTTCCTACTCTCGCGACTCCTCTCCCTCTCCGTTTGCCCACCTTCTTCACGCTCCCAACCATCCAACTCGCCTATGGTACCAGTGCTCCTCCTCCTCCCGGCTCCATTTTCACTTTTCTCCTTTCCAGCCCTGCCGCGTCCTCGTCCACCGCTTCCCTTTGCCTTTCCTCTTTTCCACTCGAATCTAACCTCAACTCCGGCGCCCAGCTCGGCTACGTTACCATTTTGATCCTTGTCTCTGTTTTTTGGGCCAAGGCCCAAGAATCCCCCACCGCCTAGTCCCCCCGTCACGTTCGAAAAATGAATGCCATGCTCGTCGTGGCAAGGTGGCCGCTTCAACCATTTCTGGAGAAGCCAGACATACATCAAAGCCCTCATCTTCTTCGTGTCACTCGTGCCTGATAAGTTTCCTCCGAGTGTGGAGACATACGTGGGCTGAATGCCAAGCACAGGCGGCCTTGACTGTAATTGCTGCAGCTGTGTCTGCGGAGTGGAAGTAGTTGAGCCGGTGCTAGGCTGCTGCCCATGCGCCGGTGGAGGGTGTAGGTGCGAAATGGCATGAACTGATGCACTTCCCACACCCCCTCCCAACGTTCCCGCAGCGGTCGTGCTGTGGGCAGCACTTCCGCTTTCTGCACTCTCTGATGTGACCGCCAAGCTTGATGCACTCAGATTTGGGGACAGCGTTCGATTGGCTCCATATTCATCGAGCCCTGGCCCTGCTGCAGTGATTCCTAGCCCAACGTTTCGCGCCTCCGGCTTTAGAGAGTTAATATTGAGAGATAAAGACGAAGACGATCCCGGAACCACTGATGGCAATCTATTTTTGCTATTCCTGAATGGAGACTTGATAGGCGAGGTGAAAGTCGTCAGACTTAGATTCCTTCCGTGTCCCCTCTCGCCCCTGCTATTACTATTTGGTGTCGGCGTCGCAGTGTCTGATTGCTGTTGGAGGGAAGCTTTCGGGGTGGCTTGGGAAGGATTTTGAGGCGGAGGGAAAATCGCAAGTGTGGGTGATGCAGGTGATGGGGCAGGTGAAGAAGCAGAGGGCTTCTTGCTAGAATTGCTTTGGAATAGTTTCCCGAAAATCTTCCGTTTGGGCGGCACATTGGTGGGTGGGAGGGAGGAAGTCGAAGTTATGGATTCCGAATCAGATACCAGGGTGGTCAGCACCTTCGGTGGAAAGGGAGGGGGAAGGAGTGACTGATGCTGCGGCTGTGGATGAGGTTGAGGGTTGGACTGTGGTTGCTTTGTAGAACCCAAAGAGATGGCAGATGATGCTGCGGGATGGGGCTCAGGGGTGTGAGCCCTGCTAGAGGCGGCAATGCTGCGCGTAGAGAACTCTGAGTTCCTGACATTGAGACCCTGTGGGTCGTCGCCAGCCAGGTTCATACTTGCTCTGCCAGTAGAAGACGGGTCTCCCCAGACTTCGATTGGCTCAAGTGAACCGAGATCCATGAGGACGATTCCACGTCTCTGAAACTTGGCGATCTTTGCATCGGTACCGGCGTCGACGATGACGTTGGTCATGACGTTGTGGGCTTGAAGGTTGTATAATGGCACAATAGTGCGTCTTGTGGAAGCAGATGAAGAGGAGACGGATGTAAACGAAGATGTGGAGGATCCGTAGTTGGTGTAGGATAGATCGGAGCGGTTAGAAGCGGTGCGTGCAAGGGTATGCTCAGAGTCAGTAGGATGGCTGGGAATGGTCGTATTAGACTGGGAGACCACTCCGTTTGGCGGTCTGATATTAGGTGGGACGAGTTGAACCTGTAGGTTCAGGGGGTGGTTCGATTTTGACGGGGGTGGTCTGACAATAATGAAATTCTACAGCGAGACGGATGAGTAGGTACAGCATTGTATTCAGTGCCATCGCACCTCATTTGCCTGTCTTCTCGCGAGTCTTTGTGGTGGACTGCGGTTGGTCTGGCTGCTCCTTAATACGAGGTTCATGGTAGTCGTATTGTTCCTCTTCAGATACAGGGTCATCCTGCTTGAAATGGGGCGGTGACTGGGTGTCGCTCTGCCCAATATGAAGCGCCGAGGGCAGAAAGGAGGCAATGGACGAGAGCATCGTCGTCGTTCGTTACAGGGTGGGAGAGTGGGATTGGAGAGGAAATGGCACAGCGTCATATAGATCCTCATCACAATTATGTCAGCATCATTAGTCCGCAAATCCATCGCAGTAAATTCCCTTCCGTACGGGCCCTTTATGGCTTATGAAATCCGACACATCGTGCTAGATATTTTATCATACGAGACCACGCAGCGAGACACTCGGGACCCGGCGTTCGACCATCCTCTCATCTAGCCCCAAGTCCGCCAATCACCTGACTCTATTGTGTCCTCGGCTCGGCCTCTGCCGTTCCCTCATTCACACAGCACCGTTCACCTGCCGACCCAACGCGTCCTCGCACCATTTTGGAGGCGTCCAGGCCCACAGTCCTATTTATCATGAGCACTATATACTTGTGCAGAAGTCCACTATGACGGAGGACTTCGGATCTGATGCCGTCGTTATACTTAGCCTCCGAACAAAGCCGCAACACGAGACCCCCTCCGGTCCAAAAGAAATACTGCCCAAATTTCGCAGCCAGGCAAAGGCCGGAAGCCTGCTGAGAATTGAGGGCTTCTTTCAAGACAATGACGCCGGATCGGCTAAAGCAGTAGTTCGGCGAGGGAAAATTTACAAAGGTGGTCCAATTCTCTATTGAACGCTACACAGAGCGATCACTGCAATTTGAAACTTCGAGGCGCTGAGAGCTCTTCTGATGTTCCTGGTTCTGATACGAGTAAACATACGAGCACCCGGCTCTATCATGATTTACTATACAGAGCGGCGACGAATTGTTTGGACCTCTTGTGTGAGGGAGAGTAGCAACAAGGGGTTCAGTAACCCGGAGACAGTGCTCACTGCCGGAAAATGTTATTTATATGCACTCGGTGCAAAATTTGTTTCAGGGTAGCCGCCCACTGACCTTTGCATTCCCCTTTTCTCCTTAGGACATGTCTACAAGCGCCGGTACTGACATGCCCAAGCGTCACATGATTCTCCACGTACCTGGGGTTCCCTTGATCTGTGTAATCACTATGTTGGAAGGAAATCCCTATTCCTCTCACGATTTCAGCTCAGCAGAGTTCATCAGCCAGCCAACCCGTCGGAGAACAAGTATCCCGTAATCGATCCCTCGTTGGCCTGGTGATTGTCCGCCTATCATGAATCCTCATGCTCCCGTACCTCCCTTCCCCTCAGGCCCATGCACCGCCGTGGGCAAGGAGTCCTTGGGTTTCCGAGGCTTGGATGCGCTCCATTGGCGCTACCACAAACAGTGTGGGTCACTAGCCTTTTTTCGACCTGTTCTCCAAGTACCGAGACGATGTTCTCGAGTCCTAATCCTCGCCGCGGACTACTAATGTCCCGTTGGGCTTCACTTTCTTCTCTGAGCCATCCTAGAACCAGGCTGGCCCAGCGATCCATTCTCATCGGATAATAAAAGAACCGTGGCTTCACTCGTTGGGAAGGGAAGGCAGCCGTTCTCGCCCTTGACCAAACTATCGTCATGAGGAAAGTAAGTAAAGTTGCGTGTGCAAACTTCAAAGATCTCTCTCTCTATTCATTATTTTCCGCGGTGAAGATAGTATTGACGTTGAGCCTAGATATGCTCGTCTTCCAAAGGGTTATCCCCCAGAACAGCCATTTCAGTGCCAATCATGGCCATGGGCTTGCCGACTATCATATAGCTATTCACGACGCTCCGTCCTCCACTACTATACAGTCATATCGCCCAGCGAATGGGCGCAACTTACTAATTCATCCATCTCTTTGACATGACAAGGAAATGATCCATTTTTTATTCATGTCCGCGCTGCACCCGCTCATCCCCAGTCCTTCTTGACGGACACTGCTTCTCCCTTCATTTTGTCAAACCGAGAAAGTACCAATAGGCCAAGCTTCGCGGTAAGAACACCCTACAGTCCATCGGTGGAGATGGAGAGGTATCTATTGTGCTGAATGTGGTAAAGAAGACGCCTGACAAGACGGGAAGGGAAACAGACTCTTCAAATTTCTAATGTTAGGCACCCTCCAGACGCCACTGGGGACGACTCGCTGGGTGATTACATGCCAAATTGGAAAATGAGGAACAGGATGTCTATAAATAGGTCGTAGACTGAGTTTCCATATCTGAAGTCTATCAATTCCAGACATTCGGCCTTGCTGCAATCCTGCAACACCTCACCCGCGGTATTTTACCCTCCATCGGACTACCAAGACCACCGGTTTGGTTTCCTGGCGTTTCATCTTTCTCAGATTGTCCGTACATGCGTCCATTCCCCCAATATGAAACCTCCTTTGGGTTTTACCCGTTGATGAATCTCACGACGAACACGGGCAAGTCGCTGAACGACTTGCAGTCCCAAGGCTCGAAATCGATTTCATGTCCAGTACCGCCTACGAATCGGCCACTGAAGTTGACACTGCCGGCTTCATATATCCGGGCCTGCTTGTAGTGGCATCGGGAGTTGCCCGAGCCTGAACTCAATAGGTTTCGTGCAAGTGACCATTGTTCGCATAACATCCTACCACGCCACCAAATGAGTGCCGTGTGGACGAAATGTGCTCGTCGATCATCATCAGCTCGCTTCAGTGTATTTCGGCTCTGACCGCCGCCATGATTGTAATCAGCCATCTTCCTCTTTCCATCGGCGCTACTTATCTCTCCCGTAAATGGCTGAAGGCCCTTGTGCGGGCTATGAATCGCTCCAGTAATTTACTGCCGTTCAGTGGCCCCAATATCAGAAAAGAAACTCCGATTTTATGAATGAGAGATGTGACTATGGCCGTGACATCGGTTAATTTCAAGGTATCTCTTTCCGCCGTGTTCGATGGTAGGAATATTATTGGTCTATCAAGTCGGGCGACCAATGAGCTCGCTTGGAGATTACTCACGTTAAAACACTTAGCCAAGTACACAGATTACTGTGTCCGGAACAGGGTTCTTAACAGGCCTATCCGGGTTTATCTCCTTACCTCGAGCAGAATGGTCCGCGACACAAAAAGAGCACCAAGATCCAGTGTCAAAGTGCTTACGGCTCAAATTTCTAAAAGGGTGTATTTTCAAGGGTTGTCAGGCTCGTGATGACTGCCTCATGTTGAGATCGTCCACTCATAATTAGGTAGTGTATCAGTTATGCACCCCTTATTGAAAGTAATAATCCCCCTGGTCAGAATGGGTAACGGACTACTGCAGGTGGTGACAAACGAGTTGCAAAGAATAATTAAAAGCTTCCTCCTGTGACCCAGCCATCCCTTCGTAATTCCGATTAAAGTAAATGGCAAGGAGTGGCCACTAGACATTAAGGACGTTCCTGAATAGATAATCCCTCGCAGACCATTAACTTCGCCTGCCCCACATTGTTGTGACCATGCTCGGATCTCGTAGCGGATGTCCGATGTAGCGTTCCATGCCGGACGTCTAGTCAGTGGAGAAGAGGCTGAGTTGGTGTCCCATAGTGGCTCTACCGATAAATAGTTTAACATTCCAGACGAGCGAGCCGTTGTAATGGAATTGTCTACGCTTGTAATCGAAGGATAACGTTGTGCTAGATGTCAGATTCACCATCGGGCGGTGGCCGGGCCCCCATGCCGTGAATTCGACTTCCACGACACATCAATATTGGTCCACGGCGACGTAATGGGGCTGCATGTATTTTCCGGTTACAACACTACAGGGGCCGAATCACCGAGAGTCCACTGCGCGAGGCCCAAGAGCTCTGGAGCTTGCGAAAGCGTGGCCTGATAATTTATCCTTTTCGAAATAGCACGACCCGCCAATACGTGAGGATCCATACGATCAAGTTCACTCTGCTGCCGACGGACATCCCATAACGGAACTAAATCCGACCTGCCAGGGGAGTACATGTTTGAAGCGCTGCCAAAAATTCTATACGGTTATTACACAGCTTGACCTGGGTCTAGAAGGCAAACTTCCCCGTCCGGGGTTCCTCCGGCTTCGCGGTATTAAGGTAATTCTATTGCAGCACCATTCCACAAAGTTCTTTGAGAGCGAGAGTCTCAATTTCCCGGAGTCAAATGTCACTGCCCGCAGATGGTGCTGGATAATTCTAAGCTATGTACTTAACGGTCATAACGGGACTCAGGCGCCATTCATATATCAGAAAGGGATGGGAACGGTATATGTATATCTAGGAAAATCGTCTTGTACTCTGGCCTATCACCAGTCACTCCTACCTAGTTCGCCGTCTTCATCTTCCCAGCGATTAGCTTTCTGGACTCACCAGGGAGAAACTACCACCATGTAAGACACCTTAACATGCTTTCAGCTAAAGCCGGAGGGGGGGGGGGGGAGGCAGGACAATCTCCAAATATGAGTAACATATTAATTAATCTTGAACCAAAATTTCTGATTAACTCACCACCGTAAAAAGGAACAGTTAACTCAAGGTCGCACAGGTACTATTTCAGCTGTATGTCCTGCTATACAAAGAGGAATGGAAGAAAGGTTTTGTCATTACGAGATTATAGCAGGAAAGGCTAAAGGTAAAGGTGCTGATGAGTCACCGTTCACCCAGGCCAGGCCGCCAATAGGTATGTACTGCAACGTCATTTGTGTGGCATACGTGGGGCCAAAAATCGGAGAAACGAGGAAGGTAAATGAACAGGGCGACTCAGGGAATATCACACAGTCCAAGTGGGAATGAAAATCATGGGTTATCCGATCTTTTATCTATATCATGATGTGTAGAAAAGGGTATTTGTGTACAAGATTTACTACGGGGTCCCGGGATAACAATAACTTATACCCTTTTTCTCTTTACCAAGCCCACTTCTTCCATGCCGGTGAATCAGGGCGTCGGGTATGTGGCACCGATTCCCATTATAAATCCAGACAAAAAATTCTCCATCAATATTACGTTATACCACAGAATGTTAAAATGGGCTCGTGGGCCGTAAACCAGTAAACCATGTAGTCAGATCGTTTTTCTTTTACCGGGAGGGATTTTTCCAATCTGGATTTGACTCGAACGAAATGCTTTAGAAAATAAATTTCCACCTTGTCGTCCTGTCAGGGCCTCGGCCTCCCCAGACTCGTCACACGGAACCCGGCATTGATAAAATCCAAGCTCGACGAGTTTTACCATTCCCCTTTGGATCCGATTTCTTCGCAACTTCAGCTCATATTACGGTCCATTACACCACAACGGTCACCTGCTAAATCGGAAAGGTAGATTTGATATTAGAAGTGATCTAAACAACTTGCCGGAGACCCTTCTTAGCTTTCAGATGATCTGGCCTCCCCTTTCAGAGTACTTAAACCAGGCCCATAGGGTGGTCACTTCAGCATCCTGACGATAGACAGCCACATATTCTCTTCTTCTCTTCTTCCTCACACATAAATTGCGAAATGAGCTCACCCCAAGAATCGGTACGCTACCTACTCTGCACTGCGAGCGATATGGTGCTGACTACCATATAACCCGATAACAGAGCCGAGGTGGGAACACCACCGTCTTGTCCATGATTCCGAGGACACCGAAGCGGACACCTATGGCTTGCCAGTTCTGCCGGGGTAGGTGCAGGACGTCCAGCTGCGAATTTGAGACACTAAGTTGTTTCACAGGGCGGAAATTGAAATGCGATGGCGTGAAGCCTTCCTGTGCCAACTGCAATCGCCGGGGGTATCCCTGCGCTTACGTGCCAGTGTAAGTCCAGTGCTATCTATTTGATATTGATCCATTCTGATTGACGTTCAGTGGCGAGACAAAGCCCCGAAGGGACGCGGACGGATAAGGCGCCAGTAACTAGTTCCCTGAGCTGACGCCGCCTAGAGCGGACACTTGGGGGAGAAGCTCTTAATTTAGGATAACCTACGCCAGTAATATCGATATGTTTTCATGTCCATAGCCCGACAACAGCTGCCGCGAACCTTACTGAAGAGAAATGCAACCAAGCCGATTGAGATCTAACATAGTAATATTCAGGAGAACCTTCAAACCTTAGTGGTCCACTATGGGCAGGGGGCATGTTCAGGTAGTACGTGGTTGCAATCATTGGGGTCCCTTCCAAGTCACAGAAGAATGTGCAAGATCGGTTCCCAACAACATCGGCGAGGCCTGGAACAACCAGGAAAAGGACATTTCATACCTAACGTGGCACTGATATCGGTATCACCACAGTATGAGGGTGGCAACGCGGACTTCGCATTGCAAATCAGAACCCTTTTTCTATCGTGATAGCACAGTTGCTGTCAAAGCCTTGACAGCCTGGAATTCCCTCGAAGCTTTAGATCATAGAACCGATGTCAGGTACTCTATGAAAGCACCCCAACATCAAACGCCGGAACCCTCGAATAGTCTCGTAAATAATGGGTTGATACCGGTTCTAACAATTAGGTGGTCTAGGTCGCGTCATGTACTAAGGGCCCTCTCCTGTCGTTCGACCAGCTAATGGCATGGAGTATCAGCTCTGTATCTTAGCCCTCCGAAACGACGGTGGATATGATGCATCACGTGAGAAAATTCATGCACTGAGATTGGCGTCCCGGTCGTCGCTTGCTTGCCCTCAGCACCCCCGTTCATATATACGTACCCCCGACCGCAAGAATGAACACAGGGATGCAAGAAATATACCGCATTGGAAATTGCGACGTATTCTATATCCCTAGTTTCCTCTCGGTCTGTACGCCTCTAATTTTTTTTACAATCTGCTAACCCAGAATGACGACCTGGGAACAACAGAAAGACGAGGAAGATTATGTTCTTCGTAAAGTGCGAAGTATCATACCTTGGCCCCTCTTCTGATTTGATTATTACGTGCCAGATACGCGATTCCCCCCAGCAAAAATGGAAGCAGCTGGCTAACAGGCGGTATGTCTCACCCTAAGACATCCTCCTGGTGGGTGAAGGTGTACTGAAAGACTTATCAGGCTACAGATCTGGGGTATGGCCCTCATAACATGAGTTCTACGACCCTTGCTTATACAGGTTCTGGGAAAGGAGGGGAAATCACAAGCAAAGGCCTCCTACCCCAAAGCCTTCCTCCGTACATGACGAGCTAGTGAGACGTAATCTCTCTCTGCGGTGCCGAGCGTTCATATGAGTCTTTCTTAAGCCCCAATATCGTCAAGAAGCTGAGAGCGACAGGAGCTTTCGCGGCCTCTCCTCATCAAGAACCCAACCATATGATCCTCAACGAGGTCCCTGCTTCTCTTAGTTCGTACGGAGTTACCAAGTATTAATGGAGATTGTCAGTATCACCCAGGGCAAGGAATCATGGTACAATTCTTATGACAGCTCCTATGAGATATGACTGATGGTTTTTCTCCGCCAGCCTCACGAAGACGGTCCCAAATACTTTCCCGTGGTCGCAACCATTTCCCTGAGGTCACATGCGCTGTTCAACTACTACACGTACAAATCAGATCATGGGCTACAGACGTGCAACGACAGCGGGAAAATCGTCGACCAAGTTCCGGTCCTCTCCGTTTTGCTGGAGCCTCGCAGTCTCATCATATCTTTCGGCGATATGTATACTTCCCACTTACACGGGTCAGTAAGGGCTTCCTAAATTCCGTGGTAGCATTTCTTGGACTGACGCACGAAAATGAGTACAGCATAGACCCGGTTGAGGAGGATCATATACTCCCCCCCAGCGAAGCTGAAGGACGAACGATGGATCGGGCAAAGAAAATCATCGGCAATTGGGATCTTCTTGGAGATGAAAAAACGAGACGGATCATTGCGAATGGCGGGGTTCTCGCAAGGGGCACGAGATATAGTCTCACCTGTCGAGATGTTGAACGTATCTCACTCAGAAAGTCGTTCAAGCTCAACTAGGAGTTCTCCAGTGTCCGAGTCGCACACAACTAATTCAGGCCAGTATGTGCATCATGCGACTTCGGTACCAATAGCCCATCCTTCTCGCCCTATCATTCCCGATGCCACGCGCGTTATTACTGATCTTTCACATATTGAGTTATATAGTGGTCTACTGGAGTCCGCCACTATGCGTGATTTCGGGGCAGCGGCGAAAGGGATGCAGCATGAGGCTGAACTCGAAATGATGATAGACGACAAGGGCCCAGTGATCATACTTCCCTTACCACTTCAGGATCCGGAAATCAATCCGGGGGTACAGTAACATAAGCCCACGAGCGACTGCAGAACGTTAAAGTACTAAAATATCCCTGTCTGCTCAAATTTGTTAGAACCTAATTTTGACGTTCCAAGCACCGAGCAATGGCGAACATATTTACGGCACCGGGCGCAATTCTAGAGCAATGCGACCAGAGCCGCGCAGTGGGGTATTCGCCGCTAGTAAACCAACCCGGGTTATCCTTGCCTTAGCAATAGCTGGTAGCACAAGGTCCGGGTCCTTGGCTCAAGTCAAATACGGTTCTCAAACGTCAACGCCTCCCATTCATTGGGGAGGGGAAGTGCAGATGGGAGCCACAACTGGAGGCTTGTGATTCATTGGTTGTGGAACTCATCATATGGGCGTTAGCCCAGACGGCCTTTCCTTACTGGCTTCAGTGGCACATCATTTGCTCGCGTGCTTGAAAGACGGCACGTGTGGATCGTGTCGGTACCATAAAACAGCTAACCACGGGGTTTCGAAACAATGTTTAACACAGCAATGGGACGCTATCTTCGAGCTCAAACTTAGAGGTCTCATCAATATCTCCAGCGGAATCTGTCACGGTGAAAGAAGCTAGGAATATATCTGATTGAGTGATTGTATCAATATATCAATATAAATTGTATCCGAACATGCTGGATGTGTTATGAAGGATCAGGCTAACAAACCCAGTGCCCCTCCAACAGGGTTACTCAAGATAGCAGTAGCAAATGAAAAAGGCGGTTATCCGATTACGATCCATCCAGCCTTTAATCCAGCGTCAGGCAACCAGGCCCGAGGGAACGACCTGTCCACCATGCCGGGCTACGACTCGTTTATTCATATTCGAAGTCAGAATTTCTTTCGAGAGTAATATGCGATTTGCTAGCGCCGTCAAGTTGGCGTCGGCCACCACCACTTCTGGGGCGTACTCCACATCGAATATCTGCTTGATTGCGACGCAAATCCTCTTTGCCTGACGTTCTGACCAAAAAGTAAAGTCATCGAGATCTTTATCCTCTGTCTCCGAGTCATCAGGGCCGGGAATGGTACCGCTGGTGTTGGTTAAGGAGGCGTCTGCCAGAAAACTCCTTTCTGCTGCGGATGACGTCGACGCTTTGCAGGAAAGGGGAATCAAAGATGGGTCCGAGTCCAAGCACAGGGGGACGATACGCATAAGGCTCCGACGGACAGAATGGAAGTCGAGGTGTTCAGGTTGATCGACTAATGAACAGTCAATCAGCAGTTCGGGTGCCACGAAACGGAGCGAGAGCCAATCCCACGACTTACCGTTGATTTCGATGGGCCCGTCTAGACTCATGACATTGTATTTACCATCATGATGATACCGAACCTGACGAAATCGGATGAAATTGCCGAGCGTGACTCTCCATTCATGGAGTACATACCTCGTATTTGCCAACCAGCCAGGGCAATGTATTACCTTTGAAGGTCACGAACCCGGTTGCCGAGTCACGGTGGGGACTGGGAGGTCTGTCCGACCCGAGAGGAATGTCTCCATCCCATTCTTCGTCATGAACAGGGAGCCACATCCCTAGTGACGAAACCTTCGTGACGAGAACTGATTTGTTCGCACCGACCTAATTGGTATTAGTGAGCCATGAAGATGTCATAGATAATGGAGCGCCTATCATTACTCGGTAGAGGCCGATCCAATCCTTGCGCGAATGGTTACGGGGAGCCTGCCATTTGACAGTGATAGGTTCACCGAGATGGAAGCAGTAATTATTTGTAGAAGGGCTGGGTACAATAGAAACGCGGTACTTGTCGGTCTCGTAGGACGAAAGATCATTGGCAACACGGCTAATTGGTGATGGATCAGATTAGGTACCCAGGATGTTGGCTGCAACGTACGTGATTACCATCCTTTCCCGGGACTGTTGCAGAAGGACTTTGGTATCTTGAACGACCTCTGAAATCTTAGGACGTGCTAGTGACGGGGGTTAGCGGTTTAGCCAACAAGATCCGGAAGGAAAACAACGGGGTGTGCATACACTTAGCGAGGAATTCTTCAACAGCATCCGCAGTCTCCTCATACACTTTATCAAACGTCCCCTTGACCTCCCGCACAACACGTTTGAGCTCTGGAGCGTGCCTGTCCGCACGAGATTCAAGGATCCGCGCGTTCTTGCTTGCGACATGTTTGATGACCTTGACGAAACCAGCATCTTTGCGCAGAGAGTCACCATAGAGCTTGCGCATGTGGGGGCTGTAAATTGAATTAGAGTGGCAGGTTTAGCGGTGTTCTAGCAGACAGTGGGGACTTACTTTTCAACTTTACTCAAGAACCACCAGCTAGCCAGGTGACGAAAAACCTGCAAGTGACAAGACAAGCTTGCTACCGCTGATCAAGGCCAGACCGAACCAGGTTGCACCACCCATGGCTTCTGGATTGTTCAGGTAACTGTTTGAACAAACTGGGTGTCAGGGGCGATTCGTATCAGCGATGATGAGTTATACCGGTATATGCCAGTGTATTCAAGATGGGTGGGGAACTCTTCCATAAAGAAGTCGCCGAAGAACCAACCTGCATGCCCAGATCATGCCTCGGGCTACAGGAAATATGAATATTTACACACCAAACAATCCCAGAACTTCATATGATTCCATGGACGCCCAGACATGGAGACCAATCAAGAGCTATGAAAGCCGTCATCGGTTGGAACTTAAGAGGATGGGGGGTGTTGTTCGTACCGCTCCAATAGTGTGACAAAGTAGCTCATTACCGACGCTCCAGTCATTCGGAATCAAGTACGTCTTCGCGACGACTCCCACGCAGGACACTAGAATCGTATGAGTTAACTTCAAGATCCCCGTTCATTAGCTCGGCAACGACATACCGTACGTCATACACATGCTCGTATTGTAAATTGCCTTCCAGTTTGTAAATGCCTCGACGACAGCACCCTTTCCGCCATCGGGGTAGTGGTAATGTTTCACATAATGCCTAACGAGAAACTTGCTCTCGCTTTGCGCACGGAGAAGGAATCCTAAGCCAAAGTAATGTATGATGCACCAAACCAGAGCATGAGTAAAATGAAGCGTAAGTATAGTTTTGTCCGAGAGATTCCTTGGAAGAAGCGTGACCAGAAAGGTGTAAGATATGACAAGCACAAGCATAAGGTCATTGGCACTAAGGCGGTCAGTATCGGGAGAATGATCATGACTCGAGGAAACCTTCATACCGAAAGAGGTCTAAGTTCTTCAGAACGACTGTATCCCTTCTGAAATACTTGTTCAAGAGATCATGTTGAGAAATCACTTTCTTTTTCTCATTTGCCTTTACGTCCCCGTTCGCCGAGACGAAGCTAGAGTTCGAGGGTGTCTTATGCCCTGAAATCGTTTTGGCCGATCTAGCTTCGTCTTTTCGCACGTGGCCGAACACATCCTCGGCTTCAGTCTCGGTGTCGGTGTCGGTTTCAACCGTATTATTCGTTGGAGCGGTAGGACTATCTTTAGCCACGGGACTAGTAGGAGCAGTCGTGCTTCCGATCGCGCGTGTCACGGAAGGGATGACGGGGATGCGCTTCGCAATAGCCTTGGGCTTTCCATAGTAGCGTTCAATGTCTATTCCGCATGGACATGATATTTATGAGGATTTGAGCTCGTCAGGAAGGGGGTGACCGAGGTTGAAAGTAGCTTACGTGGGTTTTCAAAAAGCACGAGGAAGGCAAATTGAGCAGCATGGGCGGCAAGGCTTACAAACAAGACGGCGTAGCTTCCAGCGATAAGGGAGAGTCCATAATAACCTGCATAGCCTATAGATCATTAGTGAAATCAGCACCTCATTACTAGGCTTGGGATCCCGGATGGTCAAGCAACACACCAACAGAGTACATAGGGTGGGGTGCCAGCTCAAAAACGCCGTCAAAGACCAAGTTGCCTCGTTGAAAGAAGACATCGCCCCAGTACCAACCATAATCCTTTACGACGTTATGTGCTTCAGTCTTCACCCAGAGGTTGAACCCAATAAGGGCAATACCGCCCAACCATCTGAACAAGAATACAAATTAGTGGCAGATCCCGTAGGAGTTTATTTTGCCCTACCTCATGATATGGACGGTTGTGGAAAGGTCTCGGGGAACGCGGAAGCACGAGAATGAGAACATACAATATGACAAAAAATCGCTGCAGAGGTCTCGTGATCAAAGAGGACACGCTGTCTCGGGATACCGAACCAACACCTACTTGACCAGAATGACATCAACAACCTGACGGAATAGAAGCCAAGTATTATACTCCAGCGGAAGATCCTGGGGGGTAAATCATATTATCAGTCAGTGTCTGTTATCAGGAATCACGATGAAAGGACCCAGGGGTACTAACATCAAACGAATAGTCACTTCCCATCTTCCCGACCAACTGCTTCTTGATCCAATTCCTGGCTCCCGGGCGTCTCTCCTTATCCAACCAACCGAGATGCTGAATGACCCTCACGATCCATTTCTTCTTGCTTTGTTTTGTCAGGACCCAGCCCAGTCCTGCATCATATGCGATGCGCCAGAATGCGAAATAAAAGAAAAAGAAAAATTGTGCAGCCTTCCTCGACAGGGAGAAGTGTAGCACCAGCTGGAGACCCAGTAAGCCGAGGTTGAGCAGATCGAAGTGACTTTTCGGGTATCCTGGGTGGAACAAGGTGGTCAACACATCGTGCGTTGTGGGCACGCGAAAGACTATCGTGGTAAATGAATATGTTGTCGATCCCTTACAGTGTATGCGGCAGAGAACACACCTTCGCCGCTTGGAGTCTTTCCCCACACGACGGATTCGTGTGTAGCGCGCTTAGACACGTCAAAACCATCGTCTTTTGTATCCCCGTGAGCAGAATCACTACATGGTGTATAAACTCGTTCCCTCGGCGGGGGAACGTTTGTGGCAGCGCTCTTGCGCTGGTGCAAGATTGAATGTATCTGTTGGCTGTTCGTAGTGGTCATGAGGATACCAACAACAAACGTCGCACTTGGTTGAACAAGGCGATAGTAAGAGTAAGAGGAACCGTAAGAACGTGGCCGTAGGAGTAGCTCCTGATGAGTATTTCGCCGTCGTGTCCCTGACTTTCTAGAAACCCACTGAATTAAAATGCACACAAATAGGCACAAATATATCTCCTGAGATGACCAGCAAGGAAGTTCCGTCCGGGCGCAGCGGCGGACACTTAGCAGCTGACGTGCTCACGACTCATTCCTCCGATGGCACGGTGTCCATGTCCCACCCGGTACCAATAGGCGCAACATCGTTCCATCGGGGTCACTGCGTCTAAGATTCAAAAAGAGCTTCTACTGATTGCCGGGGAAGTCAGGTGCATTGTTTCGCGACTAGACCAGCCCTAAATACACGTGGTATAAAAGATTTCTCGGCTTTCCGAAACCTGTTTCTCCCTTCTGTAACATCTCATCGCGCCAGAGCTGAAGTACGCTATCAAAATTCTACCTCTCAATTGCTTGGGACTCCGCTAGGAGACCACCTCGATTTCTGAGGTTTTGCGAGGACGTTTGTGTGGCAGCGGGCTCTTCCATACCCGACGTCGACCGTATCCGAAAATTTATTACGAAAGGTCTTATCAATAGCCACCCCTCTTATTCACTCGAGTCTTGCGATCCCAACCGAGTCCCGAGTTGCTAATGGAGGGGAAGAACGAGGCCATCTTTAGGGTGGTTCTAGAAGGGGCATTTATTTCGGTGGACCTCTTGATTAGCTAGAAGTTGACCTTACGAGGTGTCCTACATACACTCGCCGTTGATTGATTGACATGTTATTCGCGGGTCTCTAAATGTCAGATGCCTAACCAATGTCATAACCGTAGTTGTCATGCATTCATAAAGTAGAAATCGATGGGTAAAGATACACAAAATCAGCTGAAATACAGGGCCGAAGGGCCACTAATTTGCGAGCATGTAACCTTGAGAACCCAGACATAGGAAGAAGACCGAAAGAACACTAAGGGAAGTAAGGGGAATCGGAAACAATAATACAGAGATTAGAGAGACGGGTGTGAAGTATGCGGAAATTCATGGGTTCGTAGATGGAGGTTTAGGAATATTACTATGGCCCGATCGAATTGACGAAGGAGTTTAGTGGTGGCCATCATCTCCAGGAATGGTCTCCAACTGAATCAGGAGGGTCATTGAGTAAAAGTATAGTCCATCCGAATTAAATGCTTACAACATCCAAATCATTCAGACACTCTCCAATAATCTTGACAGCCTTCTTCAAATCCTCTTCCTCAATGACCAGAGGCGGGGCAAAGCGGATGCTGCAGTTGGCACGTGAGCAACGTTAGTGTACCCAAATTCAAAGACTTACATGTTAACATGAGTCGGCTTGGCCAACACACCCCGGCTCTTGAGCAGCAAACACAACTGCCATGCAGTCCTTCCTCTTGTGCTCTTCTTCTCATCGATCACCACCGCGTTCAACAATCCTCTCCCCCGCACACACTCAACCAGCGGCGAATTCAAAGACTGGACAGCGGTTCGGAAATACTCGCCCAATTTCATTGCTCGTTCAGACAGCTTTTCGTCAACAAGGACATCAAGTGCCGTCATGGCCACCGCGCAGCCAAGGGGGTTACTTGGGAAGAATAAATGATTCATGTACAGCTGAAACGAACCGCGACGTACCCTCCATATGTGCTTCCATGTTCACCAGGCTTGATGCAAAGCATGACATCACGATCAGCCAACACAGCCGAGACCGGGTACACTGACAAGGGTCAATTGTCAGATTGAGGTGTAGTATAATGCCCACTCACTACCGCCAGAAAGCGCCTTGCCCAGCAAGACGATATCAGGGCGAACATTGTCGTATTCACAAGCGAGCAGCTTGCCTGTGCGGCACAGGCCCTGGTAAAGTTGTTAAGCATCTCCTCGGTGCCAGTGGCAGTAGACTTACTGTTTGAATTTCGTCGCAAATCAATAGTACATTGTACTTCTTGCAAAGTTGATGTACGCGAGTAAGGTATCCGGGCTCCGGTACAATGATCCTATTCAGGGCACGTTAGCATCACAAACTGATCCCACCATGATTGAGGCATACCCAGCTTCACCCTGGATTGGTTCGACGAGGAACCCTGCAACATTGGCTCCATAAAGCTCCAATGCTCGTTCGAGATCCTCAATAACACCGTATCTGATCGTTTTCTTTTCCCCTTCGTCATCGTATGTTGGTCCTACGCCCTGTAGGTACGGACCGAAGCCATTCCGGCTATCCGGATCTGTGCTCATGCTATAAACAGAAGAACGGTGCGTCAGCGGAGCCCAAAATACCACCACAACAATTAGGCCCGGAGGCGGTGCACGTTCACGAGGGACCGAAAAAACATCATCGAAGTACCAGAATGGATGACATACCTAATGATGCCCAAGGTCCGGCCGTGGAAGTTACCCGAGACACTAAGCACGATGGCCTTGCCTTCAGGGACACCTTTTTTCTCATATGCCCACTTCCTTGCAAGTTTGACAGAAGTCTCGACAGCTTCGGCGCCGGTATTCATGGGAAGTACCATGTCGTATCCGAACATAGTTGTGATCTTCTGAGCGAACCGGCCAAAGACGTTGTTGTAGAAGGCCCGTGAAGAGAGCGTCAATTTTTGAGCCTGTTGGACCAAGGTGGCTACGATGCGCGGGTGGCAGTGTCCCTATTCATCAGAGTGACTTCAGCTTGTGAACCACGAGTGCTGCTACCAGTCAGGGACGTACCTGGTTCACCGCACTGAATGCATCAAATAGTGTGATGAGTCTCCGACGGACAGGTGAGTTTGCCGCACAACTTTGGTACTTACGAATACGCAGACAGCATGTCGATGTACTCATTTCCCTCAGGATCGTTAACCCTGAAAAATACGAGCAGAAAGTGAAAGGAGGAGGGGGGAGGAAACCCAAGCAATCAGCATGTGAATAAGTCATTGGCAAAAAAAAACTCACTTTGCGCCACTCGCAGAATCGAACACAACAGGCAACGGGTGGTAGCTAATAGCCAAAGTCACGCATGTCAGTTCTACACCTCATAAAAGAAGGGGAAGGCGAAATACGAAGAGGATCATCTTATGCATGACGACCTCTAACTCCTCTCTCTCCAGCCAACTCCAGTCACTCCTACTGCTTCACACTGACTGAACGCCGAGTATTGAGACCGAGTACCAAGTCCTTTCCATGTAGGGCTGGTCGAGACTCGATGGCCGACAATGGCGATTGGGCTCTGTCACCAGCTCGGGCGCACGTCGCATTAGGGGTGAAACACACAGAGAGCTACAGGTTACCCGAGTACCCTACAAGGGGTGGCGGACGGACGACGGACTATGGTATGGCTGCTGTGCACGGAGATAGAAGCAGGACTCACTTATGGGCGCTATACCGTTCCTCGAGTGAAATAAGTTGGCTAGAGGAATAGCTGGGTTCGGCAGCAGAGTTGTGGGAGGCCGTAGCGGTCGCCTTGGCCTTTACGCTGTCTTGCTTGACAAACTTGCGGTGGGTTGGACTAGTCGGATGATTGTTAGAGACGGCGGCTGGGGACATATTGATCCAAGTGATGGCAGTTGCAGGAGATGAATAATGTGGGGAGGAGAGCAGGAACAATATGTCAGTGCCAGCAGGGTACTTATAGGGACCATTTGTTGGCTCCGCCCGTCGTCGTCGGCTGGCCTTCTCCACCCTCACTTGCTCCGGTTCAACCGGTCACATGCTCCACCCCCGATCTACAAGAATGCATTTAGGTCACGATCTCCTATACATTGTTTGTGTCTACTCATGTTCACGGGCCCTGAACAGTCTACAACACGAAGCAATCGAAGTCACCGCAACTCGGCTGGCCATTCTGCTCGTCTCCGTAGCCTTCCCTGCTCGTCAAACCGAGGATTCACCGCGTATGATAATCCATCACTCGTACTCCGGCCGATTGGTACTGGTGTAGAAGAGACCACTATCAGTGCCCTGCACCACAAATCAAGAATCAAACCCAGGGGTAGAGATAAGAGGAAGACCCGTCGTTACGTATGCCAGGTGCTCTGTGTTGTGTCGTAACTGGTAATAAAAAACGACAGGATTGTCCTCTCGGACCATCCAAGGACTAGCTCTGGGCCAATTTCTCGGAAGAGGTAAGACGGAAATAGGGATCAGAACGCAGGAACCTAATCTGCCCTGAGAGGGTGCAATTCGCACCCCAAAAGAAGGCTAGTGCCAGTGAGATAAGAAAGCCTTGTGTGCATGCACGATGTGTGTGCCGCCACCACACTCACACCCATGTCAATCTTAGGAATTATATAGACGGCGCAAATGATAGGCAGATTCCCAAAATCGATAACCGCCTTCCGAGAAACCTGTTCTAGTCACAGCCAAGAAGAGTGCTAGTCCAGGAAACACGAGCGATGCATATGCAGGAAGTAGGGGCGATGTCAAAAGACAGAGCAGAAAAAAAGACAAGAAAAAGAGTATGGCGAGGAGGGTGGATGTCCGAGAGCCCAACGTCGTCTGATAATCTTCGGAGGGGCGTCGGCTGTTTTGCATTGCTCCATCCACTCATACAAATTCGATGCCATCCGGCCGCAATGATAAGACAAGCAAGCAAATCGACCGTGTGGATGCCGAGCAGCTAAAGGCAAGAGAAACCCGGCAGATTGAAACCACAGACAAAAATAGAACACAGTGGCGCAGGCTACGAAAAAAAAAACGATAGGGAAAAAGGTAGAGTGACACACTCACATATCCATCCCATAGGGTTCGAGCCCATGACATCTATCCACCCCTGCTTCTTGCCCCCGGTCCACCATATATTACCTTCGGTGTCCAGATCGCCCCACTCCTCGTTCCACTGTTTCCTGGTGTTTCGTCGGGCTCTGTATCGCACGGGCATAAGTTCGCGGCAGATTTTGAAAGAAATGTCCAGTAAGATCAATAAGAGAATTAAGTGTGACCCAGTGCATGTTAACTCACTGAAACGCGAGCCACCCAAATTCTTTCACTAACGCTCTGGACTCTCGCTCCTTTGCGGACTGGATTGACATGCTCTCGACAGTCGTTTGTCCCTTCAAAATCAGTAATACGTGTGAGCAAGTGAGCACAGTCGTGAACAGTGCAAAAAGAGCAGCCCTGTCGGCCCAAGAGGACGAAGGCATTGAATAAAATCTCCAAAGAAGACATAGGTGCACGTACAGTGCGCTGACAACGATGACTTGTGGATCCAGGCGGGTAGCGGGAGATGTGGAAGCCCAGGCGGGAGCATTGAGTCCAACAAGCGTTCCAAGCACATAAAAGGTCAAAATGCAAGCTGACTGGCAGAAATTCAGAAAAAACTGGGGATCAGGAGAAATGAGTGGGAGTTCGCATATTGATAGTGGGGTTTAATCAAACCTTATGATTCCTGGCGCCAACGCATTGTCCTATCCCTGGAGGTCAAAAAAGATGTTACGACATGTTAATCAACGGAAGATGGCGGAGCATACAAGGACAATGATGGTCAAATTTGAGCACACACTGTAAGCATCATTAATTGGGAGCGGACGGGATCGGAGAAGGTTGCTGACAGTACCACAATTGCGACAATGATGCGCCCTGTAAGGCTTCACGATTTCGTCTCGGTGACAATATCTATGGGTGGGATGCAGGACGGGCGTCGTTGATAGTCTCCTTCGAGCTGGCGGTATCAGCTTCCTATTGGTACTGCCACCAGCTGATTTTGACTGGTTGGGACCAGAATAACAAATAGCACACGGCCAAAGTATCACCTCCCGTAGGGTCCGTTCCCTTGTTATTTTGTCCTGCGCTTTCGATTGCGCCAATGCATCAGGGATTGTAGGGCGCGGAGGGTTACTAGACACCCTCGTCGTAACATCCTGACCTGCAGCTTCGCCCAGAGCCCCCAGTTCAACCGCACGTCCATGATCTCTGCCCACCACTGGGACTGCCTCTCGTTGCTCATGAGTTGAGCCTCGTTCAGGAAGATAAACGGAAAACGGCGGGTCAAAAGGCGTCCTCAGCCTTCCCTGGCCTACTCCACCGTCGTCCTCGTTGACCTCCAAAGTGTAGCTCCTTCTCAAGTCCTCCCCTTCCTCTCCCCGCCCGGTCCGCTCTAGGCTCAAACTCCGGTCTTGCGGATTACTTCGATGTACAAGGTCCTCATATGATGGTCCAGCTATTGGGTCGGCAGGTGTCGGACGCCTCGTGTAATTGGGTGCTTGGCTTTGTGAGGAAGAATACGAAGGTTTGTGGTGACGATAGGTTCGGGTCGGGTCGAACTCCAATGATGTTTTTTGATTTTCGAGGTCCGGCGGATAATGCACTGGTGTGTGCTCGCTCTCGTAATCCATCGAACGTTGAGTGTCCAATTCGAGGACGGGTTGTGGAGTTCGTGGTAAATACTGCGGAACGATATTAGTGGAGTGATTAGAAGTGAATTTGAAAGCACACATCTCTGGCAAATCCTGGCGGTGTTAGCGTTACCTGGAAGGCTGCGAATTTAGAAGCTCTTATTTGACGAGCGTCGAGGGGTACCTTTATGTATGCTAGTATCATCCATAAATATAGGATACAGAAAACCGTCAACAGCACAACTAGAATTTGAGGGTGGTTAGTTCGTGACCCAACGTTCAGCAATGCGCAGACTTTCCCATAGGAAGGAATACTCACTCCCGATCGCCCTTCCACCAACGGCCTTTGGAGTCTGCTTGATCATACTCGTACAAAATCTCCCAACATAAACATATCCCGAATAACCCATAATCCCTAGTGTCAGGAACACCATTAGTTTACGGATAAACCATGGCTGAGGTTTCGTTCGACCCGCTCTCTTCTCCCTCGCCTGAGCGGTAGCTTCCTCCACAACTCCACAACACTGGTGCTGCGAAAGCTGTGGCACTATGTCCTCGACATGAGCATTACTCGTGCTTGTAGAGGCTGTGCTTATTGTAGTGTGCTGCCGCTGCCCTTTGTGTCTCTTAGTCTTGTGAAGTCGTTGAGAATTAGATGTCGCTGGTCTTGGCCTAGGCATAAATTCGGAGTTCGGAGTTAAGCTGCCTAGTTGGGCAAACTGGTTGTGAGGGAAGGAGAGAGGGAATGAGTACAATGGAGAAGAGGTGAGCGGGGCGGAAAGGGTAAGGGGGAAGAAGAATGAGGTAGGTTTCGACTAGGTGAATCCAGAAGATTACAAACGCAAGACTGTGGACAGCGCCGATTAGGTAATCGTTAAGTCTCTTGCTCCCTTATTGCCAAGGACATGAACAAATGCGATCTCGTTGCAGTGTACCGCTACATCCGGCTCAGGATATCACCTGCAACCCCCGATGCACTTGTGATAAGACAAGCCGTAGCTGATGCACTCTCACAGACCTTTGGTCTATCTGCCTCACGGACATACCTTGATGTCCTTTCCCTTGCAGAAGATGGAGGAGAATGTGTTCTGCGAGCTAAACTGGAGTACGCACCAGACTATGTGTGGTTGGAACCTGTTATACTCAGACCCATCCTACAGTGATATCTCATGCATATTAACCAGCCTAACATCTTGGAGTGACAATCCTCAGTTCGCTATTGTGTCAGAGGCCCAAATCTTACCGTTTCTGCTTTGTGAGGCCCTAAATACATAGGGTGAGCCCAATACCATATAAAATGCATGCACTGGTGAGTTCGTAGTATGTTGTACATCACAGGTAATAACATCCAAGATTGCTAGTCACTACCAAAACATGTTATATACAAAAAGTATCTGGTAGTCATTATGAAGAAAATGAGGTATGAAAAGCTGGATTGAGAGTGGGGTTACAATTATCTGAGTCTTAGACAAGTGAAAAAAAATTGTTGACCTGAATATCAGCTTGCTCTTCTAAGGTTATCAGGAACAAAGTGAGGCATCTGGCAAGGCTTTGAGCCAGGTGCAGATTCTTGTGCATACAGTGACCCACAAAACTGTTCCAATGTTTTGTACTGTTGACTTAAAGTAGTAATAGCTCAATGAATAAAATAGTTAAATTTGTGAAAATATTTACAGATATAGCCAAATATATCATATCTGACCCTGCATAGTTCGCATTATGTAACACTACCAAATAAGGTAATCATAAATTTTGTAAGCATTTTAAGTCATTGGAACAGTTTTGTCAATAGTGATTTTTGATAACTAATCCAAGCAATCACATAACTCCATTGATTGTGAATCAACAAGGTCATGTGACCATAGTGTCTTTGGCATATAAATAGATGTGCTGACAGCCATGTCCCATCATTCTCAACTCCCCCACTTATCATAAAGCCATTATCTTCTACTCTAAAGAAGACCATCCTTTCTATACTAAATTCTTATCATTCCTATACTAAAATGCAGGCAATTACTGGTGTTGGGTGCAATACCATATCCAGGCTAGTGTTAGGGCAACCTAGGGCTCAGGCAGCTCAGAGGAGCTAAGGTGAGCTGGAGCAAACCTGCAGGGGAATCCTAAGAGAATAGGATAAAGGAACCCCTGCAGATGAAACTGTATATATACATGACTTATATAAGCAATATTAATGAATGAGGGTGAAGCAAACTATCCTAGTGCTACTCATGTAGAAATAAAGAGAGATCAAAGGAAGGAGTGAATATGGGGAGAAGAGGGTATCATATAATGGGAGAAAATGAGGGAAATGTCAGGAAAAAGGAGAGAATGGGCTTGTGGGAACCTTTATGGAATGCTTGGGCTGTTCTGGGCATCCTGGAGTTTCTGGCATTTGAAAGGAGGGAAGTATAGTGTGCTGGAGGGCAGGAGGACACTCTGAGGGGTTTGTGGGATTTGGAAATTGCTAGAGGTGTCTTTAGACTTCCCAGGGTATTCCCTTACATCTATTCCTTCTTCAAGATTCAGCAACTTGATGTGATGGTTGGGAAAGGCTGAAAGGGAATAGAGCTGAACTAGAGAGCTCATATGTGGTGTGGAGCACTGGGGTATTGTTTATAGAACTCCTGGACAAGTTCTGGGGCATGTACATCAGCTGTATCCTCCCAGGAATTGTGTTCTCAACCAAAACCCTTCCACTTAACTAGGAACTTGAGTTTATTTCACACAAATCAGCTGTCTAAGAGGTCTTCTACCTCTCACTCTTCCTCTCCATCAATGAGCTGTGGGGCTGGTGGTGGAGGCAATTTTTGGGTTAGAAATGGGTCTTCTGGTGCAGGTGTGAGCTTCACAATGTTGAAGGTAGGGTGGAATCATTGCATTGAGTGGGGAAGCTTCAGGTGATAGGCATTGGCCCCAACTTGTCTTTCCACAGCATATGGGCCAAGTTGGAGGTGAGATAGCTTCTTGGATGGTCAAGTGGTTTGGATATCACTCAAGTCCAAGTATACCCAGTCCCCAGGCTTGAAAATGGGTGCAGGGGTATGGTTTTGATTGTAGTATCTTGCCATTTGATCCTTAGCTTGCACCAATGCCAATTTAGCTTCTCTTAGTGTCTCCTTCATCTGCTGAGTGAACTCATGGACGATTTCTAAACAGGAGGGTTGCTGGTGAGGCTCAAAACCCATCTGAGGGTTTCTTCCAGTATTTAGCAGGAAGGGAGAGTGTTGAGTTGATGCATGGACATGGTTATTGTGCTGAAACTTGGCTAGTGGAAGGAGGTCAAGCCAGTTATCCTGCCTTTTATTGATGAAGATGCAGAGATACTGGTCTAACTCTTGGTTAACTTGTTCAGTCTGGCTGTTAGCCTGAGGATGTCATGCAGTTGTGCTTGCCACTTTGATTCTCAGCTTTCCATAAAGCTCTTTGATGAACTCTACCACAAACTGAGGGCCTCTGTCTGATACTACCTGCTTAGAAAGTCCATGTAGTTTCCAGACATGGTGTAGGAACAGTTGTGCTGCTCCTTCTGCAGTCACTGTAGTGTGTGTAGGGATGAAATGGGCTCACTTGGACACAGAATTGACCCCTGTCATAACTGCATCATACCCTGCTGAGGATGGGAGTTCTACAATGAAGTCTACACTGATTGTGTCCCAACAGGACTTAGGAATGGGCAAGGGGTGGAGTTCTCTGACAGGGAAGTGATGTTGAGGCTTCACTCAGAGGCATAGATTGCAGGTGGAGATGTATTAGCCAATGAAACAGGATATCTGAGGCCACTGGTAGTTCCAGGAGACTAATTCCAACATTTTCCAGCAACTTGCATACCCTGCAACCTATGTATCATAATAGAGAGCCACAATATGATGTCTATGGTTGCTAGTATCTAGGACATAGATCTTGCTGCAAAACAGGAGCAGCTCATCTGACTTTGACCAGTCAGATGAGTGTACAGTCTTGGATGATGATTCTTTAAGTTCCTGAGCTGCTTTAGCTACTGCTTCTTCAGCAATCCCAGAGCAGTTCCTTGCCTGGATATCTCAAATGAGAGCCTGTTCTTCTCCTGTGACTTGGATTCCTTCAAGAGCATGAATGGCAAACCTCTCCTGAGTCAAGAGGACAATATTTTTGTTGTCATAAGCTCCAGAACCATGATTAGTATGCTTGGACAAGGCAACTGCCTTCCCCATTGATCTACCTTAGCCTGTGATGAAGTTTGAAGTCAAACCAGATTAAGATAAGAGACCAACAAGCTTAGCGATGGTTGAGTTTCTTGGCTGTCATGAAATACTCCAGGTTGTGATGGTCTGACCATATCTCCACCATGTGGGGGGCTCTCTCCAAGAAATGTCACCATTCTTCAAGTGCCCTGATGATAGCCAGCATCTCCTTGTCATGGATTTCATAGTTTCATTGTGCTTGGTTTAGGGACTTAGAGTAGAAGGCTATGGGGAGCCATTACCATTCCCTGACTGCTGGGAAAGTACTGCTCCAGTGGCAAAGTCAGAGCTGTCTGCTTTGACTCAGAAGGGTGAGAAGATATCAGGCAAAGCTAGAATGGGTGCAGTGTTAGAGCCGGTGTGGGTCGGGACTGAAGCAGAGGGTTGGGGTGGTATCCTTGATATAAGGTAACTGGGGGATGGGGCAAAGTCAGTACATAGACTTCGGAACCAAGGTGGAGTATTTTGGGCAGGGGGTTGGACTTGCGGCCTCAGCTTATGTGCTGTGCCCTTCTGCTGTCCTAGTCCATATTTCAGGAAGTCGGAGCTGAAGCGGAGCAAGGCAGAAGAGAGGAGAGGATATGGAACAGGGAGCTGGTCCGCTGCTCGATTCGATTATCAGACTGAAGAGTACAAGCCAAGTACCTATGGTATATATACTACTGGCCTTACAAACTATGACTTGTACTGACCATGTGCAGAGTGAAGTGGAGACCGATATAGTTACAAATGGATTACGAACAGATTACAAATGGAATAGGAAACTGGTACAGGTATGGAGACTGATAATGTATCTTGACTACAGACAGGAAATGGAGACTGGAACTAGAGACACTGAGGGTCAGGTGATCATGGCACATGTGGAGGTGGTCACATGATTGGGGCAGTGGGTTGCAGTCAGAGCAAGTTGAGGCTGAGTCGGAGGGCAGAGGGTTGTTGTGTGGAGCACATGTGGAATTGAGAAGCTGAAGTTTAAGTGATTAGACTCTGAGTTAGCATGAATATGACACTGGAGTTTGGTTCCCTTCCTTCAGCTTCACCTTTGCCTCTCCAACCCACAGCTTGACCATCCCAATATCCACCCAAAATACTCTGGACTTTCCTAGGACTGCCAAGCAGACCCACTCTGTACCAAGGCTAACAACAAATCATGGCCCATGCTGCAGCAAGCGATCCGACACTTATCAGGTATACCTCTTAGTGATGGTGAATAGCACCTGCTGGCAAAAAATGCTACCAAAATCATTGAATGCATACTGCTTCCCCTCATTCCCAAAGTGCCAATGCCACTCAAGCCTGGCACAAAGAAATTTTATGTGGTACACTTCCCATCCAAATGGCACTCTACAATATTAGCCCTTGAAGCACAAGATGAGGTTCTCTGCTTATGTGGAGGCCATTGGAAGGTGGAAATGCTTATAACCCATATTCTGCAACTGTGCAGTAGGAGGGAGGTTAGGTTGAGCCAGTCAGGCTCAAAACCTCTAGGGAGTAGCCAGGCTACAGAGGCACTCGATGGTCCAGTTGCTCAAGGAATATCAGTCCAGGTAACATTGAGGAAGTGCCATGCTGATGATGAGAGCATTGAAACAGACCAGGTGGCAAAAGCGTCAAAAGAACAGGCTGGGTTGGTTGTTTCTTTTTTTTCCTTCATCCTTCAAACTAAACATGTCTACAGCAATATTACAGCTACATACTGCTATGACTCAGCAGCTCACACTTGACTCCTTGCTTCTGGAAGGTGCCATGGAGTCTGCAAGCCCAGTACAAATAGATATCAGTCATATCAACATCAACACATCATATCAGTCACTTTGTGGTATTTCTAAAGCTCTTATCTACTTGCTGTGTGATTATACACTAATTTTACCACACAAAGGAATCTTTGTCACAACATATCCCAATCTCCCTGATGCTATTACTTTTCTTGATGCAATGGAGGAGCAGAGTAATATGACTGAATGCAAGCCATCTCCTGAATCAGATATAATATCATTCCTCTCTCAGATTGAAACTGCTGACCCCAATTCACCAGAGTATGCAGCTGAAGATGATACAAATCAATCATGGGGTCATAAACAGTTTACAGGTGGAAGTCTGACAATCAACACAGTAATCAACTCATGGTCCTTGGTTGGCAATTGTGCAACTGCAAGATGGCTTCTGGCAGCAGCTATCAAGACCTGCAACATCACTCAAACAATCTGCTTTGTGAGGAACATCCAATGCTCACTGTCATCATATGTACCTCAGTAGAACTTATCTTGAATGTACTGTAGAATGCCTGTGGTGTTATCAGAAGTCCCCTTAAACCCCTTATCAGAAGCCTCACTGGAAGGAACTCTTATCAGAAGCACCCAAAGTATATAAATAGATAGAAGACCTGTCATTCTGAAACCATCAGAAGTACCATCAGAACAATCTATACTTAGATAGATAAAGATATGACTCACTTACCTGGGTCCAGATATATATAGTAGGAGCACAGCCACACATAGTAGTATATAAGGATACTGTACCATACCCTTGTATCCTTGTCTTAGTGTTATACAGTTCTTGCCTCCTATATCTCTTTGCCCTTAAAACTGGCTGGACTATAGTGCTCCGTTGTCTCCAAGTCATGCCTAGTAGGACAGGACCAAGTCTGTATAGACATCCTGCCATGAACACCGTGCTACTCAAGAGCGAACCCCTAACCCAGGGTAACATGTGGAGTGTTTGGCAGGAAGTAAGCTTTGTGATTCCACCCATCTCATTATCCTCTACAGTATACTCATTACAATATGACCAGCACATTCCAGCCCCCACACTCAACACAACCTTGCAGCCCCACCTAGATACTTCTGAAGACATGGACATTCCTGCTAGTTGAGATATGCTCAAGGTTAGGGTTGATACTTGGTTCTCCCTCACAAGTTGCTGATGGCACAGTCCCCCAGAAACTCAAACAAGATGAGCTCAAGGAATGGATTCAAGAACATAAGACCAATGCTGCACCAAAAGGCAACACAAAAAAAGATGGTATGTCACTCCATCCAATATAATCATCCCCTAAACTCATACAACACCTTTGTCATCACTCAAGGTCTCATTGATTTCATTCTGGATGCTGAACTCTGCAGGGTCATTCCACTGAAGAAGGACATCAAAGCTATTGTCAAAGCTTGCTCATAACCAAATCTCATAAGCCCTTTGGCATTCTCTAATGACCAGCCTCTCATAACTTGGACCATAGTATGATCCTACTGCTGTAATATTTATTTTACATTGCTCAATTAATAAATTTTGAATTTTGCTGTGCTGATGAGGCCATCTGAGTGCATTCCTGAGGCCATGTGATAGCCTATTGACAGCCATTTTGAGGACATCCTGAAGGCCAATGAACAGATGCATAGAAGCCAATGAGTGGATCTGTGGCTGCCAACTAGTGGCCATTTGGAGGCCAACAAGTGAACTGGTGAAGGCAATTGAGTGGATCTGAGAAGGTCAACAAGCAGACTTGATGAGACCATTGGATGGACTTGCAAAAGCCAACAATTGAGTTTACAGAGGCCAATATGTGGACTTGTGGAGGCCAATGGGCAGACATCCAAAGCCCAGTTAAAGACATGTGGAAGCCAGTGGATGGACTTCTTCCACACCTAAATCCTTAATTGCATGCAGCCATTCCATGGTATTTTTTAGTCTGTCAAATATCTCAAAAACTAACTTTTGGCTGCATGGACCAAACATGGCTGACAGGTGGCCAAATGGAGGATTTTTCGTATTTACAGAGAGTCACCTATCACACTACTAAAAATCCTCCTCTGACCTGAACTCTGCTTCTTTCACCCTTGGTATTCCAGTTGTTGCAGCTAGGGTGTTTATCTCTGAATTCCACCTCTGCATCAGCTTATCCTGTTTCTTTAGATCTATGTACTGGATGTTATAACAGAGTGGACATTCAGCTTTTATGTGTCCTAGCTTTTTGCAGTGGTAGCAGACTGGGGGAGGTCTAACATATCCAGCAGGAGGCTTGGAGGTGGGAGAGAGTGGAGAGGGAGTGGGGAGTAAGTATTGGAGCAAAATACCTCATTTGCCATCTGAGCTTGATCTACCTGTTGTACTGCTGAGTACCAGGCCTCTGGGTCTGAGTCCAAGAGGTGGCCAGCTGAGAGAGTAACAATGATATTCTGGATGGAAGAGTGCAGACCCTAGTGGAATTTGACCACAATGACCCAAGGGTCTCAGTACTCAGACTCAGAGATGAGAACCTTGAAGGTGTCCAGGTAGTCCTCAACTGTGCTGTTTCATTGGTGGTACAATGTGGACTCCAATGTATTCAGTACATTTGTTATCAGAAACCACATCAGAAGGACAGTTAATTTTAGCTCATATTCCCATGTCACTATGAAACTATCAGTAGTGTACATCAGAAGGACTATTCTTAGTATATGCCTCATGTTTTCTTATCTCTGACTCATAGCTACCCCGGTCTGGACTATTATAGTAGGAGCACAGCCACACTTAGAAGTATATAAGGATACAGTACAATACCTTGTATCCTTATCTTAGTGTTATACAGTTCTTGCCTCCTATACTTCTTTGCCCTTAAATCGGCTGGACTATAGTGCTCCGTCGTCTCTAAGTCACGCCTAGTAGGACAAGACCAAGTCTGTATAGACATCTTGCCACGAACGCCGTGCTACTCAAGAGCGAACCCCTAACCCGGGTAACAAAACACTAAGATACTCTGCTGCTTATCTCTTGCTCGCCCTCTACTCTGCTCTGCTTTACCGACGTACTGAACGCGTCGAGGTACCCTGGTCGTTCAAAACGACGTGCGAAAGAAAACCGCCTCTCTGTGTAGCCATCGCTACGTCCTTCAACCTCTCCCCGCCAGAAGACCTGGCTTATCTACTCATCTTCGTTTTCACCTCTACCGCCACCCTCATCGCCTATCGAATCATCACCCTAGAACTCGAACGCATCACGTGCCCCTGTCACTGCTGTGTCGTCAGATCGTGGAATCTATACTCAGGGATATCCATAATCGCCACCCAATTCTTCATACTTCTAGCGATAATCGATCGCTAGACAAATATCACCACGCCTCCAAAGAAATTCTCGGCCCGAGAATCCCCATCACCCCCTCCTCCCAAATCGAGAAATAGAATCTCAGGATCAGGAACCCAGAACCCGGATCCCAGAAGAAACCCTATCCCCACTCAGACACCATCCCCGTTCTATCCTCCATCCCCATTCGACTCACCCGTCCCAAGTACATCAACACGAACAAGGACTAGCTTTGCTGACGAACTAGCAGAACGACAAAGACTACAACACGAAAAAGAATTAAAAGAACACTACGAACAAGAAGAAAGAAAACGCAAACAAGCCGAAGAGTACCGTGCTAAAGTAGACCCATTAAACGACTACGAACTCCAAAGACTCAAAAACGCCCTCAAACAACCCAGAGGACTTTCCGCATCAGAAGAAAACTTACTCACACGCCACGAATACGCCGTAAATCAGGGAAAAACTCCCCAAACAGACAACGACTCCGACGTCTACATAACAGACGACAACCAATCAGATCCCGATCCACAACCACCCGCATTACCCACATCAACAATACCCTTAGCCCTACCGGCCCCACCTTTCCGACCAACACAACCTCCATCACCACCACCGCCGCCGCCACCCGGACAACTACAAGTAATGGCCGCCGCAGCTACCCCAAAGGAGTTAGGACTCCTCAAACCCATCGCCTTCGATGGAACTAGAAGACTATTTGAAGATTGGATCTTCCAATGTGAAGTTTACGTACTCGCCAATGCGACCACCTACAACACCGACCTCGCTAGGACTTTATTCGTCCTCTCGACAATGCAATCAGGAGATGCCCGAGCCTGGGCTAGACAATACCTCCACGAGAGAAATGCTCAAACTCCACAAGGACAACCCATAGTCATGGAATCATGGGACAATTTCACCGCTCGACTGAGAGCCGACTTCACCCCAGCAGACGAGCATGCGTACGCGCATACCAGGCTTCAAACCCTGCACCAAGCAGGCAAACCGATGACCGAGTTTAACGCTCAATTCAAAGAACTCATCCGACAATCCGGACTAAACGAAGATCGCACTTTGATTGATCTATACCGCAAGGCAATCGACCGCTGCATTGCCATGAAAATCGACGAATCGGAGAATCCTCCGACAACTATCACCGCTTGGTACACCCGAGCAAACAAACTCGACGACAATTTCCGCCGAATTAACGCCCTCTATGGTACCCCCAGAAACACGTTTCCCCAAAGAAACCAATACCAACCCAACCGCGGACCAAGCCGCCCAAACAACAACGTGCCCTACGCACAATTCTACCAAAGGAGCAACGCTCCACGGTTTACCCCACGTGACCCACATGCCATGGAAGTAGACCATGCCGCTATAGAAGAAGGATTCGAAGACCCTTATCCCGAAATCCCACAACCGGAATACACCGAAGAAAACTCCGCACAAGAACCATTGGAGTTAGATGCCGTTGTCACCGGACAACAAATGAAATCATACCAAAATCAGGAATGCTTCCGATGTGGAGCAAAAGATCATTGGGTCAGTAAATGCCCCCAACCACCGCCAGCTAGACGCTTCCCAGGAATGCGCACTAATCCCCCTCGCCCTGCGAGAAACCCCAACCGTCCCTTCCCTGGACAACAAAACACTCGTCCCGGATTCCCAAACCGGAACGCCCAACAATCACCGCAACGCAAGTACTCCCTTGCCGTCGCAGAAGTTGCATCTCAGATGCGCCAAATGGTCGATGACCTCGACCCAGAACTCCAACAAGAACTCCACTCTGCGCTAGCCGAGGATCCGGAGATGCGTCCATTCCAGGATTTTTAAAAAGGAACGCTGTCGACAGATGTGCCCCTGCACGTTCCAAAACTCAGAAGGACATTTCGTACTCTCACTCCCAGAAGGACATTTTCTCGATAAACTCTGTACAATTACGACTATCCCCGAATAAACGATCCCTTTTCTTACCCATCGAGATTTGGAGTGAACGGACATCAAAACCCGTGGCCATCACCGCCCTGATAGACTCAGGAGCCCAAGGGAACTTTATCTCCCACAAAGTCGTTGAACGACATGGTTATCAAACCAAACGGCTGGACCAACCAATTCCACTCAGTAACGTTGACGGAACTGACAATCAACATGGCAAGATCCATGAATACATCAAAATCAGAACCATCATCGATGGAAGAGATTGCACGCTAGAAGCGTACGTCACAAACACTGGTGAGAAGGACCTCATCATCGGATTTCCCTGGTTGGAACAATATAACCCCGACATCAACTGGAAGACCAAGACATTCTCTTGGAAACCACAAATCGACCACCAGGATTTCTCGAAACTCCTCAGAACCCTACGACGACCTGTCAAACTCAACTCCATCGCCATGGACATAATGGCTGGAAAAACCTCTCAACCCGAGGAAAACCCCGAGGAATACGTCAACCTGTCAAATGTTGACCTCGACACCTTTTCTCTAGAAAGAGAAATGAACCCCATGCTTCTAACCCCATTAGAAGTAAACGCCAAAGCGACACACGCCACAACGCTCCACAATGAGCAACATAGTCCGACAAGATCGGCAAACCAAAAAGGAAAACAACCGGAATCAAACAAAGAAACACCCGAGATCCCTCGGAGATTCGCCCGATGGGCTAAAATATTCAACAAGAAAGCCTCCGAACGATTCCCACCATCAAGAACGTTCGATCATGAAATCGAACTAAAACCGACATTCGAAGCGAAATCAATGAAACCTTATCAAGTGGCACCTGCCGAAGAAAAAGCATTGAAAGAATTCATAGACGAAAACCTCCGAAAAGGCTACATCCGCCCCTCAAAATCCCCTATGGCATCACCCTTCTTCTTCATTGCCAAGAAAGGAGGAGACCTCCGACCCTGCCAAGACTATCGTTATCTAAACGATCACACTGTCAAAAATGCCTACCCAATTCCCATGATTTCCTCTATCATGGACAAACTCAAAGGAGCTAAGTATTTCACTAAGCTCGACGTCCGCCTAGGATACAATAACGTCAGAATCAAAGATGGCGACCAATGGAAAGCAGCGTTCAAGACTCCCATGGGTCTTTTCGAACCAACTGTTATGTTCTTCGGACTTTGCAACAGTCCCGCGACGTTCCAACATATGATGGACACATTATTCTCCGAAATAATGGAGAAAGGAGGAATCATCATCTACATGGATGACATCCTAATCTATGGAAAAACCCAAGAGGAAACCGACCGACTCACAGAAAAAGTACTGCAAATCCTGCAGGAAAACAACCTCTACCTTAAAACGGAAAAATGCAAGTTCAACAAACAACGACTCGAATACCTCGGCATGATCATCACGCCAGACGAGATCAAAATGGATCCCAGAAAACTCAAGGGAATAGAAGACTGGCCATTACCAAAAACAGTCCGACATATTCGGAAATTCATCGGATTCTGCAACTTCTACCGGAAGTTCATCCGCAACTACTCCCACCATACCAAACCCCTGAACCAACTCCTTTCCAAATCAAACAAATTCGAATGGAAAGAAGAACAACAGAAAGCGTTCGAAACGCTCAAAAACGAATTCTTAAAGGAACCGGTACTCCTCATGCCCGACTCCACAAAACCCTTCGAAATAGAAGCCGATGCCTCTAAATTCGCATCAGGAGCTGTCCTGTATCAATACGACATCAACGGAATACGGAAACCCGTATCATTCTATTCAAAGACGTTCGGACCAGCGGAACGCAATTATGACATCTACGACAGAGAACTCCTCGCTATTATCCGAGCCCTCGAAGAATGGCGCCACTACCTCCTTGGCAGCCCCCATACTATCCGTATCAGAACGGACCACCAAAACCTAACCTACTGGCGTAAACCCCAGAAAATCAACCGCCGACAAGCACGATGGGTACAGACCCTCGCTGATTACAACTTCAAATTAGAACACGTCCCAGGATCAAAGATCCCTGCACCAGACGCCTTATCAAGACGTCCAGACCATATCCCTGACGAGGATAACGATAACGAAGACATCACCATGCTTCCAAATAACCTCTTTGTCGCCACCGCCGACATAGAAGATCAAAACCTGATCACAATATTCCCAGAACACCTCTTTATCGCCACCGTCGATATGGAACTCCAAGAAAGAATCACAGAATCACCAAAATACAACGCTAGAACCACCGAAGCGTTCAAACTCCTAAAAGAAGCCCACCCTAATGCCGCCGATAAAGACTTCGGAACGTTTCCAACCCCGAACGGTTCACTCCTCATGTTCCAAGAACGTGTCATCATTCCAGAAGACCTCCAACTCAGACGCGATGTCATCGCAAGATACCACGACCATCCTACACGTGGTCACCCTGGAGAACAAGAAACATACCGCCTCGCCAAGAAAGAAGTATATTGGCCAGGAATGTCGACATTCATAAAGAACTACGTTAAAGGCTGTCCAGAGTGTCAGCAACACAAAATCATACGCAGACCGGATCGCGCGCCGACTCAACCGATCCCTCCGCCATCCTCTAAACGCCCATTTGCCCAGATCTCATGGGATCTTATCACCGGTCTACCGCCTAGCGCCGGACACAATGCGATACTGTCCGTGGTGGACCACGGCCTTACGAAGGGGGTAATTTTCATCCCAACCTCAGATCGATCAAACGCCGATGACATCGGACGACTATTAATAGAAAAAGTCTTCACCAGATTCGGACTACCCGACAAAATCATATCTGATCGAGACCCCAGATTTGCCGCCAACTCCCTCCGACAACTAGCCAAACGCCTTAACATCCAACAGGCATTTTCAACCGCATACCATCCCCAAACAGATGGTTCCACAGAACGATACAATCAAGAAATCGAAACCTATCTTGCCATATACTGCACCAGGAATCCCCTTGACTGGTCAGAAACCCTCCCTATTGCCGAGTTCGCACATAACTCCAAAATACATGCCTTGAGGCAAAAATCCCCATTTGAACTAATCATGGGATACAACCCCCCACCGATACCCACGGTAATGGAAACATCGAACTTTCCATCAGTAGACGAACGCATCAGACTCCTTGATGATGCCAGAAAAGAAGCACACACGGCACATCAACTCTCCGCCGACATTATGAAACAAAGAACCAGAAGAACTGTCAAACCCCTTGAAACACGTCAAAAAGTATGGCTAGAAGCCAAGAACCTCAAACTTCCCTTCATCTCCAACAAAATATCCCCAAAACAACTAGGACCCTTCTTTATCACGGAAGTCCTATCACCACTCACCTACAAACTAAAACTTCCGATCAAATGGAAGATACATCCAATATTCCACAGAAATCTTCTAACCCCATATACCAAAACAGAAGCATACGGATCTCATCCGACCCCACCACCACCAGACATCATCAATGAAGAAGAAGAATATGAAATAGAAGCCATTCTAAACCACCAACAACATCGTGGAAAACTCCAATACTATGTCAAATGGAAAGGATACTCCCACACGGAGAACGAATGGATCACCGACAAAACACTTCATGAAAACGCCAAAGAATACTTGACCGAGTATAAAGAAGCTCATGGAATTCCCCAGAAAGAACAGGAACCCACCAGAACCAGCCAAAGACAACTTCGCTCCCACAACAAACATACTTAAAAGATGCCCATGAACCTCGACCTCACTTGCCCCCAAACTACTCCCCCTTTCTCAACAACACCTTCACCAACCTCCTCATCATCCTCCGTCGTTATCATAAACAATGCAAGCGTCGAACATACAACACTTCAAACAACTCCCGTTCCAGCCCCGTCTCCCTACACCCCCTCTCACACCTTCGCCGCAACATACGCCTCCCCTAGGGACGAGACCCCCGACCCCAATGACACCCCAGAACCAACAGCCGCCCCAGCTGCCTCCCTTAGATACCATACAGCTGGAGTACGATTATATGGACCAGATCACCCTTCTGACGGAGATCTGCGCGAGGCTGCCACCGACGGAGCCTTTACGATTAAATTGGAACACACTCCAATTTCAGAATACGACCGACAACTCTGGTACGACTATACCCACCACGTACGACAGACTAAGGCTCTCGCTACTGCGTACAATACGCAACGTGCCTGGGCAGAATCACTCGAGCGACTTCTCCGCTCAAGATCGGGCCTCATGTCCGAGGTGTCGAAGAACTTACCCAAACGAAATGAGGTACATACCTCGCAGCCCCCCACCACAACCATCCCCACCACTACCACGACGACCACTGCCGCTATCATCACCACCGCCCCCAGCAAGGGAAGAAAGCCCACCAGTATCAGAAATCCCTTCAGACTTCTCACCCCCACCAAAGACACCACCCACACCGTCACCAGTAACAACGTCCCGATTCGGAACTCCCCCAATCCCATTCACCAGCGAACCAACCCCCGAACCACCGACAGATCGGTCTGCATCCAATGCAGACACACAGGACACTGGGCCATGGATTGCCCCCAATTTGCCTGTCTCGGATGTAAACAATACGCCCCAGGACACTACTCATACGATTGCATCAAATACAGATGCCCCCATTGCGCCGTCTTCCAACCGCGCCATAAACGAACCGAATGCCCAAGTCGAAAGACTCGACACGCCCCCTACTCCAGAAATCCTACAACCCGTCCCTCGACCACTCCCACAACTCACCATCGATACATCGACCTCACCCACGACGATTATTACGAGGAATGCTACGATGATGTGGCTGAATCAAACATCACAGGAGAACCATGTGGTTCCTTCTGAAACGAACCAACTCACCCCACCAGAAGAAAGAATCGAAAGTCCCCACTTCAGACGCCTTCTCTATGATATCTTTTACCCAGGACAGCCCCCATCCCCAGGAACCGCCACCGCACTCGATCTTCACAGAACTCCCACTCCTACCTTCTCCCCCGTCATTCCCCCCAGACCAGACTCCACCGATTTACCCCAGATCGATTACTACGAACCAAACTACTTAACCGAATACCCGGAAGAAGGAAACTAACGAGTTGTATGGAAAACAACTCTAGAAACGGACCTAATGTTATCAGAAACCACATCAGAAGGACAGTTAATTTTAGCTCATATTCCCATGTCACTATGAAACTATCAGTAGTGTACATCAGAAGGACTATTCTTAGTATATGCCTCATGTTTTCTTATCTCTGACTCATAGCTACCCCGGTCTGGACTATTATAGTAGGAGCACAGCCACACTTAGAAGTATATAAGGATACAGTACAATACCTTGTATCCTTATCTTAGTGTTATACAGTTCTTGCCTCCTATACTTCTTTGCCCTTAAATCGGCTGGACTATAGTGCTCCGTCGTCTCTAAGTCACGCCTAGTAGGACAAGACCAAGTCTGTATAGACATCTTGCCACGAACGCCGTGCTACTCAAGAGCGAACCCCTAACCCGGGTAACAACATTGGCTTCAGCATTGATAGAGAAAAACCAATCCTTGAATTGTTCAGTGAAGTCCCACCAGTTCATAAATGGAAATCTGCCAATGTTGGCTTCCAAACAGAATACATTGTTAGCCTACTGCACTGCATGTCCCAACTTCATGTGAGAGAGAATCTACAGTATTTTCTGTTCATTGGAACAGAATTGATCTGCTAAGAGCCTAATGTAGAGCTGGTATATTCTCCATCAAATTTGGGTGGGGTTGCTACCTTAGCTTTGGTAGAGGTGTGTAGTAGAGGTGATGGTAGACAAGGATGGTGAGTGGGAGGAGAGGAGTCATGGACAGCAGCTTTGGATTCATATTCTCCTCTGTTGAGGGGCATAGCTGAGATGGAAGAGGGGTATTTGGGTGTTGATGTCCTACTGAGTCCATGAGGTTTCAGAGTATGTCACATATGCCATTTACTGTGTCTATCATGTTCCATTCAGCTTCAGCTTGTTGGGCCTGTACAGCTGCCATGTCTGTGAGTAGTGAGCCTATAGCTTCTTCAATGGTCATTTGAGTTGGTGGTTGCTGCTGCTGCTCTTGGAACATTTTGGAGGGGGTACCAGAAGGTAGAGGAAGAGTATGGTTGGCATGGGAGAAGTGGTGTAACTTGTCTAGGTGTTGTCAACAGCCAGTCCTCTAGGAATAGACTTAATTCTTCTATAAGGGCAACCTAGTTGTCACATTGCATTGGCTGAGCAGCACCTAAGTGTTATTTCTGGACTTCTACCTAATTACATACCTGAGCAGAGAGAAATCTTAAAGAATCAAGTAAGGTTTCTCCAAGCTCACCTACACTACTTATACTACCTGCTGTAAGGTCCAAGTTGAGTAATCTACTCTACATAAAAGGCCATGAGGTGTCAGGAATGTCTAAAGTGGGTATAGTCAGGAATGGGCTTGGGATAGGGTTGCATGCACCAGTGAGAGTTTGCATCTGCATTGGAGGGGTGTAGGAGGAAATTCCAAGCACTGGAGTGCCAGGAGACAGATTTCTGGACCCAGGGAGGCTGGGGATCTGATTTCCAGATGCAGGAGGGCTGAAAATTGGATTTCTGAGCATGGGGAGGTTGAGAATCAGATTTCCAAGTACAAGGAGTTGGGGGATTGGATTTCTCAACACAGAAAGTTTGAGAATCAGAGTTCCATATTTGAGGTTGTGAGCAGTGACCTGGAGTTCCCCCTTACAGGGTGTCTGTGACTGAGTAGTGATATTGCTGGGCTGGGGATGGGGATACTTTGAGGATGTTAGTTAAAACTGTGGGCTGTGTGTGAGACTTGTGCTAGTTGTCTATATCCTCTTTAATACATCCACCTGGAGCAACACAGAACATCACCATGATCCCATCATTCAATACAACTCTTCCAAATTCATCTTGCTTGTAAAGTCCTCAAGCAATGTAGTCCACAATCATTGGGTAGTTTCAGTGGAAGTGGTTGAGATTGAGGCATCCAAAACATCCATTGAGTCAAGGACATGGGGGTCCTGAGGTGTAGAAAGCAGCTCTATGCTCAAGGGGAACTCCAGGTTATTGCTCACAACTGCAGATTCGGAATTCTGATTCCCAGACTTCCTGCACCCAGAAATCCAATTTCCAGCCTTCCTGCACTCGGAAATCTAATCCCCAGCCTCCCAATGCTTGGAAATCTGTCCCCCAACACCCCAGTACTTGGAATTCCCTCCTACACCCCTCCAATGCAGACGTGAACCCTCACTGGCATGCATGACCCTATCCTGAGCCCATTCCCAACTATACTTACTTTAGGCATCCCTGACACCTCACAGCCATTTATGTAGAGTAGATTACTCAACTTGGACCTTATGGCAGGTAGTATAAGTAGTGTAGGTGAGCTTGGAGAAACCTTACTTGATTCTCTAAGGTTTCTCCCTGCTCAGCTGATGCAACATGGCGGCCAGGTCGCCCTTACATATGCTGTACCATGGGTAAGTTTCCTTAGCTATGATTATTGTTGTTATGGCTGATACTGAGCTTTGATGTGAGCTTTGAAATGAATGTGTCAGATACCATAATCTGTTCTAAACTAGACAGTATTAAAGGTCTCATGTGGTGCTACCAGTGCTGGTGCTGCTGAAATGTTGAAGTGGGGTTGGGAATGGCATGTGAGAAGATAAGAGCCTATCTCAGCAGCTACAGAATTAGATATAAGAAGGAATCTAGCTGCATCTACAACATTACTCATACTCTATCCTCAGTGTTTTGGATGGTCTGGTTGCTTTACTTGGAGCCTTGATGTGAGTCAATCACAGAATTCTCAATTGAAGCCTTTGAGGAACATAGCATCCCTTTCTTTGAGAGATACCTCATTTTGTGCAACAAGCCAGTCAGAAACTGTAACAAAATTTTGAGAGTACTTGCTGAACTAATACCATGATTGCATGGGCTCCCTAGATTGTTTGTTGGCTATGATGTTGAGATTGGTAGGGGTGTACTTTCTACTTTCATCTGCCCCTGGATACAATTCTATGATTTCATGTTATCAGAATTCTAGATCAGAAGGACAGTTATGTTTAGCTTAGTTTCCCATGTCATATGTCACTCTGAAACAATCAGTAGTGTACATCAGAAGGACTATATTTAGCTTATGACTTGCTCTCTTATCTCTGACTCATAGTCACTTTGGTCCAGACTTTTATAGTAGGAACATAGCCACACTCAGAAGTATATAAGGATACAGTATATTACCATATATCCTTATCTTAGTGTTATAAAGTTCTTGCCTCCTATACCTCTTTGCCTTAAACTGGCTGGACTTATAGTGCTCTGTCATCTCTAAGTCATGCCTAGTAGGACAAGACCAAGTCTGTATAGATATCTTGCCTTGAACACTGTACTACTCAAGAGTGAACCCCTAACCCAGGTAACATTTCATGCTTGAAGGCACCCCAATTCCCTCCTGTAATAGATGGACAGCTTTTCCAAGTCTTATATTCCCTCCATTCAAGATAATGCAAAGTGTGCTCAATTAGCTCTCTCTGGGACAAACTGCAAGACCCTCCCAATACCTCTACCTCATTCAGGAATTGTTGGAAGGATAATGGGTGGCCATCAAATTTTGGAACTCCTCTATCATGTAGGCTGGGCATGGATTGAGTGGAATGAAAAACTACTGAGGCTGTTGCTGGTGCTGGTGCCAGTGCTGGAAAATTAAAATGTCCTGGCACTGCTGGAGTGTCTATAGTACCCCAGTTAGGGAAAACAAAGAAGGGTTAAGGGGCTGTTGTGCTTCCAATGTTTGTATCATCTAACACTATAAAACAGATGCAGTTGGGATTTAAGGTCACTGGGAGACTGGTAGGCATAGCTTAAGATGATGACTCCAGTATTATGGGGTCAATTGTCAGAGATATATTATCAAATTTGGAATCAGAAGCCAGGTCAGATCTGGGAGTTAATGGATGGAAAAAAAACTAGTAAGGCCTGGAAGGTAGTTGTCAACAAGTGGACTATGTATGGCAAGGAGGACCTTTTGATCAAGGTTTCAGTTAGGAAGTGGTTTTTTTAAGGGGAACCCCAGGTCATTGCCCACAACCCCAGATTCAGAATTCTAATCCCCAGACTCCTTGCATTTGGAAATCTAACCCTCAATCTCCCTGTACTTGGAAATGCAATCCCCAGTCCCTCTGTGTTTGGAAATCCAATTTCCAGCCTCCCTATGCTCAGAAATCTGATTTCCAGCCTCCCAATGCTTGGAAATCCAATCCCCAGCCCCCCTATATCCAGAAATCTGATTTCCAGCACCCTAGTACTCAGAATTCTCTCCTACACCCCTCCAATGCAGAGATGAACCCTCATTGGTGCATACAACCCTATCCCAAGCCCATTTCCAACTATACTCACTTTAGGCATCCCTGACACCTCATGGCTATTTATGTAAAGTAGATTACTCAATTTGGACCTTACAGCAGGTAGTATATGTAAGTAGTGTAGGTGAGCTTGGAGAAACCTTACTCAATTCTCTAAGGTTTCTCCCTGCTCAGCCAATACAATATGGCTACCAGGTTGCCCTTACAGTTTTTGTTTTAAGACTGGATCAAAAACCCCCTTATGGTGGGCTCCAGTTGAAGTGTAGGTTTGTGGTGTATGTTTGAGAAGGAGGGTCCAAGGTACAGCTACTACTGCTGGTCATTGTGGGTTTTGACTCAGAGATGTCAGAAATAGTAGAGTTCCAACAGAGAGGTTTTGAGAGCCTAGCACAATAAATAATGAGGAGACAAGTACACATAGGCACTTAAATGGAACTGGAGATGGGTGAAAACTGCATGTTGTATTCACTGGATTTTATTCTACACCTTCAAACTGTATTTAGGTAAATAGAATATTTGTAGTAATAATAAAAGAGAGAAAGAAAAGAAAAAGCCAGTTGAATGGCTCATCAAGCAGCTCAACAACATTGCAATCATGAAACTTGAGTGCAAGGGATAGGTTTGGGGAATAATGGAGATGAAAAGAAAAAGAGAAAAGAAATGGAGACAAAAGAGAAAAAAAAAAATACAATGAGTACATACAGTAGAATAGTGGGTATTTGAGGAGGTCCTTGGAGATCTGCCCAATATGCAGAGTTGGGGGTGGCATGGCAATCCATATCTCATGTGGGGATGAATTTGATGTTAGGATTGATGGGATGAATTTGAAATTGGGAAATCAGGTTGGGAAAGATGAGGAGACATCTAAGGAATATCTGTCCAGACTGGTGAGGAGAGGTTGTGCATTGGTGGCTCTGCTGCCAGCATGTGTCCAATCCTTACACTAACACAATCCTAACATGTTAGAAACAAAAATTCAGTAAGTAAAGCTATTAAGCTATCTTTGTCCTGAGTTACACCATCTCCAGTTGTCTGTATCAATTGCAAGTGAGCTAGCAGGCTCAGAAATACAGTGACCCACAAAACCATTCCAATGTTTTGTACTTTTGACTTAAAGTAGTAATAGCTCAGTAAATAAAATAGCCATATTTGTGAATATATTTATAAACATAGCCAAATATGTCATATCTGACTCTGCAAAGTTGCGTCATGTAATACTTCCAAATTAGGCAATTATGAATTTTGTAATCATTTTAAGTCATTGGAATGGTTTTGTCAATGACATATTATACTAGGCTATCCTATTATTTCTAGTACTTAGAGTAGCCCCCCCTAGGCTTTGAGTACAGCTGCTACTCTTCTTGGCATACTTTCAATTAACTTCTGACACTCAGAAGCTGGAATAGCATCCCACTCCTTTTCTACCCTCTGCCACAACTCCTCTATACCCTTGGGAGGAGATTCATACTCTCCCAACTTTCTCTTCACATATTCCCATAAGTGTTCAATGGGATTGAGGTCAGGTGACTGTGCTGGCCAGGTTAGGAGCCTAAAATGATTTTTTTGAAACCTATTCTTTGGCCAGTGTACTCTTGTGTTTGGGGTCATTATCTTGCTGGAAGATAATATCTCGGGGTTTAAGCTTGTACCACTGGAGACTCTTCTTCAAATCTTCCTCCAAAATTTGCACAAAGAACTCTGCATCCATCCTTCCATCAATCCTCACTGCATAGCCTAGGCCATCCCACAACATACAGCCCCAAACCATCACTGATCCTCCTCCATACTTCAGAGTTCCCTTGACCAATCTTTCACTAAGCCCCTCTCCCTTCTTTTTCCATCCCCACTTCCTCCCATCTGACCCCAAATGATTAATTTTGGTCTCATCAGACCATACAACCAGCTTCCAGTCCTCCACAGTCCAATGCTGGTGTGTCAGAGCAAAATCCAGCCTAGCCCTCCTATGCTTGTCAGAGAGTAAAGGCTTTTTTTGCTTGACTACAGCCTTCATTCCTGCCTGTTTGAGATGCCTTGCTACAGTCTGTGAAGAGACTGATGTTCCAATGATGGGAGCAAGAGATTTGGCTATATCTACAGCAGTTTCAGCCTTGCCAGCAGAGATAAGATGGATAGCATGCTGAATATTAGTGGTAGAGAGTTTTGAAGGATGTCCTCCAAGTGATTTAGTAAGGCTGGAACAATTTTTAGAGGCTAGCCTGGATATGGTACTGTGCCCAACACCAGTAATTGCCTCAATTTTAGTATAGGAATGATGAGAATTAAGCAAAGAGAGGATGGTTTGCTTTAGAGTAGAAGATAATGGCTTCATGGTAGGTAGGGGGGTTGAGAATGATGGGACATGGCTGTCAGCACATCTATTTATATGTCAAAGACATGTGGTCACATGATCTTGTTGATTGACAATCAACAGAGTCATGTGATTGCTTGGATTAGTATTAAAAATTACCATTGACAAAACCATTCCAATGACTTAAAATGCTTACAAATTTCATAATTGCCTCATTTAGAAGGTTTACATAACGCAACTTTGCAGGGTCAGATATGACATATTTGGCTATGTTTATAAATATATTCACAAATTTAGCTATTTTATTTACTGAGCTATTACTACTTTAAGTCAAAAGTACAAAACATTGGAATGGTTTTGTGGGTCACTGTAGGGGGCATTGGGCATCGGCTAGAGAGGCCAAGCCCGGGCACCCAACCACAGACCTCTAGATATACCTTGCATAAGGGGGTGCATGCACACTAGTCCCCTTACAGATATAGAACATATATACTATGCAGTGTGATTAGTACAGTAGTTAAGAAGAGAATAAAAGAGACTTACTTTAGCCTCAATGTGAAAGCTGAAGTATAACTACACAAATGGTACAGTATTTATGTTTACACTGCTCTATAGGTGATTGTCCTAAAGACAATAGGCACAATAGCAAAATATAACAATAAAGACAGCAGGAACATAGGTGATGCTCATACAATGAGCAATAAACATACAATATGAATGTACAACAGGACTCAGAATGCATTTGCAGATCACAACACTCCCCTTCAAATTATAGCAAGTCCAAGTTCTTATGTGAAATCCTTCACTTTCAGCAAGGGAAGCACTTTAGTAAACATGTCAGCAATTATGTCCTCAGTAGAACAATAAATGAGCCAAATTTTTCCACTCTTGATGATCTAGTGGATGAAATGATATCAGATATTGATGTGCTTTATTTGCATATAATATTGGTGGTCCTTGGAGAGTGCAATGGTAGACTGATTATCTGAAAAAATGGTTGTGGAGGAGACAGAAGTATCAAAAACCTATGCAATAAGCAAATGAAGCCATAGGGCTTCCTTTGAGGCATGAGTAGCACCCATGTATTTGGATTCTGTTGTAGATAGTGTGACAATCTCTTGTCTTTTTGTGCTCCAAGAAATGGCTCCACCATTGATAATAAATACACAGACAGAGGTGGTACAGCAGTCTTCTGCCATGTTGCTATCTACATCCATGAACCCTTCAAGACTTTCTCCATTGCCTCCATAGATTAGCCAGAGGTCCTGGGTGCCCTTCAGGTACTAAAAAACTCTCCTGACTGCCTCCCAATGAGCCTCACTGGGATTATTTGTGAATTTCAAGAGGACCTGGATAGCATATGCAATGTCCAGGCACATTCCTAAGGCAGCATATATAAGCATGCCAGCAGCCTCCTGGTAGGGTTTGCTGGTTATACAAGCAATGTTTGTAGTTATTTGGGGTGACTGGTCACTTGTAAGCCAGATGGTGGGGTCCAAGGGTGTGCTGAGGAATTTTTCACTCTTAAAACCATAATATCTGAGTGAAGCATCAATGTAGGAGCATTGTGACAGAAAGAGCTTACCCTACTCCCTGTCCCTCTTCACCTCAATTCCCTAAAGCCAATGGATCTCCCCCAGATCCATAATTTCAACAAACTCCTTCACATCACCTTTTACCCAGTCAATCAGCATGATGGTTGAGGTGATGAGCATGCAGTCATCAACATGCATGAGAACTATGGTGAGATCTGGTGCCACAATCTTGAAAAAGACACTTTGGTCAACCTTACAGCATGTCAGGCCTAGGTTATTGACCAGGATCTTGCATAGATGTTGGTACCATCACCAGCCAAATTGTTTGAGACTGTAGAGGGTTTTCTTGAGGTGGCAAACACAATAGGGGTGAGTGGAAAACACAAAACTGGGGAGTTGCTGCATGTAGATCATCTCATCAGGGCCTAGTTTCCCATTTAGGTATGTACCCTTGATGTCAATTTGATGGATCTTGTATTTATGAGCAGCAGCAATAGCTGGGACAGTTTGGATAGATGTGAGTCATGCAACTGATGCAAAAGTGTCACAATAATCAACTCTGGGCACCTGTGAAAATCCTTGAGCAACAAGGTGGGCCTTGTAGCAGATAACATTTCCAGCAGCATCCTTTTTGGCCTTGAAAACCCATTTTGAGCCTACAATATTAGCTCTGATCAGCAGATCAACAAGTTCCTACATTCTGGCATTTCCCAACATGGTGAGTTTGTTATCAAAATTCTATATCAGAAGGACAGTTATGTTTAGTTTACCCTCTCATGTCAAATGTCACTATGAAACAATCAGTAGTGTACATCAGAAGAACTATATTTAGCTTATGCCTCATTGTCTTATCTCTGACTTGTAATTACTTGGGACCATCTACTTATAGTAGGAGCATAGCCACACTTAGTATTATATAAGGATACAGTACATTACTATGTATCCTTATCTTAGTGTTATACAGTTCTTGCCTCCTATACCTCTTTGCCCATAAACTGGCTGGACTTATAGTGCTCCATCGTCTCCAAGTTATACCTAGTAGGACAAGACCAAGTCTGTATAGACATCTTGCCTTGAACGTCATGCTACTCAAGAGCAAACCCCTAACCCGGGTGTAAGGGGACTGGCAGGTTTGCCCCCCCTTATGCAAGGTACATCTAGAGGTCTGTGGTAAAGTGTCTGGGTTTGGCCACTCTAGCTGATGCCTGATGCCAAGCCCAGGCCTCATCCTTCAGCCACCCCCATCCCCAAGCCCGATCACACATACAGTTTTATGTTATTGTATGTTGTTTGTGCATATTATTTCTGGTAGTCTATGTAGTGTTTGGTTACCCAGTCTGTGCGCAGACTGTTGCTGTACTTAAGTAGCACATGTGCTGATTACGATCAGCACTTGAATATTAAATTGGTTCTGGCCTCTTATTCCCCTAACACCAGGTAACAGAGTTCTTCCTCCATGGCCCCTTTCCACAGCTTCCAGTTGACTTATTTTCTTGCTTCCTGCAAGCTCCCTGGCTCCAAACCTTCAGTCTCCTCAATATCTGCTGCTAGGACATGCACATCAGCCCAGTCAAGATCTTCAGCAAGCATGACAGCTCACCCCTCTAGGATATCCCTTACCTGTAAGGGGAACTCCAGGTCATTGCTCACAACTGCAGATTTGGAATTCCGATTTCCAGCCTTCCTGCACTCAGAAATCTAATCCCCAGCCCTCCTGCACTTGGAAATCCGATTTTCAGCCTCCCTAATGCTTGGAAATCCAATTTCTAGCCCCCTTGGGCCTGGAAATCTGTCCCCCAACACCCCAGTACTCAGAATTCCCTCCTACACCCCTCTGATGCAGACGCTGAACCCTCACTGGCATGCATGACCCTATCCTGAGCCCATTCCTGACTATACTTACTTTAGGCATCCCTGACACCTCACGGCCATTTATGTAGAGTAGATTACTCAACTTGGACCTTACAGGCAGGTAGTATAAGTAGTGTAGGTGAGCTTGGAGAAACCTTACTCAATTCTCTAAGGTTTCTCCCTGCTCAGGTATGTACTTGGTAGAAGTCTGGAAATGACACTAAGGTTTCTCCCTGCTCAGCTGACGCAACATGGCAGCCAGGTCACCCTTACAGAAGGAATCGAGTCTATTCCCAGAGGACTGGCCATTAACAATGCCTAGACAAGTTATACCACTTCTCCCATGCTAACTACACCCTCCTCTACCCCCCAGCGCCCTTGCCATCATATCCCAAGAGCAGCAGCAGCAACCACTGACTCAAATGACCATTGAGCAGGCCATAGGCTCACTTCTCACAGACATGGCAACAGTACAGGCCCAACAAGCTGAAGCCAAACTGGAATATGATGGACATAGTGAATGACATACATGACATGCTCCGAAAACCTCATGGACTCAATAGGATGACAGCACCCCAACACCCCCCCCTCCATCTCAGCCATGTCCCTCAATAGAGCGGAGTATGAGTCCTGAGCCACTGCTCATGAACCCCCCCCTCCTGCTCCACACCCCCATCCACCATCACCTCCACTGCACACCTCCACCAAGGCTAAGGTGGCAACCCCACCTGAATTTGATGGAGAACATGCCAAGGGTCGTGTATTTCTGAATGCATGCCAGCTCTACATCAGGCTCTTGGTGGATCAATTCTGTTCTGATGAACAGAAAATACTGTGGACCCTCTCTTACATGAAGTCAGGACATGCAGCACAGTGGGCCAATGAGCTGTTCTGCTTGGAAGCTAGCATCAGTGGGTTTCTCCTTTACAGACTGGTGGGATTTCACTGAACAATTCAAGGGTCAGTTTTTCCCTGTCAATGCAGAAGCTGATGCACTAAACACATTGGAGTCCACATCATACCACCAATGAGAGCAGACTGTCGAAAGACTACCTAGATACTTTCAAGGTCCTCATCTCCAAGTCTGGATACTGAGGCCCCTGAGTTATTGTGGTCAAGTTCCACCAAGGTCTATGCCCTTCCATCCAGAATGCCATTGCTATCCCTCCCAGCAGGCCATCCCTCGGACTTAGACCCAGAGGCTTGGTACTTGGCAGCACGACAGGTAGACTAAGCCCAAATGGCAAATGAGGCATTCTGCTCCAGTACTCGCTCCCCACTCCCACCCCCCTCCAAGCCTCCCACAGGATATGTCAGACTCCCCTCTGCTATGCCGACATTGGCCCCACCACACCCCCCTATCCACTTCAACCCCTCTCTGGGAAATCCAGTCCCTATGGACATCAATGCCTCCAAGCAGAAATCTGGACTCCCCCCACTCTGCTACCATTGTAAAAGGCCAGGACATACGAAGGCTGAGTATCCACTCCTGTCATGACATCCGGTACATGGATCTGGAGGAATGGGATGAACTGATGCAGAAGTGGAACTCAGCAATGGATACCCTAGCTGCAACAACTGGAATTCCAAGGGTGGAAGAAGCAGAGTTAGAAGCTGAAGAGGACTTTCAGCAGTGTGACAGGTGACTGGTGTGCCCCTGCCACATTCATGTAATAGGTTCTCGGTTTTGTCAGTAGATGAAATAAAACCTGCTTCTGGCTCTAAACCAACTCCTGAATGACACACCACCACCCCCAAAAACTTCAGTGCGACATCCCTGCTGGGAACTGCCATCTCCCAAAGAGACCAATCATTGCTTATTCCGACTCAGAATCCAAGTCTTTCCAGTTGACAGTGGAACTTGAGACCACTGACTTGGCAGAATGCAAAACAGTCAAGGCATTGGTGGATTCTGGTAGCAACTGGTTCCTTCATTGACCAAGACTTTGTGCATGCTGCTTGCCTCAGTACTTGCCACTTATCCAATCCCATCCCAGTGCTCAATGTAGATGGGACTCCAAATGAGGCTGGACAAATTTCTGAAGTGGTAGATGTGGTCTTACACTATTGGAACCATGCTGAATGCACACTGTTAGCAGTAACCAAGTTGGGGAAGCAAGAACTCCTTCTGGGATTTACATGGCTAAAGCTTCATAACCCGGAAATTGACTGGCAAACTGGAGAAGTCAAGTTATCCTGATGCCCCTCACGCTGTACAGAATGCTGAGACCAGTTGCATGCCAAATGCCATGCCCAAAAGCTTCAAGCCAGTTATATCTGTGCCTGCTGATTTGGCCCCTTTCCCACCTTAGATGAAGAAGAGGATGAGGATGAGCCAGCCCTCCCTGCTGAAGAGCCAGAGGAGCCTTTAGAAGATGGGGATTGCATCTTTGCAGTGGGACTCCTTCCTCCAAAGCCCACTCCAGAGGTGATTGCCACAGGCTCTACCACCTCTCAGTGCCTAGCAGAAGCCTTCCTCCAGAATTCCCAGATTGATAGCCCCCAGAATTCTGGCTTCTGAGCACATGTTCTTCCCATATCTTCAGGAGTATGCTGCCGTCTTTGCCAAGGAGTCCTTTGACATGCTCCCAGATCACCGACCCTGGGACCATGCAATAAAGCTTGTTCCAGGAGCAGACCCCAAGGGGTGCAAGGTCTATCCACTGTCCCCTCTCAAGCAGAAGGAACTGGACAAATTCCTACAGGAAAACTTGTCTTCTGGTCAGATACGCCCATCTAAGTCTCCTATGGCTTCCCCAGTCTTCTTCATTAAAAAAAAGGACAGCTTGCTTTGCCTAGTACAGGATTGCCAAGCACTCAATGCCCTCATGGTGAAGAACAAGTACCCTCTACCCCTCATCTCTGAGCTGGTTGCACAGCTCCGGGGGGCAAAGTGCTTCACCAAACTAGACATTTGATGGGGCTTTAATAATGTCTGGATTAAGCCAGGAGACAAGTGGAAGGCAGCATTTCGCACCAATAGGGGCCTCTTCAAACCCCTTGTCATGTCCTTCAGCCTCACTAACAGCCCAGCCACCTTCCAGACGATGATGAATGACATCTTTCATGAACTTATCATGGAAGGAGTTGTAGTCGTCTACCTGGATGATATCCTCATCTTCACCCGGACCTTGGAGCAGCATAGGGATGTTGTTAGGTATGTCATGGAGATCCCTCAATGGCACAAGCTCTACCTACAGCTGGAAAAGTGTGAGTTTGAGTGCACTCACATTGAGTACCTAGGACTCATCATCTCAGGAAAACTCCATTGAGATAGGACCTGGTCAAAGTTGCAGGAGTCAAGGAGTGGCCAATCCCCCAAGGATAAGTTAGGGCTTCAGTCTTTCCCTGGGTTTTACAAATTTCTACCACCACTTCATCCAGGACTTCTCCCACATAGCCCGACCCCTCTTTGACCTCACCTGAAACAGCACTACATGGCAGTGGAACTCAGAACAGCAAGCAGCATTTGATGGCTTGAAAGCAGCTATCACTTCAGGCTCCAGGTTTTGGCTTCTCCAGATGATAAGGCACCCTTCCAAGTAGAAGCTGATAGTTCAGATTTCACCATGGGGACTGTACTCTCTCAACTCTCCAGAGATGATGGAAAGTGGCACCCAGTAGCATTTTACTCTAAAGCCTTGTCTCCAGTGGAGCGCAACTACGAGATCCATGATAAGGAGATGCTGGCCATTATCCGAGCACTGGAAGAGTGGAGACACTTCCTTGAAGGAGTGTTCGGAAAAGTTTGAAATCTGGATGGATCACAAGAACTTAGAGTATTTCATGACTGCTCAGAAGCTAAACCACCAACAGGCATGTTGGTCCCTCTATCTTTCCTAGTTCAACTTCTCTCTTCACCTATTGCCCTGGTCACAGCATGGGAAAGTCCAATGCCTTGTCTCAGGAGATCTGATCATAGCTCAGGAGCACAGGATAATGCTGACATTACGCTTCTCCCAGCATCTCTCTTTGTAGTACAAGCTGTTGACAGGATTTCTCTTCAAGGGGAAGAGCAGGCCCTCCTCCAAGACATCTGCTCTGGAAACCAAGGAGGCAGACAAGAGAAAACAGTGGCCAAAGCAGCCCTGGGAACTCCAGAAGTCTGCAACATGCTCAGTGCACAGTGCTGAGTGGTCAGAACTGGATGGCTTGCTTCTCTTCCAAGGCAAAATATATGTTCCAGATGATGCAGCACTTAGCTGATGCATTGTAGCCCTTCACCATGATTCCTGAATTGGGGGACATGTGGGCCAATTAAAAACTCTGGAACCTGTCTCCCAAAACTACTGGTGGCCCAACATGTCTCGCTACATTGGTTAGTATGTTTCTACATGTGACCTGTGCCTCCATGCAAAACCAATCCAGAAACTCCCTGTCGGAGAACTTCACCCTCTCCCCATTCCGGAAGCCCAATGGGATATCATTAGCATAGACTTTGTAGTGGAACTCCCAGAGTCCAACGGGTATGATGCTGTCATGACTGTGGTTGACTCTGTCTCCAAACATGCTCATTTCATCCCAACACACACTACCCTTACAGTGGATGGAGCAGCACGGCTATTTCTCCATCACATTGATATGCCAATTTCATGCCTATACTGTTAGGGGAAGTAAGGCACCGGAACCAAGTTGATATTCAGGTGGCGATTACAATCGCCACCCATGCTATATATATACATAGTGGTCTGCGCACAGACCGGGTAACCAGACACTACGATAGCTACCAGTAATAACGTATGCAAACAATAGACAAGCAACTAATAATAGAAGTCGCCCGCAGATCGGGCTCGGGGATGGGGGTGGCCGAAGGCCGAGACCGGGCTCGGGCATTGGGCATCGGCTAAGAAGGCCGAGCCCGGACGTCCAACCACAGGTCCCTAGAAGTACCTTGTGTAAGGGGGGGCGCAATGCAAAGCACACGACGCCAGTCCCCTTACACCAGCCCCCTCTTAAGAGTCGACGACCCGGCGACTTGGTTCCTTTGTCTTAAAAAGCGCGAGCCCAACGGCCATCCGCTAGCCGAATGACAGACCCATCCACCACGAGGGAACGGGCCATATCAAGACGGTCGGCAGGGGCAGTAGGCATAACCCCCCGGCCCCAGGTCGAGAGGACACTGTTGACCTCCATCGGGGTCAAGGCCGGGGTAGGGGTGGCGCTTCCCATTCAGACTGATGGGACTCCGGGAGTAGACGTGCCGGAGGGGGTAGAGATGGGCATAGGGGAGCCGCGCGACGGTTGCCGAGAAACCGCGGGCGAACGGGTAGGGGTAGGAGTAGATGTGGCCGTATGCATAGTTGTCGACGGTGAAAAGGTAGAAACGTTCGTATGTTTTAATATGGATAGTGGGCTTGTTTTCACTAAGCTTAGCCGAAATTCGATAAGCTTAAGCTAATACAAGTGGAATGAGATAGATAAGGAACAGTTTCGTCTTTTAGGGTGTTCTGGGGGTGCGTTCTGACAGCGAAACTCAAGAGAGTAGTGTTTTAGAGGTTAACGAACAGCCGTTGAAGTTATCTTAGCCGTACGGTGCAACAATGAAAGGACAATCCCTGTCAATTCAAAGCGCGGGGTCTCTAGTCTCTGGTCTCTGGTCTCTGTCTCTGTCTCTGTCTCTAGCACTCTGGAACTCTAAACTCTGAACTCTGGTCTCTGTCTCTGTCTCTGGGTTGGTCGACGACCGAAGAATTCACACTTAACGACGCACACTAAATAGCCCTCTGAAACCGTTCTTGATCACGGCT